>CM062815.1:801927894-803127894 GCA_031772625.1 Pinus tabuliformis | reverse complement strand
GATCCATTCCCAACTGAATTGCCATCTTGAAAGTTTTGACTTGGAACTCAATGGGGAGCAGGACTTCTTTCCCATAAACAAGTTCATAGGGAGAATGTCCTGTTGTATTTCTCCATGTAGTTCTGTAGGCCCACAAGGCTTCAGGAAGCCTCTCTGCCCAATCTATTCTGTGTAGATGAATAGTTTTGGTGATGATGGCTTCAATAACTTTGTTTGTAGACTCCACTTGACCATTTGCTTGTAGATGGTAAGGAGTATATTTTTTGTGCTTGATTTTGTATTCTTCCATCAGCTTCTCCACCAGGTTGGATGTGAATTGACTTCCCTGATCTGTCACAATTTCTCTTGGAACACCAAAGCGAGTAAAAATATCCTCATAAAGAAAACTAACAACTGAAATTTCAGTAGCAGAAAATAATGCTTTGGCTTCTACCCATTTAGTGACATAATCAGTACATACCAATATATACTTCCTTTGTTTAGATGGACGGTTAATAGGTCCAATGAAATCTAAAGCCCATTTTTCAAAGGGTTCGATGAGTACCTGTGGTTGCAATGGTATTTCATTTGAAATGGTAGGTTTCCCTACTCTTTGGCAGCTATCACACCTTTTGACATATTGTTTTGCATCTTTCAAGAGGGATGGCCAATGATATCCTAAAGAGAGGATTTTATAGGCTGTCCTTTTGTCAGCAAAGTGTCTGCCGCATGGTTCATCATGACATTCTTTAAGAATATCAAGAATTTCATCTTCCCTAACACATCTTCTGATCACAAGATTTGGCCCTGTTTTAAATAATTCATTAGAAATCCATGAATATTTTGAACTCTCCTGAATAATCTTTCTTCTTTCACCAGGAAATAAATGTGGAGGTAGTTTCCCTGTAACCAAATAGTTAGCTATATCTGCATACCAAGGGGTCTTAGTAGTTACTGCAACTAAATATTCATCAGGAAACTTATCCTCTACAGGAGAATCTTCTTTAGTATTTTGGATCATAGACAAGAAATCAGCTACTATATTTTGTTTCCCTAGTCTATCTAACACAGTAATATTGAATTCTTGTAAAAGTAGGAGCCACCTTGTAACTCTGCCATTAGTAACAGGTTTTTTCATTAGATATCTAATTGCAGAATGATCAGTATGAATAAATGTTTCGTAGCTTGTTATATAATGTCTAAACTTATTGATTGCATGAACAACAGCTAAGAACTCTTTTTCAGTTACAGTATAGTTCAACTCAGTGGGAGTTAAATTTTTACTGGTATAGTAAATGGCATAAGGAACTAAATCTTTTTGTCCCAACACAGCCCCTAGAGTTGTATCTGAAGCATCTGTAGAAATATGGAAAGGGAGTTTCCAATTTGGTCTTCTCAAGATAGGCACTTCAGAAATTCTTGTCTTCAAAGTTTCAAATGTTGATCGGAAATCAGGATCCCATCTGAATTCACAGTCTTTTGTAAGCAGTTTGAAGAGTGGAGATGCTATTTTAGTGAAGTTTTCTATAAACCTTCTATAATATCCAGTAAATCCTAGAAAACTTCTAACATCTTTTTGACAATTTGGAATAGGCAATTTGGAAATGACTTCAACTTTTGATCTATCAACTTTAATCCAATCCCCTGAAATATGATGTCCTAAAACAATACCTTCAGTAAACATCATAAAGCATTTTTCATGGCTTAATGAAAGGTTTGTGTCTTTACATCTTATAAGGACCTTTTCCAAATTTTCTAATGCCTCCTCAAACGAATCACCATAAACTGTAAAATAATCCATATAAACCTCTACACAATCATGGATTAGATTAGAAAAAATTCCTAGTACTGCTCTTTGGAATGTCGCGAGTGCATTACATAATCCAAAAGGAAGCACTCGATAAGAAAAAGTTCCCCATGGACAGGTAAATGTGGTCTTATCCTGATCCTCAGGTGCTACCTGAATTTGATTATAACCACTAAAACCATCCAGAAATGAAAAGTATTGTTTGCCTGCTAATGTATCTAATACTTGATCGATAAAGGGTAAAGGAAAGTGGTCCTTAAAAGTTGCTTTGTTCAAATCCCTGTAATCAATGCATACCCTCCATTTACCATTATTTTTGGGTACTATAACCAAAGGAGAAACCCATCGACTATCTGAAATTGAATAAATGAAGTTTACATTGAGTAATTTTTGGAGCTCTTCTTTCACTATCTCCCTAAGATTTGGATTCATCCTTCTCTAAGGTTGTCTGATTGGTCTACTGTTTTCCTCAATATAGATATGATGGATGCAAGTCTTAGGATCAATAACTTTCATATCAGTATACTCCCATGCAAATGCAGTAGAATGTTTTTGCAAGATTTTGGTTAGTTTTTCCTATTGTGATTTTTCCAAATTTTTGTTGATATTCAATGTCTTACCTGGAAAAATCTCAATGGTAGAACTACCAAACTCTTCCATAGAGTAAAGAGACATGTGTCTTGATGATAAATACTCAATGTCACAATCTAGCTGAAATTGTGTGTGGTCATATTCTAAAGATGTTTCAAAATTGTCTAACGTGTTCAGAATTTGACTATCTTCATTGATTTCAGAAATGGTAAAAACAAGTTGTATAGTGTCCTCATCACCAACCCATTCATTGTCTCCTACTTCTGTAATTGCTTTTGCTGGAGGATACAAATTGAATTTCTTTGTCGAACTACCATCAGAAATGTACATGTCCCCAGATCTACAACTAATAAAAGCATCAGCTATGGCTAGCCAAGGTCTTCCTAAGATGAGTGGGTGCCCTCCTAAATTACTCTTGGGAGTCAAAATCATGAAATCTACTGGATATTCCCAAGAATCTAAGGAGACTGAAATATCTTCTGATACACCATCGGGTTTGATTATTGATCTATCTGCAAGTTGCAGTAAGGTAGGTGTAAAAATAAGATTAGGAAGTTTAAGTTGTTCCATAGTCTGTCTACTCATAATGTTGATAGAAGCCCCTAAGTCAATCAAAGTATTTGGAATTTCTATCCCATTTATATGTGTCTTGACAATTGGACTACCTGGATCTACATACTTCTGCACAGTAATCTTTCCCATCATGATATTTGAAATTTTTCCTACCAGGTGGATTCTTCTTGTATCTCTTGGTTTCCTTCCTGGTCTTTTAAAACTCAACTCCTTTATGGTTTTTGCTAGAATAGGAATCTATCTAATGGCTTGCAACAAGGGAATCTTGATATAGACATTCTTTAATTCATCTAGAAAATCATAGTCAGGAAACAAGATTTGTTTTTCCACCCCTTTGTCAATTTGTAATCTTTCAGGAAAAGGAGCTGTGAATGAAGATATAGGTTGCTCAACTACAGGAGTTGTGGGGGTTGACTCTTTTTCTTTTTCTTTTTGAATGTTTGGGTTTTGACGAGATGCTTCCTCAGAACCTTTATTGGCTTTAAGAGAATTTTCCTCAGAGGTATTTTGCTCTTGAACATCTGTAGAAGGTTTTTCTAAAACTCTACCAAATCTGAGTTGTACATCATTAAGAGAAACAATCATATAGGTAGGAAATTGTTGTCCTTCTACCATGTAAGCATTCTGAGGATTTTTATTGTTAGGATTTGGCAATGGCTGGGCTGGTAGTTGATTTGTCTTTTGTTGAAATGGAAGCATGAGTTGAGGATTTGGATTTTGTTGAGGAGGTTGTTGTTGTGGAAATGGTAATGAAAGCTCTGGGTTTTGATTTGGAATTTGTGGATTTTGTTGATTTTGAAAAGATGGAGGATATTGATAAAATTGAGCAAATCTCCCATAATGATTTTGCATCCCTTGTGCCCATGATTGGTATGGATTTTGAGATTGGGGCCAAGGTTGTTGCCAAGAATTCCAATTTGGCGGGGGTTGAAAGTTCATAGGGTTTTTAAATCCTTGATTTTGTTGCCCTTGCCAAGGTCTTCTTGAAACAAAATAGAGAGACTCTATTGAATTTGGATCTTCTTGAAAGACAACTTTGAGCCCAGGAATTGAAGGACAATCCTTGGTCTCATGATTTTCTGAGCAAATCATACATGTTTCTACGACTTTTACATCGAAGGGACATTCCCTTAAAGCATGTTTCTTTCTACATTTTGGACAAAAGATGGTTAAGGCTTCGGTTTCTGCTTTCTGTTTGTTTTGTATTTTAAGGGTGTCTAGTTGTTCACTAAGGCTCCCTAAAATATTAGTTTTGAACTCATCAAGCATATTTCCAATCTCTACCCTACTTACTCATCCAATTGCGGATTTATTTGCTCTAATAAGAGAAGGATCTCTAGGCCCTTTTCCAGTTTTAGATTTTCCCCTTGAGAGATGGACACATAGTTTTGCTATGTCATGGAGTGGAAGTTGAGAATGTCTCCCTTCCCCATCATGTTTAAAATATCTATTCGTTCATCTCTAATGGCTTTCAATAGAAGGGATTTCAAGGTTTCCTCATCTAAATTACTCATTTTTTCTCTCTTTAAGTTGTATTGAAACCTTTCAAGTAAATCCTCCAAGTTTTCATCTTCTTTATGCATCATCTTGAATACCTCTTCCTTGTGATTGGTGGGCATGCAATAGTCCAGGTATCTATCCAAAAATGTTTGTTTCATATCATTCCAAGTCCTAATAGATTGGTGACTAATCCCATGAACGATTTCAAAATAGCTCCCTTCAATGTTGAAGGAAATAGTTTGATTTTTTTAGAGTCTTCCATGTAGTCATAGGTTCGGCAAAAGACTTCAAACTCAAATAGAAATGTTTCAGGATCCTCACTTCGTAACCCATAAAAGGTTGGGAGGACAGATGGTGAAATGTTTTTCATTGTTATATGGGTTTCCTCATCAACTATAGGGAATCCAAATGAGTTATCTCCATCCCTATTTACCCCATTATTACCTCTACCTCCTCCATTGTTTCCTCCTCCTCTACCTCTATCTCTACCCCCTCCTCCAAATCCATTCACTACTTCCTCTGTCATGATAGTTTCCTCAGAGTTCTCAGAGTCCTCTGGTTCTTCTATTAATGGCGAACGAGGAAAAATTTCTCCCTCCTCTTCTTCGGGTGATTCTACTTCTTTGATTACAATATGTTCCCCTGTAGAAGTGAAGAAAGATTCTTATCCTAGGTCAAATTTGATGGATAGTGTGGGAGAGTCTCCTAATTCAGTTGTTGCCCCTTGAATTCCAGGAATCCTAAGGCTGGGAGTGTGAATCGGAGATGATGGAGGTGTATCTTGTCTATGCCTTGAAGTAGCTGGAGTTGTGAAAATCGAACTTTTGGCCCTAGCTATAAACCTTCCCCTAAAATCTCTTGCTCTATGTATGTCATCTTTTATTTTTATTTTTTTTCAAGTCGAGCTAATAACTCTCTTTCTGATCTTCCAAGTCACACTAGGTGCAAGAAGGGAGCATAATCAAGAAATTATTAAACTAACAACTCTCTTTTCTGATCCCCTAGGTCACACCAGGTGCAAGAGGAGAGCATACTTCAAGAAGTTATCAATTTTTCCCTTCTTTTTTTTCTTAAGAGATTGGCTACCTAGTTACACTTCCCTGGCAACGGCGCCAAAATGTTTGGTCAATTTAGTGTGTCCTAAATTGCTACATAAATTATCAATCCGGGAGTCGCAAACTGATGAAGTGCAGTGCACTATATACGAAAGATAGTCTCTTTCTTATATTTTTGTCGTTTTTCAATTTTTATTTTGTTTTGGGGGTTTCTATCTTCGTTTATCTCCTAATGTGGATGGAAATTCTATTCCTTAGTCTTTAGAAGGCAAGCATGGATATGGATTTTAGGCAATTATGTCCTCTATAATGGTTTCCAGCACTTAACACTTAAGAAGACCTTATGATATACTAGTGATGACAGTAAGACTTGAACAAGAATGGAAAATGTGCTGCTATTTGAAACAAGTAAATAATGAACTACTGATCATGAAACTATTGTCTCTGCTTCTGTCTAAATACAGAAAAATGATTTAAGCTACTGCACTCAAAGAAATAAAAAATTGCAAAGAAAGTAAAACTAAAATCAAATTACATCATTCACAGTCCGATCTCTTGCCAGTTATTCTAGCTATGGCTTTCGGAGATAATCATGAATAACATGAGCAATCTGATATCTAATTGCAGAGAAGTAAGACTAAAATCAAATCACAACATTCATAATCCGATCCCTTGCCAATTAGTCTAGCTATGGCTTTCGGAGGTAATCGTCAATGACATGAGCAATCTGATATCTAATTGCAGAAAAGTAAAACTAAAATTAAATCACAACATTCATAATTCGATTCCTCGCCAGTTAGTCTAGCTATGGATTTTGGAGGTAATCGTCAATGACATGAGAAATCTGATATCTAATTGCAGAAAAGTAAAACTAAAATCAAATCACAACATTCATAATCTGATCCCTCGCCAGTTAGCCTAGCTATGGCTTTCGAAGGTAATCATCAATGACATGAGCAAGTTGATTTCTAAACTAACAAACAAAGCAAATGAACAAGACTGAAATCAACAAAACAGAACTGGAATTAAAAAAAAACAAGAAAAGCAAAGTCAGCAGAGAATTAATCCCATGCCATTAGTCATTGCGAAAATTATATGCAGATGCCCGGGCTGCCTACTCTATCCTGAAACATACATACACTGATCAGTGTTACCAGCAATATACAAAGCTTGTAAAATCAGAAACAGGAAGGAAATTTAGAAATATATACAGGTTAATAACTATAGAACATGTGTAGTGAAAATAAGGAAACGATATATAAAGACTGTACAACAACGATGAAAACGAAACCTCAGCGTACAGGTGCCCTCTGCACAGCCTCAGTCAATAGGCTGTCAATCCAAAATGATGTTCAAGAAATCATGTAGAAACAGAGTCTTCTTGTATATTTCAAAACATAGTTATAGAAATAAGACTAGTGTCATGGCACAGTGAACTTGAATAGCAAAATTACTTTCCAAAAAGACTAACTCTATGCGTTATAGAAACACATTATTTATAACAAAAGTTACATACTTATTTTCCTGTGAAACTACGTAAACAGGAGACACGTAAAAGATAGCGTCCATGGATTTAGCATAATGGTTGTCGAGACTATTAAATCTATCAACTATGGTTGTTGGATTCGCATCGTGGGGCAGTATACAGGTGGCAACACGACCCCAAAGATTTAGGAACGGCCACTCATCCTTCAGAATCCTTCACGTGTTTGAAAACAGAGTCCGACTGTCGTAGGACTCTTATGTTGGACCACCGTTTGACCACCATTGACCACAACTTCCCTTGATGAATCCGGCTGAACCAATAGGACCTGATCCATGTCCAAGTCATTTCTAACTTGCCCATGTGGCTTGTTTTGTCTGATGACACCTGCAACCTAGAGTTTAACAAACACAGCTGCGGAAAGTTGAATCAACTGCAAAAAGTGACTGGATTCCGCAGCTAATGAGCAAAATCTAGTTCAAACAGCAAACACAAAAACATAGTTAGAAAACCATTTCAATGCTCTCTTATAATCAATATGCAATGATTTTGATAGCTTATGAGGTTCAGGTGAGTGGAAAAAGTCTGGGAAAATGTGTAGGAGATGTGTAATTTCAAAGCTCTACACAAGGCAAAGAGGAGATCATCACTAGAATAATAACTCAAACCACCCCAAGGAGCCACGCCAACAGAAAATAAATCAATTAGCCAGACAATAGAGGTACCTACCTGCATAAAGTCATAAACCTTCCACTAACAAGTACACTTATTTATTTTATGGTTATTTTTATGAGGGTCACATATTTGGACATAAGGTTGTTGATTGTAGATGGATCAAAGTTTAAAGAGATTAAAATCCTAGATATAATAAGAATCATAATTTTATATCTCAAAACTCTCCTCTTAGAGATTCTAAGTATTTCAAATGTAATAATTTTGGGCACAATACAAGTGAGTGCACAAGCAGGCTTGAGTACCTATCCAAGTCCCAGAATATTTGATAGACATCTTCTCAAAAGGATAAGGAGAATTGGAAACAAAAAATTGAAAAGAGCATGCAATGTGGCCTTGCTCTATCTGCACATAATCAAGATAACATATGGTATGTGGATAGTGCGTGTTCCAAGAATATGACTGGGGATAAGAGAAAATTTATGTTGGTAAAAGAAAAATATAGAGGGAACAATGTCACTTTTGGAAACAATGCCCCAACAAGAATTAAGGGTAAAGGAATAGTCAATCTAGATCAAAAGATGAAATCTAAAAATGTGTTGTACGAGGAAGGTTTAAAGCACAAGTTGCTTAGTGTAAGAAAGATGTGTGATACTGGCTATGATGTGATCTTTTCATCCAAGGACTGTGAGATCTTATATGAGAAAGATGGAAAGTTGGTGGGAAAATCCATCTGAACTCACAACAATGTTTATGTGTTTGATGACTTCGGAGTAAAGTTTTATTTAAGAAAAATGAATGAAGCATGGTTGTGGCACATAAGACTTGGTCATATGAATTTCGACAGTTTTATAAGAGTTAGCAAGACGGGAGCAGTGAGAGGTTTTCCAATACTGTCAAGGCTTGATAATTCAATCTGCAAGTCATGTCAATATGGTAAGAAGACTAGAACTCATTTCAAGTCAAAATATTTCTCTTCATCAAGACCACTGGATTTGATTCACACAAATATCTTCAGTCCAACTAGAGAAAAAAACCCAAGAAGAGAAACGTATTTCATGTTGCTCATTGATGATTTTACCTGGCCACTTGGGTTGTGCTCATAAAAGAAAAATCAGAAGCATTTAAGCATTTAAAAAAAAAATCAAGTAGAAAATTAAAAATACTTAAAGATCGAATGCTTAATATCAAATAGAGGAGGAGAATACAGTTCAAGATAATTTGAAGAATTCTGTGAAGAGAATGGCATTAGGAGGAACTATTCAGTGGCTAGAACTCCACAACAAAATGGAGTAGCTGAGAGAAAGAGAACAATCTAGGAAATGGCTAGAGCCATGTTGGATGAAGAAGATATGTCCCACATCTTCTGGGAAGAAGCAGCACAAGCAACAATGTACCTACCAAACTAAGCTCAACTCAGGCCTAGTAGCGATAAAACTCCCTATGAGTTATGGAAGGGAATAACTGCATCGGTTAAACACTTCAAGGTGTTTGGGAGAAAATTCGTTATAAAAAAGAATGATAAAATCCAAGAAAGTTTTACTCATGCATTAATGAGGGTACATTACTCGGGTACTTTGCTCAAAGTAAAGGATATAAGTGTTAAAACAAACCGACAAAGAGAGTTGAGGATCGCATTAATGTAATAGTAGATGAAACATCTTTACAACCTAAGTCCTCCAAAGGAAATATGAACTCATATGGAGAAGAAAATTCAGACATGAGGCCCTCAGATCAACAAGAAACAAATTCAAATAATGAAGGCAAGGAAACGAGCATAACTCCAAGGCCCAAAACACCTTCCAGGTATGTACAGAAGGAAAATCTTGAGATTCAAATTCTTGGAGATCAAATAAATAGGGTTCAGACTAGGAGGAAACCTCTTGGTAGCTCAAGTGGTGCAAATCTTTCTCTGTTATCCCAAATTGAGCCTAAAAATCTCATCCAGGCAAATGAGGACAAATTCTAGGTGAGAGCTATGCATGAAGAACTCGACCAAATTGAAACGAATGACACTTGGGAGCTTGTTCCAAGAACCAAAGAGAAAAAATTCATTGTTTTGGGTCCCTATAATACTAGTGTTTACCCCATTACTATTGTAGTTGTATCCCTTATTAATATTGTTGTGCCCCTATTATCCCCATATTGTTATTACATTATTATTGTTAGGTCGGCTGGGTTATATTGTGACTCGTTAGACTCTTATATATAGAAAGGAGGTTTTGTCATTTGAATCATCCAATAATTGTTCATTCATGTAATGTAAAGGAGGTTGCCCCCTTGAAGAGGCCGAATTCTAAGGCGTTGAACTATCTTTTCTATATTTTTCTTGAGCTGGTTTCATAGCATTTGGTATCAAAGCTTTGGATTCTAGGGTTTCGCTGCTCCAAATAGGTCATCGTGGCATTTTCACTATAACTTTTTTTCTGTGATGCTTCAGAAGCTAAAAAAAAAAACCATTTGAGAAGAAATCGCGCTGAATCTCGGGTCCGAATTTCAGAGCTTTTCGTGCTATATTTGTGGAGATATGATATGAGGAAGTTGGTCTTTTTGCAGACTCCTGAATTACATTCCAAACAGGTGACCTAGGGAAAATCGTCATAACTTTCTCTCTAAGCATCAGATTGAAATTTCATAAGAAGGTATAGAAAGAGGACAGACTGTAGTTTCTTCTACATATTTTTCAGAGCCAAGGGTTGAAACAGTGACTCGTGGCACGTCGTACAAGTTCGCTCTATTGAACTAGTCTAAAATCAGGTCACTGTGGGAGATTTCACATAAATCTTCCTTGGAGAAACTAATTTGGATCACACTGGTGGAATTGGAAATATGACACAGAGGGCTACTACAGTTCGAAATTTTAGAACTGGATGATCCGAAAGTACAGAGATACATCATCGGCAATATTGAGCTCCTACAAAGTGAAAAACAGTGTGTAGATTTTTTTAAATTTTTGCTTAAGCTTGGTTTGAAAAATTATTTTGAAGGAATTCAAAGGGCATAGTAGAGAATTATTATCAGTAACTTATGCCCCGAGGAAAGAAAATGCAAACACCTCGTGACCAACCTTAAAGCTCTAGCATGACTCATGAAGAAGAGGAAGAAATGCTACATGATATATCAAAATTAGAAGACCAAGTGCAACAAATGTCACTCTAACAAAAGCTAATAGAAGCTAAGATAAAGGGCGTGGAAACTAAGATGGACGATTTGAAGATAGATTTGAAGACAAATTTGAAGAGATACATGGCAGGTTTGAAGACAGATTTGACAAATTTTCTACAAGAAATACTTACTAATGGTGAAAAGGTAGTAAAGGAAACTCATGATGTGAACAAAAGAAATGTTAATCATGATATCATAGACTCTAATGTGGGATCGAAGACCCACCATATTCCAAAAATTTATATGAGGAAGTTTGATGGCAAGGATCCCGCAACATGGATATTACAGATGGAGCAATTTTTCGATCTCAATAATGTACAAAACACACAAAATGTACGTATTGCAACTCTATATTTGGAACCAAATCAGTTTGTATGGTATCAATGGCTTTACTCTCGTAAACAAATTATCACTTGGTCAATTTTTATGGAAGAATTGATAGCACATTATGAGGATACAAAAAGCAACACTTTTTTTAGCTAATTGATAAGTCTCAAACAAAAGGGTTCAATAATGGAGCACATTGAGGAGTTCCAAAAATTGAACATAAGGGTAAAAAATATTCCAGAGGAGCATAGGATTGATGTGTTCATAGGGTCTTTAAAGGATAATATCCAACATGATGTTCGCCTTTGGGAACCTGATTCATTAGAGAAGGCATTCAGGTTAGCAAGAAAAATGGAAAGCAAAATTATGGCAACCAGGAAGCATACCACTCACAACTATAAAGAGGGAAGTGTTGT
The DNA here is from genome assembly GCA_031772625.1 of Pinus tabuliformis. NCBI lineage: Eukaryota > Viridiplantae > Streptophyta > Pinopsida > Pinales > Pinaceae > Pinus > Pinus tabuliformis. The sequence continues at coordinate 803,116,326 of CM062815.1, read as the reverse complement.
TGCCCCTAGTCTTCCACAACCTATAAGGTTGACACCACAAAAATTGGAAGAAAAAAGAGAAAAAGGGCTTTGTTACAGTTGTGATAGCAAAAACACTAAAGGTCATAAGTGTGCTGAGAAGAAATTATTCTACATAGATTGTGAAGAGGAAGAAGAAAAGGAGCAAGAAAGGTCAAAAGAAGAGGACATACTCCAAGAACAAAGCCTAGATAAAGAAGAAATGAATCCGACCATATCTTGTAATGCATTGGCGGGAATTACCGCTCCTCAAACCATCAAGATAGAAGGAAAAATCAAGAAGAAAAAGGTAATAGTGTTGATTGATTCAGGAAGTACCCACAATTTTATTCATTGTAAGGTAGCAAAAGAATTGAATTGATTCTTATATCCAGCACCAGAGTGTCAAGTGATGGTTGCAAATGGAGGAACAATAAATTTCTCTGGAAAGTGCCATAATATCAAGCTATCCATGGGAGAATATGTATTGACTAGCCCAATGCTTTCCATTCCAATGGGAGGTGCTGATGTTGTACTAGGAGTCCAATGGCTACAATCCTTGGGTATAATAGCTTTTAATTTTCAAGAACTTTTCATGAAATTTTCTGTGGAAGGAAAGGAAGTTGAATTAAGGGGTATTGTAGGGAAACCGAGAAAGATAATCAGCTCTAACGGTATGACAAAGCTTCTAAAAAAGGAACAAAGAGGTGTAATTGCACAATTATGTTCGCTAGATGTTTCCACATTGGAATCATCTATTTCTCCAAATCTCCAAAAAGTATTGGACAATCATGCCAAGGTATTTGAGACTCCCAAAGGTCTCCCACCTATGCGTGATCATGATCATGCTATTCATCTGATTCAAGGATGTGTTCCTCCAAACATCAGGCCATACAGATATCCCTATTCCCAAAAGAGTGAAATTAAATGTATGGTTGCAGAAATGCTAGAGGCTGGTATAATTCAACCGAGTCAAAGTTCTTTCTCTGCTCCAGTAGTATTGGTGCACAAGAAGGATGGATCATGGTGCATGTGTCTGGATTATAGGGAGCTCAACAAGATCACTATTAAAGATAAGTTTCCCATTCCTGTCATTGATGAATTACTGGATGAATTGCATGGATCAATTTACTTCACCAAGTTGGATCTTCGTTCAGGATATCATCAAATCAGAATGAAGACTGAAGACATTCAGAAAATAGCATTTAGAACTCATGAGGGTCATTATGAATTTGTGTTCATGCCTTTTGGCCTTACCAATGCACCTTCAACATTTCAAGGTTTGATGAATTCCATTTTCAAACCATTCCTTAGAAAATTTGTGTTAGTATTTTTTGATGATATACTAATCTACAACAAGTCTTTGAAGGATCATGTTGAACATGTTGACAGGGTGCTACAACTATTGGAGGAGAAACAATTATATGCAAAAGGATCCAAATGTTTCTTTGGAGTACAAGAGGTGGAATATCTGGGTCATATTGTATCTCATGAAGGAGTTAAGGTAGACCCTAGCAAAATTAAATCCATTAAGGAATGGAAAATCCCCACATCCATAAAGCATCTGCGAGGATTTCTTGGGTTGACATGGTATTATCGCAAGTTTGTTAAGAATTATGGGAGAATAGCAGCACCTCTAACAACATTATTGAAGAAAGATGCATTTTCATGGACTCCAAAAGCAACAAAGGCCTTCGAACATCTTAAAGAGGCAATGTGCCAAGCACCGATCTTAGCTACACCGGACTTCACAAAAACCTTTATTGTGGAATGTGATGCTTCAGGAAATGGAATTGGTGCTATTTTAATGCAAGATGAAAGACCCATTGCTTTTGAAAGTCGTCCAATCAAGGGAAAGTTTTTACACAAAGCTATTTATGAGAAAGAAATGTTAGCAATACTCCATGCACTTAAGAAATGGTGACCCTAGCTAATGGGAAGACACTTCAAGGTAAAAACGAATCATGATAGCCTTAAATACTTTTTAGAACAAAGATTATCCTCTGAAGAGCAACAAAAGTGGGTCACAAAGATGTTGGGTTGTGACTTTGAAATCATCTACAAAAAAGGGTAGCAAAATGTGGTGGTAGATGCACTCTCAAGAAAGGATGAGGATGTGGAAGCATTGTTGTGTGCTATTTCTATTATCCAACCAGATTGGATAAACGAAGCAAGGGAGGAATGGAAGAATGACGAAGAAGTTTGGGCACTTATTCTAAAGTTACAATAGGATTCCAGTACGTCTGATACATTTAGCTGGAAAAATGATTTGTTATGGTACAAAGATCGCTTATACCTCTGTAAGAATTCCCAACTAAAACAATTTTTTTTTATGGAATTGCTCACTTCTTCCTTAGGAGGGCACTCAGGATTTTTTAAAACGTACCACAGGGTTAAGAAGGAATTTTTTTGGGATGCTCTTAAATCAGATATTCAAAATTTTGTGGCGGAATGTTTGGTTTGCCAACAAAATAAAGTTGAAACAATTAAGACACCGGGTCTATTACAACCTTTATCCATTCCAAGCCAACGTTGGGAAGAGGTTTCAATGGATTTTATCCCAAGTTTACCTAGGTATGAGGGAAAAAGTGTCATCATGGTGGTAGTTGACAGACTTACCAAGTATGCACACTTTTGTGCATTATCACATCCATTTAAAGCCAGTATAGTTTCTACTGCATTTATGGAAACAGTTCAAAAGCTACATGGAAACCCAAAGATTATTGTACGTGACAGAGATCCCATTTTCACCGGAATTTTTTGGACAAAATTATTTTCTTGTCTTGGTACTCAGTTAGCTCATAGCTCATCTTATCATCCTCAATCTAATGGGCAAACTGAGATAGTAAACAAATGTTTGGAAGGATATCTTCGCTGCTTTGTATCTGATAAACAAACACAATGGGTCAAATTGTTGCCTCTGGCTAAATGGTGGTATAACACTTCCTTCCATACAGCAACAAAAATGACCCCATTTATGGTACTTTATGGATATCAGCCACCATCCATCACATCATATTTAAGAGAAAATTCTAAGGCTCAAGCAGTAGAACATCACATCGAACATCAAAAACAAGTCCTCCAACTCTTAAAGGATAACCTCGTGTTGGCATAGAATAGAATGAAACAACAGGCAGATCAACATCACGAACCAAATGGGTTTTCAAAAACACGCCAAATGAGCAGGGTCAAGTAACTAGGAACAAGGCTCGATTGGTCTATAGAGGGCATGCCCAGATAGAAGGAATAGATTTCAAGGAAACCTTTGCACCAGTTAAGATTGGAAGCTATTAGAATGTTTCTTTCCTTTTCCAGTCATAAAAATATCAAGGTATATTAGATGGATGTGAAGCCTTCATTTATGAATGAAGATATAGAAGAAGATGTTTATATTGAGAGCCATAAGGATTAACACCCACTAAAGATAAAGAGTTTGTGTGCAAACTAAAAAAGGCCCTATATGGACTCAAACAAGCTCTGAGAGCTTGGTACACAAGACTGGATCGATACCTTCGTCAACAAGGCTTTAAGAAAGGTAATGTAGATAAAAATTTATACATAAAGTTTAGGGAAATTGTCTACTAATTGTAGTAGTATATGTGGATGACATAATCTTTGGCAGCACCGTGGAACAATTGGGACATCCATTTGAAAACGGTATGCAGACATATTTGGATATGTCCATGATCATACAGTTTTCTTTCTTCTTGGGACTACAAATTTATCAGTCACAAAATGGGGTGTTTATCTCCCAATCCAAGTACCTACAAGAAACTCTGAAGAAGTTTGGGCTAGAATATTGCAAACCAGTTAGCACACCTATGGTTATAGGTTGCAAATTGTGTAAATAAAATGAGTCACCATAGGTAAATCAAACTGAGTATAGTTCAATGATAGTAATATTGTTGTGTTGCACAGCTTCGAGACCAAACATCATGCAAGTAGTGAGTCTTGTGGCCAGATTTCAAGATTATCTTCATGAAATTCATGTCATCTTTTTCAAATGGATTTTCAAATATCTTCAAGGGACAACGGATTATGGAGTGTGGTATGCTTAAAGTAGAGAATTTAAGTTGAAGGCATACATTGATGTTAATTGGACAAGCAGTATTGATGATAGGAAGAGAACCTCAAGTGCAACATTCTTTTCTGGAAATTGCTTAGTGTCATGGGTCAACAAGAAGCAAGCCTTGATTTCTTTATCAACTATTGAAGCAGAGTATATTGCAGCTACCACTTGTTTCTCAAAAATTCTATGGATGAAGTAGACCTTGAAGGATATTAAGGTAGAGTTGACTAATCCTATTCTAATCATGTGTGATAATACAACTGACATCAGTATCTCTAAAAATTGTGTCATGCATTCAAATACCAAGCACATCCTTATCAAGTTCCATTTCTTAAGAGAACAGGTTGCATCCAATGTTGTTAAACTTGAATATGTGACCACTAAAGATGAACTTGCAGGTATCTTTACTAAGCCACTAGAAAAAGAACGCTTTGAATATCTCAGGAAGTATATAGGGGTTGTGACTCCTCCTCCCAAATGACTCAACTATAGTGTGTTGGAAGTTACTCAGCATATGGGATTAATTGAAGAGTAGGTTGCAGTGGTTTAGGGTGAGTATTCAAGGGAATCCTTTGCCATTTGATGCCAAAGGGTGAGAAGATTATCAGAACAACTAAGAAGAACAACAATAAAGAAGACCATGCCTAGTTTTAGGGGGAGCTTATGTTGTTTCTATCAATGCCAAAGGGGGGGATTTTGGCCAATTGACATTGTCTAGATGACTTGTCACATTCGGTATGTTAGCATTGATGTCAATCAGGATAGCATTGAGGCAGAGAGTTTTCATCCATGTTTCAAGTAATAGATGGGCTCAAAGCCTACATCAGACCTTATCCAATGGAAATTTCTCTAAAAGAGCTTTCCAACAGTTTGTGGAGGTCCAAAAATAGTAATTGAGATCAAAAGTTATTGATAGCTGAAGTAGAGGAGCTTGGAGTCCTTTGAAGTAGGTCAAATATCAAGAGTTGAATTTCGAAAGGCTAAAATTCAGAAGAAGAGAGCCATCAAGACCATGACAGTCTATTTAAATGAAACATGAAAGGAGCAGCCAAATATCAGAGGTGATTTTCATAGGTTTGGAACCTTGGGAGCCTAGAGATTTCAGAACCCAAGATATCGGAGCAAGTCACAATATCAAAGGTCGGAGCAGATGGCACAAAAGGCATGTTGGAACTTTGGAACATAGGGCCATCAAAACCTCGGAACCTCGTAAGCCCTTATAAATTAAATTTCCTTGGAAGCATTGAGGTTTGCGAAGGAGATGAATTACAAAGGAATTCGGTGAAAATCCAAGGACCAAGAAGACCATTTCTCTCTCCTCTGGCAAAATTTGATTGGCCCCTTAGGAGCTGACGAGGCAGATGATGTCAACATGATGTGACTATATGGTGGACACATGGAAATCATATTCATAATTTTTGGTGGCATAATGGGGAAAATCTGGGTGACACATGTCACCACTAAGGAGGCACCACATGGAGTGATGACAACATCATGACGTTATCTTGGAGGTCTACATATTAGAGGTTGGATTTTTTGTAACTTCTGTCTAATTGCTTTAAAGAAAAGTTCCAATCTGATAAAGGGGCTCCGATGTGAGTGATGCATGGTTGTGGGAGATCCAAAGGACGAAGGGTGTAGAGAAGGTATAACCACCTAAGTGATGTGTGATACCACCTAGGAAGTATTTCAAAGGTCGAAATTTCGGGGACCCCTATAATTGAATTATGAGAAAATTCTGATATGCATGAGCTCCGAAGTGTTAGCGCTTTGTCAAGGAAACCCAAAAGAACTGAGGGTGGAAGAGAAAATACAAAGGGAGATCGGCCCCTAGCATGATATGAAGGCATTAACACCTAAATTCTAAGTTGTTGGTCATAGCACCGAGTCCCATGAAGGAAAAACAAGAAAGGGCCAAGAAATAGGAGCTAAGAACCTCACAACCTCATAACATCACTTGAATATAAGTTACGAGATACGAGGGAGAAGATATTGCAGCACCTCAGGGATAAGTCGATGGTCTCATGCAACAGTCATATGAGAAATAAAATGATAAGGGGTCTAAGAACTAAGGGGCTAAGGGCCTTAGAATTGTGTGATTTCCTAATGTTCTTTTAATATAAGTTACAATGAGTTATGGCTCTGATACAACTGTACAGAGTGTTAAAGGATGAATAGGTCGACATCTATCAGGAAATATGTGTAGATAAGCTGGTTGATAGAGTTAACGGTAACTATAGAAATTGCTTGGTCAAGGAAACAAGGACCACAATACTCAAGAAGAACTGTTGAGTTTGTCTTGATGTTGGAAGAAAGCCATCTCTTATCTCTCATGCATGTCTTATAGACTTAAATGAGGGGAAAAAAACCATTCTAAAGTACAGTCAAGCTCTCTGAAGCCATGAATAAGCATGGGGAGTCTGACTGGAATGCGTAGGTGGACTAACATTAAATTCTCAGCATGGATGATCACATAGAGTGTTGGTGAAGCACCCAGGATCGCATCCTCATGTTTAATGTAGCAGCATAACTCAGGCAGCATATGCAACAACAATATGTAGTTGTCATACAGCGGTACAATAGAGAAGTGTGGAAATAGGCAACAGAGGCAGCATTGTGCAAAGTGTAGCAAAGGATCAAAACAAGTGATTTCCATTGAGAAAAGGGTGTAAGAGAGTATTGTTGCATGCAATGAAAAGTGTATAGCAGAGCGGGTGAGAGCTGAGCAACTAGCCGAAGTGTTGAACTGGAGTAGAGTGTTGCAAAAAGCCTGTGGAATAGAAGGCAAAGTGTAGTGGATAAGGTGTTTTTGTGTGAGGTCAAGAGATCCTGTGGAACAATAGAGGACCGATAGGAGAAGTTGATAATGAAGTAAACCAAATTGGTATTTTCATGTGTTTGTATTTCCCTATGTTTTTTATGGGCTAAATTAGACATAAATTAAGGCCCATGTCTCTGAATTAAACATAAATTACGCCCCATATGACCATCCTTTAGCACATTAAACCTCTCTTTTTGAATTAGATAATGTATTTTTCACTTTAGTATGTTCATTAGGAAGGTTTATGAATAATTGCATATTTGTGCCTAATAATATTTATTTTTGTGGAATATTGAGAATATTGGGCAGAATATGAAGATTTGGAGGAGGAGATATTTTTGGGTCTTGCTCCCTACTACAAGAGGACCAAAACTAAATAATAAATCAGCGAGATATTATGGAATTATGGCACAGATTGTGGAACTCCAATGCTTGAGAAAATCTAGGAATGTGTTCCCTGCCATTTAATGCGAATTCCTAGTATTGGGAACCAGAGCCACTAATCAAGGGATTTTGGTGGGGAAAGCTTCCTCCTTTCACGGGGAATGATTCCTAATAATTTTGTATAAGTACCAAATCTAATTTTCCTCTAGGGGTAGATTTTGATTAGACTTCTTATGGAGAGAACTCGTATTTTTGCATCTCCAATGTATTTTCTTGCAGGGATGTAATTGTATTGATTAAAATGATGAATATTGGTGTCATGTTCAGCTTCTAAATCTTCATCTCCTCCATATTTTATGATTTTCCTTAGGCTTGGCCATCTCAGGAGCCTCAAAGCCATTTTGTATCATTTTTTTATTCTTTTCACTTCTTATTCATATGCATCTCATGTTCTTGTTTCTCTTTATTTCTGCATTTAGTATTATTGATTTCTTGTTGTATGCTTGGGTTAAATGGTTGATGTAAGTTCTTTTGTAGGATCACAAACATAATTTCATACTTGGAAAAGATTTGGAAGGTCATAATAATCATTGAGCTACTTGGATTAGTCTTCTTATTCCCAAATCTAAAATTTTGGAACTCCTTTGTAGCAAAGAACAATAAATTTTTGTTATTTTTAGATCATGCTAACGAGCTTCAATCGAGTTGGTTCCACTTAAATTAGATAAAAAACACATTCTACTTAATAAAAAAAAAATTACCTCATTGCATTTTCACTTGATTAGGTAGGCATTTGATAGATTTACTAGCTCACTAGTTCTCGAATTTCTGGATTATAGACTAGCAATTTTCCGTTATTTAATAAATCTTTCCCATGTATATATGAATTTGTGGATAGATGCAGACAATAATGTGTGTTGTTGTAGGAGCTTCTAAATTTCAGGGAGACCTCATCTCGCCTCATCCACCCATGTCACCAAAATGCACTAAAGTCTCAATCCGAATTCTTGCTTTATAAGAAAAAATTGCCATTTCCATTGAGAAAATCTACCCATCTTGAAGCCCTTTCTTGAGTTCTGGGTAGTTTCCACCATCTCCATGCCTTATTCTTCCATTATCCAATCTTGTAGCGGCTCGTTTTGAGTCTGAATTGAGAAAAATCATCATTTAAGATAGGATTAGGCCTCTACTTGACCTCCAACCCATCAAAACCATTGTACCCATCTTCCTCCATACTTGTCTCCCCTGCCAAAGAACAAGGAAAGATTAGCATTTGCATTTATAGAACAAAAATATTAAAAAAAGAGTTCTTTCATATTCACACATGCACATAGCAGTTAATAATACCTAGATCAGACTCCATGCTCAGTTAGTTTGAATCATCACATGTGATAAATAGGGTTAAGCTGGATTTCTTTTACATTTAGTTCATGATCTTTATGCAATTTGAATATGTTTCTTTCCTTGTACTTTATTTCTTGCAATAGCTTAGGGTTTCCATTTCGAGCATTTCATTTTCTGCAATTAGTTTAGGACTTGATTTCAGTACATGCACTTCATTACATCTTGACAGCAAAGGAAGAACACATTGTATGTTCCACATATAGTGTCGATACCTCTTAAGTTCATACAAACCCTGGGTTGATAATTAAAGTCGGTAGCCTTGGGAGTTGCAGCATTCTTGTTGCAATACCGAGGCTCATCAGTTTTCAGTTTGAAAATTGTATGAAAGGTAGAATAGTGGCTAGAGTAGGAGGTGGCCTGCATTCATAGGATGTTGGTGCCTCTTGGCAAGTAGGTTCTTGCTATCTTTAGGGGGTCGTTGCCTCTTGTGAGTGGGTGCTCACAAAAAAACTGATGTAATTAAGTAGGTTCTTAATTTACATGATAACAACCAACGAATTGGTGGTTTTCTCCCTTTTGGTTTCCACGTAAAAATACAGTGCCAATATGTGTATGTTTCTCATGTGATGGATTGTATGTACATGTGAATGTATTATCTTAATGTTTATTTGTATTATGTATGAATTCTCTCATAAGTAACATACAGTAGAGGAAAGAATTAAAGTCATATTCATAAAAAGTTTTAAGAACCTCACTATAATTGATTCAACACCCCACCCCTAGTAATTCTTTATTTCAACAAGGATCACTTGAGAAGCAAGATGTTTGCAAGGCTTGTACCTTGGGGAAGTATGTAAAACCCACATTACATGATCGAGACAAGAAAGCACATGCAACCTTGGAGAGAGTCCAGCCTAATCTTTGTGGACCCTTCTCGATTGCCAAACATAAGTACTTTGTTATTTTTATTGATGATTTCTGAAGAAAGTGTTGGATCTTCTTCATGCAAAATAAGGAAGAGACATTCTTAAAATTTGTAGAATTCAAGGCACTATTTGAGAAAGAGACTGGCAAGAAGGTGAAGGATCTCATGAGCGATAATGGAGGTGAGTATGTTTGAATGAATTCAAGGACTTTTGTGCCAAACAAGGAATTCTAAGGGAACTGATAACTCCCCAAAACTCATAGAAAAATGGGGTAGCTGAGAGAAAGAACCCGGGCATTGTGGGAGCTACAAGAGCTATGCTACATGACCAAGGTTTTCCACTACATTTGTGGGCAGATGCATGTAACATAACAATTTAATTAAAGAACTAGAGTCCTCATCAGATTCTTGGTATGATTACACTAGAGGAGGATTTCTCGAGGAGAAAGCTACATGTGTCCCATTTCATAATTTTTGGAGCCTCTATTTATTGCCATGTCTCCAAATATTCAAGGAAGAAACTTGAACTAAAAACAGAGTTGGGATTTTTTTTGGGTTACACCGAAACTCCACATAATTACCGTGTGTACTTAAGTTCCCTCAAAATGATATTTATGCGGAGGGATGTAAAGTTTGATGAGGAGAAAACAATGAGATTCTCTCTTGAGAGGGAGCTGCAAATCCCCCCAGAAGAGGAGTAGTTAGCTCAAAATAAGGAGCCTTGGGAGGAGCCTTGGGAAGATGTGGAGTAGTCACAAATGGAGGAGCAGATAGGAAGGTATAGTGAAGACATCCACTCAAGTAGAACCATCTAGAGAAGGTATAAAGATAACTAGAGAAGTTGATAGACTTGTGCAGGATGCGAGGGAGAATACGAGAGCTCCGTCAAATTTGCGCAGGCAAAGGAGGTAACATGAGAGAGTTAGATTAGCTACATGGCTCTAATGACTAATATTGTAGAGACCGAGCCATCGTCTTTTGAGGAAGAAGTTGAGAAGCCAATTTGGGTTGATGCAATGGTGGAAGAATACAAATCCATCATGAAGAACAGTGTTTAGGAAGTGGTCCCAAGACCAGCAAATAAATCACTTGTGGATTTGAGATGGATCTTCAAGGTTAAACATACAACAGGCGAAATCATAGAGAAGTATAACACCATATTTGTGGCCAAAGGATTCGCTCAAGTGGAGGGAATTAACTATGAGGAAACTTTTTCTCTCATAGAAAGGTATTCATCCATTAGATCATTTCTTGCACTAGCTGCGCATATGGGGTGGAAGATCCACCAAATGGATGTAAAAACAATATTTCTTAATGGTGTTATTGAGGAGGAAGTGTACATCGAGCAACCCGAAGGTTTTGAGGCATTTGATTGGGAGCCTCATGTGTGCAGACTCATGTGAGCATTGTACGATCTCAAATATGTACCACAAGCTTGGTACACTTGGATCGATAGTTATCTCACTGAATTGGGCTTCACCAAAAGTGAAGTTGATGTGAAACTCTATCATATTTTGCTAGAAGGTATTTTTCTTATAATTGTTTTATATTTTGATGATTTAATATTGATAGGTGATGAGCAGTTGATGAACCCTTATAAGGAGGACCTTGCAAGGGAAGTTGAGATGAAATACATGGGTCTCATGCACTACCTCCTCGGGCTAGAAGTATGGCAAGGTGATGGAGAGTTGTTTTTGTCTCAAGGCAAGTATTCCATTGAGATACTACGTATATTTCACACAGAGAGTTGTAAGCCCATGGAGACACCTATAGTGACCAACTGGAGGAAGGAGAATGCCACTTTAGGTGAAGAGGTTGATGCTATCATTTCTGGGAAGCTAGTGGGTTAACTGATGTATCTTGTGAACACATGACCAGATATGTGCTTTCAATTAACCAGTTGAGCCAAGCTATGGCTAGGTTGACTAAATTGTATTGGAAGGCAGCGAAGCATGTTTTACGGCACCTCAAAGCCCCTACCCAGTATGGATTATAGTACACACAGAAAAAGTGAGTGAATTTGTGTGGCTTCACAAATGCAAATTGGGCAAGGAGTCCATCCAATCGAAAGAGTACATCAGGTGGAATTTTCAAGTTTGGGTCCGCAAAAATTTCTTGGTATAATAGAAAGCAAAGGTATGTGGCACTTAGCTCGACAAAAGCTAAATACATGGTTGCAATTCAAGCAACTTGTGAGGCGATCTAGATGAGAAAGATATTTGTGTGACTATTTGGTTAGGAGATGGATCCAACTGTGATCTATTGTTATAATCAAAGTTTCATTAAGATCTCTGAGAATCTGGTATTTCACGATCGATCCAAGCATATAGATATCCAATATCATCATTTACGAGACTGTGTGCATGAGAGGATAATGAACTGCTACAATACATTTCGATAAAGGAACAAGATGTTGACATCTTGACAAAGCTTTGTTAAGAAGGAAGTTTGAATTCCATGAGTGCAGGATAGGGGTGGTTGATAATCCATTTCTTGCTAAGAGGGAGTCTTGAGAAGTATAGCAAGAACGGCTCAATTTGTCCTTCCCTTGGTCAAATTGAGAAAATTTGAAATTTCCACATCAGCAGACAACTTGGAGGAAATTAACTGAGGTGACATGCCTCTTGTCACTCAATTAGCTCAGTAAAATCGAGTTAGAGGGCTTGGAGTTTAGCTAATAATGTGTGATTGCTAATTTGTAGCAATCCAATTTAGTTATTTCTAGTTCTATTCAGTTAAAATAGTTCTAACTATTGATATAACTATTTGGAGGTCACTTGTGGAGTGGGACAACAATCTCAATAAGTGATCATCCAGTTAACTGATCAATCAACTCAAAATAGCTAGTGCATGCAAGGAATTCGAGTTCCTCAACTATGGTGGAGATTCCAAGGCAATAACATCAGTTGTAGATTAGTCGAGTGTATACGTGTTGCATGCAATCAGTGATCAATCCTTGGGAATTGCACATTCAATTGGAAGAAAATTCGTAAAAAAATGGGTGCCTAATTTCTCAGGATTTGCATAAGGACATAGGAGCTCAGGTGGAGTAGAAATTGACTAAGTCTAGGTCAAAGCTTCTCGTGGAGCAAAGAGAAATGTTATTCACTTGTAGGTTGTACTCAGAGTGAGCAAGCAAATGTAATACATTCTCTATTCATCTAATTAATGCAAGCAGGCTTAAGGGTTTTTTACCAGTTGGTTTCCCCTAGATAAATTTATGTAATTGTGTATGGGATTGATGCATGTTTGTGAATGTTGTTCCAAATTATAAATTAATTTCCATAGAACAATAGTGTAGAATTGTGTATCTTAATTTTAGATTAAATTTCTTAAGCAGTTACAATTTTATCACCATAATTTTACATATCTCAAGCTATAGTGGCATATCTCTATGTTGAGATTTCATTTCCTATTAACACTCCTCTTCTAAATTTTTATGTATATACTCTTCTAATTTTTATGTATATGGTGAGATTCCATTTCCTATTAACACTCCTCTTCTAAATTTTTATGTATAGAGTTATCTCAACATATCTCTATGTTGAGATTTAGTCTCCATTGGATGCCAAAGAATTAGGTATCAAAACCATGGACTTAATCTTTTAATCATCATTTATTATCCCTTAGATGCCACTTAAGAAGAATAAATGCAAGTCATGATTTAGTCTCCTTTGGATGCCAAAGAGTTAGGTATCAAAACCATGGACTTGATCCTTAAATCATCATTTACTATCCCTTAGATGCCACTTAAGAAGAATAAATGTAAGCCATGATTTAGTCTCCCTTGGATGCCACTTAAGAAGAATAAATGTAAACCGTGATTTAGTCTCCTTTGGATGCCAAAGCATTAAGTATCAATAGGTATCAAAACCATAGACTTCATCTTTAATAAACTTTGGATGGTAAACATAATAATAACTCATTTTCACAACTTTTAAATGAATGGAAAAGTATACACTCTCACTCTTTGTATATTAAATATAAATTTATATATATATATATATATATATAAACTCAAAATAATAATGCAAAAAATACACATACTTGAATTTAAACACATATTTCATATTGTACACACTTTCATATATTATTTTAAAATGCACCCATTAATCAAAAGAAAAACTTTGAAATGATTCTTTGAAAAACCCAAAATATACAAATTCAAGGTTATCTCAATCAATCGATACAAATTCATTGATAGCTGTCATTCCAAAGAAAATCAATACTAATAAAAGAAAAATCAATCCTTTTATATAATTTAAGGCATTACACAGTTGTTAAATGATATTATAACAATGACGTATGTGCTTCCGTATGACAAATTCGTATATATGAATTCAAAGTTATTTCTAACGACCAATGCAAATTCAATGTTATCTTAGTCACTACAAACGAAACGAAGGCTATCTTATTTAGTTTTGCAATTGAGGTTTAAAAAATGTAAAATCCGAGTTAGTATCAAGTTTTAAAATTATTTATATATATTTGAATAGTGATTTATGGGTTATTTGTTTGGGTAGTTTAACGGGGTTGCTTCACTCTTGGTTTGCTAGATACATTGTGAATTAATTTATCATACCTTAAATTATTAATAAGGTTTTTTTTTTTTTGGGACGAAGTGGGTTATGAATTTATTTATTTTAATTGTTAATGTTATTGGATGTCATTTTTTTTAATATCTCAAACTCAAACCTATAATTTTATATAAATTATGTTGGAGCTCTATGAAACCTAGATCGATCGGAATAGTCACAACTGGGATATGGATGGAAAGCTAGTCACCTACCTAATGAGGCGGCCTCCCATTTACTAATATGTTTTTAATTAATTTTTTTATTTTTAATATTAATGTTTATTAAATATTAAAAATAATTTATAAGATTTTAAAGTTCATAAATATCAAGGAAAATATAAAACTTATTAACTAATTATAATAAAAAAATAATAATTTTGGAGAAGAAGAAAAGAAAAAAGTTGAAAAATAATAGAAAACTTAAAATGAGAAAGAAGTTTAGAAAAGGAAGTAATTATTATAATAAAGCATTTTTAATTTAAAGTCACAAATTAAGGTAGGATGGGTATAAGTCTATGCGTTTGTTATTGGATTTAGATGTCTTGTAAGTTTATTATTCAAATTTGCATGTTATTTATGGGCTTTTTTTTATTGATGTTAATAAGAGGTAATTAACTTGGTGCATGGTGATTTGGATACTAGTCTTATGTAAGACACTAATAAAGTTTGAACATCTCTTGAAGGAAGAGGATTACACTTGTCTGCTTCTCATATGTCAAGAGTTTCTAAAGACGACCAAGTCAATCTCTAAAAAAAACAAAATACTCTCTCATATTATTAGGGAGATATTTTGAATACAAAATGGTCCTCAAACTTTGTTGCCAATATGGCAGACTAGCATGTTGGCATTGATGTCAACCCACTTGTAGTGGCCCTCATGATCTTGATGAATTGTGTTGTTGTAGGTGTGCAGAGGTTTGTTGAGGTGTGCGATAGGTCTTAGAGGTGTTTGACATTATGTTGATGAACTTGAAGATCCGGGCAGAGGAGATTTGACTTTTCTTAATTTGCAACAATGGTGCAGTCTGCCCATTTGCACACAGAAACACTATGCTAGTGTTTCACCCTTGTCACTTTGTTCCAATGCATTTTGTTGTTTGTTCCCAATTCTATGCCAACGTGGTTCTTGTAGGTGAAGAAAGAAAAATACTACAGGATTTAACAATGGAAATAGTACATGGTTTTCTTCAAAGAGTCTTTGATTGGTTTGGTCTTTTAGTGATCAAGTTGGTTTGGTCATAATCATGATGTGAACACATTAATCGACTTGGTTATGGAGTTAGTGGAATAGATTTGGTCTTCATGTTTTTAGTTTAATTATTTGCCAGTGGATCATTGCCTTAGTGATTATAATTAAAAAAAATGGATCTGATCCTCATGGAATATGTTGGCGCGCTTGATTATTAAAATAGATATCCTAATAGACCTATTATCACTTAAGAATTTTAATGCCAAAATTTCTCATACTAGCTTGATGGTAAAGATTCGGTGCTAGTCCAAGTTTGAGGTTTTGTTTGCCTTAGAGTCTGAGTCTTAGGAGTCCACTATGCATTCTCATTCACCACTGGTCTCATAATTCACACAATTTCCATGTGTCAGCTCTGTTCAAAGGTTATTATGTGCTACAAAGCTCTTTAGGTAATTTCGTAGTGCATAAGTCAGTTTTAGGTGTTTTCGCAGCGCAACTGTCTAGGTGATTTCGTAGACCCTGTCTAGGTGATTTCGTGCTGATCCATAGGAAATCTCACCCAGCTGTCATATTTATCAAAATCCTCATCATTAGGTCATTAGCTGTCTTGGTATGCACAGGTTGCAAGTTTCAAAAAGAAGCAAAGAAAAGAAATACATTTATGAACTCCAAAGTTTTATTATGAAAAGGTAGTCAAATTCCAGGAGGTCGCTAAAGCAAATGAAAGCCTATTTTGGGAAATGGAAAGAGGTTTTTATTCCTAACAGACTGAACTAGAAAAAACTCTTTCAGTTTCCTCAAATACATTACGATCTGAGAGAAATTAATGACCAAAGTTGCGCTACGAAACTGCTGTAGGTGCAGTTTTTCATCTCCTGTTTTACACCTGTTTTTCAAAGACACATTCTAGGCGGTAGGGAAGGTGTTTCAAAAAACCAAGATAGGTTTTTGTTCAGCATGGATTGGTTCACAAACGCCTCCTTTAGTTTTTCCAAATACGTTTTTTGTGAGAAGTTATGAGCTCTGTCCCAAGCCCTATTTTTCAGCCAGAATAGAAGCTTATATCTCATGTCATCTCCACTTATTGGCAATGCAAGAAAAAGGAAGCAAGGCATCATGATTTAGTTCCAGAAAGGGGTTGGGAAATCAATCTAGATCAACTTCATACAATTGCAGACAGCAACACAGTGGCAATGGTTGTTATCAATCCAAGCAACCCATGTGGCACCACTTTTACCCATGATCATTTGGCTAAGGTTGCAGAAACAGCTAAAAGGTTAGGTTTGTTAATAATCTCAGATGAAGTATATGCTCATATTGTCTTTGGTAAGAAGCCATTCATTCCAATGGGATTCTTTGCATCAATTATACCAGTAATTACTCTTGGGAGCATATCGAAGAAATGGATGGTTCCTGGTTGGCAGATTGGTTGGTTTGTGACATGTGATCCAGATGGTATTCTGAGGAAATCTCAGATAACTGAAGGCATTATTGCAACCCATTTAATTGACTAGGCACTAGATAGGTTTGTTGCTGCAGCTGTCCAGAATCCTATGTGTAATCTCTCATTAATGGTTGGCACAACAGATGATTGGTGTTATGTGGAGGCATATGGAAAGAATGGGGTCCATATATATATTCAGTTTGAAAAGCTCCAAGGCACATGAAAAGAGACATTTCAAGATAGCAAAGGGCTCAAAATGAAAAAAATTTGGTCGTAACTATGTCTTTTGGAATAACATAGCAGTTTCGTAGAGCGCTACGAAATTGCTGAAGATGATGACTAAAACTCAGCAATTTCATAGCGCGCTACCAAACTGCTGAAGCTAAAACAATCTGATATCAGTGAACCGGTTTTGAGATACAAGCGGGAATTTTGAAAGGGGAATATATACAAGGCATTATCTGAAGCTATCAACATTCACCATGTAAAGACAGGTGGAGAAAATATGGATTCGAATCCAGCTTTAAATTTTTGTCATAAAGTGAACACACTTACCACAGTTCAAGATATGTCAAAACGGTTTGAAAGAGTTTTTGCCTTTACACATGACAAAGGTGGCCAGCACATCAAGGACGTGGAAATCTGTTCTATTTTGGGTAATCAAATATAAATGGCGTGTATCTTTGGATTCAAACATTTGAGGCAAACCAAAGACGGGTAAAACAGCGGTAGTTTCCTATGTTTGAGGGAAATGGAGAGGATACGACATTAAAGGCCAACAAGCAGCTACACACACCTACCACAGCCAAACTGAAAGAGAACCAGATGTCATAGAAAGAAATCATCTTAATTATAGCCATCATGCATGTAATATGGAGTTAGAGTCATAGTTGATTTAGATCTCTAAAAACTCCAGTCAACACTTTGTTGTATTTATTAAGTAGTTAGAGTTTAGGAGTTGTCAGTAATAGAAGTAGTTTTCGAATTCCCCTCATGCTGGAGGAGGAATCTCGATCAGTTAGAATAAGAGCTCTATATATAGCTGAAAGAGCAATGTAATCAGGGGTTGGAAAATTTTATGGAAAATCTTGTATTTGGCCTATGTAAGACTCATTTTCAGTAATACATGCTTGAGTTTACTTCTCAGGATTCATGAAGGATTTTTTGTGTTCAGAATATGTGATGTTGTCCTTCTCTTAATTCTTACAGTGGTATGGATGTATAATCACTCAGAATTCACTGAATGTGCTATGACTTCCTGTATACATTTATAAACTGTGTGGTCCCATATGAGTTTATGTTCTGAATGTTTAAATGCTGAATGCCCTGACTTCCATGTAGGGTTGAGTTCATTGTTATATTGAGGTGTTGTTGACTCCATAAGCCCAATGGATAGTTTTGTTTAATGTGTTTCCACCATTCATGTTTTTCACAGTTTTTCTATAAGAGTTAGCCATCTTATCTTTAATCAAAATCATTAATCCATTAAGAGAGATCCCTCTCAGGTTGAGGAGGCTAAGCCTCAGCCTAAAGTAGGTTGAAATAGTTACTTAGAGTCAACCTGACCAGCAGCCTATCAGGATCTGATTTTGAGATAACATTTTGGTGCGTCTGCCGGGAGCCTGAAGTCTATTCATTCCCGAAATTAAGAGGTTGAACTTCTGAAGGTAGCAGGAGCTTAGACATCTATTTGAGGCTGCAAAAATACCTTGGTGACTCCACACATCGAATAAGAGATTGGAAGGTGACTCAACTGCTAGAAGATCAGTAGCTTGATGAAGTTTCAAGATGAATTCCACTGCAAGAATGAATGCCAGGTATGCTCCTATGAATCGGTCTCATATCCCTAGTTTTCCAAATCCTATGCCAAAGGTTGATTGGTTAGAGGAACTTCCAATATTCAAAGATGAAAAGAAAGACAATGCTGCTCTTCATTTGGTTAGGTTTCATATGCATGTACGCAATCTTAAGGTTCACTTTCCTGAGGATTGTCTCATGAGGATGTTTATGACCACTTTAGAAGGAAAAGCCTGGTCTTGGTATAAAAGTTTGGAAAATGGTTCATTATATTCTCTTGCTGATTTCCATGATGTGTTCTATGATATGTATAAAGAGTGTCATCCCTCCTTATTGCTGGTCAAAGATTGTTGTAAACATTCTACGAGTTTTATTCAATATTTGGAGGATTGTTATGATGATGATGAATTTATGGAGGAAGAAATTTTAGAGGCTCTTCATAACAATGCATTTCAACACCAAGAAGAAAGTATAACATCTCATGAAACGCAGCATGAAGATCAGCAGAGGTTTATTTGTGAAAACCATGTTTCATCCTTTGATATGAATGAAAAGATGCAGCAAATTTGTCAGTCTTTTGATCATAAAGAATATGAAATTGATTGCAAACACCAAGAAGAAATACTGGAAGAAATTTTTTATAATCCTCAGGCATAAGAAAAGGTTGTTTATTTTTGTGATTCCTTGCAGTAGCTTACATCAAAGAATGATCACAATAGTGAGGAAAATTACATTGTCTATGGGAATCATGCAGAAAGGCAGTTGGATAGCACATCAAAGGAATTTTGTGTGGCTAAGGATCAGTTGTCTAAAGAGATAGAATGTTATGATGATTATCAAAATAACCATGTTTTCTTTGACCCTATAAATGAATACATGGCAAAGTTTTGCACATCAGTATTTCAATTTCATTTGCATTATGAAGATCATACACATTATAGGTTGATTTGGTCATCTCACTACCATGGTTATTTTGAGGTTGAATGCAGTCAAGAGGCTCCAATATCAGAGAAGACAAATGATTGGCTACATTGGAAATTTCACATTGATTGAGCTGAAAGAAGTTTGAATTGATAGGGTAGGTAGGTAGGAAAATGCAAATAAGCTCAAGGTCAACTGAGCATTTTTCAGTAGATGTGGAGTTCTTTCTCCTACAGTCATCATCAAGCTTAAGCTCGAGGTGAAGGCCCAAGAAGCTTGAAGGGGATGTTTGTCAAACAAATCTATGTTTTTCATAGAATGGACAAAGCACTGGACCTGCGAGTTCTTAGTGTACTACAGGAGCACACTATCCCAAGTGGAGCCACTGTTATCACTTAAGAATTTTAATGCCAAAATTTCTCATACTAGCTTGATGGTAAAGATTCGGTGCTAGTCCAAGTTTGAGTTTTTGTTTGCCTTAGAGTCTGAGTCTTAGGAGTCCACTATGCATTCTCATTCACCACTGGTCTCATAATTCACACAATTTCCATGTGTCAGCTATGTTCAAAGGTTATTATGTGCTACGAAGCTCTTTAGGTAATTTCGTAGTGCATAAGTCAGTTTTAGGTGTTTTCGCAGCGCAACTATCTAGGTGATTTCGTAGACCCTGTCTAGGTGATTTCGTGCTTATCCATAGAAAATATCACCTAGCTGTCATATTTATCAGAATCCTCATCATTAGGTCATTAGCTGTCTTGGTATGCACAGGTTGCAAGTTTCAAAAAGAAGCAAAGAAAAGAAATACATTTATGAACTCCAAAGTTTTATTATGAAAAGGTAGTCAACTTCCAGGAGGTCTCTAAAGCAAATGAAAGCCTATTTTGGGAAATGGAAAGAGGTTTTTATTCCTAACAGACTGAACTAGAAAAAAATCCTTCAGTTTCCTCAAATCCATTACGATCTGAGAGAAATTAATGACCAAAGTTGCGCTACGAAACTGCTGTAGGTGCAGTTTTTCATCTCCTGTTTTACACCTGTTTTTCAAAGACACATTCTGGGACGTAGCAAAGGTGTTTCCAAAAACCAAGATAGGTTTTTGTTCAGCATCGATTGGTTCACAAAAGCCTCCTTCAGTTTTTCCAAATACGGTTTTTGTGAGAGGTTATGATCTCTGTCCCAAACCCTATTTTTCAGCCAGAATAGAAGCTTATATCTCATGTCATCTTCACTTATTGGAAATGCAAGAAAAAGGAAGCAAGGCATCATGATTTAGTTCCAGAAAGGGGTTGGGAAATCAATCTAGATAAACTTCATATAATTGTAGACAGCAACACAGTGGCAATGGTTGTTATCAATCCAAGCAACCCATGTGGCACCACTTTTACCCATGATCATTTGGCTAAGGTTGCAGAAACAGCTAAAAGGTTAGGTTTGTTAATAATCTCAGATGAAGTATATGCTCATATTGTCTTTGGTAAGAAGCCATTCATTCCAATGGGATTCTTTGCATCAATTATACCAGTAATTACACTTGGGAGCATATCGAAGAAATGGATGGTTCCTGGTTGGCAGATTGGTTGGTTTGTGACATGTGATCCAGATGGTATTCTGAGGAAATCTCAGATAACTGAAGGCATTATTGCAACCCATTTAATTGACTAGGCACTAGATAGGTTTGTTGCTGCAGCTGTCCAGAATCCTATGTGTAATCTCTCATTAATGGTTGGCACAACAGATGATTGGTGTTATGTGGAGGCATATGGAAAGAATGGGGTCCATATATATATTCAGTTTGAAAAGCTCCAAGGCACATGAAAAGAGACATTTCAAGATAGGAAAGGGCTCAAAATGAAAAAAAATTGGTCGTAACTATGTCTTTTGGAATAACATAGCAGTTTCGTAGAGCGCTACGAAACTGCTGAAGATGATGACTGAAACTCAACAATTTCATAGCGCGCTACGAAACTGCTGAAGCTAAAACAATCTGATATCAGTCAACCGGTTTTGAGATACAAGCGGGAATTTTGAAAGGGGAATATATACAAGGAATTATCTGAAGCTATCAACATTCAACCATGTAAAGACAAGTGGAGAAAATATGGATTCGAATCTAGCTTTAAATTTTTGTCATAAAGTGAACACACTTACCACAGTTCAAGATATGTCAAAACGGTTTGAAAGAGTTTTTGCCTTTACACATGAAAAAGGTGGCCAGCACATCAAAGACATGGCAATCTGTTCTATTTTGGGTAATGAAATATAAATGGCATGTTTCTTTGGATTCGAACATTTGAGGCAAACCAAAGACGGGTAAAACAGCGGTAGTTTCCTATGTTTCAGGGCAATGGAGAGGATACGACATTAAAGGCCAACAAGTAGCTACAAACACCTACCACAACCAAACTGAAAGAGAACCAGATGTCATAGAAAGGAATCATCTTAATTATAGCCATCATGCATGTAATATGGAGTTAGAGTCATAGTTGATTTAGATCTCTAAAAACTCCAGTCAACACTTTGTTGTATTTATTAAGTAGTTAGAGTTTAAGAGTTGTCAGTAATAGAAGTAGTTTTCGAATTCCCCTCATGCTAGAGGAGGAATCTCGATCAGTTAGAATAAGAGCTCTATATATAGCTGAAACAACAATGTAATCAGGGGTTGGAAAATTTTATGGAAAAGCTTGTATTTGGCCTATGTAAGACTCATTTTCAGTAATACATGCTTGAATTTACTTCTCAGGATTCATGAAGGATTTTTTGTGTTCAGAATATGTGATGTTGTCCTTTTCTTAATTCTTCCAGTAGTATGGATGTATAATCACTCAGAATTCACTGAATGTGCTCTGACTTCCTGTATACATTTATAAACTGTGTGGTCCCATATGAGTTTATGTTCTGAATGTTTAAATGCTGAATGCCCTGACTTCCATGTAGGGTTGAGTTCATTGTTATATTGAGGTGTTGTTGACTCCATAAGCCCAATGGATAGTTTTGTTTAATGTGTTTCCACCATTCATATTTTTCACAGTTGTTCTATAAGAGTTAGCCATCTTATCCTTAATCAAAATCATTAATCCATTAAGAGAGAGCCCTCTCAGGTTGAGGAGGCTAAGCCTCAGCCTAAAGTATGTTGAAATAGTTACTTAGAGTCAACCTGACCAGCAGCCTATTAGGATCTGATTTTGAGATAACATTTTGGTGCGTCTGCCGGGAGCCTGAAGTCTATTCATTCCCGAAATTAAGAGGTTGAACTTCTGAAGGTAGCAGGAGCTCAGACATCTATTTGAGGCTGCAAAACTACCTTGGTGACTCCACACATCGAATAAGAAATTGGAAGGTGACTCAACTGCTAGAAGATCAGTAGCTTGATGAAGTTTCAAGATGAATTCCACTACAAGAATGAATGCCAGGTATGCTCCTATGAATCGGTCTCATATCCCTGGTTTTCCAAATCCTATGCCAAAGGTTGATTGGTTAGAGGATCTTCCGATATTCAAAGATGAAAAGAAAGACAATGTTGCTCTTCATTTGGTTAGGTTTCATATGCATGTACGCAATCTTAAGGTTCACTTTCCTGAGGATTGTCTCATGAGGATGTTTATGAACACTTTAGAAGGAAAAGCATGGTCTTGGTATAAAAGTTTGGAAAATGGTTCATTATATTCTCTTGCTGATTTCCGTGATGTGTTCTATGACATGTATAAAGAGTGTCATCCCTCCTTATTGATGGTCAAAGATTGTTGTAAACATTCTACGAGTTTTATTCAATATTTGGAGGATTGTTATGATGATGATGAATTTATGGATGAAGAAATTTTAGAGGCTCTTCATAACAATGCATTTCAACACCAAGAAGAAAGTATAACATCTCATGAAACGCAGCATGAAGATCAGCAGAGGTTTATTTGTGAAAACCATGTTTCATCCTTTGA
Organism: Pinus tabuliformis; assembly: GCA_031772625.1. Taxonomy (NCBI): domain Eukaryota; kingdom Viridiplantae; phylum Streptophyta; class Pinopsida; order Pinales; family Pinaceae; genus Pinus; species Pinus tabuliformis. The sequence goes on along the minus strand of CM062815.1, from coordinate 803,092,927 downwards.
TATGAATGAAAAGATGCAGCAGATTTGTCAGTCTTTTGATCATAAAGAATATGAAATTGATTGCAAACACCAAGAAGAAATACTGGAAGAAATTTTTTATAATCCTCAGGCAGAAGAAAAGGTTGTTCATTTTTGTGATTCCTTGCAGTAGCTTACATCAAAGAATGATCACAATAGTGAGGAAAATTACATTGTCTATGGGAATCATGCAGAAAGGCAGTTGGATAGCACATCAAAGGAATTTTGTGTGGCTAAGGATCAGTTGTCTAAAGAGATAGAATGTTATGATGATTATCAAAATAACCATGTTTTCTTTGACCCTATAAATGAATACATGGCAAAGTTTTGCACGTCAGTATTTCAATTTCATTTGCATTATGAAGATCATATACATTATAGGTTGATTTGGTCATCTCACTACCATGGTTATTTTGAGGTTGAATGCAGTCAAGAGCCTCCAATATCAGAGAAGACAAATGATTGGCTACATTGGAAATTTCACATTGATTGAGCTGAAAGAAGTTTGAATTGATAGGGTAGGTAGGTAGGAAAATGCAAATAAGCTCAAGGTCAACTGAGCATTTTTCAGTAGATGTAGAGTTCTTTCTCCTACAGTCATCATCAAGCTTAAGCCCGAGGTGAAGGCCCAAGAAGCTTGAAGGGGATGTTTGTCAAACAAATCTATGTTTTTCATAAAATGGACAAAGCACTGGACCTGCGAGTTCTTAGTGTACTACAGGAGCACACTATCCCAAGTGGAGCCACTGTTATCACTTAAGAATTTTAATGCCAAAATTTCTCATACTAGCTTGATGGTAAAGATTCGGTGCTAGTCCAAGTTTGAGTTTTTGTTTGCCTTAGAGTCTGAGTCTTAGGAGTCCACTATGCATTCTCATTCACCACTGGTCTCATAATTCACACAATTTCCATGTGTCAGCTCTATTCAAAGGTTATTATGTGCTACAAAGCTCTTTAGGTAATTTCGTAGTGCATAAGTCAGTTTTAGGTGTTTTCGCAGCGCAACTGTCTAGGTGATTTCGTAGACCCTGTCTAGGTGATTTCGTGCTGATCCATAGAAAATCTCACCCAACTGTCATATTTATCAGAATCCTCATCATTAGGTCATTAGCTGTCTTGGTATGCACAGGTTGCAAGTTTCAAAAAGAAGCAAAGAAAAGAAATACATTTATGAACTCCAAAGTTTTATTATGAAAAGGTAGTCAACTTCCAGGAGGTCTCTAAAGCAAATGAAAGCCTATTTTGGGAAATGGAAAGAGGTTTTTATTCCTAACAGACTGAACTAGAAAAAACTCCTTCAGTTTCCTCAAATCCATTACGATCTGAGAGAAATTAATGACCAAAGTTGCGCTACGAAACTGCTGTAGGTGCAGTTTTTCATCTCCTGTTTTACACCTGTTTTTCAAAGACACATTCTGGGCGGTAGGGAAGGTGTTTCAAAAGACCAAGATAGGTTTTTGTTCAGCATCGATTGGTTCACAAAAGCCTCCTTCAGTTTTTCCAAATACGTTTTTTGTGAGAAGTTATGAGCTCTGTCCCAAGCCCTATTTTTCAGCCATAATAGAAGCTTATATCTCATGTCATCTTCACTTATTGGCAATGCAAGAAAAAGGAAGCAAGGCATCATGATTTAGTTCCAGAAAGGGGTTGGGAAATCAATCTAGATCAACTTCATACAATTGCAGACAGCAACACAGTGGCAATGGTTGTTATCAATCCAAGCAACCCATGTGGCACCACTTTTACCCATGATCATTTGGCTAAGGTTGCAGAAACAACTAAAAGGTTTGGTTTGTTAATAATCTCAGATGAAGTATATGCTCATATTGTCTTTGGTAAGAAGCCATTCATTCCAATGGGATTATTTGCATCAATTATACCAGTAATTACTCTTGGGAGCATATCGAAGAAATGGATGGTTCCTGGTTGGCAGATTGGATGGTTTGTGACATGTGATCCAGATGGTATTCTGAGGAATTCTCAGATAACTGAAGGCATTATTGCAACCCATTTAATTGACTAGGCACTAGATAGGTTTGTTGTTGCAGCTGTCCAGAATCCTATGTGTAATCTCTCATTAATGGTTGTCACAACAGATGATTGGTGTTATGTGGAGGCATATGGAAAGAATGGGGTCCATATATATATTCAGTTTGAAAAGCTCCAAGGCACGTGAAAAGAGACATTTCAAGATAGCAAAGGGCTCAAAATGAAAAAAATTTGGTCGTAACTATGTCTTTTGGAATAACATAGCAGTTTCGTAGAGCGCTACGAAACTGCTGAAGATGATGACTAAAACTCAGCAATTTCATAGCGCGCTACGAAACTGCTGAAGTTAAAACAATCTGATATCAGTCAACCGATTTTGAGATACAAGTTGGAATTTTGAAAGGGGAATATATACAAGGAATTATCTGAAGCTATCAACATTCAACTATGTAAAGATAGGTGGAGAAAATATGGATTCGAATCCAGCTTTAAATTTTTGTCATAAAGTGAACACACTTACCATAGTTCAAGATATGTCAAAACGGTTTGAAAGAATTTTTGCCTTTACACATGACAAAGGTGGCCAGCACATCAAGGACGTGGCAATCTGTTCTATTTTGGGTAATGAAATATAAATGGCATGTTTCTTTGGATTCGAACATTTGAGGCAAACCAAAGACGTGTAAAACAGCGGTAGTTTCCTATGTTTCAGGGCAATGGAGAGGATACGACATTAAAGGCCAACAAGCAGCTACAAACACCTACCACAGCCAAACTGAAAGAGAACCAGATGTCATAGAAAGGAATCGTCTTAATTATAGCCATCATGCATGTAATATGGAGTTAGAGTCATAGTTGATTTAGATCTCTAAAAACTCCAGTCAACACTTTGTTGTATTTATTAAGTAGTTAGAGTTTAAGAGTTGTCAGTAATAGAAGTAGTTTTCGAATTCCCCTCATGCTGGAGGAGGAATCTCGATCAGTTAGAATAAGAGCTCTATATATAGCTGAAACAACAATGTAATCAGGGGTTGGAAATTTTTATGGAAAAGCTTGTATTTGGCCTATGTAAGACTCATTTTCAGTAATACATGCTTGACTTTACTTCTCAGGATTCATGAAGGATTTTTTATGTTCAGAATATGTGATGTTGTCCTTTTCTTAATTCTTACAGTGGTATGGATGTATAATCACTCAGAGTTCACTGAATGTGCTCTGACTTCCTGTATACATTTATAAACTGTGTGGTCCCATATGAGTTTATGTTCTGAATGTTTAAATGCTGAATGCCCTGACTTCCATGTAGGGTTGAGTTCATTGTTATATTGAGGTGGTGTTGACTCCATAAGCCCAATGGATAGTTTTTTTTAATGTGTTTCCACCATTCATATTTTTCACAGTTGTTCTATAAGAGTTAGCCATCTTATCTTTAATCAAAATCATTAATCCATTAAAAGAGAGACCTCTCAGGTTGAAGAGGCTAAGCCTCAGCCTAAAGTAGGTTGAAATAGTTACTTAGAGTCAACCTGACCAGCAGCCTATCAGGATCTGATTTTGAGATAACAAGACCAATTGGTGGTTAGATCCTGTAAGTTTTGGTTACAATGTTTTGAGAGTAAGATCTGGAGGTTGTGCCTAGATATTATGACAAAGAGTAAACCGAATGAAATAGAGCATACATCGAATGTGGTTTTTGACATAGTACACATTGTGTGATTTTGCGTGGCGATCGAGCTCAACTTGCTTAATGTAGCGCACATTGTGTGATGCATGGAGTGGTTTGATAATGTGTCGATAGATAGCTCAATTGGGTGAGTTGCGCTTGGAGAATAATGGTTGAGCACATACCATTGCAGAGCAAGGTTTGATTAGAATGAGGTTCGATTTTATAATGCGCATGACAGGATAAATCGTTGATGTTTGATTGAATGTGTGTGCATGGACTAATATATGGGTAGATTTATAGAATGCATATGGTTTTTCAGTTTGACAACAAAGGTTAGAGAGTGTATGAATTTGTGAGTAATGTATGGACTAGGTCAAAGGTCTTATGCATGTGATGTGTGAATAGAAAAGGCATATACCATAGTGCACAGCTTGAAGAATGGAGTGTTTTGTGTATATCAAAGATCATCTTAGAGCATATGGTTCAAGGTGTGCAGAAGTTTAAGAGCTTGTGCACATAAAATGAAGTGTGATAGCTGAAGGGTCTGATGTTGGTGCAAATGTTAGTGAGGTAGTGCAACTTGAACCTATAATTTGGGTGAATTGAATGGAAAAGTGATGGCAAAGATAGAGGCTTCATATAGTTGTTGTTTTTGTGTGCTAATAATGATTATGCAGGGGTTAGAGTATATTTGTAAAATTATTTGGGCTTGACAACATATGTGTAAATGCTATAGTCATAAGATTTTTGATGCTAATGTCATAAATGTATTGATTCCAAAGCCTTGTATGGTTAGAGATTAATACTTGGGATAGTCATTAGCATGTCTGTTGTTGCATTATATGAGGTCAAAGTATGACTATTGGGTGATGGTTTGTACTATTGTCGTTATTGAGATATGTTGTTGATGATTGATTGAGTAGAGATTTTGTTGTAGATATATTTTCTTTGTTAGTGTGGTGCAAAGATTGTGTTTATCAGGGTCTAGTCTAAAAATGTATGAAAATGTAGCCTAAAGAGTTTGAGGAGGTTGGGGGCTCCGATAAGTGGTGGCTTGCCAAGATAGGAGTAGTGGCTTCTTGTTGGTAGTGGTCAGCAAATAGTTCATAGGGAGTTGGGGTTTCTTAGCTAGTGGCGGCCAACAAACTTTAGTAGGGGTTGTTTCCTAGCTAGTAGTAGCCAACTGAACTATGTAATGAATTTGTTGATTAATAATAAAAAAATAAGAAGAAACATATGTAACACACCTCTTCCACAAGCAATTTTTTGTTTTGTTTTGTTGTTGTTTTTAACAAATTCAACTATATAATTGGACATTACACCTCAATACCATGTCCACAAGACTCACCAACATTATTATTATGAAATTGAAATTTACATTCTCAACCATAGGTTTACTTCTATATACCAACAATTCCTTCTAATATTATTAGCTTCCAAATATACTGATAATATATTTTGAGTTGACTTGCAATACCCCACTTTATATTAGGGTATGTCTTTTATATATTGTTATAGACATTTTTTTGCCATACAACTCCAAGCATGAAATGTCCATAAACCAAGGGCTTCTAAGTCCCTAAAAGTGTTGTTCTAACCCCTAAAGGAACAAGGTCAACAAATTACAGCTTCTCCCAGAAGTTCTCCACTAGAAACTACTTAGAATTGGTCAAAATAGGATCATTGCAGCTGCTCCACTGGCTAGGTGCGTTGCATCTCACCCAAATGCACTGTGATGGTGCGTTGCATTTCAAAACTCCCTTCTGTGGGGTGCAATGGGCGAGAAATGACAAATGGCAGTGTCATTCTGTGAGGTGGAGAGGCAATGGAAGCTTCCAGAATCTTCTCCTGTGACACTTGCCTCACTGAGTTCGACCAAGGATGAGTAAGAGGCCCTCAGTCTCCAAGTGGAAGCAAGAATTGACAGAGAGAAGACACTAATCAAATCACAAGCTGACTCATCCTCCTTACATATATCTATATATGGATCCCTCATCCCAGAGATCCAGAGGCTGGAATTTTGCATATTGTAAGGAATTGCTGTTGGTTTCTAGAGACAAACATCAGATTGTTGGGTGATTTATGCTTTGTTTGAGGTGAAGAGGGGATTCTTTGCTGGGAGGTTGATGTTGGGTCAGAACCACTGGTTGTAACTCCTCCTGGATCTTTTCTTGTTTATCAATAAAAACTATTTGAGTTCTCCTCCATGCTTTTGTATCATTGATGCTTGTTACATTTGTATGGTTAACTTAAATCTGATCCTAAGTTGTTTATGAATATAGATCCATGTCTTTGTATAGTGCTCTTCTTCTGTGATCTTACAGGTACTTTGTGAAGCTGGGCATACAAGGGAGCAGGTAGCTGGAGACTATCAAAGAAGAGAGGGATTGGATCAAAGGATTAGCGCAAGATACAGGTTGGTTCTTTCTATTCCTCTCTATGTATAATTCATAAAGGAAATACAAAAGTAGTTTTTCTCTGTTTGTTTCTAAGGTAACTGTCACACCTTAGTGGGATAGAGCAGTTCTAAATAGACACTTTTCCCTGTAACAAAATGGCGACTCCACTAGGGAATGTCTAATTAGTTTGTTTGTGTATCATTCTTTGTTGTTTGTTTCATAAACTTATAAGTAGCTTTCGAACTGCATTTGCCATAACAAATGCAAAGTAGATAACTGCTGCTTCAATCCATTCACTGGATCTGTTTATGATTTAAACAGCTGATTCACAAACTATCTGATTGCCCTTGTGATAGCTCTTAGATCCTCCTTAGATCTACCCCTGATTGTTGCATTACTGATTGCTTTTTACTCGGCCAAAAACCAAGGACTGAACTGCAAATTGTGACCCGGAACTCGGACAGAGTCTCGTTTTTGGCCCAGCGCAGGTATTGTTCAGAGATCCTGAATTTCAGCACACTTCCCGAAGGGGAAACCTACGCTGCATTTCAGATTCTCTATGTTACAGGTGCACTGATCAGACTAGCTCTATGCAGCTGTGGTTCCTGTGCTTCATTATTTCCAGTTCTATCCCTGAATTTTGCTACCTGTGATCAGTATATGTCTGTTTGAAACCTCTTTTCCTTGCTGTTATTCCGCCTCCTTTGTACAAAAGAACTGTAGATGTTTTTGTGTGTTTTTTGAGTCGTTTATAGTTTTCCTTTGCAAAAGTAGCATAGTCGTACTGTTGTCCTTTGATTTGAATCTGTCGCAAGTGTCGATTTCGATCATAGGAGAAAGTTTGATTGCTGTTGACGGTCGATTATCCTGTTACTATTTCCTTTGGTCTGAATTTGTAATTTTCTAGTGTCAAGAACGAGTGTTCATTTCAAAATCGTAAGGTGTCGCAATCATCTCTGTTTTTTATTTCAAAGAAGAGCTTGTTTATATTTGTCGCTTGAAAAGAAATTCAGATTTGTACATCAACTTTCTTTTTAGCATCAATACTAAGAAAGTCAAAAACAAATACATGCATGTGCATTTGCATATAGACAGTCTGTTTGGCTTGATTTAGGAAAGTTCATTTACAGTGTGCTCTTTGCTCTTTGTGAAAAGATTTTGTCTTTCTTTTCCCTAGTAGCTAGGATTTTCATTGCACAAAAGAGATAAAAGTTTGTTTATCATCTTTAGATTGCATTTTAGGAATTACATCTACATCTCGTGGTGAACCCGAAAGGCAAACTTCATAAACAAGATCAAATTAAAATAAATTCAATGAATCTAACAACGCTTTGTAACTTAACGAACAACATTTAGAGGTCTAGGCTAGAGACGTATTCCGGCGTCGTAAAGCCTGTTAACTATTGTCCTCACTGATGGTTGGGTGATTCCTCCACTTTGAGACGATAAGTGCCAGTACGGACTTGTGCTCCCACGTACCGTCGAGTATATTTTGGGAGACCCCTATAGGCTTAAATCCTTTATCCATAGGAAGCCGTGTCTGCCGCCCTATCGATCGCAATGCACTGAACACAGCATTCAAGAAGATTGACTGCCATATCGTAAAAAGTATTTTGCAGTTTTGTGATTGGTTTGGTACTCCCTCTACCTAGATCTACAGAGTAGTCCCTTTCGTTCGTTTTCAGACTCCTTAACGGAAAAGGTCCATCTGAGCACTTGTCACTTTAGGTTCATGAAAAATCGAAGGAGACTAGAGTCATCTTTTGTTTTTTCTCGACTCTTAAAAACTGAAAAAACATGTTGTGTCAAAGCGTCTAAAAATTTATTTTAGACAGAATATTCATTACCCCTTTCCTACGTTAACCTTGGGTTGAGAAAATGGAGTCCACCAACCAAGGAATTCCCCTTGGAGGAAATCCTAGACACTTCTCCTCTTTGGGAGATATTGGTGCACCACATATGGCCACATTGTCGCTTCCAGGACTGACAATTGGTTTGCTTGTATGGCTCTTCTCAACCTCTGTCATTCAGAACACCACAATTCCTGAACAATCGAATCAGCAATTAGACGAGTCCAGAGTTACCCACCAACCTTCTACTTCCTCTAATTCTTCCTCTCCTCCTTCCTCTTCGCTTGATGGGGCTGGTAAAGCCAAAAGTCAAGTTCCTAAGGAGAAGAAGGAAAAGAAGAAGAAAGAGAAGAAGAAGAAGGAGCCGAAAGCGAATGGGGGCAAACGAGTGTCGTCTAACGAACATCCACACACTGCACCGACCAGGCCTAAATTACCATGTGTCATTTGCAAAGGAGACCACTTTCACAGAGATTGTCCTTACATCCCTCGGATCTTAAGGGACTGGTCTCCTCGTTTGCACAACCTGGTGTCGTCAACCTCTGATGATCATGTTGAAAACACACCGTCAACTAGTGAAAGTGAAGCCCCAGGACAAAAAGGAAAATATAGATTTCCTTGTAAACTGTGCGAAGGCGATCATGCCATCCACCATTGTCCCTTCTTAGATGAAGCTAAAAGAGTTTTGGATGATCGTCTGGTTTCACCGTTACGACTTCCTCCTGGATATAAAAAAACTCTTGCTGAGTCCGTCACTGATTGAAAATCCGGCTGACCTGCTCAGGTGGTTGGCCGATGCATCTGTCATTGAAGATGAACCATCTGAATCCATACCAGACGAAAGTCAAAAGGTCGAGGCGGCAGTTGACCCGGTCTTGCCTTCAGAGGTTCCATCTTCAGATGATACAATCACTGAAGAGAACAAGGATGACACCGTCCAAATTCTTTTCATAAGCACAGACTCCAACGGACATGGGGACAATTTACTCATTCCTTTACCGTAGGAAGGAAGTTCGTCAGATTCGTACCCGGCCATCTATTCAGTCCCACCTCCAAGCAACCTAGTTGTCTCCTTCGACTGGAATCAACTAGGCAGACCCTGTTTACCAGCTAGTGTACCATTCCAAATTATTGTTCAAACATATAGAATGGTTATGGCTTGTACCATCATAGATGAGGGGGCTTCTGTGAGTATCCTTTCCTCAACTGCTTGGAAAGCGCTTGGTTTGCCATCGCTTTTGCCTGAGATGAGAAATCTGACAGGCTTTGATAAAGGAACCAGTCGACCATTAGGGATCCTTCTCGATGTTCCCATAACATTGAGAGGGAAAACCATTCACATGAACGTAATGGTAGTCCAAGGACCCCTGGATTACAATCTACTCCTTGGACGAGACTATATTTATTGCATGGGAGCAATTGTCTCCTCACTCTTTAGAGTAATGTGTTTTCCGCAAGAAAGGAAGAGTGGTCAAGCTCGTGGACCAGCTTTCATTTCCTGGATCATACAGAGCAAATAGTCATATACCATCCCTGAATGGTCTTTTCACGCAAGAAATGTCTCAATCTCCAGTCCGTCCTCCCGATGAGCGCGAGTGATATGGAGGGATATGACTAAAAACCAGGGGGCATGCACCCTGGTCTGCCTCGGCAGGAAAACTTCGGGTATAGGGTAGGTTTCCACGGGAGAATATGACTAGTCTGTACCCCCTCCGTGATTGGAAGAGGGGGTTATTCTAGAACAATATTCTCTTGTCAAAGTTATGTGAGTTGGCGAGCATCGCTGCTCAACTTTGTTTATTTTGGTAGACATTGCCGAAGAAGTGTTTTGTTTACGCCGTAAATAGAACAATCTTTGGTAACCTGTAAGAGGTAGGCCTCTCTCGGTAAAACAAATGTTTTAACGGACTAAAGAAGTGGTAACCTTGAAACTCTGTTTTGTACCTGAGGGCATGCAAACCTTTTGGAGTGCAAACAAAGAGCGATCATTTATCTATTTTTTGGATTGGTCGTTTCCTAACTTGCATAAAGAAAGGATGTGGGGAAAAACTCTAAAAGTTGTTGTTTTTATATGGGACATTCTTATCACAAGACTGGATTAATCGAGATGTTTTAGCACATAGTTCAAGCTCGTTAAAAAATAAACATAAGACATGAGAAAATGTTTCCACCCGCATTTAAGCTCATTAAAAATGAACTATTCCCCAGTAAATAACCATCGTGGATGTAGTACTTTAGCCGTTAAAGCCTTGGTCGTGTTTGCACCGTCACCTCCACTTTTCATTGGCCGATCATTCACCTCCATTTGATTGTTTACCCATTTTGAGGAACACCTGCGAAGAGTGATTTCACTAGCCATCCTTGCGACACTGCCATGATTGGAAAATTCCAAATCTTACCTGGAATCAGCTGCTACCCATTTTATCACTCGTTCCTCAAAAGACGAGTCTCTCCTTTAAGCTCTTTTCAACTGACACGTAAAATATGAAAAGATTGTCGAGCCATTGGCCTCTCCAGCTCGTTAAAGGGACAGGAAGTGCTATCCCTCCTCTAGATTTTAATCTTTTTGGACCTGAGGGATTATTACACAAAAAGATCGAGCGTTTGTTTTGTTCGGCTCGTTAAAACTATTGAAAATTCATCCCTTCTGTATTGTTTTATACTTTTTCGGACTTAAGGGATTAGATGACGAAAAAGGAATTTTGGAGTTACCTTTACGTTCCTTTTCAGACTCTCTAAAATTGAAAAGGACCGGTTATCTTTGTCGTTAAACTCGTTAAAAAGATTAATAGCGACAAACTTGTCTTTAGACGAGAACGAGTTTCACTATCACTAGGCTCGTTAAAACATAGCGATGGGTTTGCCCGAAGGGAAAATTATAGAACAAGCATATGTTATCCTCCTCAAGCTTGACAAAAATAAAGAGGTACTGGTCAGCAATGACTGGGGAAAAATTGGGAAGAAAACTCAAAGAAACTTTGTTGGTAGCATGTCGCTCTTGAACATGACACTTCCACTCCGTGTCTGAGTCGGGTTGGGTTGTTTCATTCACCGGTCACATCACCATGGTCACGCCATACCATCCACATTTCGGGTTAATGCTACCAATCCATCACATTAGTGTCGCCGATATGTTCAAGAGAAGTCATCCAGAGAAGTCACCTATGTCTCACCCACTACCATACATTATACTCCATTCTTTCATGACCGCCACCCTGAACCTTATATCAGCAGATCGTTTTCACCTCCATCAAAATCATTTCCTCCGTTCCGTGTCATTGATGTGGGATTCATTAAGGCCCTCCTGTGATGGATTACTTCTTGTTGACATCAGCTCATTATCCAAGAAGTTGATCTAGGAACACCCCATTCAGTACTTTGAAGCTTGCATGCCTCAATGGCAAGTTTCTCACTTCCGGCGACAGGTTTACATCAATGGCCTTCGACCGAAAGATTTTGCATGGTGTTCGATGCCAAGTGCTTTATTCACACCATGTGAATTGTACTGCAGTACCTTGAGGATCATTATCATTATCGGTGATGCCTCTCGTGCTTGTTAACAGTTTACATCATTAACTGGTAATCAAGCGATGTATTTCCATGTTCGACTTCAGAACATTTCTCACATGGATTGACTTGTACTTCGAGTGAAGATTGGACGAGATTGAAGACCCCGGATCTAGCTTCATCCATCCGGGCTGTGATATATATTCAGGGAAATAAAGACATTAAATATATAGCATTGCAACACAGATAATCATCCTACCAAAAGGATGATGGCTCTATCAGAATCGTCAGTCTACACTCAGACGATTGTCTGTCCTATGTACATGAAAATGAATTTATAAAGCTGAGAATGGGAATGCCCGCCTCAGCTAGATCATGAAAACAGTATGAAGATAATGTATTGTATTGTATCTTATTACAGGTCTCCTCCCAGCATTGAAAAAACTTCGGATCCTCATAATAAAGCATTTCACCCGACACCAAAAGGTTAACGGCCTCATACTTTAGGGGGCAACTGTTATAGAAATTTTTGTGCCCTACAACTCCAAGCATGAAATGTCCATAAACCAAGGGCTCCTAAGTCCCTAAAAGTGTTGTTCTAAACCCTAAAGGAACAAGGTCAACAAATTACAGCTTCTCCCAGAATTTCTCCACCAGAAACTTCTCAGAAATGGTCAAAACAGGATCATTGCAACTGCTCAACTGGCTAGGTGCGTTGCATCTCACCCAAATGCACTGTGAGGGTGTGTTGCAATTCAAAACTCCCTTCTATGGGGTGTGATGGGCAAGAAATGACAAACGGCAGTGTCATTCTGCGAGGTGGAGAGGCAATGGAAGCTTTCAGAATCTTCTCCTGTGACACTTGCCTCACTGAATTCGACCAAGGATGAGTAAGAGGCCCTCAGTCCCCAAGTGGAAGCAAGAACTGACAGAGAGAAGAAACTAATCAAATCACAAGCTGACTCATCCTCCTTACAGATATCTATATATGGATCCCTCATCCCAGAGATCCAGAGGCTGGAATTTTGCATATTGTAAGGAATTGTTGTTGGTTTCTAGAGACAAACATCAGATTGTTGGGTGATTTATGCTTTGTTTGAGGTGAAGAGGGGCTTCTTTGCTGGGAGGTTGATGCTGGGTCGAAACCACTGGTTGTAACTCCTCCTGGATATTTTCTTGTTTATCAATAAAAACTATTTGAGTTCTCCTCCATGCTTTTGTATCATTGATGCTTGTTACATTTGTATGGTTAACTTAAATCTTATCCTAAGTTGTTTATGAATATAGATCCATGTCTTTGTATAATGCTCTTCTTCTGTGATCTTACAGGTACTTTGTGAAGCTGGGCATGCAAGGGAGCAGGTAGCTGGAAACTATCAAAGAAGAGAGGGATTGGATCAAAGGATTAGCGCAAGACATAGGTTGGTTCTTTCTATTCCTCTCTATCTATAATTCATAAAGGAAATACAAAATTAGTTTTTCTCTGTTTGTTTCTAAGGCAGCTGTCACACCTTAGTGGGATAGAGCAGTTCTAAATAGACACCTTTCCCTGTCCCTTATGATACTTATTGTTGACTGCACCATCAAAGTATTTACTTAGTTATTATAAATAAGAACATAATACTATTAATATCGAGACTAGTAAATACTTTTTCCACCACTTAATAACAAGTTTTAAACTAGACTCACAAACGGATGTAAGTAGTTAATAATTTTCAAGCATACCCTGCATTTTTATGTTCCCTGCCTGAAGTATCTCTTGGTCAAGTTTGACTATAGGAATCTCCTTAAATTTATTAATGTGTTACAATTCTCTTTGGAAGAGACCTCTATGTAATTGTTTCCAATCTAGTCTCATGCCTCTTGCATGTGTCTAAATTTTAAATTTATCCTTATTTCTTTTGTAAGGACAAAGTTCTCAACTCTATTTCATCATTCCAACCCTCAAAGTTATTTAACATCTTATATATATTTGTGTGTGTGTGTGTGTGTGTGTGTGTGTAGACACGCACACACACACACACACACATATACCTTTTATGTCATCTAAGCCAAGGGAACTAGTCAAGACTCAAACATTTGAAACTATATAAAATATTACTTGTCCATAACCAAACTAACTACTCACACACTAATTATTCTTCCAGTATATTCCATAATTGATAACTATAATGATACTACAATAGGGAATAACATCAAAAAATATAACTCAGAAACTATAACAATAATTAACATTAATAAATGTAATTTAGCAAAGTATAAGAAAATAACAATCGTTTGACTGTAACCACTCTCTTTGGAAAAAATTAGGGAGAGACCACATTCCTCCCAACCATCGAATTGCAATCAACAATTCCCCCTACGCTTAGACTTCTTACCTTCAGGAATCCCCATTTTTTATTCCTTTGTGGTATTTTATAACTCTTCCTAGCAATTTTTTCCATAGCAACGTATTCTTTTAGGGTCCGCAAAACTTAATTACTAGGATTTTTATTTAATTAGGAAGAAGTCTTTCCTATTTCCTTTAAAGCATGCCTTTATCTCCTATTTCCTTTCTTTTTTTTTTCACCCAAGTTGGGATTTCTCTCTAAATAAGCTTTTTAGAATAATCTTTATTTCCCATTATTTTCTAATTATTAATTTAGTATAATATTTCTCTTTAATTATGTTATTTTTTGAGTAATTAATTTCTCTTGGCTTTTTTAGGAGAAAATCTTAGGAAGGTCCACTTTGTGAACTTGACCACTTAGCAACTTTTCTAGAATAAAAGGAAATCTTTATTACTCATGTGTTCTTTCCATTAAATTTCCCAAGGTAAAATATTTATTCTAAATATAAAATTTAATTACATAATCTATCAATTCCAATCCTAGCCTCCATAGCCATAAATTTCAATTTAATAGCCACAGTAGCATAACAATAGTCATGCCTTTGAAGCAAAGCACTAGGGGTATCACATCTCCACCCCCCCGAAGTAAACACCACCCTCTGTGTTTCTTCAATTTTATCATTTTTGAAACCATAAGGAAGGGCTTCTCTCATTCCTTTTCATCTTTCCTAGATAGCCCCCTAAGTGATGAGGTGCTTCCATTGCACTTTATTTGAGTGGTGGCTCAATTCTAGAGTAAAGCTTACTCTTGTTTGAATTCAAACTAAACCTTTGGCATGTTTTCGTCCATGCTAAGCATGTGTTATCAACTTCATTCAAGCACCCCACAAAGGGTAATCAACCTGCACCCAACAAGGATCAACAATCATCAATATAGAACATTAGTTAATAAAAATTAGGTCCCTTTTTTTATTCTTTTTTTTTTAATTTACCCAATGGTTATGCCTATTGTCATGGACCTCATATCCATTTTTTTTACTACAATTTTCAAGGCATGGGATTTCCAATTTCATTTCATATCATTACTAAGTGATAATAATAATTAAATGACTAGTTGATTTACCTTGCTTCTTCCTACGAGTCACAACTAGTGACTTGTCATATCAGACAACATTCTATGATGTTACAATAATATCAAAACCACAAATATGTGTTAGTCACATATAAATGGATTGTAGGATATCCTCATTTTTATTCCATTCTAATGGCCTGATACGAATTTAAATAGTAACGCAACAAATTACAGATATAACCATAAATATAGAGATGCAATAGAAATAACACTTCCTTTCATTAATACCAAATAATGAAATATGCTTACAAACAGAATGGAAATAAGACTAGCTTGGGCGATGGTAGCTTATCTCTGAGAAGAGATGTGGCAAATACATGCCTCTAAACTAAGTTACAATGAGGTTCAAGGGCCTTTTTATTATTGAACAATAAGAGAAAAACCTAAACAACCAAAACTCTAACCCGAGGAAACATAACTGGTGAGCTCCAGTATTGTAGCAATAATGCTACAACTCCTGGGGCTTCCTGTCTCTCATTTTATCAACCCGGTAGTTCGTACAAACTTGGAAGCGACGGTGCTATATGCACAAGTACTAGCTCTTGTCGCAGCTGTCACTTGGTCAGCTGGCACAAGTCCGCTAGGGCTCAAGCCAACTTCTATAGGCTCTCAGAAGAAGCTTGCTAATTGATGGACGAAAGCTAATCTCAAAGGAAAGCTACTTTACTTGACAAAAATGAACTGAAAGCAAATCAAAGCATGTAAACCTAGGAAACCCTAATTTAACTAGTCTGACCTCTACAATGCAAGGAACGTAAATGCAACTTCTACCAATGTTGTCACTACCTCTAATAACTGAAAGTGCATGGATCTAAACTACTTGCATCATGAAAGTTATGTTTTTGTATTTTTCCTTTAAGTGTGTGGAATGATGGTGATCTTGTGCTAACTAGGGTTTGGTTGTGCAGATGGGATGGAGAAGGAAGGAAAGCGTGGGATAGGTTGGGGAGGATAGGAGAGGTCCCTAGGGATCCTTAGCATCCATCCACAGAGGTTCCTCGCATTCAGATGCTCAGTAACCGAGAGAGTGGCCTCCTACAGGATGGCTGTGGAAGATCCTACAGGATACTCTGTTTTCTACAGGATGTCTACAAATGGCTACAGGATGACCTACCGTGAGTGTTTGGAGTGATGGAGGAGTAATGGAATGGTAGGGGGAGATGTGCAAGGGAGGAATAAGGCTGGTGATGGCTTTAGAAGTGGAAGAATAGGATGGGAAGTGAGTGTAGGGAGGAGGATGGAAGGTAAAGGGCTATGTCAACGAAAGGGCTAAAGAATGGAAGTACGTGAGGAGTGAAAGACTTTGTGAGATAACAGAGCGGAGCAGGGGTCAAAGAGATGTCTGCATGCGTGATCAAGATGGAGGAAAAAGTGATGGAACGAGAGAGAGCAGTGTAAGTGAAACAAATGCTTATGACTGTCACTCAACCAAAAATGCATTAACATAAACTACTTGTGCTTGTGAATTCAATGAGCAGCAATCTAAACGTGAAGGAGAATGTGCATGAAGCTGTGGTAAGGGAGTGTGGTGCAGGTGTGAATCATGTGGAAGCATCTAACATAACGTGACTGTGTTTGCAGCAATCATGGAATAAAGAAATGCGTATTTTTGGTGGTTAGTCATGGACTTCACTCCAATCCCAGATGAGACGGCAGTGACCCTTAACAACCTTTTTGTTGGAGCTCCAATCGATTATATCTATCCTCTGCTACACTAAGCAAGTGGAAACAAATTCACCATAAGCAATCTCCTATCTAACTCATGAAAAAGACCAACTCAACAACCTGTAATTCGAATTGCATGTGTAAATGAAAAGCTCAAAGTGCTGAAATGAAATGGAAACAACACTACAGCAGAGGGGATCTATGGCTCTCAGGTTGGGCCCTAACCTGAGAGCTATAGTCTCCTTAAGAAAAACTCAGAACTAGATTAGAATCTGCCTTCTTTATTCATAATCTAATATCATGCCAAATTGGCTTACAAAAAGGAACGAAAACTGAGCTGTGCTCCAAAATTACAATAGAAATACGAGAGTTTCAACAACCTATCTAAGGCTAAAGCCTCCATACTTATACAAAAACGATGATCCAACAAGTGTCCTTTATTTTAGGAGCTCGGCTGTCCAACTAGAGTTTAACTGCTGATCCTGTAGGATGGTCATAATTGTTGTTCCTGTAGAGCAGTTTATAACTGCTGTTCCTGTAGAACAGCTGGCTGCTTTCTAAGCTCGGAGGGGAGATGGATTAGAGCTCGGAGTTCTTGATGGGAATCACAAGGGATGTCCCTAGAACCATGGACATCCTCTCCCAAAACCCGCAATGCCACCTCGTTGTCTCCTTATCTCCTTTTTCGTTGTCTTTTGCTCCCTTTTAATGCCAAAACCTGGAATCATAATGCATTAGTCACGTAGAGAGAGTGCCTACCCTTCTTCCTACAAACAACATGAATAAACTAAGAAATGCATGCATAAGCAATAAAAAAATGAATGGTTTGAGCAAGTAGAATAGGCCAAAATGAGCCCAAATTATACCAAAATTGGGGCTCATCATCACCCCCCAGCTGAACCATTTGCTCATCCTTGAGCAACCTTTCTCCTGTTCCTTGTCCTTGGCCGAGGACTCGAGACCGGAACAGGCTCTTTCTTTTCTGCTTTTGATGGCCCTGCCTTCTCTGCCCCTGGTGGTGATGAGGGTGATGCTTCCTTCCCCTTTTCTATTTCCTTGAGTCGGGCTTCGGAAGGCGACTGGCCTATTTTTCGTGTCCAGGAAGTTATTTTTGGGCTCCCCTTTTCTGGGGTGGCTGATGTTTTAGAGGGGGTCCTTGCACTGGGTGAAGTAGGGACATCCCCTGAAGTGGTTTGGCTGCTGGGTGGAGGCTGTGGCTTGCCCGTGGTCATCCTCTTGCTTCTCCTGACTTCAGGTGGTAGAGGGGTCTCCCTCTCCCTTTTCTCTTTCGGTTTTGGAGGTGTGCTGAGGGCAGCCAGTGCCACTGCTGCCTCCTTCTCAAGAATGCCAGCCTTCTCTTTCTTGCGCTTTGCTATCTCGGAGCTCCTTGTAGAGGGCCTCTCCTTTTTAGATTTCGGGCTTCCTGTGGAAGACCCTGCTTTGCCCGCTTCCGGGCTTCCTGTAGAAGATTCTTTCTTTGTCTTCGGACTCTCTATAGGAGGCTGTTTCTCAATGACCTTCGGGTCTCTTGTAGAAGCCCCTCTTTCCAATCTCGGGCTTCTTGTAGAAGCCCCTGTCTCTGTCTTCGGGCTTCCTGTAGAAGCCTGTGGTTGCACTTTCGGGCTTCCTGTAGAAGCCTTTTTCTCCGTTTTTGGGCCTCCTGTAGAAGCCTGTCCTCCAATGATTTTCGGGCTTCCTGTAGAAGCCTTGGTTGTTGCTCTTGGGCTTCCTGTAGAAGCCTTGGTTGTTGCTCTTGGGCTTCCTGTAGAAGCCTGCTCCTTACTGATCTTCGGGCTTCCTGTAGAAGCCTTTGTCTTTGTTTTCGGGCTTCCTGTAGAAGCCTGTTTTTGTGTTTTCGGGCTTCCTGTAGAAGCCTGTGCTTGCGTTCCTGTAGATGCAACTTCCGCCACCTTTTCTTGCTTGGCTGCATGGATTTTGGTTTTGGCTTTGACTGCAGGAGCTGACGAGGTGCTTGGGCTGGCAGGGACCACCTCAGTTTTGACTGCCCTGCTTTTCAACCTCTGTTCCCTTGCTGACAGGATGGGGGTGTCCTCCTTTGCTCTGTCATCCTTTCCCTCCTCCTTCTCCTTTCGTTCTTTCTTCTGTGCTGGAGTCGGGACCTTTTGGCTTTTCCCTTTCTTACTCTTGGCTACGGGCTCTTCTTCTTCACCGCTAGAGGACTCCGTTTCTTCAAGCAACATTTTTATGTCCCCTTCCCTTGTTAAGTTCCTAAATGATTCCCATGCGAGGGGGACTTTATATGAGTGGAGAGCATCCTCCACAAGCAATTTTATCAACCCATGATGGGCTATCTGATCGGGGATTCCGTCCTTGAGCTTTGTAGAGCATTCCATCAAGGACTGCAGTAAAAAGTAAGGAATGCTCAGCCTCTGTGCTGCAGGGAGGTCAATCTGGTGTCTTAGTTCATTGAGCAGCCTGAAGTGATACGCATATATGATGCTGTAACGACCCTCACAGGTGATATATTTCATAATTTGCAAACTGACTTCGTTCCACGGTGGCAACAGGCTTGTCCTTTTCACCCCATTTTTGTCCTCTGTGAATGATTCTTCAGGCGGGAAGAACTCCTTCTTTGCTTGCTGGCTCTGCTTCCGCTCTTCTTTATCCCACGGCAGACCCATGGGCAGTTCTGTGATTCGACTTATATGCTCTGGGGTGAGTTGGAGGCTGAGACCTCTGAAGCTTACCGTGGCCAGTGTCAGGGATTTAGGCTTCAAGGCCTGCAAGAATTCCTCGGCTACTTCATCATCGTAGCCTTGTAGCTTATCACAAAAAGGCATCCATTGTGCCCTGGTAAAGAGATCTACCACTGCTGGATTTCTCCTTAATTTGGCGGAATCTGTGGGTTCTCGCCTGATAAATCCACCCGGCATGATGCACAATTTTCTTAACCGGAGGTGGTGATGGTGGAAGAGAGTTTGGTTTCGGAGATAGAGTGCAGAACAATGCGTATAACCCACAAAAATTTTACAACACAGTCTAACCACGCAACAATCCTGTAGAATTGCAGTATGGGCACACAGACAGCAATTGATCTACTTTCTCCTTTACCTTGACAGTAACTGACAATCCTACCACCTTAAATGAGCAATTGCATGAGACGTCCAGTGTTACCTCGTTACTCGGCCACCTTTTTTCATGAACGCCCGCGTTCCTGTAGAAGACTGCGTCCTGTAGGACGCGTTCCTGTAGAAACTGTTCCTGTAGGAACTGTTCCTGTAGGAGCAGTGTGCAAACTTCGGGGAGGACTGCAATTGGACTGCGGTTGAGGTGCGCTTCGCTGGTGTTCAGTCGGCCGAAAGCTTGGCGTATTAACATGCAGAGGTATTCAGAAGAGTTACTCACGTTCTGAAGTGGAGGTGGCTGGATATACGCGCACAATCTAGCCGATTAGATTTTGAATCGGCGCAGCTCATGGCGCGGAGGGTGAGCTGTCCCCGCCGGACCGTTGGGTGACGTCGCCCATCATTTGCCTGCACATTCCCTTGCTGCCGCATTCATTCCCACAGATCTGCCGCCGCCCTTTTCGGTTAAACTCGTTTTTTGGTTGACGGGACTGATCTTCACGTGCGTGCTGCGTGTTCCCCTTTGTCGTGGCTGCCACCCCGTCATCTGACTATCACTTCACTAGCCAACGTGGCCAGTCAACTGGCCTTATGGCCGCTCAACCATTCATTTCTACGCCATGCAAACAAATCAAAGCAATACTCATGCGATTTGATGGAAGGAAGGGTTAGAACACTTACCTGCGCGCGTCTGCACATGATTTTCAGATTTTTGGACGACGGATCTACCTGCTGCATGTGGCTTACACAGTCCCGGAGGCTCGTGGTTACAGGATGCTGGCGCTGTGGTGGACGTTCTGGTTGCATGCGCCTGCGTTTTTCTTGCAGATGGCTGGGCGATGAATGGCATCCACTCCTGCAGGTTTGACTGCTACAGGATTCCCGCGGGAGCCTTGCAACAGTCTCACCTCCTTGGGTGCATGCTACTTGATAATGGAGATGACCTGCTAATCGCGCTCCCGAAGCTTCTGATGCTTGTCATGGACATGGTATGAGATCTCGGTGTTCATTTTTCTCTGACAACTGATTTTTCCACGAGAACTCATTGATCTGGTTTGCTGGTGCAGGGATCTTAGTTGCATGGTGACGAGGATGGTGGAGCAAGGTATCAGCGTCGTGCATGGGCCCAAAAGAGGCTTGCATGGGTCCACACCAACCCGTAGTCATCAGATCTTCTCATGCAACGCATTCTGGCTCGTTCTGAGCTTCTACAGGAAGTTTCCTGTAGAAGTGCAGAGCTTCCTGTAGACAGGCAGCTCTTCCTGTAGAAATTTTCACTTTCCTGTAGAAAATCGCACCTTCCTGTAGAAAATCTGTGTCTTCTTGTAGAAGACTCAGTTTATAATAGAAGTGCTCATATCTTGAAGAACGTAGGCATTCTTGGAGGAGGTGCTGGTGAGGTGTCCTGGCTGCATGATAAGGACTTCTGGCTTTGAATTGAGAGGCTTCCTCTTCGCCTTAGAACACCTGCAATCTGCATGCAAATTTCACATAATGACTTATTGATTTTTTTCTTTTTTTTCTGTTTGTTTTTTTTTTTTTTTTTTTTGAAAGATAGCAGGGGCGCCTCAATGAGGTTTTCACCCCTACCACCTGCCTTAAGCGCCTCAGAGAGGTTTTCACTCAAGGATCTTCATCTCTTTTTCTCTTTTTTCTTTTTTCTCTTTTTTTTTTTTTTTTTTTTTGAAAGATAGCAGGGGCGCCTCAATGAGGTTTTCACCCCTACCACCTGCCTTGGGCGCCTCAGAGAGGTTTTCACCCAAGGATCTTTATTATTTATTTTTCTCTTTTTTTCTTTTTTTCTTTTTTAGATGCTTCAGGGTGTGCCCAAAGCAGGGGCCGGACCCTTCTCTATGACCAATACTGCCTTCTCCATTGTTTTGATGAACTCTTGTCTTGAGGGAGGCTTCCTGTAGATCTTCAATCGATGCCCATTGACAAGCATGGGAATGGCTTCCTCATCAATGGTTCGAATGAGGACAGATCCATTGTCATGACACTTTTCCACTGAATATGGTCCTAGCCATCTGGTTCTCAACTTCCCCTTGAAATATTTGTATCTGGAATCATACAACAAAGCCCAATCTCCCGGCTGAAATTGCTTGTCATGGAGATGTTGGTCATGCCACACCTTCCTCTGAAGTTGAACCACTTCTGAGTGAAGGAGGGCCTGCATGCGGTGCTCATCCAGTCCATTCAGCTGCAATAACCTTTCTTGCTGTGCATGGCTGAGATCTAGGTCCAGCTGAGCTTCCATCCTCAAAGTGTTATACTCAAACTCAATGGACAGCAAAGCTTTCTTCCCATAGACCAGTTCATAAGGTGTGAAGCCGGTGGTGGTCTTCCAAGTGGCGTTGTAAGCCCATGTGGCTTCAACCAGGTGATCTGCCCAGTCCTTTGTGCTGCTGCTCACCACTTTAGTCAAGATCCCTTCTAGTGCTCTATTGGTGACCTCCACCTGCCCATTTGCTTGAGGATGATAGGGAGTGGAGGTTCTATGCTTGATCTTGTGATGAGCTAGGAGATCTTCAACCAAGTGGGAGGTGAACTGGCTCCCTTGATCGATGACCAGCTCTCTTGGATAGCCAAACTTATAGAAGATGTTCTCTCTCAAGAACTCGGCCACTTTTTCTTCTGTTGATGCTTTGATGGCTTTGGTCTCTGCCCACTTCGTCAGGTAGTCAGTGCACACAATGATGTAGGATCTTTGCCTCGAAGAGGGATTGATTGGACCCACAAAGTCCATGCCCCACTTCTCAAATGGCTCAAGAGTCACTTGAGGTTGGAGAGGCATCTCATCCCTTTGGGTCGATTTCCCCATTCTTTGGCATTGGTCACACTAGCTGACATATCTTCTGACATCCTGATGCAGTGTGGGCCAATAGTAGCCTGCCTGCAGGATCTTGTAGGCAGTTCTCTTTGCTGCAAAATGTCCTCCACAAGGCCCATCATGACAGGTGAGGAGGATGTCAAATACTTCCTCTTCCCTTACACAATGCCTTAAGATCTGATCGGGGCCAAGCTTGAACATATTGCCCCCAATCCATGTAAATGAGGCACTCTTTCTGATGATTTTGCTCTTCTCTTTTGAAGAGAGGTGCGGAGGGAACTGAGCTGAAACAAGGTAGTTTGCTATATCAGCAAACCATGGAGAGAGTACTGATATAGCAAACAGATGCTCATCAGGCATCCGGTCATCCACCGTCCCATCTTCATCTGCAGACAAATCCAATCTAGACAAGAAGTCAGCAACAACATTTTCTCTCCCTGGTTTATCAACAATGGTTAGATCAAACTGCTGCAATAAAAGTAACCATCTAATAATACGAGCATTCACATCTGGTTTATTCATCAAATATCTAATAGCAGCATGGTCAGTATGTACAAAAGTCTGGTAACCGGTAATATAATGTCGGAACTTGTTCAGTGCATGGACCACAGCTAAGAATTCCTTCTCGGTTACAGTGTAATTCAGCTCTGCTTTGGACAAGTTTTTGCTAACGAAGTAGATGGCATATGGAAGTTTTTGCTCAACTTGTCCTAAGGCAGCACCTATGGCTTTGTTCGAGGCATCAGTGTGGATGTGGAAAGGTAGGGCCCAGTTTGGACCTCTCAAGATTGGTGCTGACACCAACTTGTCCTTTAACTCATTCAAACTCTTCTGACAATCGTCAGTCCACTTAAACTCCACATCTTTTGCCAACAGACCAAACAATGGTGAGGCTAACTTGCTAAAGTCCTTAATGAATCTCCGGTAGTATCCTGCTAATCCCAAGAAACTCCGGACATCCCTTACTTTTTGAGGAGGTGGAACCCTCTTGATGAGAGCAATTTTGTTAGGATCCACCTGCAATCCTTGGGAAGAAATAGTATGGCCTAGCACGGTCCCCTCAGTCATTAGGAATTCACATTTTTCAGGACTAAGGGACAAGTTCATCTCGGTGCACTTGGTTAGGACCTTTCCCAAGTTGGACAATGCTTCCTGGAAGTTGGCCCCATAAGGAGTAAAGTCATCCATGTATATTTCCACTGCATCATAGACCAACTCCGAGAAGATGCTCAAGGCAGCTCTCTGAAAAGTAGCAGGAGCATTGCATAGCCCAAAGGGAAGGACTCTGTAGGCAAAGGTACCCCAAGGACAAGTGAAGGTGGTCTTATCTTGGTCTTCCGGGCTGATTTGGATTTGATTGTACCCGCTAAACCCATCCAGGAAAGAGAAGAAATTCTTTCCTGCCAGTCCATACAACACTTGATCTATGAAGGGTAGGGGGAAATGGTCTTTCTTGGTAGCTTTGTTCAGCTCACGGTAGTCTACATAGATCCTCCACTTCCCATTCTTCTTGGGAACCAACACTAGAGGGGACACCCATTCACTATCTGAGATGGGGTAGATGAATCCGGCATCCAACAGTTTTTGCAACTCTTCCTTGACAATTTCCTTAAGGGCTGGATTCATTCTCCTCTGGGGTTGCCTAACTGGTTTACAATCCTCTTTGATGTATATACCGAGGGATGGACTCCTTTCATCTCCTTATAGCTCCAAGCAAAGGCATCTAAGTGGCTGGTGTTATAGACATTTTTGTGCCTCGCATCATGGAGCATGAAATGTCGATAATTACAGGGATCCTCAGTCCCTAAACATGTTGTTCTTACCCCTAAAAGAACAAGGTCATCAAACAACAGCACTTCCAATCAGTTCTCCACCTGAAAACACTTCAAAACAGGCTTATTTTGGATCATGTCAGCTGCTCCACTGAGCTTCTGCGCTGGAATACAACTGTCCCTCCTTGTACCTGCGCTGGAAGTCAAATTTAATGAAGGCTACCTGCGCTGGGCGAGATTGGCCAAGTGGCACAGTCATTCTGCAAGGTGTCAATTGCCCAGGAAGCTTCCAAACTGACACTTGGTTCATGAGATTCGCCCTGTGATGAGTAAGAGGTACTTGATCACCATGTGTAAGCAAGGATCTCCAAGTGGACTCAAGAACTGAAGATTAACTGAAGAGGGAGAGGACACAAGGCAGCTTCATGTCAGTCTCAAGCTGACTCATCCTCTCTTCTTCTCTCCTATATATAGAGCTCTTCTATGAGGTCTATGGAGGCTGGAATTTTGTGTTAAGCAAGGAGGTGCTGTTGGTTTACAGTTAGAGCTATTGGGTGATTGTTTTACTAGAGGTGAAGAGGAGAGTTCTTGCTGCTGGGGAGGTGCTGCTGGATTGGAGCCATCTATGGTTGTAACCTTCTCAGAACCCTGTTACTTCTATCAATAAAGTTTTGCATGTTCTCCTATATACTTGTATTGCATTGATGTATTGTATTTACTTGTATATTTGATTCACCCTAATCCATGCATCAGTTATGAGTACATGTATCTTGTAGTTTCCTCTCTTGTTTTGTGCAGGATCTGTGTGTAGCTGGACCGGCAAAGAGAGCAAGGAGCTGGGAACAAGAGACAAAAGAGAGAGGACAAGGATCGACTAAGCGAAAGACACCAGGTTGGTTGACCTTCTTTTCCTTCTCTCTGTACTTTCATAAAGGAAATCATCAAAGCTTTACTTTCAGTTGTTGCTAAAGACTGTCACCTTTAGAGTAGGGATAGGGTCATCCGCATCGGATACTTTTCCCCACAACAAACTGGCGACTCCACTGGGGAGCCTAGTATCTTGTTGGTGTTTGTAGTATTTTGCTATTCATTTCTTGAAGAAAAGAGTACCAAATCGAAAAGCTTTTGACTATATCAAAAGCGAAGTAGAGGGACTGTTACTCTTGCTCATTTGCTGAGCAAATTCAAGATTTGAAGAGCTTATCTACAAAAGACTCTTTACTCTTTGTGATAGCTTTTCATCCTCTTGATCATCCCTTAGCCTGTACTTGACCTATAGCTTTTTATTTCAGCAAAAACAGTGCATTTTTGAGCTTTTTATGACCCGGAAAACTTTGCAGACGCAACTCTCGTGTGTCAGTGCAGGCTGTCCACAGGCAGTCTACATTACAGCACAGGTGCTCCCTTCGGGAACTGCGCTGAGAGTCAAACTGGCAGACTAGAACCTGCGCTGGTCCAGTTAGCCATTGTCTTGCTCAGCTTTCCCTTTGTGTCTTGGCCTTGTTTTCACTGATTTTTGCTGATTGCTTGCTGGTCATTGTACTTACTGTAAACCATTCTCCTTGACATTATTCCGCCTCAGTTGTGTGATGAAACTGTGAATGTTCTTTCAGTATTTCTTGTTTCAGTTACAGTTTCCCATTGTGAAAAGCGAACCAGTATAGCTGTGGCCTCTTAGATCCTGAACTGTAAAAGTGTCTTTGTGATCTGAAGAGCTAGTTTTATTATTGTTCATGGCTGTTTGAGTTTGTTTGTTTTTCATTTTATGGTTTGAATCTATACATTTCCTGTGTCTAAACAAGTCTATCATAAGGTGTCTTTTTGATTGTGGACAAGCTTGTTTATTTCTACTTGAAATTAGATTCAAAATTATACAACAGTTTCCTTTCTGTCTAGCATCAACACTAAGGATAACGAAAAGAAATACATGCATTGTGCATTTTGCATTTGACTGTATGCTTGACGATTTAGGAAAATGTGCATTTTAGTGCGTGTTCTTTGATCTGTGGAAAAAGTTGTGTCTTTCTTTTCCCTCAGTAGATTAAGGTTTTCAAAGTTGAAAGATTGAAAAGATTTGCTTCTCATTCTTAGATTGCATATAGGAAGTTGTATATATACATCTCGTGGCGAACCTGAAAGGCAAACTGTTAAAAAAGATCAACATTAAAATAAACTCAATTTACATAACAACGCTTTGGAATTTAACGCAAACATCTAGAGGTCTAGGTAGAGACGTGTTCCGGTGTCGTTAAACATAGTGACTGTCGATCTCTACGAAGGTGGGTGATTCCTCCTGAGAGTCGGTGGCACTAACACGGACTTGAGCTCCCGCGTACCGTCGCGTATATTGGGAGACCCCTATAGGCTTTTATCCTTTATCCTTAGGAAACCGTGTCGGCCGCCCTACTGATCGCGATGCAGTGAACACAGCATTCATGAAGATCGACCACCCGTACCGTAAAACGTATTCTGTGGTTTCGCGAAAGGTTTGGCACACCCTCTGCCTAGATCTCCAGAGCAATTTCTTTTGGCCTTTTTCAAACTCTATAACTGAAAAAGTCCAACCGAGCATTTGTCACTTCGGGCTCGTTAATACATCGAAGGCGACTAGAGTCATCTTTAGCTTTTTCTCGACTCTTAAAACATGGAAAAGCAAGTTTGTGTCTAAAAGCGTCGTTAATAAAATTTATTTTAAGCGGAACATAATCACCTGTTATTCCCATGTTGATCTTTCGGTTGAAAAGTATGGAGCCCACCAACCAAGGAAGTAACCTTGGCGGAAGTCCAAATCCCTTCTCCTCTTGGGGAGATGTTGGTGCGCCTCATATGGCTACATTGTCACTTCCAGGATTGACAATCGGCCTCCCTGTATGGCTCTTTTCAACTAATGTAGTCCAGATCGCCACTAATCCTGAGCAGTCGAATCAACAGTCAGAACAATCTAGAACTACCCACCAGCCTTCCACTTCTTATGATACTTCCTCTGATCCTTCATCTTCGCAAGGTAAAGCTGGAAAAAGTCAGCCTCCCAAGGAGAAGAAGGAAAAGAAGAAGAGAGAAAAGAAGCAGAAGGAGCCTCTGGCGAAGGCGACTGGGGGCAAGCAGAAGAAAGCTGACAAAAACCCACACACTGCACCAACCGGGCCTAAATCGCCATGTGTCATTTGCAAAGGGATCCACTTTCATCGTGATTGTCCTTGTATTCCCCGGATACTAAAGGACTGGTCCCCAAGGTTGCACAATCCGGTAGCATCAACCTCTGGTTGTCATGTTGATTGCATTCCGTCAACTAGCGAGAGTGAAGGACGAAGAAGGGGAACAAGATCACCCTGTCTATTGTGTGAAGGCAATCATGCCATCCACAAATGTCCATTCTTAGATGAGGCAAAGAGAGTTTTGGAAGATCGCCCGGTTTCACCGTTGCAACTTCCTCCTGGATACCGAAAACTCGCGCCTAATCCCTCGATAGTTGAAAATCCAGTTGACCCGCTCAACTGGTCAGCTGAAGTGTCAGTCGTTGAGAATGAACCTACTGAATCCAGACCAGACGAAAGTCTAAAGGTCGATACGGCAGTTGACCCGGTTCTTCCTTCAGAGGTTCTATCGTCCAATGACTCCGTCATTGAAGACCCGTCTTCAAATGACACCGTCGCCGAAGAGTCATCTTCATGCGACACCCTAGCTGAAGAGAACAAGGATGACACCATCCAGGTTTTTTTCATCAGCACCGACTCCGATGAGCGTCAGGGCAATGCGCCCATTCCTTTATCGCAGGAAGGAACATCATCAGAGTCATATCCGGCCGTATATTCGGTCCCACCACCAAGCAACCTGGTTGTATCCTTTGATTGGAATCAACTAGGCAGACCCCGGTTACTTGCCAGTACACCATTCAGAATCATTGTCTAGATCTATAGAATGATTATGGCTGGTACTATCATTGATGAAGGGGCGTCTGTGAGTATCCTTTCCTCTATTGCTTGGAAAGCACTGGGTTCCCCAGCGCTTTTACCTGAGTTGAGAAATCTCTCAGGTTTTGATAAAGGAACCAGTCGACCATTAGGAATCCTCCCCAATGTACCTGTTACATTGAAAGGGAAGACCGTTAATATAAACGTGATGGTCGTCCAAGGACCCTTGGATTATAACCTACTCCTTGGACGTGACTATATTTATTGCATGGGAGCGATAGTCTCCTCACTCTTTAGAGTAATGTGTTTTCCACACGAAGGAAGGGTGGTCAAGCTCGTAGACCAACTTTCGTTTCCGGGATCTTGCATCACAAATAGTCAGATACCATTCCTAAATGGTCTGTTCACTCAAGATTCGCCTCCCCCCCCAGTCCTCCTTCCCGATGAATGCGAGTGATTCGGAAAGAAAGACTAGGACCCAGGGGGCATGCACCCTGGTCTGCTTCGGGCAGAAGAAACCCCGGGTATAAGGAAGAATTTCCGCAGAAGAATATGACTAGTCCCTACCCCGTCTGTGGAAGGAAGTGGGGTTGTTCTGGAATAATAATCTTTTGTTAAAGTTATGTGTTTGACAAAAGAGTCATTCACCTTTGTCTAAAAAAGTGGGCAATGCCCAAGTAGGAATTCCCTTATTGCGACAAATAGTAAACATCTTTGAATTCAAGCCTCGCCCATCGAAACATATGTTTTGAAGGATAAGCAGGGGCAGCCTACAAAGAAGGGGACTATATTGTTGTGACAGAGGGTAACCATCTTTGGACAACCCAATGATAGACATCGCCGAAGAAAGGGATTGATTTGCGGCAGCAAATTGAACCCTCTTCGAATAATAAGAAAGAGGCAAACCTCGTTGATAAAGAGGCAGTCTCGAAATTCTATCCTATACCTGGGGGCATGCAAACTTTTGGAATGCAAGCAAGGGACGACTATTTATTTTTTTAAATTTTTAGGTCCTCCCTTTAAACCTGTAGGTCTAACCCGTTAAACTCGTAGGATTAGCCGTTTCCGACCTTGCATGAAGAAAGCCTGTGGGGCAAAAGTAAAATTTGCCAAAATTTGGAGCATAGCTGTGGTAAGGCACAAGCTCTATAAAAATTGGTCCTTATAGGAGGCGTTCTTATTATGACTGGTATATCGAGCAGTTTTAGCATATAGTTCATGCTCGTTAAAAAATAAACGCAAAATTCGAGCAGTTTTATGACTGAATTTATGCTCGTTAAAAAATAGAAAAGTGTGAGCAAAAGTTTCCCCCAGAGTTCAAGCTCATGGAAAAAATGAACCGGTAAATAACCTTTTGAGATTGTAAATTCATCAGCCATAAGAACCTTGATCGTGTTTTCATCCATCACCTCCACTGTTCATTTGGCCGATCATTCACTTCCATTTGTGTGTTTACCTCTTTTGAGAAACAGCTGCGAAGAGTGATTTCACCTAGCCATCCTCGTGACACTGCCGTGATTGGAAAATTCCAACCTGTACCTGGAATCTGCTGCTATCCTTGTTTATCACTCGTTCCTCAAAAGACGAGTCTTCTTTGAGCTCTTTTCACTGACTCGTAAAATATGAAAAGTTTGCCGAGTTTTGGCCTTCCAGCTCGTTAAATGACCGGAACGCTATCCCTCCTCTAAATTTTAATCTTTTTGGACCTGAGGGATTATTGCACAAAAGGATCGAGCGCTTGTCTTGTTCGGCTCGTTAAAAGTACCGAACGACCATCCCTTCTGTATTGTTTTATACTTTTTCGGACTTAAGGGATTAGCTGACGAAAAAGGAATTATGGAGTTAACTTTCTGTACCTTTTCAGACTCTCTAAAAATGAAAAGGACCGAGTTTTCCTTGTCGTTAGACTCGTTAAAATGATTAAATAGCGACAAACTTGTCTTTAGACGAGAACGAGTTTCCCTATCGCTAGGCTCGTTAAATCATAGCGATAGGCTTGCCCGAAGGGCAGGTTATAGAACAAGCATATGTTATCCTCCTCAAGCTTGACAAAAATAAAGAGGTACTGGTCAGAAATGACTGGGGAAAAATTGGGAGAACATCAAAGTTTAAAGGTAGCAAGTCACTCTTGAACATGACACTTTTCCTCCGTACCACATCGGGTTGGGTTGTTTCATTCACCGGTCTCACCGCCATGGTCCTCGCCAAACCATCCACATTTGGGGTAATGCTACCGATCCATCGCATCAGTGTCGTTATATGTTCAAGAGGGGTCATTCTGAAAGTGTCAACCGTGTCCCATCCACTGCCATACATTATCCTTCATCCATTCATGATCGCCACCCTGAATCATATGTCACAGTTTGTTTTCACCTCCACTAAAGTCATTAGCTCCGTTCCGTGTCATTGATGTGGGATTCATTAAGGCCCTCCTTTGACGGATCGCTTCTTGTCGACTTCAGCTCATCATCCAAGAAGTTGATCTAGGAACACCCCCATCAGTACTTTGAAGCTTGCATGCCTCAATGGCAAGTTTCTCACTTCCGGCGACAGGTATACCTCAATGACCTTCGACCAGAAGATTTTGCGTGGCGTTCGACGCCAAGTCCTGTATTCACGCCACGTGAATTGTACTGCAGTACCTTGAGGGTCATCGTCATTATTGGTGATTCCTCTCGCGCTTGTTAACGGTTTTCATTATTGACCGGTAATCAAGCGATGTCTTTCCATGTTCGACTTCAGCGAAATTCTCACATGGATCGACTTGTACTTAGAGTGAAGATCGAACGAGTTTGAAGACCCCGGATCTAGTTTCATCCATCCGGGCTGCGATATATATTCAGGAAATATAAAAGCATTTGCCATGTACATCATTGCAGCAGATGATCATCCTATTCAAAGGATGATAATTTCAGCAGAAAATTATCAGTCTACCTTCAGACGATCGTCTGTCATATGTACCAAAATGTATTTATAAAAGCTGAGCATGGGAATGCCCGCCTCAGCTAGATCATGAAAATAGAATGAAAAATAATGTATTGTATTGTATTGTATTGTATTACAGGGCGCCTCCTCAGCACTGGAATGAACTTCGGACCCTCTAGATAAAGCATCTCACCCGATAAACGGCCTCATACTTTAGGGGGCAACTGTTATAGACATTTTTGTGCCTCGCATCATGGAGCATGAAATGTCGATAATTACAGGGATCCTCAGTCCCTAAACATGTTGTTCTTACCCCTAAAAGAACAAGGTCATCAAACAACAGCACTTCCAATCAGTTCTCCACCTGAAAACACTTCAAAATAGGCTTATTTTGGATCATGTCAGCTGCTCCACTGAGCTGCTGCGCTGGAATACAACTGTCCCTCCTTGTACCTGCGCTGGAAGTCAAATTTAATGAAGGCTACCTGCGCTGGGCGAGATTGGCCAAGTGGCACAGTCATTCTGCAAGGTGTCAATTGCCCAGGAAGCTTCCAAACTGACACTTGGTTCATGAGATTCGCCCTGTGATGAGTAAGAGGTACTTGATCACCATGTGTAAGCAAGGATCTCCAAGTGGACTCAAGAACTGAAGATTAACTGAAGAGGGAGAGGACACAAGGCAGCTTCATGTCAGTCTCAAGCTGACTCATCCTCTCTTCTTCTCTCCTATATATAGAGCTCTTCTATGAGGTCTATGGAGGCTGGAATTTTGTGTTAAGCAAGGAGGTGCTGTTGGTTTACAGTTAGAGCTATTGGGTGATTGTTTTACTAGAGGTGAAGAGGAGAGTTCTTGCTGCTGGGGAGGTGCTGCTGGATTGGAGCCATCTATGGTTGTAACCTTCTCAGAACCCTGTTACTTCTATCAATAAAGTTTTGCATGTTCTCCTATATACTTGTATTGCATTGATGTATTGTATTTACTTGTATATTTGATTCACCCTAATCCATGCATCAGTTATGAGTACATGTATCTTGTAGTTTCCTCTCTTGTTTTGTGCAGGATCTGTGTGTAGCTAGACCGGCAAAGAGAGCAAGGAGCTGGGAACAAGAGACAAAAGAGAGAGGACAAGGATCGACTAAGCGAAAGACACCAGGTTGGTTGACCTTCTTTTCCTTCTCTCTGTACTTTCATAAAGGAAATCATCAAAGCTTTACTTTCAGTTGTTGCTAAAGACTGTCACCTTTAGAGTAGGGATAGGGTCATCCGCATCGGATACTTTTCCCCACAACAGCTGGCCAATAGGCTACACAAATCCTTCTCCTGAGAAGGAGATAGGGAGGAGATGATCTTTAATGCTCTCTCAGGGCCGAACTCCACACTTTTGACTCTGGGAGTGACAGGGCCGGTTGTACAAAGGTCCACTGAGGTGCTAGCTTGGGCATCCTCCACCAACTTCTCTAAAGATAGTGCACTGGAAGGTGGATTCTGGATCAGGGTCTCAATCAAATCATCCTCGGTAGGAGGGTCTCTTCTAGTGGTATCTAGGGTGCACAGAGGTGCAGAGTACACCTCGTCTTCCTCTCCTTCCTCCAACCAGAGTGGTAAATCATGCTCTAAAGAAGGTTGGGCAGGAGGGTATAGGACTAGCTGCTTGGACATGGGACCACTTTTGATGGTCATGTTTCCTACCCGACAACTTATGTAAGCATCTGCAGTAGCTAACCAAGGCCTTCCCAAGATGAGAGGATATCCAGTATGCTTGGCCTTTGGTTGCAGAACCAGGAAGTCTGCAGGGTATTCCCAAGAATCAATAGAGACCAAGACATCCTCCACAATCCCTTCGGGAGTCACGGTGGAGCGATCTGCTAATTGCAGTACTGTCGAGGTCTTCCTCAAGGAACCCTGAAGATTGAGTTTAAGCATGGTATCCCTGGTCATCACATTGATGGCTGCCCCCAGATCAATCAAGGTGTGGGGGATAATGGTGCCATTGATGTGAACATCTACTACAGGGCTTCCAGGATCTAGGTACTTTGGGCAGATGACTTGTCCTAGCATAAGGTCAGACAGCTGTCCTATGACATTGATAGTTGAGGCATCTTTCTTCCGTCTGCCTAGGTGTTTGAAACACTTCTCCTTAACGAGCTTGTTATATATAGGCACATCCTTGATGGCTTGGAGAAGTGGGATTTTTACACACAACTGCTTGAGCTCACCCAAAAGCTCATCTTCTTCTGGGTTAGGTTGTGTGGTGGCTGTTAGTCTCTCAGGAAAGAGTGGAATAGGCTTTGGTTCACTCTCCTGATGGTTTTCCTCATCCTCTGGGGGAGGAGGTTGGCGATCTGGAAGAGTATTTCCAGATCTAAGATTGATCTCTTGGATATCCACAGCATAGGTAGGGCATGAGGTCTCCCCAGTATATACCTACTGAGCCTGTCTATTGTTGGGGTTCAGGTTCGGTTGAGCAGGCATCTGAGGTTGCCTTGGAGGAGCAGGAGGTAAAGGCTGAGGTTGAACTGGTGGTGGAGGCAAAATGGCAGGAGGAGTGTTGTATTGGGGCCTCCACCCCGACTGAGGAGCACTCCATTGAGGCTGCGACTGGGTATGTGAGTGATATGGATGAGAAGGAGGTTGAGTAGGATACTGAGGTGGATAAGACCATGGAGGAGGCATGGACCATGAAGGATGAGCAGGGGGACCCCAGGAAGGCATAGGAGTTGACTGGTTGGGGTTGTAATAAGCTTGAGATGCCCCTTGCATCCCCTGCTGATAAGGTCTAGATCCTTGAGGCCTCCGTTGGTTGATGAAGTAGAGAGGTTCAGTGGGGGCTTCGGTT
Organism: Pinus tabuliformis; assembly: GCA_031772625.1. Lineage (NCBI taxonomy): Eukaryota > Viridiplantae > Streptophyta > Pinopsida > Pinales > Pinaceae > Pinus > Pinus tabuliformis. The sequence continues at coordinate 803,059,011 of CM062815.1, read as the reverse complement.
CCTTGGTACATGGCTTTAAACCCAGGTAAGGTTGGACACTGATTTGTTGGGTGGTCCTCCTCACAAACGAAACACACTTCAACCGAATGCAATGGACATTCGTTCTTAGGGTGTCTTCTGGTGCACCTGGGACAGAAGACAGCCAAGGCTCTCTCAGCTTCTTCTTTCTTCTGCTGGATCCTGAATGTGTCCAGCTGCATGGCAATGGTCTGTCTCACCTCACTCTTAAGATCTTCTAATTGGTTTGTAAAATCATGTTTGGAGAAAGGGACACCAGTGGAGAGGAGATTTCCTCTACCTCGTTTTCTAGCTGCCCTAGAATGATTTCGAAACACAGTCCTGATGTCCTCATAAGGCAGTTGGTAAATGTTCCCCCCAGCTAACATGTGAAGGGTGTCTAAGAGATCTTCAGGGACTCCTCGGAGTAGAACCAACTTGAGGGATTCAGGGTCAAGTGTGCACCTGGCCCGTTTATAGCTAAGTTGGAACCTCTCCTCGTAATCCTCTAAAGACTCATCATTCCTCATGGTCATTCGAAAGATCTCTCCCTTAGTTTCCTTGGACCTACAATAATCCCTATACTTGGTATTGAAGGCTTGCTGCATCTGAGCCCAAGTAGCTATGCTATTCCCAGGTAATCCCATGAACCAGCGTAGGGCTGCATCCTTAAGAGTAGAAGGGAAAAGCTTCAGCTTTTGCTCATCTTCAGTATAGTCATAGGTTCTACAAAGGACATCAAACTCAAACAAGAAGGTATCAGGATCCTCAGTGGTCAGTCCATGGAAGTGAGGCAAGGCGGAGGGGCTAATGTTTTTCATTTTCATATCTCCATTGGTCTCTCGGATGGGGAAAGCTCCTTCTATTCTCTCATCTTCTCTCCTATTATCAGCCATGGCTACAGATGGAGTGGTCTCTAACTCTTCTTCTTCTATAGGGTCTTGGTATATCTCCGGATGTTCACCTATAGGTTCCTCTGGGTCACTGTCACCAAAGAAGAGAGAAGGGTGACTCAGTGATGTGGTGGGGGTGTTTGGTAGGAATTTGCCTGATCTATCTCGGTTCCTACGAGGCATGAAATGGAAAGGACTTTTCTTTCTTTTGTTTTGAGTGCTTTTGCTTTTTCTTTGGTACCTGCAAAACTGAAACAAAGTGATCTACAACTAACTATATTGCTCAAATGAAATTGCAAAATTGGAAAGCTAATCTAGGAAAGCAAGAAAAATTACTCTAGGAAAGCAAGAAATATTAATCTAGGAAAGCAGGAAATGCTAATCTAGGAAAGCAGGAAATGCTAATCTAGGAAAGCAAGAAATGCTAAGCTACTTTTGCAAAATGGAAATGAAGTAAACTACTGAGCAGAAGTAAGAGTATGGAAGTAGAAGAAAAGCAACAATTACTAATACTCTGACGCTTCCCCGGCAACGGCGCCAAAAAGATGGTGAGCTCCAGTATTGTAGCAATAATGCTACAACTCCTGGGGCTTCCTGTCTCTCATTTTATCAACCCGGTAGTTCGTACAAACTTGGAAGCGACGGTGCTATATGCACAAGTACTAGCTCTTGTCGCAGCTGTCACTTGGTCAGCTGGCACAAGTCCGCTAGGGCTCAAGCCAACTTCTATAGGCTCTCAGAAGAAGCTTGCTAATTGATGGACAAAAGCTAATCTCAAAGGAAAGCTACTTTACTTGACAAAAATGAACTGAAAGCAAATCAAAGCATGTAAACCTAGGAAACCCTAATTTAACTAGTCTGACCTATACAATGCAAGGAATGTAAATGCAACTTCTACCAATGCTGTCACTACCTCTAATAACTGAAAATGCATGGATCTAAACTACTTGCATCATGAAAGTTATGTTTTTGTATTTTTCCTTTAAGTGTGTGGAATGATGGTGATCTTGTGCTAACTAGGGTTTGGTTGTGCAGATGGGATGGAGAAGGAAGGAAAGCGTGGGATAGGTTGGGGAGGCTAGGAGAGGTCCCTAGGGATCCTTAGCATCCATCCACAGAGGTTCCTCGCATTCAGATGCTCAGCAACCGAGAGAGTGGCCTCCTACAGGATGGCTGTGGAAGATCCTACAGGATACTCTGTTTTCTACAGGATGTCTACAAATGGCTACAGGATGACCTACCGTGAGTGTTTGGAGTGATGGAGGAGTAATGGAATGGTAGGGGGAGATGTGCAAGGGAGGAATAAGGCTGGTGATGGCTTTAGAAGTGGAAGAATAGGATGGGAAGTGAGTGTAGGGAGGAGGATGGAAGGTAAAGGGCTATGTCAATGAAAGGGCTAGAGAATGGAAGTACGTGAGGAGTGAAAGACTTTGTGAGATAACAGAGCGGAGCAGGGGTCAAAGAGATGTCTGCATGCGTGATCAAGATGGAGGACAAAGTGATGGAACGAGAGAGAGCAGTGTAAGTGAAACAAATGCTTATGACTGTCACTCAACCAAAAATGCATTAACCTAAACTACTTGTGCTTGTGAATTCAATGAGCAGCAATCTAAACATGAAGGAGAATGTGCATGAAGCTGTGGTAAGGGAGTGTGGTGCAGGTGTGAATCATGTGGAAGCATCTAACATAACGTGACTGTGTTTGCAGCAATCATGGAATAAAGAAATGCGTATTTTTGGTGGTTAGTCATGGACTTCACTCCAATCCCAGATGAGATGGCAGTGAGCCTTAACAACCTTTTTGTTGGAGCTCCAATCGATTATATCTATCCTCTGCTACACTAAGCAAGTGGAAACAAATTCACCATAAGCAATCTCCTATCTAACTCATGAAAAAGACCAACTCAACAACCTGTAATTCGAATTGCATGTGTAAATGAAAAGCTCGAAGTGCTGAAATGAAATGGAAATGACACTACAACAGAGGGGATCTATGGCTCTCAGGTTGGGCCCTAACCTGAGAGCTATAGTCTCCTTAAAAAAAACTCAGAACTAGATCAGAATCTGCCTTCTTTATTCATAATCTGATATAATGCCAAATTGGCTTACAAAAAGGAACGAAAACTGAGCTGTGATCCAAAATTACAATAGCAATACGAGAGTTTCAACAACCTATCTAAGGCTAAAGCCTCCATACTTATACAAAAACGATGATCCAACAAGTGTCCTTAATTTTAGGAGCTTGGCTGTCCAACTAGAGTTTAACTGCTGATCCTGTAGGATGGTCATAATTGCTGTTCCTGTAGAGCAGTTTATAACTGTTGTTCCTGTAGAACAGCTGGCTGCTTTCTAAGCTCGGAGGGGAGATGGATTAGAGCTCGGAGTTCTTGATGGGAATCACGAGGGATGTCCCTAGAACCGTGGACATCCTCTCCCAAAACCCGCAGTGCCACCTCGTTGTCTCCTTATCTCCTTTTTCGTTGTCTTTTGCTCCCTTTTAATGCCAAAACCTGGAATCATAATGCATTAGTCACGTAGAGAGAGTGCCTACCCTTCTTCCTACAAACAACATGAATAAACTAAGAAATGCATGCATAAGCAATAAAAAAATGAATGGTTTGAGCAAGTAGAATAGGCCAAAATGAGCCCAAATTATACCAAAATTGGGGCTCATCAATAACACCAAGAGTTTATGGGCCCTATTGGGGTTAGTTGGGTAGACAACTTCCTGGGGCTTTAACTTAGTCATATTATCTCTGTTTGACGTGCATTATACCTCGTTGGAAAGATCTCTCCGAGGACTACAACTGAAAACATGATTTAAATTTAATCACCCAAACCCATATTTACAAAAAAAATGTCGTTTAGGGCCTCAAACGGCTCTGGAAGTTCAAGACCCGAAAAACTGCCAAAAATAGTAAATTGTGCTACAATTAAGGAAATTGAAAAAAAAAACTGACAGAACAATGGTGAGGGTCCAAGTGGAATAGGTGGGTGGCCACCAATATCCCCCTGAATCATGGCTATTATATTGGTTCTTGTTAAACTATGAGTGGAATTCACCATGTCCATATTTGTTGTTTTATTTTAGTGCAAACCAAAAATCCATGATTAGAAACACATGGAAAAGTTAATAAAATAGTATGACTATGCTCAAGATACATGTCCAAAATACAAAAGAGTTAGAACATTCATTACCTCAAACATTCCTTCTACATTTCATCCACTATATTACTTTAATTCACTCCCTTGAGCTTTTAGTCCACCCTGCATTGCAGGTTGTTGATGCAGATTATATGCATTTTTCTTCCATTTACATCCATAAGGTCTCTTCCCTTTTCTTTCCCCTGCATATTGGTTTTCCTAACACACATTATGTTAGTATAAATGTCTTCATCATTTTATAACAAATTTTCAATATTTAAGAAAAACAATACATCCACTAGAAAAGGTTAGGTTAAAATATTTCCTTTCATAGTTACAACTAAATCACTCTACCACATAATTTTTCATTTTTTTTGTTTCCACCCCATAAAACTTTCCAATTCCACTCGGCCACTCTAGGGAATCCAATTAACATCCTCTTGTTTATTTTGTTGTAGATGTTGAACTTGATCATTTAACTATCGTTTCATTGAACCAACTTTCATAGTCATTTTGGTTCCAAGTGAACTTAACACTTTCCTTTATGGAAAATGCTATAAGTTAAACCAATTAGCGAAATTTTAAATGAATCATAACTACAATCTATAATCCCATACAAATCCAATGACCATTTCATCCTTCAGCTCATTGTCAATCAAGGACTTTTTTCCCTCTTTAGGTTCCATTGTAATTTACTTTTTAGGAATTACATGCTTTCGTTCGTGTTTTACCCTTTCGAAATTGCAGACTTATGCATTTCTGCATAAAGTTGACATTTTTTGAACACTTACGACACTATTACTAAGTGCTTTTATACTTTTCTCGTCTCTTGGGGCTATTAAGTTTCTCTTTTTTTTTTTAAGCTGATAATATTGAATTGTTTTACTTGTTTTTTTTAATTTTCAAGATTGCTTTTCCTTCATTATAATTACAAAGATCTTCCACCCAGCTTATCAACAATTTGCTAGTTATTTACAAGTGTTTTTATTTTATTTTATTTTTAAAGTCGGTAATCTCTTTGGTTACTACCCCATTACCTTTTTCCTCATGTTTCAACCTAGAACATATCATTGGCCATTTTCTTATGCCACAACATTTATCTTATTCATGTATTATAAACTTAACATTTTTAGACTACCACATAATCAATTTTTACAATTCCTTCATCAAAGAAGTTTCAAAATATTTTATTTTGGAATTTTCAGAAATGTTTATCTATTTCCTAGGTAGGAGTATTATTATTCCTCCCAGTATTATCAGTCTTGCAGACCAGGTCTATTTATGACAACCATGGTCTGATTCACAACCATAAGGTGTAACCTTTAATATACTCATACTTGAGTTATGTTGTTGGCATATGTTTTCCTTGATAATCAATGTTAAAGTTTCAACAATACTATCATTAAATATTCTTAGTGAGACTCTTTTTGGTTTCTCAATCCCCCTTTTTACTCATTTTCTATTGGTATTTACATGCCTGGTAATGGCTTGTACATATCTTGTTCTATCTGTATATACTCTATTTTCTTCTAACCTTGATCCACCTAGATAAATTCACCCTTGTTTTAGCCAATCAAAGTAATGATAACATCTTTATTCTCTTTGATTTACATCATATATGTTCTCCAAATATTCATCCAAGTATATACGTTAATACCATAGTTCTATTTCTTTTAAGAATAAAGTCTTACTTTTGATGTGAAGTTGATGTGAACCTCTATCATATTTTGGTAGAAGGTAATTTGTTTATCGTTATTCTATATGTTGATGATTTAATATTGACAGGTGATGAGCAGTTGATCATCCCTTGTAAGGAGGACCTTGCAAGGGAATTTGAGATGAAACACATGGGTCTCGTGCACTACTTCCTCAGATTGGAAGTATGGCAAGGTGATGGAGAATTTTTGGTTTCTCAATGAAAATATGTCAATGAGATACTACATATATTCCGCATGGAGAGTTGTAAGCCCATGGAGCCATCTCTAGCGACCGACTGGAGGAAGGAGAATGCCACTTCAAGTGAAGAGGTTGATGTTATCATTTACAGAAAGCTAGTGGGTTCATTGATGTATCTTGTGAACAAATGACCAGATATGTGCTATGCAATCAACCAATTGAGCCAAGTTATGGTTAGGCTGACTAAATTGTATTGGAAGGCAGCGAAACATGTTTTATGGTACCTCAAAGGCCCTACTCAGTATGGATTATAGTACACATGGATAGAGGGAGTGAATTTGTGGGGCTTCATAAATGCAAATTGAGTAGGGAGTCCATCCGATCGAAAGAGTACATCAGCTGGAATTTTAAATGTTCGCTCCACAAAAATCTTCTGGTACAATAGAAAGCAAAGGTATGTGGCACTTAGCTCGGCAAAAGATGAATACATGGCTGCAAGTCAAGCAACTTGTAAGGCGATCTGGATGAGAAAGATACTTGTGTGACTGTTTTGTTAGGAGATGGATCCAACTGTGATCTATTGTGATAATTAGAGTTGCATTAAGCTCTCTGAGAATCTGGTATTTCATGATCGATCCAAGCATATAGATATCCAATATCACCATTTACAAGACTATGTGCAGAGGAGGATAATGTTGGTACAATACATTTCTATAGAGGAACAAGATGTTAAAATCTTGACAAAGGCTTTGTTAAGAGGGAAGTTTGAATTCCATGGGTTCAGGATAGGGGTGGTTGATAATCCCATTCTTGCTAAGAGGGAGTGTTGAGAAGTGTAGCAAGAAAGGCTCAATTTGTCCTTGCCTTGGTCAAATTGAGAAAATTAAAATTTCCACATCAGTAGACAAGTTGGAGGCAGTTAACTGAGATGACATGGCTCTTTTCACTCAGTTAGCTCAGTTAATTTGAGTTAGAGGGCTTGAGTTTCGTTAAGAATGTGTGATTGTTAATTTGTAGCAATCCAGTTTAGTTACTTCTAGTTGTATTAATTCAAAATAGATCTAACTATTGATAGAACTAGTTGGAGGTCAGTTGTGGAGTGGGACAACAGTCTAACTAAGAGATAATCTAGTTAACTCATCAATCAACTCAAAATAGCTAGTTCATGCAAGGAATTCGAGTTCCTCAACTATGGTGGAGATTCTAAGGAAATGTAACATCAATTGTAAATTAATCGAGTGTATAGGGGTTGCATGCAGTCAGTGATCAGTCCTTGGGAATTGCACAATCAATTGGAGGAAAATTCCTAAAAAAATGGGGGCCTAATTTCTCAGGATTTGCACAAGGAAATAGGAGCTTAGGTGGAGGTATAAATTGACTAAGTCTAGGTCAAAGCTTCTCATGGAGCAAAGATGAAGGTTATTCACTTGCAGGTTGTACTCAGAGCGAGCAAGAAAATGTAATACATTCTCTATTCATCTGATTAATGCAAGCATGCAAGCAGGCTTAATTGGTTTTTACCAGTTGGTTTCCCCTAGATAAATTTGTGTACTTGTGTATGTGATTGATGCATGTTTGCAAATATTATTTTAAATTGTGAATTAATTTCCGTAGAGAAGTAGTGTAGAATTTTGTCTCTTAATTTTAAATTAAATTTCTTAAGAAGTTACAATTTTATGACCATATTTTTACATATCTCAAGCTATAGTGGCATATCTCTATGTTGAGATTTCATTTCTTATTAACACTCCTCTTCTAAATTTTTGTGTATATTCAAATTAAATAACAATCCTAAGATGTATCCTTAAATATAAGGCACTCCCCACATCAAAAACATTAATCAACCTAAAATTTTTAGAAATTAACTTTAAGTTGAAGTCTCATTATTAATGCGATAACATCACTTTTCAATTTAATAAAAACATCCTAGACTATTTCCATATTATACCTTATAAAATATCATAAACTTATTGTTTAAGTAATTTCATACTCTTCTCCTTTTCATATATTAAGAGTTCAAAATTTGCCAAACCACCTAAAAATAAAATAAAAAAATGCAACAAACAAAAGTAATAAAGACAAGACTAACAACTATTTAATCATCATTTACGATGGCTTAGATGCCACTTAAGAAGAATAAATGCAAGGCATGATTTAGTCTCCTTTAGATGCCAAAGGTATGAAAACCATGGACTTGATCTTTAGTAAATTTTGGATGATAAACATAATAAAGAAGTGCATAACTCGTTTTCACACAACTTTTGAATGAATGAAAAAGTATACACTCTCACCCTTAAATATATAAATATATAAATTTTTATTTAAATATATCAAATTATATTTAAAATTATATATATATATATATATAAACTCAAAATAATAATGCAGAAAATACACCTTAATTTCAAACACATATTTTCATATTGTACACACTTTCATACATTACTCTAAAATCCACCCGTTAATCAAAGAAAAACTTTGAAATAATCCTTTGAAAAACCCAAATATACAAATTCAACATTATCTCAATCAATGTATACAAATTCATTGATAGGTTAGTCATTCCAAAGAAAATCAATGCTAATCTCATTTTAATTCAATTTAAAAAAATATCAATCCTTTTATATAATTTAAGGCATTACATAGTGCTTAAATGATATTATAACGACGTATGTGCTTCCGTATGATAAATTCGTATATATCAATTCAAAGTTATTTCTAACGACCAATGCAAATTCAATGTTATCTTAGTCACTACAAATGAAATGAAGGCTATCTTATTTATTTTCTAATTTAAGTTTAAAAAACATAAAACTTGAGTTAGTATAAAGTTTTAAAATTATTTATATAGTAATTTATTAGTGACGTATATATTGTTTGTTTGGAGTGCAAAAAATGCATGCAACAACCCATCTCGAGCTCCGCTAACCTAGCCGCCTCTGACCCTGTAAGCCTCTCTCTCGGCAGCCTCCTGTTGTTGATGCCCCCCAATCATGCATCCCTCTGAGGAGGGCGATTCTCACCCATCCACACAACAAGGAAATGAAGAAAATGCAAAAGCTTTCGCATCTCAGATCGTTGAGAATGGAGCTCCAAGGAACAGGCCATCAGTTAGAAAATTTGTTAAGAAGCTCGAAGATATATCAGATATCACTCTCCCACCTACAATCCCAGGAAGAGCAGAGATTTCTCTGGCAGAACGCGGACTTGTGGGACAATTCACAGGGTCATGGCCTCCACCCAAATCAGTGCAAAAATGGGTGGAAAGAAACTGGAATGTAACCACCCAGGGGAAGATATAAATACGATTTTGTGGAAGGGGGTACTACACTTTTCTATTTGAAACAAAGGAAAATAGAAATATGATATTTAGAAATGGACCTTACTTCATGGACTCCAAAGGTTTATATCTGAACAAGTGGACAACAGATTTTGATCTAGAAATGGATGTTCCAAGTGCAACTCTAGTATGGGTTAGGCTCTCGCACCTTCCTCTCCACTGCTGGGGAGATGATTCGGCAAAGGCTATAGGAAACGCAGTGGGAAAGTATATAGACAGATGCAAACCAAAATACAACATGCATGCATGTGCTAGAATATGTGTGGAAGTAGATCTTGGAAAAGGTCTCCAAGAGACAATAAAGATCAAAGTCGATTAGTGAACGCATATCCAACAGCTGGACTACGAGTAGATACCGTTTAAATGCAAGGTATGTCATGAGTATGGTCATTTTTCTAATAGGTGTCTTAAAAAAAAAAAAACATGAAAACGTAGAAGAACAAGAGAATACATGGGAACAAGTAAAGATGAAAAAACCTATCAATAAACAAACAATATCTAACACTCCCCAGCCCCAACAAACAAACGAAACCACCTCTCAGCCCCTAGCGAAGGTTATTCCCCCTGTTCACACAACCCCGAACCCCTTTGAGCCCTTGGAAGATTCTTCTGATCCACCCTCCCCCAGATCCCCAACTTATAATCCCAACTCCTTAGCTCTCATAACCTCCCCCAATCCTATTTCCTCTCCACCTCTTCCCTCGGTGGATCACATTCTAACTAGGAATAAAGCCAAAGAATACCCCCAAATCTAGGATCAGCGAAAAAAAATGGGAAGAAAATCCAATAAGGAAATAAGAGATAACGTAGCTCCTAAAGAAATGGATCTAGGAACTCAACAACCAATGGAATCATTCCTTGGAAAACATACAGGAAGTAACGAAAAAATTCAGCAAAGATGAGAGAGAGGATCACACCAACACAATAGTAAATAATGATAGTGGTCTCTTGGAATTGTCGCAGCCTTGGCACTATCTTCAAAGCCAACGCAACTAGATATATTTTAATCAAGGAACAACCAAACATATAGATGATCCAAGAGACTAAAACAAGCAAGCAAGAAAATCAAAAAATGATTCAAAAACTAATAAATTATGAAGGAATAGTGTTAGAGGCGACAGGAGCATCAGGAGGAATCTGCGCCATTTGGGACAAAATAAAATGGGAACTAATATCTCAAAAAATCGGCATCCATTGGATTAGAACAGGCTTGAGAGGCCTCAACACAAAGGAGCAGTATAACATTATAAATGTATACTCCCCAAATCATTACAAAGAAAAAGAACATTGTTGGAAGTCGGTTAAAGAAGAACTAGCAGAGAGAAAAGATGAGAAATTAATCCTCGGAGGAGATTTAAATCTGATAAGGAACACAGAAGAAAAATTCGGCGGGAAATATCACTCTGATATGTCAACAGAAGCTCTTGAAGAAATAATGGAAGAACATAACTTAATAGACATTCCACCAAGCAATGGAAAGTATACTTAGAGCAATAAGAGAATAGGCAAAGATAACATAAAGGAAAGGTTGGATAGAATACTTATCCATGAAATCATATCAGCTGCATTTACTCTTGTGAAAAGCAATATTGTTCACACTTCAGCTTCAGACCACAAGTCGGTGGTTTTAACCTTGGGTACGCTGGAAAACCAAGGACCACTTCTCTTCAGATATAATTCAACTTGGGACAACAAGGAAGAATTTGGAAAACAAATCAAAGATAGCTAGAAAAAACTGTCACAGGATCCCCTCAGTACGTTTGGGAAACTAAGCTAAAGAACCTAACGCTGCAATTAAAAACTTGGGCAAGAGAAAATTATCTCCAAGAAAAAGCTAGGAAAATCGAATTACAAAAACAATTGGACAACATTTGCAAGGAAAAAGAGAGCAAGGAAGAAAGCAAACAAGACTATTTACAAGAAAGGGAAATCTTTCTGGAAATTTATAATCAAAATAAGAAAGAAGAAGAGGAAGTTGAATGAAATCCAGATGTCTCTGGTTGAAATCGGGAGATAAAAATACAACATTTTTTCATAAAACAATGAAAATCATAAGGGCAAGAAATCAGATTGAAAAGATTAAAGTAGATGGGCAGGAGATAAAAGGAGCTGAAGAAATAAAAAATGGAGCCCACAATCACTTCAAAGAACTTCTTACCACTAGTGATCAGCAAGCAGTTAATGAAGAAATTTTGCAGCATATAAAAAAAAATTAGCGATCAACAAGACATGGAATTAAACAAAGAAATCACTAAGGAGGAAGACAGAGAAGCAGTCTGGAGCCTTCACCATGATAAAGCACCAGGGCCAGATGGGTTTACAATGGACTTTTACAAAAAACATTGGGAAACTATTAAAAGAAATCTTATGAGAATGCTCAAAAATGCTTTTCAAAAAAAAAAAATTGGAGGAAATACAAAATCCTCCTTTCTGGCTCTCATACCCAAAGAGTCCAATCCAACAAATTTCAATAGATACAGACCATTCTCCCTCTGCAACTCTTCTTATAAGATAATGACCAAAATTCTAGCAAATAGAATCAAGAAACTTCTTCCAGAAATTATATCCGAAAACCAAGGAGGATTTTTCCCCAAGCGACAAATCGCAGATAACATGATTATCGTCCAGGAGGCTATTCATAGCAGTATCCAAAGGAAGGAGAAAGGAATGATTGTAAAGTTAGATATGGCTAATGCTTTTGATAGAGTGAACCATAACTTTCTTGCTGCAGTTATCAAAAAATTTGGCTTCTCAATAAATTTTATAGAAATTATCTATGCGTGTATATCAACCCTTTGGATAGCTCCTCTAATCAATGGAAGGCCTAGTTAATTTTTCCAGACTACAAGAGGGTTGCGGCAAGATTGCCCCCTTTCTCCTTTCCTCTACGTTATTATGGCAGAATCGCTAAGTACAATGTTGGAAAGCCAGATAACGAGAGGGGTCAAAGAAATAAATCACTCTCTTTTTTCAGATGATACGCTTCTTATGGGTGGGGCATCATGCATAATAGCGAGGTGATTTAAAAAAGTGATGGACGAATTTCTCCTAGCCTTAGGAGGAATTTTAAATAATACCAAATGCAGAATATACAACTAGAACACATCAACAAGAATAATGCTGCATATATCACAAATACTGGAAATACCAATACAAATAAACTGGTCACACTTCACTTATCTCGGGCTGCCTTTAGCAAAGGAAACGGTAGAATCAGAAGTTTGGAGCAAGCAAGTGGAAAGAATGAAAGAAAAAATTCGTGATGTGTCTCAATTTGGCATGAAGAGTGATCATGATTAAGGCACTCCTTTCGACCCTTCCCATCTATCAATATGCAATAATTATGGCTCCGGCAAGTGCCCACAAGAAAATGGAAATAATAATAAGAAGTTTCCTATGGCAAGCAGGAAAACAAGAAAACAAAAAATTTAGTTTAGTTCGATAGGAGCAAGTTACTCTTCCCTATGAAAAAGGAGGAATAAAAATTCGTTTACCAGGATTAATGAACATTGCTTTAGGGACAAAAATAATCTGAAGAATGATAAATGGAAAATATCACTGGTGGGAAAAAGTTTTAGCAATGAAATATTTAAATTGTCATAGAACAAAGTTGATAACAGACACTATTCCAGATAGGCCATGTACTCAAATCTAGAAACTTGTTAAAAAGATAATCCCTTTTATCAGAGAACAAATCTCTAAAAATCTAGGGAACGGCAAAAAAATTTCTATCTGGGAGGAACGAATAATGGGGAAAACCCACTTAAATCAGCCGCAAAATCTAAGAGGACTTCAGGGTTGGATGGAAGAGAAAAGGATTAAAACTTTATATTCTATTTTTGAATGGGATCTGGACAATTGGCTAAGATGGAAAATACCGACAATTCCAACAAGATTAAAAAGTCAGCGGGAAAATTTAAAAGTGCATCTCTCACGGGTTGCACCCATAAACAAAGAGGAGCAGGATGATTTTGTTTGGGACCCAAACGGAGGGGATTACACAGTGAAATCTGGGTATAACCTCCTCCAACAACATCAAAGTCAACAAGAAAGGAATCTCTGGAAGGAAGCTTGGAAAACAGAGTGTCTGCCCAAAATCAAAATATTCATTTGGATCATTCTCAAAGGTAAAATTCTCACCTCTGAAAATTTAAAAAAAAAAGGAGATGTGTTATGTGCCATATGGAGGAAGAAACAGTTCAACATATTTTTATGAAATGTATGGTGGCAAGAGAGTGTTGGAACCAGCTAACAAGCCAATTGGAAATAAACATAAATTCTTCAACTTCATTGACAACACTACATAAAAATTGAGACAAAATCTACTCATACACAAAGAAAAAAAAAAGCAACAATAAACATGATATGGAAGTGCCTTCCCTCAATCTTGTGTTGGCAGATTTGGTTAGCCCGAAACAAATGTATTTTGAAGAAGCAAAAACCAAGTTTAGGCAAGATTCTTTCAAAAACTTGGAGCCAAGTTTCAGAGAGAATAAGCACAAATGGAATATCAAAAATGGATCAGAGCAGCCTACAACAAGAAGAAAAATATTGGTACAGAAAAGCAATGTTAGAAAACAAAATAGAAGCTACAGCAAAAAAGAAAAATATTTCCACAAAAAAGAGTTGGAAATCAAGACTGGATGATAAAGAATTTGCAGAATGGATGAAATAATAGAAAAGATACATTATTCATTTTAATGGAGCTTCAAAAAATAACCTCGGAAAAGCAGGAGCAGATGGAGTTATCATAGATCCAAATGGGAAAAAAATCATAAAATGACATACAACAGGGCTGAAGCATGCAACCTTCTCTTAGGCACAAGGCTTTTAAAAACAATGCGATTAAGGATCCTATAATAATAGGAGATTCGACCATCATCATAGCAACAATGGCAACAAAAAAGGACTTCAACAGTACCGCAATCAACAAAATTTGCCACAGGATTAGAACAAACATAGAAAATCTGGGAGACATAACTATCAAGCATGTATTGAGAAGCCAAAACAAGGATGTAGACAGCTACACCAACAAAGCAATTGAAAGACCAGTTGGGACTCTAAAAGAAAATAATGAAGTCTATGAAGAAAACATACCATGACTCTTATACCCATAATGAGGATTGATAAAGAAGATTTAGGAAAGAAGTACATCAAAAGAGAAAAATTCAAAAGAAATAAAAAAGGAGAGACAAAACATCACTTCAAGAAGCAGAATAAATGAAGAAAACAAAGAAGATCTGATAACAGAGGTTTTCAAGTGCAATCCTCTTAGTTCAGAGCACATGATCCTCCCAACCCCAAAAAATCTTCAACTCATGATGGATAAAGATTATAGTAGTCCTTCACCCCTGAGCAGGATGGAATTGGTCTTGTGAATCACAGACAACAAGATCGAAAGTGTAATGCAAGCATAAGTCTGGTTTCAACGGGCATCTGTGCAAGTATTCAGGCTACTTGAATCACGATGGTCACCTACAGTAGCAGGTCACTACTCCTCCTTGAGACCAATAAATTGGGGGCAGCTCTCAGTAAACTTCACCATTTGGAAAGCACTTATTCCCTTCTAAAAGGCCATACTAATAACAATCTCCATAGTTAGCCTGAAGCTACCAGCCTTAACCCCTTTGGAGTATGTCATCCTTGATCTTTCCAATCGTGCTCACAAAAGCAACCTGCATCAGCTAGGGATTCCCTCACATCCTCAGCACTTCCATTCAGTTGCTTGCTACGATACTTTTTTCGACCAGAACATTGTCCTCCTTTATCGCAGTCAGCCTGAAGCATATAGAGTAAAACCCACAGGAGTTTGTCACTCTCCATTCCCTGATCACTCAAATCGTCCACTCAGGAGTAATCCTAAGTGGTATCACTCAGTTACTAGCCTTGCTCCCATTAGCTTTAGCTCCCCCTACCTCATTCATAAGTGCTCTTTCAACTCAATCGCCCTCAGGTATCAGACTACTTGCCCAATCATTTCAGATTCTAATTCTTTCACTCAGCGCCATCAAAACTCTTCCTCTGTGGAGTCAATCTCTCCTTATTCGTTTCAAAACCAGTCAATCCCCTCGGCCAGCACCTTTCACTCTAAGGACTGGTCTTGGAATTTAAAGTCAAGACAGAGATACAGGGGTTTGAGAAAAGCTTTGAAAAGTTGTCAACAAAAAGGTTCCACTGCTCAGAACTACGACAATAGCAACCGAGTAATAAGTAGAAATATTCCTAATATCAGGGCTCACATTGGGATCAAAAAAGAAATAGCCACCACAGCGAATCAGTGCAACAGAATGGTTTGCAATCCTCTAGAGAAAGCAGAAAAGAATGACAACTACCCAACTTGCAGGGCCAACAGATTTATGATTGGAAGGTTTAATCAAGCTTTAAAAGACCTCAGAGACGAGATGAAAATTGTCAATGTTTACAAGCAAAGAGATATTGATCTTCAAAGAGCTGAAATAGAAGAATTAAAAGACAAATGCAAACATCTGGAAGAAGTTGTTGAGTACATCAAAACTCTTAACCAAAGTCAGCAAGGGGAGACATCCTTCAGGTACAGCAAGAAGCGACGCCCTCAGCAGGAGGAATCAGTTAACCAATTCTGGTGATTGTGTCTTTCCTTCTTAATGCGATGCAAATATAGTTTGTTCTTAGGACAGTTTGTAAGGCAGTATGCCACTTTAGTTTTTAAAGTTTACAGATATAAGGCTGCAAATGTAGATGTGGAGACTGTGCTCCCATTTTGTGCATTACACTTGAAACAAGTATCTTCCGAATGTATAAGGAGCTAGCTCCCTTTCCTTTTTGCAATATAAAAAAATAACAGACTATGTTAAAATATATATATATATAGATATTATTTGTTTGGGATAATGTAATTGGTTGTGAAAATAAAATCTTACAAAATTAAAAATTTTGTGTTTAAATCTTATATTATCCTTTTAATCATGATGAAAAAATTAAAAATCTTATGTTATCCCTTTAATCATGATAAAAAAATTAAACATAATAAGATTAGACATAATAAAAATATAGTAGTACCAAATTTAAAAAAAAAAGTAATGCTTGCCTTTGTATATTAGTTTGAGTAATTAAATATCATTTTCTGTATATTGGTTTGAGTAATTAAATATCATTTTCTGTATATTGGTTTGAGTAACTAAATATTGAAAAATAGCGGATAACAATCACCGACTTAACTATCTGGCTCAACGTTGAACTTGAAGATGGAGAGAATGTTATGATCATTGTTGCCTCTAGTGTTCAACGAGGTTGCTTCACTCTTGGTTTGCTAGAAACGTGTGAATTAATTTATCATAATTTAAATTATTAATAAGGTGTTTTTGGGACGAAGTGGGTTATTAATTTATTTATTCTAATAAATTTATTATATATTTGTTAAAGTTATTGGATGTCATTTTTTTAATATCTCAAACTCAAACCTCTAATTCTATATAAATTTAATTTCAAAGTAATATGTTTTCAATTATTTTTTTAATATTAGTGTTTCTTAAATATTAAAAATAATTTATAAGATTTTAAACTTCATACATATCATGGAAAATATAAAATTTATTAAACAAATAAAAAAATAGTAATTTTGGAGAAGAAAAAAAGAAAAATGTTGAAAAATAATAGGGAAACTTAAAATCAGAAAAAAGTTTAAAAAAAGTTTTTTTTTGGTTCAAACTTATTATTATAAGTTTCTTGGTTCAAACTTATTATTATAAGCTTTTTTAGTTCAAAATTATTATTATAATAAAGCATTTTTAATTTAAAGCCACAAATTAAGGTAGGATGGGCATGAGGCCATGGGCTCGATATTGGATTTAGATGTCTTATAAGTTTATTATTTAAATTTACATGCTACTTATGGGCTCCTTTCTATTCATGTTGATAAGAGGTAAAACTTGGTGTATGGTGATTTGGATACTAGTCTTATGTAAGAGGCTAATAAAGTTTGAGCATCTCTTGAAGGAAGAGGATAACACTTGTCTACTCCTCATATGTCAAGAGTTTCTAAAGACGACCAACTCGATCTCTAAAAAAGATAAAATACTCTCTCATATTATTAGGGAGAGATTTTGAATACAAAATGGTCCTCAAACTTTGTTGCCAATATGGCAGGCTAGCATGTTGGCATTGATGTCAACCTACTGGTAGTGGCCTCATGATCTTGATGAATTGTGTTGTTGTAGGTATGCAGAGGTTTTTTGAGGTGTGCGATAGGTTTTAGAGGTGTTTGAAAATATGTTGATGAACTTGAAGATCTGGGTAGAGGAGATTTGACTTTTCCTAATTTGCAGCAGTGGTGCAGTCCGCCCATTTGCACAGAGAAACACTATGCTAGTGTTTCACCCTTGTCACTCTGTGCCAGTGCATTTTGTTGTTGGTTCCCAATTCTATGCCAAAGTGGTTCCTGTAGGTGAAGAAAGAAAAATACTACAAGATTTAACAATGGAAATTGTACATGGTTTTGTTCAAAGAGTGTTTGATTGGTTTGGTCTTTTAGTGATCAAGTTGGTTTGGTCATAATCAGGATGTGAACACATTAATCGACTTGGTTATTGAGTTAGTGGAATAGATTTGATCTTCATGTTTTTAGTTTAATTATTTGCTAGTGGATCGCTGCCTCAGTGATTATAATTAAAAAAGAATGGATCTGGTCCTCATGGAATATGTTGGCACGATTGATTATTTAAATAGATATCCTAATAGACCAATTGGTGGTTAGATCCTATAAGTTTTGGTTACAATGTTTTGAGAGTAAGATCTGGAGGTTGTGCCTAGATATTATGACAGAGAGTAGAGCGAATGAAATAGAGCATACATCGAATGTGGTTTTTGATAGAGTACACACTGTACGATTTTGAGGGGTGATCGAGCTCAACTTGTTTAATGTAGTGCACATTGTGTGATGCATGGAGAGGTTTGATAATGTGTCGCTAGATAGCTCAATTGGGTGAGTTGCACTTGGAGAATAATGGTTGAGTGCATATCATTGCAGAGAAAGGTTTGATTGGAATGAGATTCGATTGTATAATGTGCAAGATAGGATAAACCGTTGATGTTTGATTGAATGTGTGTGCATGGACTAATATATAGGCAGATTTGTAGAATGCATATGGTTTTTCAGTTTGAAAGCAAAGGCTAGAGTGTATGAAGTTGTGAGTAGTGTATGGAGTAGGTCAAAGGTCTTATGCATGAGATGTGTGAATAGAAAAGGCATATACCATAGTGCATAGCTTGAAGAATGGAGTGTTGTGTATATCAAAGATCATCTTAGAGCATATGGTTCAAGGTGTGCAGAAGTTGAAGAGCTTGTGCACATAAAATGAAGTGTGATAGCTGAAGGGTGTGATGTTGGTTCAAATGATAGTGAGGTAGTGCAACTTGAACCTATAATTTGGGTGAATTGAATGGAAAAGTGATGGAAAAGATAGAGGCTTCATATAATTTTTGTTTTTTGTGTGCTAATAATGAATATGCAGGGGTTAGAGTATATTTGTAAAATTGTTTGGGCTTGACAACATATGTGTAAATGTTGTTGGACACTTAATCCTCTGAGGGTTGGTGTGGAAGCTGAACAACCAAAGGGAGTCCAAGAGACCTTGAAATATGGAATCCAATGGTCACTCCCATGTATTATGCATGTATATCATTTACCAATAATAGATATAGTCTCATGCTTATATTTCATATCATGTTTCTGCCATGTATGTGTCTGACATGCTATCAGAGCTGCAGGCGACCTCCTGCCCTACTCATATTTGAGCCATTTGTTTTCTAGCCTCTTTGTGCATATTTGGAAGAGCATTTCTGAGCGAGTGGGCATAGTCTTGAACTGTGTTTGGTGATTGGTGTTTACATATTTCTCTAGATGCTTTGAATGGTGCATTGAATTCCATGAGCGGTGGCTTTGACATGATTGTGCATCGTTGTTGGATGGCCTAGTGAGTTTTAGCATTGCTATATGTGTTATGGTATGTAAATTATTAAGTTATGTTGAAAGGTCATGTGTTTCTCTCCTTATATATAATTATGGAGTATTATGTGTATGGCTATATGTACATTGGAATTTTTGAGGCCGTGGTTTCAGTACTCGATTGAATAGTCGTTGCTCTCCATATATATGAATTATGTATAGTATGATCACTTTCAAATTGAATATGGATGTTGGGAATCTATTGGAAAGCACATTGAAATTTCTTAAAACACTTTTAATGTGTGCATATGATAAACCGCATTGAAGTTTTTAAAAACCTCTACATTGATAGGCACCATCGAGATCCCGACTCCTCATCCGTTGAATGCTGGCTTGTCATACCTTCCACCGCCACTCTATAATCCACCATTTTTAATGTATAATAGTGTTTCAGCATCACTTGGTGGCCCTGCCTCTTTCCCATACCACTCATCTGCATCCATCCCTTTTGAAAGTAACTAAAATAGTTCTCTTCCAAAATCTACACACATTCGCAATGCCTCCACCACTATGAGTTCTGCTATAAACAAACACACAAAATCATCATTACCAACCTGAGCATACAGATGGGACACACCTTACCCCAGAAAAGAATCATTTTATTTTCTTAATATGGTCATACCTTTACTGCTCTGCTCTTGTCAGACCTTGTGTAATGACATTTATTGTGGACTCTTACCTGGAGGCTACCTGCCATACCATATAATGCCTCGTTATAACGTATACACTGCCATTCATTAACCTGTAGATTATCCTTGTGTATCGGCTCCATTTGCATCGCTCCTCCTCCCGGAAAGGAGCTCTACCTCATCAACAGCCTCCATGAACACTTCTCTATCATGAATATAAAGAGCACACTCGCTCTGGAGATGAGTGCATTCATCACACATCTTTTGATACCACTCTGTGCCTTTCTCATTGTCACACACTTATTTCCTCAATGCTTGTTCATTCAAATTGGCCTCCGCCCTAGCACGGTCTAGTTTCTTTTGCGTCTGCTGGAGACGATGATTCAGATACACCACTTTCTCACGAAGCTCTCTCTGTCCTTCCTCCGCTTGAGCTAGTCTCTCTTCCAATGCTTTCCCACACAAAGGAAGACCTATTGTGTAACCTATGCACTCTTCAACGTATTCATCTAATTCCACTTCCGAAGGAAAACCCATAATTTCACAACTCTACTCTTGCCGAACCATACATTTCAAGAAAATAAAATATATTCCTTGTCCAAGCCAAATATAACCCACAATTTTCCTAGTTGAACAGAGCAGTTGAGGATTTTACTAGAAAAATATATTTACCAGAAGAATTTTGGATTTGTGGAGAATTAATTGGGAATATGGGTTGCCAAAGCTTCATGAACAACATGCGGATCCTACTCTTGCAAGACTAGTGATCCCATTGATCTTGTTAGTGTCAGTCTTTACAGCCTTCCTCCAGTGATCAAACATGCTCTTACAAAGTGATTTTAATGTGTCAAGGTCAAATTTTGTCATTTTAGTGAGTCTTCAAGCAAAATTTGGTCACTAGGCATTGGGTCTAGGGTTTGATTTTACCCTTGTCAAAGTTGTCCAAATTTCGGTCCATGTCACAGTTTAGCTGAGTGTACCATCATTCAGAGAGTTTTCATTATCATGTCAAGTCCCACTGGGTCATTTTACACCTTGTTCATGCTTCAGTTGCACCTAGGTAAGGTCATTTCCCTCTCCTAGGGTTTTGAAGGCAATTTCTCTTGGACGGCCAAATCATCAGCAAAACTTGTATCCGGATGTTCATACACCTTCCCCTATCCTTAAAGTACCTTATCAAACACTTCCCATCACTGAGATACCCCAAATTCCTCATTTTCGCACAAACCCTAGTTTCTTGCTAGAACCTGGCAATTTTTTAGGTTGGACCTGTGTTTTGCCTTTTTGGACCCCTTCTCCTCACTCAATTTCTGAGATTCCACTTTTCCCTACTTTCTAACATCCCTCCCTACTTCCCAAAATTTCCTCAAGAATTTAGAAGCTCCCTATCCCCGTCATTTCACTTCATTTCGACAAATGCCTTGTTCCACACATCGGGATAGGTTTCACTCAAATGAGGTTTATGAGCAATAAAAGATGAATTTGGGAAAACTGAGAGAGGTTTTTGTCCACAACATACCAAGGACGGAAAACCTCCTTCACGTTTTACACAGGTGTCATGGTTTAATAGAAATGTCAAAAATCTAGTTGCCTCGGGAGAATTGATGCACCTCTGAAGTGACCTTGGGAAAATCAAATTTTCTCCTAGCTCAGTTGGCCAAATGACTTTCTTGATGAGTCAAATGATAACAAGACACAACGATATTTCCAATGAGATATCATGAGCTCAATTTGGAGTTGTGGAAGGCATTCAAAAGTTGACTATAACAACACTCTTCCTTTAGGAAACCTCATTTGACACATTTTGACCAGTCTTGGAAGATTTGATTTTTGACAAGGCACATGAACTCTAAATTTAAAACCTCTAGTTGGGTTGGAAAGTAGACTCAAATACCTTTCCAACGAGCTATACTGTGCCCAATTTGGACACCAGGAAGGCCTCCGAAAGTCACCTGGAAAAGAGTGCGACACACAGAGGGAGCGCGGCGCACTGGGAGAGATTTTCGAGTGTAAAATTTACACTGGCGCGACGCACAGGGAAAAAAGGGCCTAAAATTGCGCCAAATTGCCTCAAATTTCTTGTGAAGCCCATCAAATTGCAAGGTAGGCTCCATAAACTCACTTTTGCATCAAATTTGATAGAGATATGATGGTTTATTGCCTGTGATTGAATGCAAAAAGTTTCATAAAGCAAACACAAGAAGACATCAAAGAAAGACTATTCTGCTAGGGTTTTTTCTACAGTGTTGTTGTTGCCAAGGTTATTCTTCCTACCCTACCTCTGCTCCTTATTCCCCTATGCCATTGTCCCCATAATCACTACCCTAACCCTACCAAAAATCATACTCTCTTTCCCGCCTTCCTATTGTTCAAACAATCCAAACCCTACCTTGCAAACAACAAAAACCCTACCCCATCAACATTATACCCAAACTACTCCCAAGTCCCTAAAAAATCTCTCCCTTTAACCCCTATTCCCATTACATCATTCCCTTCCTAATACTCCCTGTTTAATTGTTCCCTTGGTGGCAGATTGTCAAAGCAACTACTAGCTTCATTTAAATCAAAGGGCAGCCTAAATCTCAATGTAAAAATAGTAGTCATGGCATCTGAGGGTTCATTAGAGTATGAGATGGAGACTCAATGTGATACATCCTCGGAAGAATAGGCTCCCAGAAGGACAAGAAGCCCATGCATGACGAGGGGCCATCAGGTGAACATGAGGCCGTTTTCATCCTCATTCAGGATGATGATGCAGATGTGGAGAGGGCCAAATGGATCATCAAGCATTTGGAGTAGAGAAACAAGCAGCCTGAGGACTAGCATGAGATCATGGAGCTGCAAAACATCAGTGAAGACCAGCAGGCTACCCAAAGAAGCCTAAATGAGAAGACACCTATTCAGCAGGAGATAGAGGCTGATTGAGTGATTTGGCTTGAGAGGATCCACATCCACTTAGAGAAGCTGTCGACGAAAGCAAACAAGGATAGGGACATGCTCAGGAACATGAAAAACCACTATTGGGCAGGGAACAAGGTTTGCAAGGCACGAATAAGGAATTTGAAGGCAAACCTAAGGAAGGCATCAAAAAGGGAAAAACGCGCAAAGGAGCAAGATAGACTTAAAATATTGGCTGAGGCTTCCTTGGCTCAGCATGGCACCCCATAAGGAACCTCTAGCCCAAATTTCAGCAAATTTGGGGAAGCTTTGGTCAAATTTTGATTTTTTGGACAAAAAACATGAAATTTCTCCCTGTGCGTCGTGCCATTGGCTCGACACTAAAATTATAGCACTCTAATCAAGGAACAGATTGCATATTTGGATTCAACATCGAAAAATACATCTACTGGCGTCCGTGCAAGAAATTTTGACAAGTTTTGGGTCTCCTAAAGGTCAAAAAACACCCAAAAATGTCCTCTCTGCCACTTTTTGGACACACAGAAAGCAGTCTTGGGAGAATGAAGTTTTGGAGGGGAAAATGAGCTTCAAATTCAGAAATTCTAGTTGGGTTGGAAAGTAGACAGGATAGGCTTTCCAACAAGCCCACTTGGGCACAGTTTGGACACTTCCAAGTGCCCCAAAATAGGCTCCAAAGTGGCACGACGCACAGGGAATTTGGCGCAGCGCACAGGGGAAAAATGGCCAAAATGCTCCCGTTTCGCGAAATTTCGGGTCGCGACTTCTCCAAGTGGGCCCGATCATCTATTCTTTGTTTTTTCGGCACCAAGGGTGGCTTTTAAAGACTTTTCTCTCCAGGTGGGCATCTATCCAAGTGGCAAAAGAATACAAAGGGTCACCCCAGCTAAATGGCATGCTTGAGAGCGCTGCACCTGTAGCTGATGGTTGGCTCTGTTGGAAATACTGAGAGAGGGGTGAATCAGTATTTCTTTTTCTCACTATTGTTTTACTAGTTAAAACATATATGTTCAAAACACAAAATGAATAGCAGGAATAAATTCCTCTATTTAATATAACTGTGCAGAAAAATAAATACAATAAATAGATTGTCACAATTGGTTGCCAAGCTCCAACTTGGACTTTGGTGAGGCTCCAACCTCCTGAGCACCAAATATATTTTGCCAAGACACCAATCTTGGACTTAGGAGCACCAACTCCCAAGGACTTCAATCCTGTTCAATTCTGAGGCTCCAACCTCTTTGGTATACACTGGTGTGCTGCTGCACTCTTTTCAGCTTCCACTGCTTCTGCTGCCCCCTTTTCTTCTGCTGCTTTCACTATCTCATGCTCAGGTTATACCGTTCACGAACAACCACTACAGTTCTCTGTTTTTGCTGCTTTTATATTCTCCATGCCCCTGTCCATTCATTTCCTCTTACATGCTGACTCTTTGGCTTCCTCCTCACTTGATCGCTTGACACTTCGACTTCCATTTCTTTGCTTTCTTTTTTTTTCTTACAGGCTTTATCGGTGCTTTTAATCACCCATCGGAAGCCACCACCTGAGCGTTTTAATCAACCATCGGAAGCCACCACCTGAGCGTTTTAATCACGCATCGGAAGCCACCACCCGAGCGTTTTAAAGCTCGCAAGCCTTAACCCCTGCGGTCATATATCATATAATATATCAATATACGGAAGCCATATAATCCCCGCTCTACTTCCAATGCTCGGATTCCAAATCTTTATAATTTCGCCTTTATAAATTTTGGCGGGTCCGGATTTCGACGGTTTCAATAAACCCTTAAGCCCTGACCTCCGACGAGTTGCAGACCCGACGCCCTTTTAGACTCCCGTCTCTATATTGAATTCGGGTCCGGGATATCAGCAGGTTCGCTTCGGCGGATTTGTAACGCGAAGGTTTAGCGGACCCGATCAACCCATTAACTCACTTCTATATCGGTTTCGAATCTGGCATATCGGCGAATTTGTATTGGCGGGATTGTTATAATAGAATGGGTTTGTGGACCCGATCTCCCATTCAACCATCCTCTATATAATTTTGGCTCCGGATGATTCAGCGATTTCGCTGATCGCTACCTCCGAAATGATACAAGTCCTCTGCGGACCCGATATGCAATGCACCACAGTTTATATTTTATCGCATCCGCCTCCGCCCAATGACAATTCGTCGGCGATCGGCGATCGCTCGTCGCGGGTTATATCTGTATGCATCCACCGATACAAAACCGGACCCGATATCCCTTTAGGCTACTCTCTAATATGACTTCGGCTCCAGATATCGGAGCTCTCCACTTCGCAAGCAATTATTTATCGGACCCGATCTCCCTTTAGGCTGCTTTCTAATATGACTTCGGCTCCGGATGTCAGATCTCTCCACTTCGCAGTCCCGAAAGGCTCCACTCCTCCGATATCCCGATCACCGATTAGATCGGGACCGTCGATCCGGATTAGTGATCTGACGGCTCACAGCTCATCGCACTATTCCCATGTCTCCTGGACCGTTGATCTGGAAGTTCAAATGGCTCCTGTGTATGCTCTCGTCGTTCTGATGGAAAGTCTGGGCATGTATATATTAGTAGTTCATTTGATCTCCATCAAATGAATTCTTATATGCTCCGATAGCTCCGATAGCTCCTCCAATGGCTCCTCTTGCTCCGATATGCTCCGATAGCTCCAATAGCTCCTCCGATGGCTCCTCTTGCTCTAGCACTCCTCCTGGCTCCGATATGCTCTGATAGCTCCGATAGCTCCTCCGATGGCTCCTCTTGCTCCGATATGCTCCAATATGCTCTATCTCCTCCTCTTGAATATTGCCATATTGACATCAATGACAATCTGTGTCCAACAGGCTCTCCATCTCCTTTTCGAAATGACTTGAGTAACTTCCCAACCCTTGGGCGTTCCATCTCTTCTCTACACTTTCTATATATTGTATGCAAGTTATTTGCAAAGGGTTGGCTGGCTTGTAACTTCTGGGAGACTGTGGGAAAGAAACTCTGTTTCTGCACTGTGTATTTTTGACATAGAGTTAATGAAAGGCAGCGGCTCTATTTCATGAGATTCTTGTGGTTGTGAGTGTGGAAAATGTGTTCTTATGTTCCATATGTATCTTGTTATGTTTCATAATTCATTTCATGTTTCATTTCAGTGAAATTTTCTAAGTGATATTAGGTAGAATTCAATTTATATTACTCTGCCTGTGGGAAAATTTCATGTGCAGTGTTATTCTTCTATTGAAAAGGATTCATGCGACCATGCCCTTTTCACTATCTTCGACAATCTTTCTATTCCGCGTCACCTTAAGTTGAAATTGTTGTGCTTCCCGCCTACCTTGCCTCACGGAATAATCTGTGCCTTCATTCTCAATTATCTGTTCTTTGTTAAGCGCCAGTCCCATATACATCCCAGAAGCTCGGCCACTTTCAAAAATATTTTCCAAAATCCTTTTCACTTACTAGCCTAAGGTAAATATTGCATTGCAAGTCATCTCAGACCATTTTGCCTATCCATTCGCTAAGCGTGACTCGGAGAGAGCCCTCTCCTGCTCTGGTAGGGCTAGCTACCAGACTGAGCGTGGTTTGTGGTTACCCTAATTTTTTCCTTCCTTTAGCCTGAGGCAGATTTAGGTGATAACATAGTGGCGACTCCGCTGGGGAGAAAATGGTTTGCTTGAAGATTGTTTTGCCCCAGTACATCTATCAAGCTCAGATCTGATGTTTGATGGTGAACAACGATTAGACATAAGAAGACGGCTGAAATCATTCACCTGGCGACTCCATTCACTGAAGAACCCAGCAATCGCTGCTTCATGGTGACTCCACTGGAGGACTAACTCTTTCTCTGCGAAAATGGAAGGATCTTACACAAAGTTCGGGTATCCAAAGTGGAATGGTATTCAGGTTCTACTCTGCTTTCTTGTAAATTACTTCTTCGCTGTTCTTGAAGATGCCCTAAAATTTTTTTAGAACTTGTTGTATGATAAAGGTGATCAAAATCTTCACTCGATCTATTCAAAAAGTGTAAATAGTGAGTTTCCCTTTGATCCCGTCTTCCTTACATTTCCTACATCTTATGATGATTCTCTTCAGAGTGATGAGCCTAAAGAACACCAACTGTTACACTAAAAAATGTCACCATGGCTATTTACAGTTGGTATGGCTCTATCAACAGTCATACTACCCTCTTAAGCAAGTCTTATGCCTCTGCTATCCATGTCAAACTCCAAGAAAGAGAGAAAGTCTTTATAAATATGTTTATCTCTAGGTACGCAGGTTCTCTCAAACCTTGCCTGCGGGTACGCACCTATTGTTCATAAGGTCTGCGTCCAAGGACGCTCTGTATCTAAAGGGGCAGGTGCGTCCCTCTGAAAAGGTTAAAATGCGCAAGTTTTATCTTCAAAAACTTACTTGTGGTCATTTCTAGAGCATTCTAGAAGGTTGTTTGACGTGTATTGAGCGCCTCCAGATGGTTCATGCACTCCTACCAAAGAGGAACTTATCCCATCAATAAGGGAGTGATCCCATCCAAAGAGGGGACTATCCCATTGATGGTGGACCTGATTAACTTCCTCTTGAGCACTATAAATACAGGCATTGGGCCAGAAGGAGAGAGGTTGAAAGCTATAGATTTCTAAGGGTAAATGCTGCAGGAATTAGGACTCCCATTTAGAAGCTTGTGAGGAGAGATTTTCATCTTTACTTGTTCTATTTGGAAGTGGGTGAGCTTTGTCAAAGTAGAGGAAGACTCTTGTGGACCCTGGAAGGAGCTTGCACAACACCAAGGCTCAGGTTGTAATGGTTCCTTTTGATTACCTTTAATGCAAATTGGTCCATTCTTCTCAATAACTTGTTGTTTATGGGTTATTTCATGTACTCCTTGGTCTATGTGTTGAATATGCTTTGTTTTATGTTATAATCAGGTGCTATTTAATTGTTTGACTGTTGGTGATTGCAGGTTTTGGAGAAAAGGAGGAGCTCATCCAGATCAACAAAGCTTGGACTTCTACAACAGCGTTTGGACAAAGGTAAGAACGAAACACTTGATTTCTCATATCACAATGTATGTTTAGAGAAGGATAGCTCTAGTTTGTTTTGTTTGTCATTATAATGTCTTAGACTTCTAGGAAGGTCAGTTGTGTTCGCACCCTTGACTGATTCCGTGTGACAAATTGGCGACTCCGCTGGGGATGGATTCCATTGATGAGAAAAGTCTTTTCCTTTGTGTGAACTTTGCTTTGAGAAAATTGGTTTATTTTTCTGGTTTTGGCTCTGTGATTCTGTCTCTGGGTGGGTTAGCTTAGGGTTAGATTCATTTTGGTTTTTCTTGAATTTTCCAGTAGGACGCACCCTCTGAGTATTGCACAGTGCGTCCCTGAACGCACTGTTGCTGTGTGCACAGTGCGGGCCCGCACCTGTTCTAACGGGTTGCCTGCGTCCCCTGCTAAAATTTGAGAAAATTCCATTTTTTGGTATTTTTACTCTTAGATTTTGTTTTTTCTTAGTTTTTACTACCCAGATTCATTAGTCCCTTGTCAAAAATCTTCACCTAAGCTTGTTTCATTGGCATTCTTGCTTTAAGCTTTCATCAATTGGGTGTTTTGAGTCTCTTTTTTGAGAAATTCTTGATTTGATTTCCTTTGGTCATTACTTGAAGGTTTGTCTCAGTCTTTTCACAATTTTACATCTTTTTGCTTGTGTTTTTGCAAAAAAAAATTCCCCCTCATTCGCCCGGGGGGGCTAAATTGTGTATGAGTGTTAATCGCCTTTGAGTGTTTTTATTTTTGATCTTTGGAACTCTCACCCAATTTTCTCGACTTGCACTTGATTGATTCTTAGATTACATTAGAATCATCTTGTGTCTGAGGATTCTCTTGCATCGATCACATTTGCATAATTAGAATTCTCATTTTCAGAATATGAATGAAAAATGTGCATAGATTACATTTGCATACTTTTCAAGTGAATTGTGCTTAGATTACCATTGCATAGTTTACATTCTGAAAAATCAATCGTAGATTTAGATCAGTTTTCTTTGATTTGAATTTACACAAAAATAAAAAATAAAAAAAATGGTTTGGAATTGATTTGCATTAGTTTTTCTTGATGAAATTAGTGCATTAGAGAATTTGTTATATTTTCTCTTAGTGATCAATTTTTTGCATTGTCAGAAGTGAATGGAAACTCTCTCCTTACTTTAGTTAGGATTCATCGAATTGAAAAGATTACATTATCATATTCGATTGCATTCAGTTGGGTCGGGTCATAACACCATTGGTTTCATCTCCATTTACCCATTTGAGTAATAATAGCCTTAATAACACAACGCTTAATTAAAATTCATCTAGTAATTTTTACATTTCTAGGGCTCTGAAACACCAACATAGCTTAGGCTAGTGTCTTGGAGTAGGTGAGTACTTAACTCTCCAAGACAGTAAAACCAAACAAGTAGCTGATCTTGTGATAGAATCAAATCCAATTGTTACATTTACACTCTGGGAAAGCTCCTCTTAAAGGAGAAGCACGAGCTCGTGTCCGAACCAGTGAGGGGATCCATCCTCCCTCGTTGGGAACGACGCCAGACAGTACGTATTACAAACGGTAAACCTCGGATTAACCATTGTCGAGGAGCCAGGGGTCACTTATCGGTAAACCTTGGATTACTGTCAAGGAGCCGGTAAGGGGATTGAGCTTGCTACTCTGCCCTTGCGTGCTGTCGGAGTTTAGACTGTTCCCCCAGGTGCATTTGTTGCGGTTGGTAACCTTAGTGACCATAATCTTTAGGATTCTACCCAAGGTGACGGTGGAGGGAAGGTCCCACTGTACCTGGAGCAGACGTCGGCTATACTCACTTGGATTTTCTGGGGGGTTCACTTCACTCGAGACGGTTAAAGTGGAGGAACTTGGTCCAGTCTATTCATTAAGCAGGTTGTCGGGGTAACTGTTCCACCCACTATTTCTGTGCTGGATTCTGCGAGGTTGGGCTTAATCACCAACTAGTGTTTTCGGTCCGGAGAGCTTACTGTTTGTGTGTGGTTTGACTCCTAGATTTGATAGCACGTGTTAATTTGTTTGTTTTTACTTTTAGAGACCATAGGTGTGAACTGTGAATTTTAATTGTTAGGTGTGAATTGTGAATTGTTAATTTTAGTTTTAAATTGTTAATAAAATTCACTGAAGTTGAATATAATGGCAAGTGTTCCGGAATTTACCAACCTAGGAACCCCTCCTAATGAGAATCCTAGTACTTTTCCTTACTTTGGAAATGTTGGTCCTCCTTATCTGGCTACTTTTTCATTACCTGGATTTACAATAGGATTACCGATATGGTTATTTTCAACTTCGTTGGCCCAAAATACTCCAATTGTTCCATCTCAACCGGATGCTTCACCTCAACAGAGTTCACCAACTCAACATCACCAACCTTCTGTTGACCCTTTACCTTCTTCGCCTAATTTTTCTTCCTCCATTTCTTCCTCTTTGCCTGGTAAAAGCCTTGATGCTAGTAACCAGGAGGCTAAAAAGAAGAAGAAAGGGAAGAAGAAGAAGCAAGATAAGAAAGAAGTCAACCAGCCAACCATGGCTGTAAGTGTTAGTTGTGTTGAGGAAAATTCCGACATGCACCGTAAACCCAAATACCCTTGCAGGCTTTGTAAGGGTGACCACTTCCTTGTCAATTGTCCTTGTATTCCAAAGGTCTTGGAAGTATGGTCAGAAAAAACTCATCAACTTTCCGTTGATCCATCAACCAGTGATAGTCAGGTTCCTGGGAAAAAGGGTAAAGTTAGGTTTCCTTGTAAGTTATGCAAAGGGAGTCATCAAACTCACATTTGCCCTCACATGGATGAAGCCTCAACATTGTTGGAAAAACTTCCTGTTCCACAGCAAGAATTTCCAACTGGTTACCGTAAACTTTCTCCCAACCTACCGTCAACTAACGGAGTGATTGATTTAATTTCAAGTACAGTCAATCACACTCTTCCATTGGAGAGTGAAACTCATGTCGCTCAGGTTGATGATCCATTAGTTGATCAAGTGGTCGATTCAATTTCACATTCGGTCGATCCCGCTTTCCATTTAGAGAGTGAACTTCATACCGCTCAGGTTCTTCTAGTTACATCAGATTCTTCTATGCCGGGGGGCATTTCACCTGTTTCTACAAAACCCCCTCCAAGTACTGAGGTCTTTTCCTTTGATTGGAATAGACTAACAGAACCTCGTCTTCCTTCCTCCATCCCTTTCAAAATCATTGTCAAGGCTGATGGTAGGGACATACATCGTACTCAGGTAGATGAAGGTGCTTCTGTTAGTATTTTATCCTCAACTGTTTGGAAAGCTTTGGGTTCCCCTCAGCTTGCACCTATTACACAGAATCTAAAAGCTTTTAACCGAACCATTAGTGAACCTTTAGGGATCCTTCCTAAGTTTTCTATTACCTTGGAAGGTAAAACTGTCTGTATTGATCTTATGGTAGTTCGAGGTCCCTTGGATTTCAATTTACTCCTTGGACGAGACTATGTTTATGCAATGAAAGCTGTCGTATCGACACTCTTTCGTGTGATGTCTTTCCCTCACAATGGCAGTATTGTGACTGTAGACCAGCTTTCATTCCCTAGTCTTGTCTCAACTACCAATCATATGACAACCCTAAATGTTCCTAATTCTCAAGTGGTATCTACCCTGCCACGGGTTAATTATGTGGCAACTGGTCCCATGTTTTCAGTTACCGATGTAAGTGAGCCTCTCACTGTTTGCTCACCTTCCTTTGATTTAGATCCGGTAATTGACATGGAAAACTCTATGGGATTACTTGAACACAATGTTATTATCCCTTTTGAGTCCCTTGACATGTGTTCCTTCCAAAGAAGTATTCTTCCTTCTGATGAAGACCTTTTGGAAGCCATGATCAAGGTGTGTCCATTGACATGTCTTTCTTCCAGTTGGAAGCCATGATCAGTGTGTGCGAGGACAGTTCCTTTTCCTGTGCCAACCTCGTTAAAAAATGAAACAGGTGTCCGCGAGGATAGTTTTTTCTTGTATCAACCTCGTTAAAAAATGAAACAAGGAGTCAGAGGACAGTTCCTTTTACTGTGTCAACCTCGTTAAAAAATGAATCAGTGAGTGCGAGGACAGTTCCTTTTCCTGTGCCAACCTCGTTAAAAAATGAAACAGGTGTCTACGAGGATAGTTTTTTCCTGTATCAACCTCGTTAAAAAATGAAACATGTTAGTATGAGGATAGTTCTTTAACTGAGTCAACCTCATTAAAAAATGAATCAGGTAGATTTTAGGATAAGTAGGTAGATTGTAGAAAGTAGGGTTTTGAGGATAGTTCCTGTTACTGAGTCAACCTCGTTAAAAAATGAATCAGGTATGAGGATAGTTCTTTTCTTGTGTCAACCTCCTTAAAAATGAAACAACTCTCGTTTCACGTTAAATATTGAAAGTAAACCTTCATTTCATCCAGCTGGTTGAATGCAATGAAGCCTGGGAGGCATGTACCTCGTTTTGCATCATTAAGCTGGGGGCATGCGAACTTTTTGAGCATAGTTCCTTGTCTTGTGTCAAGCTCGTTTAAAAATGAAACAAGGGTAGGTTAAATAGGTAGATTGTAGAGCGTACTCATGAGCATAGTTCTTTGTCTTGTGTCAAGCTCATTAAAAAATGAATCAAGGATTTTAGAGCATTGTTCCTTGTCTTGTGTCAAGCTCGTTAAAAAATGAATCAAGGTTTTTAGAGTAGAGTTTCTGTTAGGTAGATTGTAGAGAGTAGTTATGAGCATAGTTCCTTATCTTGTGTCAAGCTCGTTTAAAAAATGAAACAAGGGTTTTGAGGATAGTTCTTCTCCTGTGTCAACCTCACTAAAAAATGAAACAACTCCCACAAGTCTTTCCAAGATCTTGAAAGTAAAGCTTCATTCCATCCACCTCATTGAATGCAATGAAGCTTGGGGGGCATGTACCTTGATTTGCGTCATTATGCTGGGGGCATGTGAACTTATCCAAGCATAGTTTTTCGTTTCAAGCTTGCGTAAACATGAAACCGAATCCGAGCATAGTTCTTTTCCTGTGTCAAGCTCGTTAAAAAATGAAACAAATCCTCCTCTACTTGAGTCGAGAGTTTGACTAGACCTCATAGATGTTAGGTTGTATGTTTAGGTTAGTTATTTCATTTTTTTCATAATTTTCTTACAATTTTAGGTCGAGTCTTTCAAATGATCTCGTAACTCAACCTTCATTTCATCCAAATGAAGCTGGGGGGGCATGCGCTCTGGCAGTTACGCTTAGGGGGCATCAAGCACAGTTTTCTCTCTGTTTCAAGCTTGTGAAAAAATGAAACTACTTTGAAGCATAGTTTTTCTTTGTTTCAAGCTTTTGTAAAAATGAAACCTATCTCGAGTCAGTTTCAGTTATTTTCAAGACTCGTTAAACTCATGAAAATCCCGAGATTATTTTGCTATTTTTCATTCTCATAAAACAAATGAAAATGCCGAGTTCTTTCCGTCTTTTCCTGCTCGTAAATCAAATTGAAAGTCGGCCATATGAGTACATTTTTATCCCTTTTTCGAACTCGTTAAAACTTACAAAAAAGTGAAACCTTAGAGTCATCTTTTAAGCCCTTTTCTGACTCCTAAAATATGAAAAGATTGCTGAGCGTTTCTTTTACACTCGTTAAAACGGAATTAAAATACGGTCCTCTTATAGCTCTTTTCTGACCGTAAAATCAAGAAAAGATTGCCGGGTTTTTGTCGTTTCAAACTCGATACGGAAATAAAACGACGTGTCCTTGATCGCTTTTTACTTTTCAGGTCAATGGCACTAATTATGAAAGTACTCCTTGGTCGCAAGATCAAGCGGTTCCCCCAGGTATTATTTTATACTTTTTCGGGCTTGAGGGACACAAATTTACGAAAAAGTTCAACTTGGAGTTTTCTTAAGTTTTTCAGACTCTCTAAAATTGAAAAACGCCGAGTTTCTCCTATACTGGGCTCGTTAAACATTTCACAGTAAAGGACCTGTTCAATTACAAACAGGAACGAACCACTCCTTCCTAGGGTTCGAATCAAAACTAGGTTGGACTCATCCGAAGGATGAGCTTATAATCAAGCATATGTTATCCTCCTCAAGCTTGTTAAAAATAAAGAGGTACTTGCCAGAAATGGTGGGGGGAAAGAGAGAAGAATGAGCCTATTTGTTACCTTTTGTCTCAGAAGAAACTTTACTACCACTCTTGGACACGACACTTTTCATTCACCTGGGTTGGGAAATCCTTTACCTCACAGTTAATCAAACCACTTTGAAAGTCTTCAGCCGGGTTCCGGGGATTAACTTTGAGTTATTCATCACCAAGCCATCTGTCGTGTCGTTATGTGTTCAAGAGGTCTGCAAGCAAAACTTTCATCTGCAAAATACTTGTCATCCATTTGACCATCCCTGAATCAGTCCTTACAGCAACATTTCTTCAACTTGAACAATGATTTCGTGTTGTGGGCTTGCCTGCAACGGGTCGCTTTCTATCGACATCAGCACATTATCTAGAGAGATGACTTAGAAATCGTCAGTGCCTTGAAGTCTGCATGCATCAATGGCAGGTTTCTCGCCTTTGACGTCAGTTTACATCATTGACTTTCGATCGAAGGATTCCGTGAAATGTTCGACATCAACTCATTCATTCACATCTCATGGATTGTACTGGGTACTTTGGGAACCATTGACATTACTGGTGGTCTCTCTCACACTTGTTAACAGTTTACATCATCGACTGGTAATCAAGTGGTTTCTACCATGTTTGACATCGACTCATTTATTCGCATGGCTAGAATCGTACCAATTCGGGAAGTAGAAATGAAGACCCTGGATATAGTTTCCACCATCCAGGCTACGAGGAGTTTTGTATTCATTATCTAAGTAGACTAATCATAAACAGATGGCTGCGTCCATACTGTGTCTACAAAAGTCTATGATTATGATGTACTACAAAATCATTCCTGTATCAGAGTAGTTAGTCTGTTAGTTAAAGTTTTAATCTGAGTATGGGAATGCCTACCTCAGTGATGATATAATCTTATACATGTATTTTGTGTTGAAAATTGCAGGTTCTGACCAGGTTCTCCACGAGATAATCCTCGAAATGATAAAGCGCTTCACCCTTCCTAGATAATACAAAACCCTAATCTATTCCAGGCTTCGCACTTTAGGGGGCAATCTGTTACACTAAAAAATGTCACCATGGCTATTTACAGTTGGTATGGCTCTATCAACAGTCATACTACCCTCTTAAGCAAGTCTTATGCCTCTGCTATCCATGTCAAACTCCAAGAAAGAGAGAAAGTCTTTATAAATATGTTTATCTCTGGGTACGCAGGTTCTCTCAAACCTTGCCTGCGGGTACGCACCTATTGTTCATAAGGTCTGCGTCCAAGGACGCTCTGTATCTAAAGGGGCAGGTGCGTCCCTCTGAAAATGTTAAAATGCGCAAGTTTTATCTTCAAAAACTTACTTGTGGTCATTTCTAGAGCATTCTAGAAGGTTGTTTGACGTGTATTGAGCGCCTCCAGATGGTTCATGCACTCCTACCAAAGAGGAACTTATCCCATCAATAAGGGAGTGATCCCATCCAAAGAGGGGACTATCCCATTGATGGTGGACCTGATTAACTTCCTCTTGAGCACTATAAATATAGGCATTGGGCCAGAAGGAGAGAGGTTGAAAGCTATAGATTTCTAAGGGTAAATGCTGCAGGAATTAGGACTCCCATTTAGAAGCTTGTGAGGAGAGATTGTCATCTTTACTTGTTCTATTTGGAAGTGGGTGAGCTTTGTCAAAGTAGAGGAAGACTCTTGTGGACCCTGGAAGGAGCTTGCACAACACCAAGGCTCAGGTTGTAATGGTTCCTTTTGATTACCTTTAATTCAAATTGGTCCATTCTTCTCAATAACTTGTTGTTTATGGGTTATTTCATGTACTCCTTGGTCTATGTGTTGAATATGCTTTGTTTCATGTTATAATGAGGTGCTATTTAATTGTTTGACTGTTGGTGATTGCAGGTTTTGGAGAAAAGGAGGAGCTCATCCAGATCAACAGAGCTTGGACTTCTACAACAGCGTTTGGACAAAGGTAAGAACGAAACACTTGATTTCTCATATCACAATGTATGTTTAGAGAAGGATAGCTCCAGTTTGTTTTGTTTGTCATTAGAATGTCTTAGACTTCTAGGAAGGTCAGTTGTGTCCGCACCCTTGACTGATTCCGTGTGACAATGGGCATAAGCTTCATTGCATATTATGCGAGACTGTCACTTGGCATCAACAAAAACCTGCATAGATGGTTCTTTAACAACCTCAACCTCTCTTGCATTAGCTTCTAGAAGACAAAGAATGGAGAGCAGCTGGATGTGATGCAATTGCAGCCTCTGCCATCAAGGCCACACCTGAAACCCTGTTCCTGAGGCAATAGAAGTGAATAATGCCAAGTGTGTAACAGGCCTCCCGATTGCCTGCATCTGCGCATCTTTTCAAAAATCTATGAGCATCATCTGACCATTTTGAAGCTTTTACTGAAAGAGCCATCATGGAAGCATGGGCAAGCACCTGAGGAAGCATTACAGTTGCACAGAACCTTCTGCACGTAAGCATCGTGCTAACAAGATCAGCAAGAGAGTTTGTCGAAGAGCTGAGAGCTATTATTCTCTTGGTCGAATGTTGTGCGTACATTGGTCTAGGATCATTCAGGAAGACTGTGTGTTGATTAAACACTTGTTAGAACGTTGGTTAGGGCATTATCTTTGCAGTTAGAACATTGTTCTATCAGTTACAACTCTATTTCCATGCGTAATTTATGGTATGAGCATTGAACGATGATGCTTCTATGTACGTTGAACATTGAATTGCGTTAAATCTAGTTGAAGGCCATGAGCAGTGGTTGGAGCCTTGAAGTCGATGCATGTTATAAAGGAGATAAAGGAATGCAACTGAAATTGATCCGACCTACCGTAAATAAGTTTTGAGTAAGGTGAAGTGCTGGTATTGTTTGTGTGTAACTATATTGTATTATCTATGCACAATTTTTGTAAATCGTTGAATTAATTGTGGAAGCCACAAACTGTGTGTTTGGCTTATGTGCTGCATTGAACCTCTATGTTGAATGAACTTGGTCATTATTATGAGGCAATATAGCAAGCTCAAACATTCAATTTTTTTTGAAGCTCTTTTTTTTGAGTTTGAGTTGTTGATAAAATGGCTAAAATTGCCATTTTATTAGAGTTATTGAGAACTCTAATCATGTATATTGATGAAAGCACACCTAAAGTCAGTGAAGTAATTCTCATAGATATTCAAAACTCTCTGCAAAATGCACAAGAACAGATTGATTTTTTGCAGCTTGAATCTCAACTATAGCAGGAAGAATTACAATAGTGGAGTCATCATTCTTAACCCGTTTATGTTCAGAACATTGAAAAACTCCCATAAGCAGCAAACTGATCAGATCATTGAGCCCCTCTTAAGAGAAGTAGTACATGCAAAAGCATATATTTAGCCTGCACTTCCCATGTCGGTCATCAGACCTTGGGGAGAGCTTGTCCACAACAAGCATAAAACAGGTCTTGGATATGATAAGGAGGTGTCCTTTCATATTCCAGATTACTCAAAGCCCATCGGGTTTCAGGGTGTTGTATTTCTTCATGACATTTCACCTTCATGTGTTCCAGATTCTGCTCCTCTTCCACAACAACAACAACAGATTGTGAAATGCCAACACTGTGACCGAGTTGGCCATATGAAAGATCATTGTTTTGATCTTCATCCATGTAAGCACTATCATAAAACCAATCATTCTTCAAATAGATGCATAAAAACAATCCTCCTACAAGAAAAAAGATTCATCTTGGATGGATCGCTTCTTGGAAATGGGCATCAAATGCCAAGAAGATATTTCATTCATATGTCAGAACTTGTTCTAGAGTATTAAACAATCTTGCAATTGAGTTTTCTCCATAATCTCACCTTGTCTCTTACAAAGGGGAAAGTGATGGTCATCTACAAGCTTCAAAGCCACATCAAGCAAGCCTGAGCCATAACCTCCCATACCAGATTCTGAGTTGTAGCCAGAGACAATGATGCCCCTAAGCATGCCTTCAGTTGGGGACACTTCCTCTAATAGAAGACTTCCTCTTCTTGCCAGTTTTGGAAGAGTTCCAGGAATTTCATTAAGCATTCCAGAGTTGTTGGTCATCCTTAAACCATCACAGGTTGAGACCTCCCTTTTCAGGTCGAGGTTCTCCCTTTTTTTATGCAGGGTCAGACCTCCCTTTTAAGGTTGAGGTTTCCCTCTTCAAAACATCAGGAGCACTTCCTTTAGCAAAAGACCTTGGTTTCTTTCCATACCTGGAAGAGTTCTGGGAACTGCACTAAGCATTCCAGTGTTGGTGGTCATCCTTAAACCACCCCCTTATACCAACATTTCAGAGAGCACATTCAACCTAGTGCTGCCACGCATTTTTTCACGTTTTTTATTGTAGCTCTCTTCTTGGACTCATACATAACCCTTTGGATTAAGGGGGGGAATGTTGGACACCTAATCCTATAAGGGTTGATGTAGAAGCTGAACAACCAAAGGGAGTCCAAAAGACCTTGAAATATGGAATCCAATGGTCACTCCCATGTATTCTAAATGTATATCATTTGTTAATAATAGATATACTCTCATGCTTATCTTTCATATCCTGTTGCTGCCATGAATGTGCTTGACAAATGCTATAGTCATAAGATTTTTGATGCTAATGTCATAAATGTATTGATGCCAAAGCCTTGTATGGTTAGAGATTAATAATTGGGTCAGTCATTAGCGTGTTTGTTGTTGCGTTATGTGGGGTCAAAGTATGACTGTTGAGTGATGGTTTGTACTATTGTCGTTATTGAGATATGTTGTTGATGATTGATTGAGTAGAGATTCTGTTGTAGATAGAGTTTCTTTGTTAGTGTGGTGAAAATATTGTGTTTATTGGGGTCTAGTTTGAAAATGTATGAAAATTTGGCCTAAAGAGTTTGAGGAGGTTGGGGGCTCCGATAAGTGGTGGCTTTACAAGATAGTAGTATTGGCTCCTTGTTGGTAGTGGTCAGCAAACAGTTCATAGGGAGTTGGGGTTTCCTAGCTAGTGGTGGCCAACAAACTTTAGTCGGGGTTGTCTCCTAGCTAGTAGTAGCCAAATGAACTATGTAATGAATTTGTTGATTAATAATAGAAAAATAAGAAGCAACATATGTAACATACCACTTCCACAAGAACTATTTTGTTTTGTTTTGTTTTTGTTTTTAACAAATTCAACTATATAATTGGACATTAGACATCAATACCATGTCCACAAGTCTCACCGACATTATTATTCTGCAATTGATATTTACATTCTCAACCATAGTTTTACTTATATATATCAACAAGTCCTTCTAAGATTTTTAGCTTCCAAATATACTGATAATATATTTTGAGTTGACTTGCATCACCCCACTTTC
This sequence comes from Pinus tabuliformis, assembly GCA_031772625.1. Taxonomy (NCBI): domain Eukaryota; kingdom Viridiplantae; phylum Streptophyta; class Pinopsida; order Pinales; family Pinaceae; genus Pinus; species Pinus tabuliformis. The sequence continues at coordinate 803,019,707 of CM062815.1, read as the reverse complement.
TATTAGCGTATGTCTTAGAATATATATCTATATATATATATACATATATCTATATATATATATATATATATATATATATATATATATATATATATATAGAATGGAGTTAGCGACTCCACCCTGGTATCCATATTCTACCTTTTATATAATTATTATAACTTTGACTATGAATACAACATTTACTACAATAACTCATGGTGTTTAAAGATTCATGTGCTCAAATATACCCTAGGTAATGAATGGTTTGAATTATAGTTGTTGGGAACAGGTCCACTGGGGTCAATTTTGGGGTTAAAAGCACAAGTTTTGGGGCAAAAATCCCAAGTGTTGTGTAACTAATGTAAAGTCTCCACATTTTGTGGTCGTGAAGTGCGAAGATGTAAGCAGTCAAAAAGGGTTTTCTACCCATAGTTTAGATAGTTGTGCCGGCTTGATTAGATGTGCCCTTGGTCCACAGACCATGGGATTGTATAAAAAGGGATTCTTAGAAGAGTCTAAGGAAGCTAAGACATAAGTTTTTAGTTTTGAGTAAGTTTATGGGTCTGTGAGAGCTAAGAGAAAAGAGTCTTAGTGTAGGAAGAGGCTCTGTAGTTGAGTGATGAGTGCCAGTATTGTAGCAAGGATGTTGCAACTCCTGGGCTACCAGCTTTACTTATCAACCAGGGGTTCGTACAAACTTGGAAGTGATAGTGCTATATGCACAAGTAAAAGTGAAGGTCCCGCCTGTTGTCATTGTTTGTCTGGCGAGAGAGCCCAAGGGTTCCAAGCCAGGCTTCTATAGAGTCAAGAGAAGCTTGATTCTTTGATGGAAGAAGAGAAAATCTACTCTAAGAGAGCTACTCTACTGCAGTAATGAAGAAAACAATATGTAATGCTAAATCACAGCATATCCTAATTAACCATAAACAAGCTATGCTAAGCAGAATTGCTAAATCAACACTAAACAAATGCTACTATCTAAGCTGCAAAAGTAAAGATAATCAAACCATAATAATGTGTAAGCAAGAAAACTAAACTAAATCTATTTTCACTTTTTTGGGTTTTTTAGGCAAAATCAAGCATGCAATTTAATTGTTCTTATGGATGTGATAGGTGGATGGAGGTGGTTGAGGATGGCTAGAAGGCTTATGGAGTGGTTGGATGGTGTGGAAGGGTCCTAGGAGGATTTTTGTGACTTCCTAGAGGTTCCCCATCAATTCGGCCTCAAAACAGGCCGTTTCAGGAAAACCTACAGGATGTACTAGAAACCTATAGGATGATCCTGTAGGAATTATAGGAAACCTATAGGATACGGCCGAGAGGTAATTGTGAGGTATTGGACGTGTTAGGAATCTTGGAAAAGGTGTGTGATGAGTGGAATGGGGTTTTAGAAGGTCTAGGAGCACTCAAGAGGCAATATCCAGGATAAGGGATGGCTAGATTCACTCATGTATCTAGGGGAATTTTAATGAATAATGACAAAAAAACTAGTGAGGGTGATGGTGGAACAAGAGATGGCTAGGGTGGATGAAGTGGAAGGTGGCTACTGGTGATGAAGTCTGAGTCTCCTCTTGAAGTACCTGCTTTTCTTAAAACATGTGCGTTTTCCAAGAACTATGCAACAAGATACATTTTCATAAACTAGAAAAGCATGAATCAATTGCCTGTATTATGCATGAAGAAAGTGTTGAAGGAAATGAAATCATGAGTGATATCTTATTGCAGAAATAGAGTAATGGAAAAAGATGGAAATGAAATGAACCAAATACTGAATCAAGATAACAAACTCCAAAGCTCATGCAAGAACTAGAAATTTGTGTTTTTGGGGCTGCTGAAGGGTCTCTTCCTCAAGTCATGGTCCCAAAGGGAGGAAGTGAGGCCGAGACACCTACCAAAAAACTTATGGTGATCCTTTTTCTCCTTGCTAACCTGCTAAATGAAAGAAGGCACAAATGGAAGCAAACTAACATACAACCAATCTAATCTACACTGTTGTAATGGAAATGCAGCTACTAATCAAAGCAACAATTAAACTATGAATCTATGCTAGCATACATGTACAATAAAGAGGAGCCTTGGATGCTAGGGTTGGGCCCTAACCCAAGAGCTTCAGCCCTCTGAGTTAACTCAGTGCTGGCTCCAAAAAAAACTCATTCTTATTATCAAAACAATGGATTACATCAAAAACTGTCACAAGTCTTGCAGCTCGAAAATAGAGAAGAGTTTTACAATCAAAAATCTGAATCATACTGAGGTCCTAGGCCTATCTACTTATACTTATGAAGTCTCCAACGACTTCCTTAAAATTAGGGAGGCTCAGCTCCAAAACTCAAGATAAACTGGTGCTTTTTCTTTCACTTGGTCGGTTGCCTTCTAGTCCTCATGATTTGGTTGTTTGCACTTCGAGCTGATGGAGGAATATTCAAATGGATGGGTAGTAAATGAGAAGGATTTTCCTCCTATACCCTCTCCCTTGTCCCATTCGAGTTTTGACCAAGGTCTTTGCCAAAATTCCTTGCTTTTATCCTTTAATCCTACATTAAGTGCACATTAGACTACAAAGCAAAATATCCAACTCTAACTCATCTCATAAACAAAATATAATCAAAAGTATGAAATAAGTTATGAGAATAGTTGGTTTGACTAAGCTAGGAGGTGAATTAAGACCCATATAATTACCCAATGATGAGGCTCATCATCACCCGCCTACTAAAAGTGTTTCTCATCCTCTAAGCAACTTAGTCAATATCCATGTCCTTCATGGCTCTGGTAGCCTCTCTGACATCCCATGCCTCTGCTGTGGTCTCTTCTTCTTGTTCATAGAAGCCTGCTTTCTTTTCTACTTCTTCCCACTGCCTCTTTTCTTCTTCTTCTTTTCTCCCTTCTAGAATCCTTAGGAGTAGTGGTGGACTGAGTTTTAGGCCTATCCAATTGACCTTCAACCTTTTCATTGATTGCTTATACGTCCTATTGAGTGCCTCTCTCAACCTTTGAGGGGAGTGATATTCTCTTATCTTCAAGTTGTGTGGCAATGTGTTCCATCTCCTTAGGCAGGCATGTATACTATCATCTCCTAGCAGCCTAAACATATCCTCAAAATGTGAAATTGCTTGCTCTTGGGCAGCAAGATATCTAGGTGCCAGCTGAGGATCATTTGCAATCAAATTATGGGTGTTGATTAGGGCCATGAGATTTTATTGTTTAGCTATATGAAAAGAGGTTCATTTTTCTCTCTGGCCAATACTATTTTCATCTCTGTAGCTCTTGACTCCTCATGGTTCATCCATGATGCCAAAGCCATTAATTGTAGATCTCCTAGATTGGCATTAGGGTCCCAAACATTCATGTATGTGAGGGCCATGTTGTGCAAATAAAACTTAGCCCTTTTGGCCCTATCCTCTAGTGTACTTTGATCACAAAGATCAATAAACTTCCTATAGTCCTGAAATGGCAAGGTGCCCCTTTGTGCTAGTGTTTTAATATGAAGCTGTAGCCATTGTTCTTTGAGGTAAAGAGCATAGGATTTAGCTGGCATCCTACACTAGATGGCCTCCAAGGAGAGGTTGGCCATACATGCTAGTTGGTTCTCTCTTTCTTGTAGTTGTCGCCTTAGCCATGCACTTTATCTCTCAAGTTGACCTTTCATTATTGCTTCTCTGTCCCTTAAGCCACTTAGCTCTTTTCCCATTTCTTTGAGTTTCTCTTCCATGTGTTCAATGTCTTCCACCCCCTTTGATTTGGCGATCTACATCCATTGGTGGGTTTTGGCCCTCTCCTTTTCAAGTTTGAAAAATAATGGGATGGAAATTTTTTGAGGGATTACCCTCACCCCTTTAATAAACCGATAATAGGGGTCCAAGTTAGGTTGGGGGTTTGGTTCTTTTGTCCCTGGGTCTTCTTATTTTCTTTCTTGCTGCTCCCCTACCTTGCTTTCCAATTTCTGTGCTTCGTGTAGTTTCAGCAGAGTATCCCGTAGGATTGTTTTTTCTTCCTGTAGGATGGCCTTATCCTTTGAGGAAGTTGATCTAGTACTAGGCCTCCTTACATAGGTGATTGGTGACTTAGGGGAAGGAATTTTGTCTCTTTGTGTAGGGGAACCTTCAATCTCAATAGGAGTATTTGTTGATATTTGTGGCTTCCCTTGTTTGATTCTTATGCTCTTTCTTGTTCTAAAATATAGTGGGGTTTGCCTCCTTCTTTTTCCTTTTTTCTTGACTGGGGTGCTGAGAGTAGTGAGGGAAGTTGCTGCCTCCCTCTCAGTGGCCTCTAGAGACACCGTAGGTGACTCCTCCTTATGTTCTTTCCCTTCTGTTTCAATGCCTTCTTCCTCTCTATTTTCCCTGTCTTCTTCCTCTTGTGCTTCTTCCTCATCTCCATTAGTTTCTTCCTTAGTTTCCTCCTTTGTTGCATCATCATCCTCCTTCTCTTCTCCCTCTTCTTCTTTTGATTCATCATGTTCCTTTGTGTCAGCTTCTTCTTCATCCATCTCATCCTTATCTAGCTCTGTATCTTCCTCTTCCTGTTTTTCCTCCTCCTCACTGATAGAAGGACTAACATCATAAGTGAGGGTTTTGATGTCATCCTTTGCTGGCAAGTCTCTGAAGACTGACCATGTTATAGGGATTATGAAGTTTTGGAGGGCATCTTTAATGAGGATCCTAATCAACCCATGGTGAGCCAATTGTTGGGAATTCCCTTCCTTCACTTTGTTGCTGGAGTCTATGAGTGATTGCATCAAGAAATAGGGTATGTTGAGTCTCTAGTGAACTAGGGTTTCTACCCCAAATCTTAATTATTCAAGGATCTTGAAATGATAGCCATAAAAAAAACTATATCTACCCTCACATGAGATATATTTGATGAGTTGGTAGCCTACCTCACTCCATGGGTATGGCAGACTATCCCTCCTTACTCCATTTTTGTCCTCAATGGGTTCTTCACCTTCTAAAATAATTTCTTTTTTGTCACCTCACTGTCTCCTTTGTCTTCTTTTTGCTGGAAATAATACTGAGAGGGGGGGTGAATCAGTATTATCAAATCAATATAACTTTTTCATTTCCATATTCAGATTCATATACGCTACTTCAGTTAAGGCAAACCACGTGTATACACAACTGTGATTAATGCAACCCGCGTATATCCTGTGAACTTATGATTCAGTTAATTGATCCTTAATGAGTGCATCAAAACATTATTAACCATATGAACAATAAATAGAAGCAGTAAAATAGAACAGATCATCACACACAGGAAGCACACGTGAACACCATGATATAAGGTGGAAACCCAATGTGGGTGAAAACCACCTGCTGCAATATGTCCCTATCTTCTTTCAATTAGAAACTTCTTCTTACAATGATTCTGTACTGGTGCAGTCCTTTACCAGTATGCAGGCTACAACCTACAAAGGGCTACAACCCTCTCTTGTTCTCCAGCTTCTCCTGGAAGGGAGCTACAACCCCCTTAGCTCTTGTACTAGCCAATCCATTTACTAGTATGTAGGTGCCAGCCTACTGAAATGCTCCAACCTTTACTCTTTTTCCAGCTGCTACTGGAAGGGAGCTACCACCCCTTTTGCTCTTGTACTAGCTGATGTACTAGTACGTAGATGCCAACCTACAGAAGGCTACAACCTTCACTTTCTTCCTCCAGGTACCATGTTTCATAAATTCTCAGACTGGATACTCTTGAAGCTCAACACAATAATCTGAAGGCCACGTTTCATCCAATTTTCATACTGGACCCATCAACAACATTGAAGCACAAAATTAATCATCACTGCAATACACTTGCATCATCAATCTCTGAATCACCCAATACTAAAACACTGAAACCCTGTCAACAATATGCAGTCACCAGAACACATAGCAGAACACTGAACTCTACAACAATATTCAGAACCAACTGTATCATCACAAAGCATGCATCAGAGTGCATACGCTACTTGGAAGTGTCGAACCGACGTGTATACACAACTTCACCAAGGCGAACTAGTGTATATGTCATTAATTACTTATTCATAACTTTGCTGCACTTCCTGACTTTAGACATACCCTGATCATTACATATACAAGGATAATATGAATGTTAGCAACCAGATCTAGTTCATCAGATCTCATAAAGATAAGTCATTATGATCCAGATCCATTATAGATCTCATCCATCAATACTGAAGCTAAACATGATCAACCAAGCTGAATATGCAGAATACTGACACCAGTAAACAGTCATCAAAACTCATCAACAACCAGAAACACCTGTAACTTCAAACATCATAGCTCATATGGTATAAGATACTTAGATGTATCTAACCCGCGTATTTATGCGCTTTTATCACATTCAACCAGCGTATACATCTGTAAATATTCATTCATGATTTGCAACTATTTCAAACTTGAGTTTTACCTAGATCATAACATTTACAGAAAATTATATGCATCAGTCTACAGATCTAGAATAAACAAGATCAAACCGTATAGAGATGATACATTCCAAGCCATTAGATCCCGATCTATCCTTAGATCTTGTTCTCCATCAACCGCTGAGATTCTTCCTTAGCTTAATGCATCATGAACCCATAACCTACATACTGGATCTCATGCTTCATCAGATATTCAAGACTTTCTCAATGCATTTGCCTAATGATCTTCTTCTCCTTTTATAGTCTTAGGCTTTACTCAATACCATGGTCCAAAACCATTAAGAACCAATACTAGGGACCCAATACCTGGGTTCAATACTTCAGACGCAATACGAAGGACCAAAACCATAGGTCTAAATACCACGGACCCAAAAATAATCTTTCTGACATGTACACGCTTTTCCGTGCATGAAAGTGCGTGCATACGCATACGCGACTTTGCCTCGCCCAACCTGCGTGTATACGCGTCTTTTTATGTAGTTAAGCTACGTGTATAACTGTGTGTATACCCTACTTGGTATATAGCGAACCTGCGTATACATGACTTGGTACATAGTGAACCTGCATATAACTTGTGTGTATACCCTACTTGGTATATAGTGAACCTACGTATATACTCTTCTTTCTTCATTCTTTGTAGTCTGATCATCAATTTTGTGCTCCTGATCTGCTGCACTATGATCTATCATCTGTGTGAGTTGCCATCAATGACAACACTTGTATCATAATGCCAACAATCTCCCCCTTTGGACTTGATGGCAAAGCTAACTTCTCATACTGAGAACTATCATCTGATTCCTTTGAGCTGTCCTGCATGCCATGTATTCTGTCACATCTGATATCTCTTCTGTAGATTCATCTAGTTATATATAAGTGAGTTGTTCTTCTACGAGTGGGTTGCCATCAAGTACAATACATGCATCATAATTCCAACAATCTCCCCCTTTGGACTTGATGGCAACAACACCAAATAACTCTCCCCCTTTGACATCAAGGGCAAAGGGCGGACCAAGATATTCTCTTTCCTTGATAAACATTCCACTGTCCATACTCCCCCTGAGTACCTGCTGAAATCTTTGAATGAGCTCCCCCTTTTTATATGCCACAATTTACCAATCTATCCATTCTCCCTCTGAGTACATGCTGAAATCTCTACTCTGTTGCAGTGTGTTGTTCATGCTCCCCCTGACTGTAGGCAAGGTCTGCAAAAATATGTTCTACAAGAAATAACATGATTCTATACATCATAAATGACCTTCCTATCAATGAATCATACATACATCCATCTCCCATCAAAGTGGGGATATACCAAAATTGACTCATCCACCCAACCAAGTGGGGATCATCCACCCAAACAAGTGGGGATACATCAAGAAGTTTACATATGACAACCAAGTAAATAGGCCGTTACATGACCTTGAAAGTAAAGAAATACATGACATAGGGACCAAATATCAAGGGCAAATATCATTAGCGGAATCTACCAATCATCAGCAATCATGTTCTCCTTCTGCAGCCGATCCACCAGTGCCAGATGGTCTCTGTCAGACCCATATCAGACTCTTCTTACTGATTTCCTTCAAACCAACATATACGCGATTGTATCCATAGGAACAGGAGTATATACGCATATATTACTCATAGAACTCGCGTACAACCACTTTCAGATCAGCAACCTGTAAATGTCCTGTAGAGTATAAGTCATCAACCTATAACAAGGTATGTCTGCATCAATTCATCCCTTTGAACAGAATTCTGCATATGTCATACAGAGTCATTCACATTATATCATATGTGAAAAACACCATAGCCATCTCATCAACATCAAGATCTGCATGATCCAAGTATCATCACTTGGGAACATCTGCATCAATCAACATATGTAAGTATCAACCTACCATCATATAGGTAAGAACTCATCATCATCATGTCTCCAACAATGCAACTTTGAGTAATCATTCATGTATCTAGCACTATGTATCTTGAGCTCAAGGTCATTTGTCAAGACTTCTTGATATCATCAACATCAGCAATCCTCATCCACATGAGTGCCAAGAACTATAGGAATCCTGCATCTTAACTGTATTATATAATATTTATGCATATGACGACAGCAGCATATGAGTGGCCCATTACCAAGTACTTTGTACTTCTCCTTATCCTTATGAAAATCACCGTGTAAGCACCATATATGCATCATCAAAGAATCAACCACAAATCTAGATTAAACATCAACTATGTAACCCCAAGAATCATATGAGATGGACAACTCATAACCATATCATAGCAAGATATATCATTTGGCCATACAAGCATCATCACCAAGGAGAACTAACCATAATGCCAACAATGCACTATTAAAAGTATATGCTCCCCTTGAACCTGTCCTATATGTTCACTGTCAGATCTGATCATGCATATATCAGCAAGAAGTATCAAGGCATCATCATCATTAATCTAGGATCAAAACACTTTAAACATCTTACAAGTGTCAAGGCATTTCCACACATCATCAGCAAATTGTAACTATTATCAACCAGAGAAAATAATGGACTGAATCATATCAGACTCTTTTTCCGAACCTGTCCCTACTGCTTTTCTCAAACTGACATATACGCAACTGTGAAGTGTATAACTCGCGTATATACGCGACTTCCCTTTATGAAACTTGCGTATGAGATTTAGGACATTGAAGTTTTACACTTTTAGCTCCCTCTGAGTCTGTTATGTCTGTGATGTGCTGTGTCTGAGTATATTGTGTTGTGCCACATCTTTCTGACTGTACTTCCTTCTTCTTCCATATCTTCAAGTGTGGTGATGTTTTCTCCTTTTGGTATGATGCCCGTACTTTGTTCCTGAATTCCTTTGCTATATTTCCAAGCTTGTTACATGCATAACATATTACATGTTTCATATTCCTTTTGTAGCAATCAATAGCTTTGTGACCAAACATATTGCAAGAAAAACAATATCCCTGAAAGTACCTGGAATGTGAAGATCTTTCTGTATGATGATCTTGAACCATTCTTCTTCTTCATCTAGCTGCAACATGTCCAAGATTATGACATACATAACATTCAACATTATGCATTGGAGGAGTAAAAGATTTTCTTTGAAGAATTTCTTTCCTTGGTTGTTGATGGGATTGACTTCTCATCTCCTTGTCGAGCATTTCAGATTTTGCATTAGAGTTCCTTGTCTTACTTTGTGAACTAGATTCACCTTTAACAGATTCATGAAAACCAAGACCAGTTTTGATAGCAGGAGACCTTTGACTACTAAGAATATCATCCAAAATCTTAGTACTATCTTGAAATCGTAAGATTTTATCCTTTTCTTCTAATTTATCCTTTAGAATATTTACCTCATCCTGAAGTTGCTCTTCCTTTTCAAGATACTACTTCTTTATGTTTTCTTCAGCTTTTCTTCCTTCTTTCAACTGATGTCTTAATTCAAGAACTTCGTTTTCTTGTTTTTCAAGAGCTTGGAGTAGATCTTTATTCTTCTTCTTTGATTCTTCAAGATCTTCCTTTAGCGAGCGGATCGTAGCTTCAAGCCTTTCATAATAACTGGATCTATCTCTGAGTTTCTTGATGATTGTGCTCCTTTCATTGACTTCATTTCTTAATGATGTCACTTCATCCTGCAACTTTTGACATTTATCTTCCTTGTTCTTGAATAACTTCTTTACCTTGTTTCATTCCTCTAGTTGAGATTTTAGTTGGTAGCTTCTTCTTTGAAGCCACATTCTCTTTTGTTCAATAGATCTTGTTGATCTCTAATTTTTTCTGTAAGCCTTTTAAATTCTGCCTCTATTTGATATCTTTCTTACTCACCCATAAGAGCAAATTTAGTTGTTTCGCTATCACTTTCATCATCTTTACAAGGATAAATAGATGTATCACCAGAGGATAACAAATTCATACCTGATAGATCTTGTTCATCTTCATTCTGAAGTGATTCTGAATCTGAAGTGCTTCTTCCACATATTCCCCAATCAATTCTCCCACTTTCATAGCCTTTCTGAGATGACTTCTTCTTCTTAGGTGCTTTCTTCTTGAGCTTCTTTCCCATTGTTCTACGGATCTCCTTCAAGCGATCAAGCTTCAACCAAAGGACCAGCTCTGATACCAATTGTTGGAAATAATAATGAGAGCGGGGGTGAATCAGTATTATCAAATCAATATAACTTTTTCATTTCCATATTCAGGTTCATATACGCTACTTCAGTTAAGGCAAACCGCGTGTATACGCAACTGTGATTAATGAAACTCGCGTATATCCAGTGAAATTATGATTCAGTTAATTGATCCTTAATGAGTGCATCAAAACATTATTAACCATATGAACAGTAAACAAAAGCAGTAAAACAGAACAGATCATCACACACAAGAATCACACATGAACACCATGATATAAGGTGGAAACCCAATGTGGGTGAAAACCACCTGTTGCAATATGTCTCTATCTTCTTTCAATTAGAAACTTCTTCTTACAATGATTCTGTACTGGTGCAGTCCTTTACCAGTACGCAAGCTACAACCTACAGAGGGCTACAACCCTCTCTCATTCTCCAGCTTCTCCTGGAAGGGAGCTACAACCCTCTTAGCTCTTGTACTAGCCGATCCATTTACTAGTACGTAGGTGCTAACCTTTACTTGTTTTCCAGTTGCTACTGGAAGGGAGCTACCACCCATTTTGCTCTTGTACTAGCTGATGTACTAGTACGTAGGTGCCAACCTACAGAAGGCTACAACCTTCACTTTCTTCCTCCAAGTACCATGTTTCATAAATTCTCAGACTGGATACTCTTGAAGCACAACACAATAATCTAAAGGCCACGTTTCATCCAATTTTCATACTGGACCCATCAACAACATTGAAGCACAAAATTAATCATCACTGCAATACACCTGCATCATCAATCTCTGAATCACCCAATACTAAAACGCTGAAACCCTGTCAACAATATGCAGTCACCAGAACACAGAGCAGAACACTGAACTCTGCAACGGTATTTAGAACCAACTGTATTATCACAAAACATGCATTAGAGTGCATACGCTACTTGGAAGTGCCGAATCGGTGTGTATACGCAACTTCACCAAGGCGAACTAGTGTATATGTCATTAATTACTTATTCATAACTTTGCTGCACTTCCTGACTTTAGACATACCCTGATCATTACATATACAAGGATAATATGTATGTCAGCAACTAGATCTAGTTCATCAGATCTCATAAAGATAAGTCATTCTGATCCAGATCCATTATAGATCTCATCCATCAATACTGAAGCTAAACATGATCAACCAAGATGAATATGTAGAATACTGACACCAGTAAACAGTCATCAAAACTCATCAACAACTAGAAACACCTGTAACTTCAAACATCATAGCTCATATGGTATACGATACTTAGATGTATCTAACCCGCGTATGTACGTGCTTTTATCACAGTCAACCAGTGTATACATCTGTAAATATTCATTCATGATTTGCAACTATTTCAAACTTGAGTTTTACCTAGATCATAACATTTACAGAACATTATATGCGTCAGTCTATAGATCTAGAATAAACAAGATCAAACCATATAGAGATGATTCATTCCAAGCCATTAGATCCTAATCTATCCTTAGATCTTGTTCTCCATCAACCGTTAAGATTCCTCCTTAGCTTAATGCATCATGAACCCATAACCTGCATACTGGATCTCATGCTTCATCAGATATTCAATACTTCCTCAATGCATTTGCCTAATGATCTTCTTCTCCTTTTATAGTCTTAGGATTTACTCAATACCATGGTCCAAAACCATTGAGAACCAATACTAGGGACCCAATACCTAGGTTCAATACTTCGAACGCAATACCAAGGACCAAAACCATAGGTCTAAATACCACGGACCCAAAAATAATCTTTCCGACATGTACGCACTTTTCCGTGCATGAAAGTGCGTGCATACGCATACGTGACTTTGCCTCACCCAATCTGCATGTATACGCATCTTTGTATATAGTTAAGCTGCGTGTATACCTATGTGTATACCCTACTTGGTATATAGCAAACCTATGCATACGCTTGGTACATAGTGAACCTGCGTATAACATGTGTGTATACCGTACTTGGTATATAGTGAAACTGCATATATACTCTTCTTTCTTCATTCTTTGTAGTCTGATCATCAATTTTGTGCTACTGATATGCTGCACTATGGTTTTTCATCTGTGTGAGTTTCCATCAAGGACAAAACTTGTATGATAATGCCAACACTTTTCTCCATGGAATTCCTAGGGGAAGTGCGGTGACCCTACTGATGAGCTCTTGGGTGGGATCTATAGTGATGCCTCTAACTAAAATAGTGGCATTGATGCTACTGTGTGGAGTGAGGGAGTGAGAAAATTCTTGAGCCACCTCATCATCATATCCTGTGATTTTTTCAAAAAACCCCATCCAGTTGTGTCTTGTAAAGATTTCAAGCACCTAGGGGTGTTGTTGTATCCTCACAGTGTTTGTGGGCTCTCTCCTATTAAACCCTCCTGTCATCTTGCTGGTGAAGCTTGAGGAGAAAATGAGAGGGTTGACACAATTTTATTTAAATGCGGGAGAAAAACAGAGTTGACTGTGTATGTAATTCACCTCTCACAGTTGCTAAATTCACTAGATTTTAGAGTATTTCTGGTTCATTTTCTTGTAAATTGGGATGGAATTTTAGAGCCTACTTCTTTAGAATGGCAGCAATGGACAATTCCCGCGATATCCCCTCTTGAACTCTTCTCTACCTATCCTATAGACTGCCTCTGTGTATCCTATAGATTGTATCCTGTAGGAATTCCTGTGCATCATCCTGTAGGAATTCCTGTGCAGAACTATGGATCCTTGCTTCCGATGGGTGGCTAGAGTTATGAGAGCGACTTGAGTGAGGGACTTTCGAGGAGGTGAAATGCATGAATGCATGGGAATAACATTTTCTTTCCCTTTATGGTGTTTCAAGGTGAGGTGGTGTGCTGGCAATAGATGTACGTTGCCATTTTTGGACCGTTGGTCCCCACTACCACCTCATCATTCCCCATTCCTCGTAATCAGCTCCCACCTCGTAGATGTGTAGTTTAACCACTTTTTGTCCTACTCCTCCCCTGTCTTTGAGTTGCTTGCAACCACATGTCGGGGGACACCCGGTTCTGCATGTGCTAACTGAATGAAGGTGGCCAAGTTAATTGGCCACCTTTTCACTTATAAACCAACTATCTCGTAACCCTTACAACTTTTGACTAAATGATGCATATGAGTGAGCGAGCGAGATACTTACCTGTGGTTTTGATGCCATGCTCCAGTTGTTGAAGATCAGAGGTGCTGCGTTGTTTATTTTTTGCATGACACTCTTCTTCCTCCTAGTGTTTTCTGCTAATGGTTTTCTTTGCTTTTGCAAGTATCTGTGACTGAAGATCTAATGTTGTTGCTGTTGTGGAGCTCCTGAATCATCCTAGTGAAGACCTGTTGCTGGTGATTGGCATTCTATGGGATAGGTTGCTATAGGATTTCCTATAGGATGTCCTGTAGCTTCTTCTCCCTCAGAATTATTTAATCATGTTGCTAGCTGGGGCTATGAGGATGGTGTAATGAATGGAAAGAAGGAGTAGGAGTGTGTGTAGAGAAAAGGACTCTCTGGTAATGCTCTTAATCCTCTTTGTTTTCCTTTTCTCTTTTTTCCTTTTTCCATGACTGGTAGAAACTGATCTTTTTTGTTTTGGATGGTGAGTGCAGGGATGATGATGGTCGATGAGGTGAGGTGTTAGATCATGCATAGGGTGAATTTTAGGGACCTAACAAACCTACCATGTGCCCTCAGATTGCTTCCTGTAGGTTTTTTGGGCCACTGTAATTCCTACAAGATAATTCTGTAGGTTTTAAGGGGATCCTGTAGAAAACATAGTCTTCGCATAAATCGAAGCAATGGAGTGGAAAAATGATAAAAATGATGGAGGGATGTATGGTAAAGCGTGGAGGAGATGAATATGTGTGAGGCAGGGTTCCCTTTGGATCCTCTTTTTGCTCCTTGATTGTCTTTCTCACCCACCTGCAAATAACAATTATATCCTTTTCTCTCTCTCTCTTTTTTTTTTGAAAAACAACTAGGTTGCCTCAGAAAGGTTTTCACCCTAGTTTTTGCCCTGTGCACGTCAAGGAAGGTTTTCACCCAGGGATCTTCTAATTCCTTTTTCTAATTTTTTTTTTCATCAATGGGCCACCTCCCAAGGTTTTTAACCCAAAGATGGGACTCAGGCGCCTCATGGAGGTTTTCACCTGAGTCCTTATTCCTTTTTCTCTTTTTCTTTTTCAGTGACTTGATGAGGGAGGAGTTGGAACTTTCTCCAACATCATCATTGTTTTCTTGATATTTTCAATGAACTCTTGTTTTGATAAAGGTCTCTTGTACATTTTCAATCGGTGCCCATCAACAATCAACAGAATGGCTTCTTCATCTATAGTTCTAATTTGCACTGAACCATTATCATGGCATGTTTCCACAACATAAGGTCTGAGCCATATTGTCCTTAGCTTGCCCTTGAAATCTTTATACCTAGAATCATATAACAATGCCCAATTTACCTCCTGAAATTGCTTCTCCTTAATATGTTTATCATGCCAGATCTTCCTCCGAAGCTGAATTATCTCTTTATGTAGGAGTGCCTACACTCTGAATTCATCCAAGCCATTCAATTGGAACAATCTCTCTTTCTGTGCATGACTGAGATCCAAATCTAGTTGGGTTGTTGTCCTCAATGTGTTATATTCAAACTCAATGGACATCAAGTCCTTTTTCCCATAGACCAGCTCATAGGGTGTAAATCCAGTGGTGGTCTTCCATGTGGTATTATAGGCCCAGGTGGCCTCAACAAGTCTTTTTTCCCAATCCTTCCTACTGCTGCTCACTACCTTGGTTAAGATGCCCTATTGGTCACCTCCACTTTCCCATTAGCTTGTGGATGATACGGAGTGGAGGTTCTATGCTTTCTTTTGTGATGGTTGAGCAGTTTTTCAATCATGTTGGAGGTAAATTGGTTTCCTTGGTCTATGACTAGCTCTCTAGGGTACCCAAATTAGTAGAATACATTTTCCCTTAGGAACTCAACCACCTTCTCTTCTATTGCTGCCTTAATTGCCTTGGTTTCATCCCACTTAGTCAAATAATCAGTGCACACAATAATGTACTATTATTTCTTTGAAGGAGGGTTGATAGGCCCAATGAAGTCCATGCCCCACTTGTCAAATGGCATGAAAGTCACTTGAGGCTGTAGGGGCATTTCATCTCTTGGTATAGGCTTTCCCATCCTCTCGCACCAATCACACTGACTAGTGTATTTTTTCACATCCTAATGAAGTGTGGGCCAATAATAGCCTGCTTGTAACACTTTGAATGTTGTCCTCTTTGTTGCAAAGTGAGCTCCATAAGGCCCATCATGATAGGTCAGAAGGATGTCAAAAACTTCCTCTTCCCTTACACACCTTCTCAAGATTTGATTTGGGCCAAGTTTGAAAAGGTTTCCCCCAATCGAGGTGAAGGGGGCGCTTTTCCTGACTATCTTGCTCTTTTCTTTGGAGGGAAAGTTTGGTGGGAATTGTGCTGATACCAAATAGTTTGCTATATCAGCAAACCATGGAGAGAGAATTGAAATAGCAAGCAAGTTCTTGTCTTGTAACTTGTCATCCACCATTCCTTATTCACCTACAGGCACATTTACCCTAGATAAAAAGTCTGCAACAAGATTTTCCTTACCAGGCTTATCAACAATGGTTAGATCAAACTACTATAATAAAAGAAACCATCTTATAATTCAAGCATTCACATATGATTTTTTCATTAAATATTTGATTGCAGCACGGTCAGTATGCACAAATGTTTGATAGCCTGTAATGTAATTCCTGAATTTGTTTAATGAATGGACAATAGCCAGGAGTTCCTTTTCGGTCACTGTAAAATTTAGCTCAGCCTTTGACAAGTTCTTACTGATAAAATAGAGGGCATAAGGCAGTTTCTCCTCTACTTGACCTAGGGCTACTCCTATGGCTTTGTGTGAGGCATTAGCATGAATATGAAAGGGGAGGGCCTAGTTTGGTCCTTGGAGAATTGGTGCAGTGGTTAACTTACACTTTAGAATGTCTAAGGCCTCTTGACAATTTTTTGACCATATAAACTCAGAATCTTTGGCCAACAACCCAAATAAAGGAGAGGCGAACTTGCTGAAGTCCGTTATGAACCTTCAATAGTATCCAACTAACCCTAAGAAACTCCTGACATCTCTCTACTTTTGCGGAGGTGGGACCCTTTGGATGATTGTTATTTTGTTCGAGTCCACCTGCAGTCCTTGCTGATATATTGAATGACCTAGCATGGTCCCTTCAGTCATTAAGAATTCACATTTTTCAAGACTGAGAGACAGGTTCATTTCAATGCATTTGTGTAGTACTTTGCTTAGGTTAGTCAGGGCTTCTTAAAAATCACAGCGATAAGGTGTAAAATCATCCATATAAATTTCCATCACATCATGTACTAATTCAGCGAAAATACTCAAGACTGCTCTCTGGAAAGTGGCAGGAGCATTGCATAGGCCAAAAGGAAGGACCCTATAGGCAAAAGTACCCCAAGGACAAGTGAATGTGGTCTTATCCTAGTCTTCTGGGTAGATTTGGATTTGGTTGTACCCACTAAATCCATCTAGGAAAGAAAAAACTTTTTCCCTACCAGGCCGTCTAGCACTTAGTCAATGAAGGGTAGGGGAAAATGATCCTTCTTTCTGGCTTTGTTCAACTCCCTATAATTGACACAAATCCTCCACTTACCATTTTTCTAGGGAAATAACACTAAATGGGAGACCCACTCACTATAAGAGATATGGTAAATGAATCCTGCATCTAGCAGTTTTTGTAGTTCTTCTTTGACTATATCTTTAAGAGCTGGATTCATCCTCCTTTGTTGTTTTCGGACCGGCTTGCAACCTTCTTTGATGTATATGTGGTAAGTACACACTTAAGGGAGTACTCCCTTAATTTCCTTGTAACTCCAAGCGAAGGCTTCTAGGTTTTCTTTTAACATGTTGCATAGATTTTCCTCTTCGAGAGTAGAAAGGGATGGATTAATTTTCAAGGTTTTCTCTGGGCTGAATTCTATGGTTTTGAAACGAAGTGGGTTGGAATTGGCCAAGCACAATTCAATTGGATGATTGTTCTAGGTTTCCCTTACTTCTTCTTCTAATGGTAACGAACCAGGAGTTGGACTTTGGAGTAGGTGTTCAATAAAGTCATCCTCATCTTGCTGTCCTCCTCCCATGGTTGCTTCTAAAGCATAAAGTTGGGCGGAATAAACCTCATCTTCTTCCTCCTCCTCCAACCATAAAGGTAAATCATGCTCTAGAGAAGGTTGAGTAGGAGGGTATAGAACTAACTGCTTGGACATATGCATGTTCTTAATGGTCATATTCCCAGCTCTGCAGCTAATGTAAGCATTGGCTATGGCCAACCATGGCCTCCCAAGGATGAGAGGATAACCAGTGAGCTTAGCCTTAGGCTGGAGAACTAGAAAATCTGCAGGGTACTCCCAGGAGTCAATGGAGACCATCACGTCCTGCACAATTCCCTAAGGGGTGACTGTGGAACGGTCTGCAAGTTGCAGAATTGTTGTGTTCTTCCTGAATGACCCTTGGAGGTTGAGCTTGAGCATGGTGTCCTTGGTCATCACATTAATTGCAGCCCAAAGATCAATCAGAGTGTGTGGGACAATGGTGCCGTTGATGTGCACATCTACTACAACGTTGTTGAGAATAACAACAAGAAATGTTAAAAATAAAAATGCTAAAAATAGAATTCAGAATATTACAATTTTAATTTGTCCTTGAATTAAAATTGAGAATTAAAATTCGAATTTAATATCACCAGCTGCTTGAAAAGTAATTAATTAATTCATCTTGAGATAATTAGTTAGAGAAATTCAAGCTAGAAGTCTTTGTGAAGTCATGCAACAGTTATCCCTTAAATTAAGGAGATTATCCCTTAATTAAGGAGATAAGGATGAGTTGTATTTGAGTTGTAATTAGTTAGTTAATTCCATTTAAACTAGTTCCAAATAGTTTGAGGAACTAATTGTGACTTCAGTCAGTTAATGCCTGCATGCATGAAACTAGTGTACTCTATATAACTCAAGATTCTCTCATAAATAACTCATGCATGTCAGTTCAAATAAAGACCCAGTTGAGATTAAAGACAGGGACATTGTACTATCACTTTCATGAGTTTTCCTATAAAGGAAACTCATCCATGCAGAAAGAACAATGTTCCTTGAGAATTGTGTAGTTTTACAGGGTGTGAGATCAGTGTGAGTGATCAGTGTTACACTTGGTAATAATAGGATCACCAAGGAGAAACAACGCAAGGAAATAGGAGGCTTGGAGTGTGGAAATTTTGAATAATATGACACTTATTCACAGAGATTATCCCAATTATACACTATTGCGGAATACATGCATAATACATAACCTCCTCTACGTTGATCATCAATTTAGCAGCATTAAAAACAATGAAACATCTATCGCATGCACACATTAACACAGTATGTAACCTGGGGAAAGCATACAGCTAAAAACCCCACACTATCTGTATATTATAATGATTGAGAACATGTAACAATACATAGTACAACACTCCTCACAAGTACTCAGTACTATCTCCACTTGTTACACACAAAACTAGCTCAGATCCGAACAAGTCATAGGTTCAAATCTCCTCCGCTGCTTTGCCTGCCTCCACTACACAACGCTGCAAGAGAAATGATCACCCACACTGGAAATCATGTGAGCACAAGCTATATTTCACTTGTTATATGCCCACACTGCACAATTCTCATTGGCATAACTCAATCCCATTGATTGTGCAAGATCTCATGCACAACTATAGTCACAACTGATAGCAATCTCAACCTCTAACACATGTCTCCACTGAACTGTACATGCAATGACATGAAACTGAGTTAACTGATGTATTATTTAGTTTCTTTATGAGTTAATAATTAATTCACATCACTCATCACTAGTCTATTTGCAGTTAGACTAAATACAACTAGTTCAACCAAGTCAAACTGAACACAACTCCATCAACTCCACATCCAACTCCACCAAACTCAACTGCTTGAGTTCTAACTGAAGTCCTGCATGCAATAGCTCAACTAACTCATAGGAAAAGCGTATTTCCTTCTGACAGCTGCATGTTCCACATCTGTAGCTCAAACTGAAGTGCTCCAAGAGAATAAGATAATGTTTATAGTCCAAATATTATTATGAGACAATAATATTTGACTATTCTATTTTTAGCCTGGCAGTGTAAAAATAGAAACCTGCCCGTATGTCTAAAAATAGAATTCCATCTATTTTTACCAACATGGCCAATCATCCACAAATAGCATACTGCAACTCATAGACCATGATCCATATGTCTAAAAATAGACTTTGTGTCGTAATTTGCCTGCGAGCCCACTTAGTGAAGGCGACTCCTTTCCACTAAGCTCCATCATCTTGTTGCATTCTCAACACTCCCTCTCAACAAGATATGGATTATCAGCAACCCCTATCCTGCCTCGGTGGTATTTGAATTTGCTCCTGGTGAGCGCCTTCGTCAAGATATCAGCATCCTAATCCTCCGTTGGATTGTATGAAAGTAACATGACTCTCTGCTGCACACAATCTCTGATATGATGGTACCTGATGTCAATGTGCTTAGATATATCATGAAATACTGGATTAGACGAGAGTTTAATGCAACTATGGTTATCACAATAAATCACAGTAGGCTCCAAGTGAGAACTGAACAACCCGAACAGAATCTTCCTCATCCATATAGCCTCACATGCAGCCAAACTTGCTACCATATACTCGGCCTCTGCTAAACTGAGTGCCATGGATCTCTGCTTCCTACTGTACTAAGAAACTGCTGTTGACCTGATACTCAAGACCCCTCCTGATGTGCTCTTTCTGTTCGTTGGGCTCCCTGCCCAATATACATTCGTGATGTCACATAGCTTCACCTCATCCTCCTGTCTATACCACAATCCATATCCCGATGCCTCTCAAATAACACAATACATGGTTGCCTACCTTCCAGAAGAGCTTGGTTGGCTTAACCATAGCTTGTGAAAGCTGGTTAACAGCATAGCATATATCGGGTCATGTATTGACCAGATACATAAGCGACCCCACCAACTGTCGATAAACAGTGGCATCCACTTCTTCTGCTGAAATGGCATCCTCCTTCCTCCAACCTCCAGGAAGAGGAGTATCAACAGGCTTGCAGCCATGCATGTTGAACTTCTCCAGTATCTCCCGAGCATACTTACCCTGGGAAACAAATAGTCCACCATTGCGCTGCCAAATTTCCAATCCCAGGAAATAATGAAGGAGGCCCAAGTCCTTCATTTCAAACTCCTTAGCAAGATCATCCTTGCATGAAAGTATCAACAACTCATCTCCTGTTAAGATCAAATCATCTACATAAAGTAAAATGATAAGAAACTTACCCTCCACCACAATCTGGTATAGGTTAGGTTCCGCCTCGCTCTTGGAGAATCCAATTCTAGTGAAATAACTGTCTATCTATGTGTACCAAGCACGTGGTGCTTGTTTCAACCCATATAGTTCTCTCTTGAGCTTGCACACATGCGACTCACTGTTGAAGATCTCGAAACCTTCGGGCTACACAATGTATACCTCCTATTCAATGACTCCATTGAGGAACACAGTCTTCACATCCATCTGATGAATGTGCCATCCCATCTGCGCTGAGAGAGCAAGAATCGTCTGTATGGAAGAATACCTTGCGACAGGTGCAAAGGTCTCCTCATAATCAATCCCCTCTATCTGTGAAAAGCCTCGGGCAACAAATCTTTCCTTGTACTTCTCCACACTCCCGTCAGCTGCCTGCTTAACTTTGTAGATCCATCTCGAACCCACTATTGATTTCCCTTTCGGTCTTCGGACAATCTCCCATGCACTGTTTCTGAAAATCGAATCATACTCTTCCACCATGGCGTCTACCCATGCGGGATCCTCCACATCTTCCTCGAAAGAGGATGGCTCAATCACGAAACATTTGCTCACAAGAGCCATGTATCTGGTGTACCGATCAGGTGATTGTCTCTGTCTATGTTAAGCTGCAGGTGGTCCTACAACCTTCTCTGCATCTTGAGCTAGTCGCTTAGCTTCTGTCAAGCACTTTCGCCCTCTAATGGTTGGCGCTGCATGAGTGGTCTCTTCCACTCCATGAACTTCGTCCTGTGGCTGATCCACATCCTGAAGCTCATCCTTAGGAACTAATAACTCCTCATCTACATGCAAGTGTGGCTTCCTCTCAAGCGAACACTTCATGGCTTTCTCCTCCTGAAATTTTACATTCCATCGCATAATAGTCTTGTGACTGTCTGGCATACACACACGATAGTTGTGGGGCGTATCAGTGTACCCCACAAATATCCCAACCTCTGTGGTCGGTTCCAACTTCTTCCTGGCATCCTTCGTCACATGCATGTAAACATTAGAACCAAAAATCCTCAAATGAGAAATATCAGGCCTCTTACCAGAATAAGCTTCCTTGGGTGTACTCATGCCAAGTATCTTGTGAGGACAACGGTTCTGCACATATACTACAGTATTGCATGCTTCCGCCCACAGGTGAAGGGGTAGGCCCTGATCATGCAACATCGCCCGTGCAACACCCACTATCGGTCTGTTCTTCCACTCAGCAACCCCGTTTTGCTGTGGGTTATGGGGAGCTATGAGCTCTCTTCGAATCCCTTCTGCACTTCAAAAATCCTTGAACTCGCCAGAGATGTATTCACCACCATTGTCGCTCCTAAGAGCCTTCACCTTCTTCCCCGACTCCTTCTCGACCAGTGCTTTGAACTCATAGAACTTTGAGTATCTCTCGCTCTTCTTTTGCATGAAGAAGATCCAACACTTACGAGAGAAATCATCAACAAAGATCACATAATACCTATATTTTGTTGTCTAAGCTCCTAAGAAAGGTCCACACACGTATGTGTGAATTCTCTCAAGGATCATCGTGGCGCGACTATCCTTCTCGTGAAAGGTGGGTTTCACAAACTTTCCCAAAGTACACCCCTTGCACTGATCTGACTGCGCAAGAGTGCCTTTAGGAAGCCCAGTAGTGATCTGCTGCAGTATCTCCAAGGCTCCATGGTGAAGGTGACCCAATCTCCTGTGCCACAGCTCGCCATCATCTCGGCTCACCAATGCTTCTGCCTTGCATGCCATTGATGCGCAGCCATCTACATGCAACTGATAAAGGTTCCTTACTCGAACCCCTCTCTTCCGGGTTTCTCCAGTTGTCTTACTGCGCAGGAAAGCCTTTCCCTCGCTGAAAACAACATCATATCCCTTGTCTTCTAACATCGCCACAGAGGATTCTTCTTCAATCCTAGAACATGCATCACTTCCTTCAATACGAAGGGTTTAGCAGACTCCCTCTCAAAGGAAATGGTACCGGTACTGGTCGCACTGTATCTACCATCATCGTCCATCTCGATGTGCACTCCAAGATCTTTTTCCTCCAGATCAGAAAAAAAATCTCGATCTCCTGTCATGTGAAAAGACGCACCACTGTCCAAGAACCACGCCAATCCCATCACACTTGAAACCAAGCATGCGATCAACGAAAAATCAAGCTCAAACTGCGAGTCTAGAGCCTCTTCTATTGTAGATCCAACAGCTTGCTTGTTCTTTTTCTTTTGCAGACAATTTGTGGCACAGTGTTCGTGCTGGTGACAGTGAAAGAAATTCACCTTGGACATGTCCTACTTCTTGCCTTTCGCACCGGAATGAGAAGATTTCTTGTTCTTCCCCTTCTTTTCTTTGGCAGCCAAAGTGAAATTTTCTTTATCAGTTGCCTTTGATGAAGATCCATCCCTAGTATTCTGCCTGATCTCCTATTGCACAAGATCCGACCGAAGTCTCTCCCATCCTGGAAATTTCTCCCGACCATTGACAGAGTCCTGATAGGAATGCAAAATCTTCAGAAGACCAAGGAGAGCCAAGCTCACCAAGTCCTCATCATCGACAATCACCCCCACACTTCCCATCTCATCCCGCCATTGGGTGAACTTCGTGAGATAGTTGGGTATACTGTCGCCTTTCTCACATTTGATGTTTCTGAGTTTATCTTTGAGCGCCAACTTCCTCTGGTCTCTCTTTCTTTGGAATAACACTGTCAAAGATTTCCACATCAAGTATGGAGAATCCTTTCCATGCAGGTTGGACACAATGTGATCCTTCACGCCCTCCAACAGAATCCTTCGACACTTTGTTGTCTTCTTTTGCAAAGCATAAACTTGAGCAGCATCAGTAGGCTTTGGGACTTCAGCCTCTATGAACTCCTTTAGCCCATTATCATCTAACACCGCCTCCATCCTCTCTTTCCATGCAATATAATTTTAACTGCCCTCAAGAGAATACTCCAATCGCAATCCGTTGAAAGACATTGCCACTTTGACACCAAGAAAACACTGCTGCAAATTCGAATTCCACCAGCTCAAAACTAAACGATTTATGAATAGTGGATTTGATGATCAACAACTCTGATACCATGTAGAAATTTTGAATAATATGACACTTATTCACAGAGATTATCCTAATTATACACTATTATGGAATACATGCATAATACATAACCTCCTCTACATTGATCATAAATTTAGCAGCATTAAAAACAATGAAACATCTATCGCATGCACACATTAACACAGTATGTAACCCAAGGAAAGCATACAGCTGAAAACCCCACACTATCTATATATTATAATGATTGAGAACATGTAACAACACATAGTACAATATTCCTCACAAGTACTCAGTACTATCTCCACCTGTTACACACAAAACTAGCTCAGATTCGAACAGGTCACAGGTTCAAATCTCCTCCGCTGCTTTGCCTGCCTCCATTGCACAATGTTGCAAGACAAATGATCACCCACACTGGAAATCACATGAGCACAAGCTATATTTCACTTGGTATATGCCCACATTGCACAATTCTCATTGGCATATCTCAATCCCATTGATTGTGCAAGATCTCGTGCACAACTATAGTCACAACTGATAGCAATCTCAACCTATAACACCCGTCTCCACTGAACTGTACATGCACTGACATGCAACTGAGTTAACTGATGTATTCCTTAGTTTATTTATGAGTTAATAATTAATTCACATCACTCATCACTAGTCTATTTGCAGTTAGACTAAATACAACTAGTTCAACCAAGTCAAACTGAACACAACTCCATCAACTCCACATCCATCTCCACCAAAATCAACTGCTTGAGTTCTAATTGAAGTCCTGCATGCAATAGCTCAACTCACTCATAGGAAAAGCATATTTCCTTCTAAAAGCTGCATGTGCCACATATGTAGCTCAAATTGAAGTGCTCCAAGAGAATAAGATAATGTTTATAGTCCAAATATTATTATGAGACAATAATATTCGACTGTTCTATTTTTAGCCTAGTAGTCTAAAAATAGAAACCTTCCCATATGTCTAAAAATAGAAGTCCATCTATTTTTACCAACATGACCAATCATCCACAAATAAAATATTGCAACTCATAGACCATGATCCATCTGTCTAAAAATAGACATAGCCTAAAAATAGACTTTTCACCATAATTTGCCTGCGGTCCCACTTAGTGAAGGTGACTCCTTTCCACTAAGCTCCATCATCTTGTTGTATTCTCAACATGGAGGGTAGAGGAGAAGGCTTGTGAGAATCTTTGATTGCCTGTGAGCATCCAGGAGGATTATATTGACAGCTGGCTAGCTGTGAGAGCTAAAGCATTGTGTAATCTTGATGTATTTCCACCTTGTATGATAATACAAATAGTGGCGTTTGTTAGCTGAGGCTTTCTCCTGAGTATTTTATGTGTTTCATGTGTATTGATTCTTCTTCTCTGTTATATGTGTTTTGCTTGATCTTGCTCAAATCTTTAAGCTTCCACAGGTTTAATAGTAGAAGTAGATTATAGTATTTTGCTTTGGTATATTGCATTATCGAGTAAATCTGCAGTCAGATTTTCTACATAGATCTCAGAGGTAGATTTGCAGAGAATTTGCATGGAATTTCTACATGGTATTAGAGCAAAGGTTATCAGAGTTTTGAATAGTTTACTGAGAATAATTCGAAGTTTGAAGTTCGGGGTTGCAGGTGCAAACTGAATTCACAAGATGGGTCATTATGCGACTAATTTTCCATCGAAGAGGTCCAAGAAGGGATCCTCGGAAGGATTAGAAGGTGAGGCATTAGCCTCTCAGTTTGAAATGGACTTTACCCTCATCGCATGCATGGTGTCATCGATGATGGGTTGTGGTTGGTTTCTTGACGGTGGCCTCATTCCACATGACCGACGATAAAAGTTTATTCAGTACCTTGGAGGAGAAAGACCTCAAGATACTCATAGAAATGGGTGATGACGAAAGGTTTAGTGTTCCAGCAGTGGGCACAGTTGCTTTTTAGAGGGAGCATGGAGATCTTATCACCTTGACTGATGTGAAGTATGTGCCTGGACTGAAGAAGAACTTGGTATCGATCACAATGTTGGAGGAGAAAGGCTAAGATGTTGTCTCAAGTAAGGGAAAGGTTTTCCTTAGACACATCACCACGAGACAGGTGAAACAGATCGGCTCACGGGTACAGAACCTGTATGCTCTTGAGGTTCAAGATGCATGCAAAGCCTTCAGGAGCAAGGCAAATGTTAGAGACTTGGTGGTTGAGAGGGAGAGTAAATTACCTCTCAACATACAGCCCCAGAAGAAGTCTCAGACAATTGTGGAGGAGCCACAATCGGAGATGCTGAGAGCAGACCATGTGGAGGCATCCACTCATGTAGAGACCTCCAGTAGGGGAAAATTTCAAGCCAAGTGGGGAGATGGATCACATGTAGCCATACCTCCATATGTGAGGTGGGGCGATGTGAAGTGATAGTCTCAAGAAGGCTGAAATTGGGCAGGGTTCATTGAGAGGTTTTATCTCATGGATCGTACCTTGCTATGGGAGCCCAAAGTACACAGTAGCAGGAGGAATCAGTGGCATTGATGCAGTCAAAGATCAAAGTGATAGAGGCTAGAGTAGTCAGATACTGAAGAGTGTAGAGAAGGATTGACAGCAAGGCAAAAAGGTTGAGTCAGCAGAAGCGCAGAGTTTTCGGTCGACAGAGGCAATAACAGTTAGAGACCTTGATGACAGAGGTATCATTCTGATTCAGATTGGATGTTTTTTTTTGTTTCTGGTGTTGCTGGAGAAACAACACTAGAGAGGAGTGTTGCATGCATAACACTCCAAAGGTTTAGGATCGGGATCAAGTTGAATTCCTTTCTTGTTGAGAGGGAGTGTTGAGAATAGCAATAAGAAATGCTAAAAATAACATTCAAGATATTCCAATTTTGTCCTTGAATTAAAATTGAGAATTAAAATTCGAATTTAATCTTACCAGCCGCTTGAAAAATAATTAATTAACTCATCTTGAGTTAATTAGTTGGAGAAATTCAAGCTAGAAGTCTTTGTGAAGTCATGCAACAATTATCCCTTAAATTAAGGAGATTATCCCTTAATTAAGGAGATAAGGATGAGTTGTATTTGAGTTGTAATTAGTTAGCTCAGTTAATTGAGTTAAGTCCAACTAAATTAGTTCCAAACAGTTTGAGGAACTAATTGTGAGTTCAGTCAGTTAATGCATGCATTCATGAAACTAATGTACTCCAGATAACTAAAGATTCTCTCATAAATAACTCATGCATGTCAGTTCAGACAAATACCCAGTTGAGATTAAAGACAGGGACATTGTACTATCAGTTGCATGAGTTTTCCTATAAAGGGAACTCATCCATGCAGAAGGAACAAGGTTCCTTGAGGATTGCGTAGTTTTACAGGGTGTGAGATGAGTGTAAGTGATCAGTGTTACACTTGGTAACAGTAGGATCACCCAGGAGAAACAACGCAAGGAAATAGGAGGCTTGGAGGGAAGAGGAGAAGGCTTGTGAGAAGCTTTGATTTCCTCTGAGCATCCAAAAGGATTGTAGTAAAAGCTGGCTAGGTGTGAGAGCTAAAGATTTGTGTAATATTGATGTATTTCAACCTTGTATGATAATACAAATAGTGGGGTTTTTTACCTGAGGCTTTCCCCTGAGTATTTTCTGTGTTTCATGTGTATTGATTCTTCTTCTCTGTTATATGTGTTCTTCTTGATCTTGCTCAAATCTTTAAGCTTCCACAAGTTGATAGTAGAAGTAGATTATAGTATTTTGCTTTGGTATATTGCATTATTGAGTTAATATACAGTCAGATTTTCTACATAGATCTCAGAGGTAGATTTGTAGAGAATTTGCAGGAAATTTCTACAAGGGCTTCTAGGGTCCAAATATTTCGGACATATTACCTACCCCAACATTAAGTCAGAAAGCTGCCCAATGACATTAATGGTAGGGGAATGCATTTTTCTTCTTTTTGGATGCTTGAACCATTTCTCCTTAATCAACTTATTGTAAATGGGAACATCTTTTATTGCCTGGAGAAGGGGGATCTTTACACAGATTTTTCAATTCTCCCAGAAGTTCAGTTTCTTCTGGGGTAGGCTAGAGTGGTTGGGCTAATCTCTCAGGAAAGGGTGGATTTAATTTAAGGTTTCTTTCCTCTCTTTCTTCCTCAACCTCCCTATGTGGAGGGGGAGGTTGGTTATTCGGGAGGACTCTCCCAGATCTTAGGTTAATCTCCTGGATTTCCATAGCATAAGCTGGATATGATGTCTCTCCACTGTATACTTGTTGAGCCTGCCTATTGTTCAGGTTCGGATTTTTCTGGGCAGGCATCTGGGGTTGCTTGGGTGGAGCAGAGTGTAGGAGTTGTGGTTTGGGAGGTGGTGGAGGCAGTAGAGCTGGAGCATTGTTGTATTATGGCCTCCACCCCTGGAGTGGTGTATTCCACTGAGGTTGTGGCAGATCGTAAGGTTAAAATGACTGGCTGGCTGGCTGGGAATGATACTGAGATGCATAGGACCAAGGAGGGGGTGTAGAACAAGAAGGATGAGCAGGGGTTCCCCAAGAAGGTATAACTGTGGTTTGGTTGAGGTTGTAATATGCATGGGATGACCCTTGCATGCCCTGTTGGTATGGTATAGGCCTAAGAGGCCTCCTTTGGTTAATGTAGCAAAGCTGCTTAGTGACCCCTTCAGCTCCTTGATATACAACCTTGAGTCTGGGTAACAAAGGTCACTTGTCTTTGGAGTGGTTCTCTTCACAGGCCGAGCAAATTTCAATACAGTTCAATGGACATTTGTTCCTAGGATGCCTCTTGGTGCATCTAGGACAAAAAATGGCCAAGGCTCTCTCTGCTTCCTCTTGGTTCCTTTTGATGTTCATGGTGTCCATTTGCAAGGTAAGGATTTGCAGCATCTCACTTTTTAAATCTTCCAACATATTTCCAATTTCACCCTTGATGGATGAGTTGGAAGATGATGTATTGCCCATAGGTTGACTACCCCTACCCTTTTTCCTGGCTTCCGTAAAATGGTTTCTAAAGACAGTCTTGAGATCCTCATAGGGTAATTGGTATATATCTCCTCCTGCTAACAAGTGTAAGGTATCCAGAAGGTCTTCTCTTACTCCCCTGAGCAGGACTAGCTTTAGTGACTCAGGGTCAAGTGTGCACCTGGCCCTTTTGTAACTGAGCTGGAATCTTTCTTTGTAGTCTTCTAAGGATTCATCTTGGCCTATGGTCATCCTGAAAATTTCTTCTTTAGTATCCTTTGACCTACAGTAGTCCTGATATTTGTTGTTAAAAGCCTGCTGCATCTGAGCCTAAGTTGTGATGCTATCTCCAGGTAAGCCCATGAACCAGCGCAATGCTGCATCCTTGAGGGTAGATGGAAATAGTTTTAACTTTTGCTCATCATCTATATAGTCATAGGTTCGGCATATAACAAAAAACTCAAATAGGAAAGTATTGGGGTCTTCTGTGGTTAGGCCATGGAAATGAGGTAGGGCATGTATAAATTTCTCTATAGATCAGCTAGTTCTGATACCATGTAGAAATTCTCCAAATTCTCTACAAATATCACTCTGAGGCCTATGTAGAAAATCTGACTATAGATTAACCCGATAATGCAATATACCAAAGCAAAATACTATAATCTACTTCTACTATCAATTTGCGGAAGCTTAAAGATCGAGCTAAATCAGAACTGAACAACATAACTAGAAGAAGAAGAATCAATGCACATGAAACACAAAAAATAATCAGGGGAAAGCCTCAACTAAAAACCCCACTATCTGTATTATCATACAAGGTGGAAATACATCAGAATTATACAAAGCCTTAGCTCTCACAGCTAGCCAGATCTCAGTACAATCCTCTTGGATGCTCACGGGCAATCAAAGCTTCTCTCAAGCCTTCTCCTCTACCCTCCAAGCTCCTATTTCCTTGTGTTGTTCCTCTGGGATGATCTTCTCCAACCAAGTGGAAAACTGATCTCTCACACTGATCTCACACCCTGTCAGAACTACACAATCCTCAAGGAACCTTTCCTTGACTTCATGCATGAGTTTCCTTTATAGGAAAACACATGCAACTGACAGTACACTGTCCTTGACTTTACTCTCAACTGGGTCTTTCTCAGAATAGACATGCATGAGTTTCTGATGAGGGAATCTTTAGTTAACTAGAGTACACTAGTTGAGTGCATGCACGCATCAACTGACTGATAACTCACAATTAGTTCCTCAAATAGTTTGGAACTAATTTAATTAGACTTAACTCGGTAAATTGAGCTAACTAATTACAACTCAAATCTAACTCAATCTTATCTCCTTAATTAAGGCTTATCTCCTTAATTTAAGGGATAAGTCCTGCATGACTTCAGAAAGAATTCTAACTTGAATTTCTCCAACTAATTAATCCATAATGAATTAATTAATTATTTCTAATAAGCTGGTGTGACTAAATTCGATTTTAATTCACAATTTTAATTCAAGGACAAATTAAAATTGGAATATTATGGATTCTATTTTTATCATTTCTTGTTGCTATTTTCAACAAGGAAGAGGGGCTTATATTCTTCATCTTAGTGTCCCTGTTGGTTTCTCTGATGGGGAAGGCACCTTCAACTCTCTCCCTATTCCCTCTATCATTTCAGTTTTCAGCCATTGGTTCAGTAGGAATGGGTTCTTCTTCTTCTTCTTCCCCTGTAGGTTCTTCAAATATGTCAGGTTGCTCACCTAAAGGTTCCTCTAGTTCATAGCCATCGAAGAAGAGAGAAGGTTGCCTGTTGGATGCAGTGGGGGTATTTGGCAAAAATTTCCCTAAATTGTCCCTATTCCTACGAGGCATGAAAGGAAATTTTTTTGGGTTGCTTTTGTATATTTTTTTAAAACTCGAAAGTACTTACAGAAATGAAATTGTTGATTGAATGAAAATCACTGACAAAATGAAAAAGCTACTTGCTGAATTGAAATCCTACTTGCAGAATGGAAAGGGAAGTTGTTGGGTCAATTTACTATGCAAATTAACACAAGTATTTGATTATCAATCCGGGTTTGTAGAATTTAGAAGCATGTCCAAAGTCTATGGATTCCAATGGTAGTCAATGTTAGAAGATGAAATATAAAGATTGAAAGAAATGCATATTACAAGTATAAAATCTAATTAAGTAATTTTTTATTCACTTATGTAATATGTGAGGGATGAGGCTCCTAACTTAACAGAACCAATTTGTCCTTCCCTACAATATTACTTTCATGATGAGAAATCCAAAAGCACTAATTAACAATGCCAGGTTGTCCTTCTTCACAATTCTTGCTTCAAACCAGAAATGCATAAATAACTTCAAATAAGAAAAAGGAGAATGAAATTTAGTTTTAGTTCAAGATCAAATAGAAGGGGAATTTAACTTAAATTCATGTGTGTCCATTGATATGTAGATTAGAATTAAACCAATATCCATTCAACAATCATCACACATCTAAATACATTTGAAACAAGAACTAATTTATGAAAACTATGAAAATTTAACCAAGAAGTGCACTTAGCTTGGTGTGGGGGCCCTCCACCCTTGCCTTGCACACTTGAAGAAATATCAGCTACAACAACTCAGTAAATCAACCAAGCATGAAGAGCAAATTGAAATGAAACAGGTTCTTCAATTAACTTTTAGTCTTCAAAGAGTCTCCAAAATCATATTACATAAATTCTACATCCTTAAGCCTTCAATAGTCTTGGCTTAAATAGAGAAATAATAAACAAAATTGACTAAAAAGTCTCTAACAACCTTATCTATCCTAATCCCATCTATCCTGGTTGAATCCACCCATTCAGTTACACAAAATTTGGAAAAATCCCAAAAATCAGTAAAACTAACCTATTTCCTAGGGATTTTGTGAATGACTGGCCCTGTTTGACCGGATTTGACTAGGTCTGTTTAAGCTTGGTTTGAACGAACCAATAGGAGTTAGTTCAATCCTGGTTCCTAAGCTTTCCAGAAATGTATTCATCTCGTGCCCAAGTGTCCTACAAATATGACATCCATGAAGCCATTATGAGAAATTCTGATTCTATCCAAAAATACTCTTAAAAACCAATTTTTGCAAAAATATCTAAAAATTGAAAAACATAATTTATTTGCTTTAATATGAATAATAAGGTCAAAATAAGGTGTATATGGATGGTATATGGTGGAAAATGATGGAAATTAGGTGGATTTTAATAAGCAAAATTTGATAAAAAAACGAGCGCCAACATCTCCCCCTTGCTTACTCTCAAGCATGTCCTCATGCTTGCCTCTGTCTCCTTGACCTTTTGCTTCTGTATGATGACTGCCCTGCTAATGTACTTGTGACTCTGGCTCCTGATGCTAAAGCTTCCTTATGAGCTACCTGTAAAAGGATATCTATGCCTTCATTTACTTTTTCTCATTTCCTTTTCTCTATTTTTCTAAAAAAAAAGCCATCCTTTCTCTTTGAAGTGTTGTTCTTTGTAGTATTCTTCACCTATCAATTGAAAAATTGTGGCTTGGGCTATGTATTCTGGAGTGATGGGAACAAAATTGTCTCTGATGTGTGATGAGGTTTCACCACCAATAAAGAAATACAAAAACTTTACACTATTCTTCCTCTGATGATAAAACACCAATAAATCATTCTGGATGAGCAGCTTCAGAAAAGACAACAAATCAAACTTGAATTTGTAGTACATTCTGACACAACATTCATGTCTCTTTCAGATTAGAAATATCAACAACTTTACTTAAAGGAGCCAATATTCATTTCCCTTCACATCTCACTGAAAGAAGCCAATCTTGCAATGTCGCATAATCACAAAGAAAAGACTAATTGGAAAAATTAAATCTTCTTTCACTTGTGCAGGGAGTTTTATTCTTGTATAGTTCCACTACAAAATAACTTGTCCCAATCCTTTTTATGACCAGGCATTCACTTTCAATTTAGCCACTGTTTTACCCACGCAATTTGCAAAATAGGGGTCGAAAGAACCAGGAAAATATCCCAAATAGCAACGAATTTGAGAAAATTGTCCACGTGAAGCCTAATTGGGTTCATTATGAGGAAAACCCATGTTTTTATTTTTCAAATTTCATTTTAGTTTTCTCAGAAAAAGCAACGAAAAATAGTGTCTTCTTAAAAATTTCGAATTTGATTATGAATGAAACACTCCTCTCTATCCCTCAAAAATCGAATTTGATTTCTAGAAATGAATATTGCAGATTCTTTTGCTTCCATTTTTCTACTTTTTAGCTCACCCCATTCTAAAAGTTCAAAGTCTACATTCTGTTCAAAACTAACCCCATGCACACCATTGCTCTTGTAATTCTGAGGCTTGCTTCCATTAGACAAATTTTTGTGATGCATATTGGTAAGGAAGAAAACACTCACGGAAATGCCAGCAATGATAAATATCTGAACAATTTTGAAGATATAGATGAATGGAATTTTCTTCATCAACAAAATTTCTCTATCAAAACATGCTCTAAAAAGTTCCATTTTGTTCAAACCATATTCCTTTGTTGTGAGGGATGTTGGGTGGAATTTCTTTCTATTGTATGGAACTGATAACTCTGCATTTAATTGTGGATAGCAAAGATGAAATGCTAATCTTTGAAAGGCCAATACTTGGCAAGGAAGCAGCAATAAAAAAATTAAAAAATCTAAACGCAATTCCAAAAATTGTAGTAAAAATAAACCTCAGAGTCTCATTTGGCTTCATCACAACTCCATTGCGATTGATGGATGCCATTATGGCTGTCATTTTTGAACAACTAAGAAATTATGTTGATGATACAAAATAATTCATCCATTTTAAATTTAATGCAATTAGCATGGTTGTTTTTGCAACTAGAAATCACTTCATAATTTGCTTGCATGTCGACATTCGTATTCCCCAGAGTGTTATCAATATCTTTCCTTTTTTAATGTTGCCCATCACACATATTGCATAAATCTCCTTTGCTTTGAAAAGAAATGAAACTACTCTCTTTGCCTTCAATTTTGAGTCTTCTGCTGTAAATAATACAAACACAAGGTTTTCTGCCCATAAATCTGAATGAAGAAGAGAAAAATGTTGGCTGTGTAAAGACCCAAACACACAAGAAAAGCCTTCACTGTGAATATCTTCTATGTTCTGCAATTCAGTATTTAATTCTATTTTTTTGAAATTTCATTTATGCAAAGTACGAGAAAGAAAGGGAAATTATGCTTGTTGTAACTCTCACTGTGAAACACGTTTGTTAAATTGTGGATGAGGAAATCAAGAATTGATACCTGAACTCGAAGAGGACCCTTGAAAAAATGTGTGTTAATTATGCCTCTTCCTATTAGTCATATAGTTCCATTAAAACTACTTCCCTGGGATTTCGCAAAGTTTTTTATTCTTACAAGTGGCAGAGGATTTTAAGCAAAAAAAATCTGGAACCAGATTCTTATTTCAACAAATCCCGGGGTTTGTTTTTCAAAATCGTTTTTTTAAAGATTGTTGGGGATCGATGCTTTCCTTCACTGGATTTTATTGCATAATTCAAGGGATTTGATGCGTAATTTATGGGTTTTGATGAAGCTTAGCAAAAATCCTCCACTTTTAAATATTTCTTCAACTTCCCATGTTGATCACTGTTTCTTTTCTTCTTTATGTAGCACAGAGCCTTACGTTGCTTCCTACGCAATTTTCTCACAACTATTTCGTCACGGTCTTTTTTTACGGATTTTCTATGGCTGAGTAGCTCTGTGTTTTATTTCTCTGACCAACACTTCCTCAGTTCAGGTTCTTGTTTACGCAACCCTTTCTCCTATATTTATGTTTTTCCTGCTTATTTTCCCCTTCTATGAGGGTGCTATACGCATGCATATAAGTGAAAAACGTTCTCCTCTTCTTTCTGAGCTTAAATATGTTGAAAATAGAAACAAGAAATGCTAAATATATAAGTGCTAAAAATAGAATTTCTATAAATAGCATTTAAGGATACATTCCAATTTTAG
Organism: Pinus tabuliformis; assembly: GCA_031772625.1. Taxonomy (NCBI): domain Eukaryota; kingdom Viridiplantae; phylum Streptophyta; class Pinopsida; order Pinales; family Pinaceae; genus Pinus; species Pinus tabuliformis. The sequence goes on along the minus strand of CM062815.1, from coordinate 802,984,724 downwards.
TTAGTCCTTGAACTAAAATTGAGAATTAAAATTCGAATTTGATTTTAGCAGTTGTTTGAAAAATAATTAATTAATGCATCTTGAGTTAATTAGTTGGAGAAAATCAAACATGAAGTCTATGTGAAGACATGCAACAGTTTCCCCTTTGATTGAGGAAGTTATCCCTTGATTAAGGAGATCAGGATGAGGTGTACTTTGAGTTGTAATTAGTTAGCTCAGTTAACTGAGTTGAGTCGAGTTAGATTAGTTCCAACAGTTTGTGGAACTAATTGTGAGTTCAGTTAGTTCATGCATGCATGCATGTAACTACTGCACTTCAGATAACTGAATATTCTCTCATAAATAAATCATGCATGTTAGTTCAGATAGAGACCCAGTTGAGACCAGATGATGGGACAATGTACTATCAGTTCCAAGAATATTCCATTGAGGATCTCTCTTGCATGCAGAAGGAATTCATTCCTTGGAGATTGCACAGTAACTTCTGAGTTTGGTGCGTTGTGTCAGAGGTGAATTCACATAGGTGGCAGCTAGAGGACCAAGGAGAAAATGCACAAGAAAATAGGAGGCTTGGAGGACTGAAGGAAGGCATATGTTGTGTCTATTCAGTCTATGAGCAGCATTGAGGGATTGTACTGAGAGCTGGATAGCTTGTGAGCTAAAGCTTTGTGTAATTCATACATATTTCCACTTGTATGATAATACAAAGATCATGGTTTTTAGCTGAGGCTTTCCCCAGAGTATTCTTCTGTGTTCATGTGTGATTGATTTCTCATTCTCTATTATATGTATTCTAGTTGATCTTGCTCAAAAATGATTAAGCTTCCGCAAGTTTGTTTGTAGAAGTAGATCAAGTATTTTTCTTTAGTATATTGCATTATCAGATGATCTACAATGATAATTTCTACATGGTATCAAAGAAAAGGTGATAAAAGCAAAGAACAATATACAAAGAACGGAGAATTTCGAAGTTTGAAGTTCCTGATTATAGAATTCAAATTCTTATCACATCTCAAATTTCACCAATGGCATTCAACGGTTTGAGACTCAAGTATGCCCTTGATGGAAGCTCGAATTATATAGCTTAGAAGGATCACATGGAAGTGGTATTAGAGGACAACGGTTTGAAGTACTTCATTGATCAAGAAGTCCCCAAGCCAACAACTGTTAATGCCCAAGAATTGGTGGAATGGAAGAAATGTGTGGCTAGTGCGAGGAGGATTCTTCTGGAGGGAGTTCGAGACCACATAGTCTCGAGTCTCCATGGGAAGGAGGCACCATTTTCAATATGGAAAACATTGAAGGATATATATCAGAACAACAATGATTAGAGGAAGATGGCACTGAAAGACAAGCTTCGGAAAATCAAGTGTGAAAAGGGCGACACGATCTCTACATATCTAAACAAGCTCACCACCTGCAGGGATGAGATTGGAAGTGTAGGGAACACAACAGCCGATGATGACATGGTGAGTCTTGCTCTCCTCAGTCTCCCTAAGAGCTAGCATAGCTACCAAGACTCGGTAGATGGAAGAGAGAAACTGCCAGATTGGGAACGACTTTGGTCGGATCTGATGCAGGAGGAGATAAGAAGAAGCACCAGAGATGGATCTTCATCAGAGCAAGATGATGAAGAAAATCTAGCCTTAGCAAGTAAGGCGAGAAAAGGGAAATGGAAGGCATCCTATTCCAAATCCAGTTCTTCCCATGGTGGGAAGAAAATTTACAAATCGAAAGTGCGATGCTTTCATTTTCATGAGTTGGGCCATTATGATACGAATTGTCCACAGAAGAAATCCAAGCAGGGATCCTCGAAGGGATAAAATGGTGAGGCACTGACCTCACAGTTCGAATTGGATTTCACCCTCATCGCATGTATGGTTTCATCGATGATGGGGTGTGTTTGGTACCTGGAAAGTGGAGCTTCATTCCACATGACTAGCGACAAGCATATTTTTAGTACCTTGGAGGAGAAGGACCTCCAGATGTGGATCGAGATGGGTGATGATGGAAAGTACCGTGTTTTAGCTGAAGGTAAGGTTGTGTTTCAGAGGGAGCATGGAGCTCCTCTCACCTTGACTAATGTAAAGTATGTACCTGGTCTGAAGAAGAATATTTTGTCCATCACTATGCTGGAAGACAAAGGCTATGATATAGTCTTTAGTAGAGGAAAGGCATTCCTGAGGCATATCAGCACTGGATAGACCAAGACGATTGGGATTCGAGTAAATAATCTCTACAAGCTGGAGGTAGACGACTGTGCTGCATTGAGTTCCAAAGCAGAGTTGGTGCAAAGCCAAGATGTTGGCGAGCTATGACATAGAAGATTGGGCCACTTGCACCATGGGGCCTTGAAGATCATGCAACATATTTCTACCGGACTTCCCAAGGGAAAACTGGAGAAAATGGATACATGCAAATGTTGTAGCTTGGGTAAGTATGCGAAATCTTCCTTTCAAGATCGAGACAGTAGAGCTGGAGAAATCCTGGAGCGAGTTCATACAAATGTGTATGGACCATTCACTACAGCCTCCATCGCTAAACAAACGTACTATGCTATTTTTATTGTAGATGTTGGATCTACTTTATGCAGAAGAAGGATCAAACCTTCTCAAGGTTTTATGAGTTCAAAGCCTTGGCAGAGAAAGAATCTGGAAAGAAAATAAGGGCCTTGCGAAGCGACAATGGTGGAGAGTATGTCTCCCAATAATTTAAGGACTTCTGCGCAGCAGAAGGAATTAAATGAGAGTTGACAACACCCCATAACCCATAGTAGAATGGGGTGGCCGAAAGGAAGAACATATCAATTGTGGGAGAAGCTTAGGCGATGTTGCATGACCAAAGCCTACCACTTCATTTGTGGGCTGAGGCATGCAATACAACAATATACTTGCAAAACAGAAGCCTACATCCTATACTAGGAATGAAGACACTAATGGAGGCCTTTTCCGGGAAGAGACCAGATGTGAGTCACTTCAGGATCTTTAGATCATCGGTTTATTTCCATGTGACCAAAGATGCCCAGAAGAAGCTAGATCCAACAGCTGAGTTGGGGATACTTGTGGGGTACACTGATACACCCCACAACTATCGGGTGTTCTTTCCTACCAGTCAGAGGACAGTGGTACGCAAAGATCTGAAGTTCGACGAGCAGAAAGCCATGCGAGTATCACTTGAGAGGGAGCTCAAGTTGCATGCAGAGGAGGAACTTTTAGTTCCTAAGGAGGAGGAGCCTCAGACTGATGCGGAGCAGCCGCATGCAAAGGATCCGGGAGTGGAGACATCCACTCATGCAGAGTCTTCCAGAGATGGGTAGAAACGCTCAAGGGAAGCTAACAGATTGGTGATGGATGCGAGAGAGAATGTGGGACAGCCATTTTCTCAGCGCAGATAGAGGAGGTCACCCGCGGTACACTGGTTACATGGCCTTGGTTGGGAAGTGTGTAGAGACCGAACCTTCTTCATTCGAAGAAGCAATGCAGCAACCAGTCTGGGTTGATGCTATGGTGGAGGAGTACAACTCCATCATTTGGAACTATTTTTGGGATGGTGTCCCAAGACTGGAGGACAACTCAGTTGTGACTTCCCGATGGCTTTACAAGGTAAAGCAAGCAGCTGATGGCAGTGTTGAGAAACATAAGGCAAGGTTTGTTGCCCATGGTTTCTCACAGGTCAAGGGGATCGGCTACGATGAGACTTTTTCTCCTATAGTAAGGTACTCATCTATTAGATCGATGTTGGCACTATCAGCTCAGATGGGTTGGAAGATCCATCAGATGGATGTGAAGACTGCATTCCTCAATGGGAAGATTGAGGAAGAGGTGTACATTGAGCAACTGGAAGGTTTTGAGACCTTCGATCGTGAGTCACATGTGTGCCGACTCAAGAGGGCTTTATACGGGCTGAAGCAAGCACCTCGTGCTTGGTACGCTAGGATCGACAACTATTTCACAGGGTTGGGTAACCTTTACCACATCATGGTAGAAGGTAAGCCATTGATCATTGTTATTTATGTTGATGATCTGATATTGACAGGTGATGATCAGTTGATCAAGTCTTGCAAGGAGGACCTTGCAAGAGAGTTCAATATGAAAGACATGGGTCTTATGCACTACTTTCTAGGCATGGAAGTGTGGCATAAGGATGGGGAAGTGTTTGTGTCTCAAGGAAAGTATGCTAATGAGATACTCAGGCGATTCCACATGGAGAAGTGCAAGCCCATGCAGACTCCTCTAACTGGTAACTGGACGAAGGAGGATGCTACTTCAGGTGAGGTAGTAGCTGCTACTGTTTGTTGGCAGCTTGTGGTTTCATTGATGTATCTAGTGAACACACGACCAGATTTGTGCTCTGAGGTGAACCAAATGAGTCAAGCTATGGTTCAGCGTACCAAGCTGTTTTGGAAGGCAGCGAAGCATGTGTTGAGATACCTCAGAGGCACATCTCAGTATGGATTTTGTTACAGATGGACAGAGGGAGTGAACCTCTAGGGCTTCACAGATGCAGATAGGGCAAGGAGTCCATTAGACCGGAATAGCACTTCAAGAGGAATCTTCAACCTTGGTTCAGTTGTAGTTTCTTGGTACAGCAGGAAACAGAGGTCAGTTGCACTTACCTCAGTAGAGGTTGAATACATGGTTGCCAGTCAGGTAGCATGTGAGGCCATCTGGATGCGGAAGATTCTAGTTGGATTGTTTGGTCAGAGGATGGATCCAACTGTGATCTATTGCGATAACCAGAGTTGTATCAAACTCTCTGAGAATATAGTATTTCATGACAGGTCCAAGCACATCGATATCCGGTATCATCATCTTCGAGACTATGTGGTGAAGAGGATCATGTTGTTGTTGTATGTTTCGACTAAGGAGCACGATGCAGATATTTTGACTAAGGCATTGTCAAAATGAAAATTCGAGTTCCCTAGAGACAGGATTGGTGTGACAGATAATCCCTTTCTTGTTGAGAGGGAGTGTTGAAAATAGCAACAAGAAATGATAAATATAGAAGCGCTAAAAATAACATTGCTATAAATAGCATTTCATGATACATTCCAATTTTAGTTAGTCCTTGAACTAAAATTGAGAATTAAAATTTGAATTTGATTTTAGGAGTTGTTTGAAAAATAATTAATTAATTCATCTTGAGTTAATTAGTTGGAGAAAATCAAACATGAAGTCTATGTGAAGACATGCAACAGTTTCCCCTCTGATTGAGGTTTGAGGAAGTTATCCCTTGATTAAGGAGATCAGGATGAGTTGTACTTTGAGTTGTAATTAGTTAGCTCAGTTAACTGAGTTAAGTCCAGTTAGATTAGTTCCAACAGTTTGTGGAACTGATTGTGAGTTCAGTTAGTTAATGTATGCATGCATGTAATTGTTGCACTTCAGATAACTGAATATTATCTCATAAATAACTCATGCATGTCAGTTCTGTCAGAGACCTAGTTGATATCATATGATGCGACAATGTACTATCAGTTGCAGGAATATTCCATTGAGGATCTCTCTTGCATGCAGAAGGAATTCATTCCTTGGAGATTGCGTAGTTACTTTTGAGTTTGGTGAGTTGTGTGAGAGGTGAATTCACACAGGTGGCAGCCAGAGGACCCAGGAGAAACTGCACAAGGAAATATGAGGCTTGGAGGACTGAAGGAAGGCATATGTTGTGTCTATTAAGTCTATGAGCAGCCTTGAGGGATTGTACTAAGAGATGGATAGCTTGTGAGCTAAAGATTTGTGTAATCCAGACATATTTCCACTTGTATGATAATACAGAGATCAGGGTTTTCAGCTGAGGCTTTCCCAAGAGTATTCTTTTGTGTTCATGTGTGATTGATTTATCATTCTCTGTTATATGTATTCTAGTTGATCTTGCTCAAAATCTATTAAGCTTCCGCAAGTTTGTTTGTAGAAGTAGATCAAGTATTTTTCTTTAGTATATTGCATTATCAGGTGATCTATAGTGAGAATTTCTATAAAATCTAGTTGTGATGGTGGAAGAAAGACTTAACACAGGGCTTGGTTGGCGTTGGAATGATGAATGAAGGAAATAGCATTACATAGATTTTGTTTGAATGCATTTTGTTTTACCATTCCAACTCATATGTCGACCTACGCACCCGTGGTTTCCCATGTGTCTCTACTTTGACTGCATTCATTTCGTTGCATGCCCATTTTTTATATATATGCAATGATATATACGTCTTCATTATTTGGTTATGACTTCACTCATTTCATTGCATGGCCACCTATGTTTATATATGCAATTACATATATGTCCTTTCATCCACTCTCCTTTCATATATCGCATATATAGTTTTGCATTATTCTTTGTCATTTTTTATATGCTCGCTTCTTAATTTGCTTTTGAAATGACCATAGGATAGGTCATTTTAAAATCAAATTTCTTATAATGACATTAACTCTTTGTGATTTTGTAGGCAAACACAAATTCTTATGGAAAAAATATTAAGTCCTCAATATTTGATCAAAAATGCTTATAGGATGATGTATATGGAATTATGGTAGGAAACTTATATGGGTTAATTTAGGATTACGGAAAAAAATTTTAATATGTATGGTAGGGCAATGGATATAAATAGGATTATGATGAGGGTAGGATGTAGTTAATGGATTATAAATAGGAAAAATATAAGATGATGAATGTAGGTAGGTTAAATGTAATGTACACATATCCAAGTTAAATTAGTTCTAACAATTCTAGAAATTTTTTGAAAAATCAAAGGTTCTAAGAACAATTTTACACTTACTGTACTTATACTTCCATAATAGCTTGATGTCAATGCTAAATGATGTTGTGCTTTGCTGGTTCATTTTTGACTCATGATGATGGTACTTCTAGGATAGATTGCAATGTAGACTTATTTCTGCTTCATGTTTTCACATCCATCATTGATTCATGATCTTTGAATGTTGTTGTTGTTCAGGTCCCTTCTGCAATTTGTACTTGATGATTCAGGTCCCTTATGACATGTATTTTTATATGTAGAATTTGTCATATAATACATCTTTCTTCTGAAATTTCAGGTCCCTAATAAATTCAATGATATTTTCAGGTCCCTTCTGACAAATATTTCAAGTTCCGTCTTCAATTCAGCTGCTCAAACTGAGTTCCTTTTGCAACTTCCCCCTTGCTTATGTGAAGACTTGTCCTCAAGTCTTGTATTATTTTGGAGGGTTAATTATGAAAAATCAAACTGTCGTAAGAGTAAAACAAAATAGAAAATTCATACAGGCCAAACTAGTTGGTTTTCCTCCATGAATTGGAGTTTGTATTGTGCCACTTTCATGGATTTTCACAACCAAATTCTATTATTTTTTATCTTTTTCTATTTTTTTTTTTTTTACATCATGAAAATTGATGTGACTTGACAGGGTACAAAACTTGACTTCTTCTTCTTATTATTAACTTCATGTCTTTTGTCTCGATCTCGATCATGTCGTAGAGTGATTGGTGTTGTTGGTCAGTAAGTAAAGAAAAGCTTCAAGAGTTTGAGTTTCATTGGATGAACTCAACATCAGGTGAATTTTCACTTTTCTTTGACTTGAACATTTTTATTCATATTCTGAAATATGAATTTAAAATTGACTTTGAAAAGTACTTCATCCATGGAGTTCCCTACTTCATTCTTCCTATGACCTGCAAAAACATAACACTTGCCTGCAATACAATATTAGATGATGGAGGAAGAGAGGTGTATAATATCTCTTCCTCCAAGAAATATGTAAATCATTACAAGCATTTCTTAGAAAACAAGTCCAAATATGATATACAAAGAAAATGCATTTGTTTACCCCTTAAGGAATGGTGGCCAGCCTAGACCTCCTAGCGATACGTTTTTCACAAAATCTTAGTTTTATGTCCAATTAGAGTGATTCCAAAGCCAAGTTGAAGTTAATTCATATGGATAGCTCTAGTATAAACAATTTTTCAAAATGGTTTAAAATGATATCGTAAAAATTATGAGTACCATGTTTGATAGAGCTACTTGTGAATATTTTACTAGACCAACAGTCACTATTTGAAATGTAAATTTTTCGTTAAAGATTGGATTGATGTGATTCCACTTGGATATTAGATTAGATTCATTTTTTTCATTCCATTAGAAACAAGTTTTAAAAATAATTAGGTTTGATATCAAAAAATTGGTGATGAACAGACCTAGGAGGCAGAGTTTTACTATGCTGATTTGACGACACACAATCACTAAATGTGGAATAACTTTTTCATTTGACCTCCAAATGGGATTATTCAAATTGTGTATTTATCTAAACATGAATATATATCTCCCATATAAACAGGTTTTGAAAATAATATTAGTTGGTATGTTAAATATGCCAATGAACAATCAAGACCTAGAATTGTCACCATGCAGATTTTTCGAGAAGCAATTAGTATTTTAAGAATAACATTTTCATATGATACCTGATTGATGTGATTCAAATTTATTTGGAAACTAGATTCCATGGGTATCTTCCCTATGAATTTCAGGTAAAAATGTTTCCATTAGACACCTGAAATCAAGGTTGTACTAACTCTGTCCTCAACATTTCACTTGAGACCTAGTTTTGATTTTGATCACATTTTATTTCTGATATAAATTGAAAAATTCAAAATGGATTCAAATACTAGATTTCGAGAGATATGTTAAAAAAAAACATGATTTCAAAATGATCCTATATGGTTACCCAAACTAGGATTTTTCTTACTACCTTTTGCCATGTAATCCTTTCAAATGAGTATCGAACAATGATGTGAAATTTTATTCATGAGAATTTAAACCAAAAGTCTTATTGTGAAATCATTCTACCTATTTATTTATTTATGTTATTCTATCCTACTCTATTGTAGAAAAATAAGTCATTCTCTCAAGTATAAGAGAATTTCCAATGCATCCATTTTCGTAACAAGATCATAAGTAAACTCACATCCAAATTTGAAAAATATACTTTAATGAATGTTTGGACATGAAAAATTATTTGATCATAAGATTTTATGCTAAAAAATGTTGAAAAATGGAGTAGTGTTGTGACCTAATGACTAGTTGAAACCATGTTTTAAGATGATCTTTGTTTTATCAGTTCTCGTTAATTGTCATAGCACAAAACTCTTCTTGTGGTACTTGTTCAAAATATTGTATGCACAAGGGATCTTGTGATATACATGCTAGAAATTCTTCAATTTCTGGCTCTAATGTTTGATCTTCATTGCATGTGATCCATGACTCATTCACCTTCTCACAAAGATAGCTAGAAGAATGTTCTAGATTCTCTTCCTGTGGATCATCTTCATGGATGTTGTGTCGCTCTTCTATCCTTTGACATGAAGATTCATCCCTAGTGAGAATTCTAAATTGAGGACAAGGACTTGAGAATAGTCTTGTGTTGGCATACCATCCTTCTCTAAATGATTTCCTCAACATCATTTTTAGATCTTGTCTTGCAAATGGATGTTGTAGTTATTTATATTATTTTTGATTTTTTTTGTTAGGGGTTTTGTTTTGGGAATCTACTTTTCTAATTTCTATGTCTAAACATAAATAACCATAATGAAAAGTGTTTTTTTTTTATGTGTTTTATAAACAATCTTCCTAATTGACTATATTGAAGTATGCTTCCCCAGAAACAGCGCCAAAATGTTGGGTCAATTTACTATGCAAATTAACGCAAGTATTTAATTATCAATATGGGTTTGTATAACTTAGAAGCATGTCCAAAGTCTATGGATTTCAATGGTAGTCAATGTTAGAAGGCGAAATATAAAGATTGAAAGAAATGGATATTACAAATATAAAATCCAATTAAGTAATTTTTTATTCACTTATTTAATATATGAGGGATGAGGCTCCTAACTTAGGAGAACCAGGTTGTCATTCCCTACAATACTACTTTCATTAAGAGAAATCCAAAAGCATTAATTAACAATGGTTTATGATCTAGAATATGTAAAAGAAGAGCTCCTAACTAAGGAGGACCAAGTTGTCCTTCTTCGCAATTCTTATTTCAAACCAGAAATGCAGAAATAACTTCAAATAAGAAAAAGGAGAATGAAATTCAGTTTTAGTTCAAGTTCAAATAGAAGGGGAATTTAACTTAAATTCCTGTGTGTCCCTTCATATGTAGATTAGAATTAAACCAATATCCATTCAGCAATCATCACACATCTAAATACATTTGAAACAATAATTAATTTATATGGAAATTAGGTGGATTTTAATCAGCAAAATTTGATAAAAAACGAGGGCCAACAGAAGTAGATAATAAAAAATGAAAGAAAGCAAGAAATTAGATTACTTTTGTAAAAATAAACTAATGGCAGAAAATTGAAGACAAGAAATAGAATAAAAGAAAGCAATAATCACATTCTACTCAGACACCTCCCCGGAAATAACGCTAAAAAGTGATGAGCGCTAGTATTGTAGCAAGGATGCTGCAAATCCTTGGCTATGAGCTTTACTTATCAACCCAGGGTTCGTACAAACTTGGAGGTGACAGTGTTATATGCACAAGTAAAAGTGAAGGTCCTGCTTGTTGTCACTGTTCGTCCGGTGAGAGATCCTAGGGGTTCCAAGCCAGACTTCTATAGAGTCAAAAGAAGCTTGATTCTTTGATGGATGAAGAACAAATCTACTCTAAGAGAGCTACTCTACTGCAATAATGAAGAAAAAAATATGTAATGCTAAATCACACCATATCCTAATTAACCATTTAAACAACTATGCTAAGTAAAATTGCTAAATCAACACTAAACAAATGTTACTATCTAAGTTGTAGAAGTAAAGAGCATCAAACCATACTAATGTGTAAGCAAGAAAACTAAACTAAATCTATTTTCACTTTTTTGGGTTTTTTAGGCAAAATCAAGTATGCAATTTAATTGTTCTTGTGGATGTGACAGGTGGATGGAAGGTGGTTGAGGATGGCTAGAAGGCTTATGGAGTGGTTGGATGGTGTGGAAGGGTCCTAGGAGGATTTTTGTGACTTCCTAGAGGTTCCCCATCAATTAGGCCTCAAAATAGGCCGTTTCAAGAAAACCTAGAGAATGTACTAGAAACCTACAAGATGATCCTGTAGGAATTACAGGAAACCTACAAGATACAACCGAGAGCTAATTGTGAGGTATTGGAGGTGTTGGGAAGCTTGGAAAAGGTGTGTGATGAGTGGAATGGGGTGTTATAAGGTCTAGGAGAACTCAGGAGGCAATATCCAAGATAAGAGATGGCTAGATTCACTCAATGTATCTAGGGGAATTTTAATGAAAAATGACAAAAGAAATAGTGAGGGTGATGGTGGAACAAGAGATGGCTAGGGTGGATGAAGTGGAAGATGGCTGCTGGTGATGAAGTCTGGGTCTCCTCCTGAAGTACCTATTTTGCTTAAAACATGTGTGTTTTCCAAGAACTATGCAACAAGATACATTTTCATAAACTAGAAAAGCATGAATCAATTGCCTGTATTATGCATGAAGAAAGTGCTGAAGGGAATGAAAGCATGAGTGAGATCTTATTGCAAAAGTAGAGTAATGGAAAAAAATGACAACGAAATGAACCAAATACTGAATCAAGACCACAAACTCCAAAGCTCATGCAAGAACTAGAAATATGTCTTTTTGGGGTTGCTGAAGGGTCTCTTCCTCAAGTCATGGTCCCAGAGGGAGGAAGTGAGACCGAGACACCTGCTGACAACCTTATGGTGATCCTTTTTCTCCTTGCTAACTTGCTAATTGAAATAAGGAACAAATGGAAGCAAGTTAACATACAACCAATCTAATCTACAATGTTGTAATGGAAATGCAACTACTAAGCAAATGAACAATTAAACTATGATCTATGCTAGCATACATGTACAATAAAGAGGAGCCTTGGCTGCTAGGGTTGGGCCCTAACTCAAGAGATTCAGCCCTCTGAGTTAACTCAGTGCTGGCTCCAAACAAAACTCATTCTTATTATCAAAACAATGGATTACATCAAAAACTGCCACTAGTCTTGTAGCTTGAAAATAGAGTAGAGTTTTACAATAAAAAATCTGAATCCCACTAAGGTCCTAGGCCTCTCTACTTATACATCTGATGTCTCCAACAACTTCCTTAAAATTAAGGAGGCTCGACTCCCAAACTCGAGATAAACTGGTGCTTTGTTTTTCACTTGCTCGGCTGCCTTCTAGTCCTCGTGATTTGGTTGTTTGCACTCCAAGCTGATGGAGGAATATTCGAATGGAGGGGTAGTAAATGAGGAGGATTTTCCTCAAATTCCTCTCCCTTGTCCCATTCGAGTTTTGGCCAAGGTCTTTGCCAAAATTCCTTGATTTTATCCTTTAATCCTGCCTTAAATGCACATTATACCACAAAGCAAAATATCCAACTCTAACTCATCTCATAAACAAAATATAATCAAAAGTATGCAATAAGTTATGAGAATAGTTGGTTTGACTAAGCTAGGAGGTGAATTAAGGCCTATATAATTACCCAATGATGAGGCTCATCATTGAGTGTGCAAAGGCCTAGGGTAGAAGTCTGCAGCTGAGTGCGCGGACCCCTGCAGCTTTGTGCGCAGGGTAGTCAGAGTATGTACTGGAAATCTCGATTATCAATAAAGAAAAGTATTATGGAATTATCTTTATATGTGTTATTTTACTTCTGTTATGAATGTGCGATTATGTTATGTTGAATAATGGGGTTATGAATTAATGGTATATTGATGCGTGAATCGATCTATTTTACTTTGTTATATGAACGCAAGTAAAAATATCTATTTACGCGAAGATAACCATAATGCATGTTAAAGTTAACCAATACTTAAGTGAATCTGAGTAAGTACAGAAGTAAGATAAATTGTAGAGGCATGTAAGTCCCTGATTTATCTATTTAGGATCCGTGAAGGATGATCCGAGACTTTCGTGAAGGCTTTAGGGATGAATAAGAGACGTACTTTGATAAACCCTAAAGGGCTTATCGGTCTACGCGAAGGAAGGTTAGGGTATATAACTAACATCATAACCATCTCAAGGTGCAGAAACTTGGTTCCTGCATCCCCCCATATTACTTTGAGTGAGACTTCAGTTCACGCTCCGCGGATTGATGCCGAAAGGGCCAGTAGTGTAGGGATTTTCTTGGCTATTTAACGTTGAACCTAGGTTAGGGACCATCAAGCAAATAAATGGTTCCATTGCTGGGACTGGGACCTTCATAATGAGATGTGTTATGTCGCATCATTGGAATCCAACTAAGGAGGAGATTGAAGACTGGTTGGACATAAAGATCCACGAACTCGCGGCGCAAGAAAATAGGAATCCGCAATTGACGCAAGAACAGTGGTTGGACAGATATTTGTACATAGAGATACACAAAATATTCTTATGTTCCTTAACTATTGAATTGTATGAGTGGATCGTGAAGTTGGAAGATGGCCAAGGGAGGTGGAGGCTTGACAGTCCAATTGTCTGCACCCCGGAGTTAGTGCGGAAATTGGAAGCCTCTGAAGACAAGATTGTGTGCGCTGTCGATCATTGGCTCAATTGTATCATAGGAGGGTTTGTGACAGAGTTCAGAGTCAAAACTTTAGTCAGTTACAGCAAAGCAGAGCACCGCTTCTGCAAAGCACCGCGAGGTAAGTATTTGAAATCGTTAAATACTTGGATTAAGATGCTCTTGTGTGAAAAGCGAGTTATGAAGCTACGTTGATGTTTGGGGCTACGTGAAGTGGAAGGACTTTCAGGGACGAAGGAAGAAAAGGCCTTGAATATAGCCCACTGACCGAGCCTCGTCTAGGTGGTGACTAGGGAGAAACACAGGCTTCTCCACAAAGCATTATTCATTTGATAAAGCAAGGGTTCCCGCGAATACCTCATCCACTCACACCACCTCCACCTTCACCCACACCACCGCCACCTCCACCAACATTCAACATGGCGAAATCCATACAGCTACCTATGTTCAATTGTGTGGGAAATGAAGATCCAAACCAGTTTTGGTTCGTCGCGAAGGCTATATGGGAAGCTCAGGGTATCACGAATGATAAAATCAAGAAAGTGACATTGGTTAGTACTTTGTAGCACCACACACTAACTTGGTACATTAAGTACTGCACTGATAATCCGACGTTTACATTGGCAATATCCAGACTGCGCTGAATAAGGAATGTAGTAGGCCTAAGTCTGAGGCGCAATCAATTGTGGGATTCAAGGAGATCATGATGAAGCCTGGAGAGACGCCCTAGGATTTGGATGAAACATTGAAGTGTACGATCCGTGAAGCCAACATGAATTTGATTGATGTTCAGCACCGCGAATGGTTTATGGCCTTGCTCCTGCCTCATCTAAGGGTTGCACTATCACAACAGAAGATCGGGACTCGGGCGAAAGCTCAGGAAATCATGATGAGGTTGCACGAGACACCAATGTGCAATTGTAGAACCTTTACCTCGAAATGCAAAGTCTGAAGAAAGATAGAACAGCTCGGCCAAAGGTGCGTGAAGAAGTGTGGTGCCTAAAGTGCAAAAGCCAGGGGCATGAAAAAGATCACTATCCAATTTTCACAAATTATGTTGCCGCAAGGGGACCAATGCCTCTGAGGCCAGAAGCTGTAGCAGGGCCAAGTACAGGGCCCGTGCTATCCTGTGCTATCTGTCAGGTAGTTGGGAAAAATGTGACAGAGAATTTCCATTTGCTTCAAAAATTCATACAGACACCACAACAACTCTTTTGCAACTTTTGTTAATCTGTGGGTCATGATGAGTGCAATTGTTGGAATTACAAACTAATGATGGACAGGCCACCTGCATATAGGGTGCATGCAGAAATGAGGCCTTCGGACCAAAGAATTGGAGGAGCGCGAGGTGAGTATCATGGGCGCGACCGAGGCCGAGATGGAGTAGGACCTGGTAGAGGTCAAGGGTAAGTTATTTGTCACAATTATGGAGGACCAAGACACTACGCGTGAGACTACCCGAATCCGATGCGACTATCATGCCACTATTGTACTCATTTTGACCACGCGACATAGGATTGCCCTATATTGTTAGCTAAGATACGTGAAAAGGGGGCGCAACCTCAGTAATTGACTCAGAACCTGCAAATGATGAGGGCTCAGCCTCACAAGGAAGACCCTATGGTAAATATTGTGCTCTAGAGTGGAGCGACGACTGGTGAGGATAAGGGGAAGTAGCCTAAAGAAGGTGAGTGGGTCTACAAACCACCAGAAAAGGAGACCAGGTTTGATCTAGAATGCACAAAAGAAACATTTATGGAAGTAAATAAAAGTTTCACTGAGGCCTCTACCTCACGAAGTCAAGAGAAGTCGGTTGAAGAAATGGACCCATCCATGATTACCACATTCTTGGAGACTTGCATGAAACTGCTCCATGATAGCAAGGCTATGAAGGGACTGCAGAAGTTGATCAATAGGTGTGCTGGCAAGGAAAACACTATTGAAGGACCATGCGTAGTTAGAAATATTGGTAAGCATAAGGCAAGAACTGGACATGAGATTAGAGTCACCGCACAAATAGGAGAATATGAAATGGACCAAGTTATCTTGGACCTAGGGTTCGACGCAAATGCTTTTTTTGAAAAAGACATGCGAAAGAATGGGGAGACCTACACTACAGTGGTCTTTGGTTCAGTTAAGGATGGTGAATCAGCAGAAAATCATCCCAATGGGGAGGTTGCAGGGGGTAATAGTTGATATCGAAGGCGAGAGCGCACTAGCTGATTTTGAAGTGATAGAGATTGTGGATGAAAAAAATCCCTACCCCACGCTCCTTGGGATCGATTGGGCTGCTGAAATGAATGGGGTAATCAATATGAAGTGAAATATGATATTTGAGAAGAAATCACTCTCCATATAGTGGTGCCACTAGACCCTACAGAAGGATCGCGTTATACTGAACTAGTCCACGATTATGAAAGTGATGATGATTTGGACCAGATTTACAAGATAATGGTGTGAGATCAGGATTGGGTGAATCTGACAGCAAACAGATGTATTCCGTTGGACCACAAGAGATCCTGCACATCAGATTCAGACAAAGAACTATACCACTGGTAGAATCGATTGCATGAAGTATCTACGCTGCGCTGTAATATGATGACCAAGTCGTTGTGCTGTGTATCATCAGAGGTAAGAAATCTGCCTTACTATGATGGGTTAGGTGATGTTGATCACTTTTTGGATGCATTTGAAAGGGAGGTACCAGAGAAGCATTGCTTCTAGGCATTAGATTGGGTGTTGCACACTATGCCTGTAAGATGGTGGGGTATGCACAAAGATAGTCTTAATGATTGGAATGAATATAGGAGGATGATGAGGGTACGCTTTGGTCATCCGAAGTTGCGATTAACGAAAAAATATGATGGAAGAAATGATCCACGCTGTTATCACTCAGGTTGTCCCTAAAGCTCCTTAAAGGGATACGACCGAGGTAACCACAAACCAATCTTTGGACTGCAGGTCCTAGCCTACCTGCAATCAGAGAGGGCTCTCCCTTTATAATTTAGCTTTGTTTTGGGTTGATTTTAGGCTAGTTATGATTTTCTTGGGTTTTTTATTTTCATTTTGGTGGGATGGAGGATTCTTTCAAACAGAGTTGGGATGCATAGTGTGAGAAGTTCAAACCATTCGACATGGAGTCGTGGATTAGGCTCGCTGTTGCGTTTTCTTAGTCACAAGAGGAATACAGAGCAGGATAGCTACACATAAAACAATATCTAGCTAGAATAAAGATGGAACGAAGGTCAGTGAATGAAAGGCAACTAAGTAGCTCTCATTATGCTAACAGAGGGAAGGTGAATGAACATTCATATAGGAGCAGTCAAGGATTCCTAAACAACATTCATATATGAAGGAAATAGCGTAAATATGAGCAAATCAGTATTCATATTCAGGACTAATTCAGAGGAAAACATAGATAAATCACGAAAATTGAGAACAGAATACAACTAAGTGAGCTCTGAACTATTCTTTCTTTCTGCTATTTAGATAGTGAAACCATGATGGCATAAAACATATAAACTGTAAACAGAGATAAGAAACACTTATTGGGCTATGTAGAAGCGTTAGGATTCCATAGTCACTCTTCAGACATTAAAACACAACAGTCAGTTCATCTCCCAAACATTCCAGCGATCTTTGATTATAGAGACTCTCAGAAAATACAATGCAAGTCTAGAGGAAGTTATCGACCAACCAGCGCTTTAAACAATGCTCAGGGTGGTTTATATAGGCAAAATATCTACAATAAACAGATCTCAAACAGATCTGATGAAATAACTGCTTCTAACCTAATATGTACTGAAATAAATGCATAAAATATCTATCTAAGCTGCGCTGGAGGCAGCAGCATTCAACATGAGTAAATATGGTGTCATTTGAGCTCTGCGCTGGCCAATTTATCATAACTGTGCATTTAAGGAAGCAGCGCTGCTCCAAAAATATGACTGGGAACAATGTCTCTGCAATAACTTTGCGTTGAAAGCCTTCATCTATGCCTTTAGATGGCTTTAAAGCAACAAAGGAAGTGTTGGTGAGCCTTAAATGGCTGAATGATGTTTTTTTGACTTTGTTGAGCTTGCTTTGCTTTCATCTGCTTTGAAAAAATGGACTGATACTCTTTGCCGCATCCTGATACACTTTGGCACTGAATCTGGGCCTTTTCTCAGCGCTGATACTCTTTAAACTGTCCCATCGCCCCTTTCTACCTTTTAATGCAAAAATAACTGCTGCTAATGTCCTCCGTGGCCTTTGGGTGAAATCGGCGCTTGGCCGATCAAAAATAGCATTAAACCTTGCAAAAAATGCCGCAAAAAGGAGGATTTGTATACTGTTGACTGTACCGAGGCCGAAACTGGCTATCTGAAGCAAAACTGGGCCTTGGAGCGATCTCAGAAAGCTTAGGGATGCATGAATTCCCTTATCGGGAGCCGGGCGGGGGCATATATGTGAAAATATGAACAAATGCCACCTTTTCTTTTACACAGAAAAAGACCAATTTCTATGTAAAATTCATGAAAAACATAAGCGGGAACGGCATTGTAGCGAAGATTAAATCCTGGCCGTTGGATCGCGCGAAGGCAGATCCAACGGCTGGCGCTAAATCGCATTGGGGTGGACCATTGGTCCCAACACATAAAACCTCCGAAATGCCATGGACCCGAAATGCTTATATGCCCTTTCTTTATGGAGATCGGGTCCAGCCCATCGGAGCTTTCATATCAGCGGATTTGGTAAAAATGGGTAAGCGGACCTGATATACTTTATGCTGTGCTTTATTACTTTTCGGCTCCGCTAGTTGGAGCCATATAGGAGTGATGTGATTAAATATGGGCCATTGATCTCTGGGCCTGAATGCGCGGCTGAGATTAACTCGACAATTCGCTATCGGCGGGGTCATGGGGTTGCCACATAGAAATGCTGAAACCCATCGGACCCGATAAGTTATATAGGCCCTCTTTATTTTATTTTGGGTCCGACCCATCAGTAGAAAGGGAGTGGCTGTAAGCGGTTTTATCGGACCGCTTTTGGTACGGGCCCGGTTTGTGTCGGAAGCCGCCCAATACAACGAGAAGTTGACACGCGCCACAGGCCCTACGTCACCCTTTGACACTTTTCGGGTGCTTAAGGACGGCGATCGGGGGCGGTCTGAAATCGCCGAGGACCGTCGGATGGGAGGGCCCGGATCCGACGGATGACGGGATGCGGACATGGCAGAGCAATACGGCGGGGTTATATATGATGTTTTAAACGTATGATTGCCCCCTCCCAATAGCGATATCCCATCGGAGGGGGTCCAAATGAAACTTTATTATATCGGACCCATGTTTTTGTGAACTGCCAAGCCTTTTGGGAAATCAGAAGGGTTCCTTTCTAGTTTGGCATGGATTCTAAGGCATCGGAAGGGGTCTGATAGCCAAAAAGGGAGGATTTTATCCTTTTTTGAAGGTTTTTCATGGTTTTTGCATGGTTTTTGTATTCTTATGCCTTGGAAGGAGTCCAAAGGAACTTAGGGAGAAAGTGAAGTGGTTTTGAGAGGGGTTTAGTGGCCAAAGAGGGTTTCATGCCTTATAAAGGCAAACCAAGGCCAAAGAAATGATTTTTATACATATGAAAGGAAACTATGCAAAGGAATGAGTCCTTATGCATTTGGAAGATGGTGAGAGGGGTCAATGAGGGTTCTTGCTGAGTTTCAGATAAACTTAGAAATTCCCAAGGATGTATATGGTTATTTTCAACCAAGGGGAGGGGATAAGCATATAGGGGAGTTATAGAGATAGTTTTAGTAGGGGAAGGGAAAAGAGATAGGGAGTTACATAATAAAGTTAGTAGTTAATATGATAATGATGAGAAAAAGCGCTAAGAATGAAGTCTTAGGTTATCAATGGGGGAAAATGACTGATAGAAGAAGTGTGAACATTCCTTTAGTGAAGCAGATCTTCACCAAGGCAAATGATATGGAGAATGATGAATCTAAGAGGTATCAAGTAGATCTTAACCTATTTAGGGGAAGTTAGTGAGTGACTTGGGGACAGAGGAGGAAGGGGAAGTTAGACATGCATTTCTTGAAGTCCTCCAACTGAACAACTGCCTTCAACTTGTGATATGATAGATATAACACTTGACAATATGAAATGGATCACAAGCCATGATTCTGCAACCACAAAACTACCTACCTGACGTACTCACCTAGCATTTTCTCTTCTTTTTGGTTTGGGTGCACTTGAACTAGCATACCCAGCTTTTTGTTCTTTTCTTCTTACTGTCCTCCTATCTACAACTACACTTATTGCATCCGGGGGCTCAGATTAAGCTGTTGAGCACCCTTGTTTCTCTACCTATCTACAAATCTGCCAAGATTAAGCTGTTTGGACAGATAGTTATTCTCTATATTATACAACAAGAAATTGAAACCTAGGGAGGCCAAGATTAAGCTGTTTGGCCTACCCTTAACTGAAAACTGATCAAAATGGATTACTTATCAAAAATGCAACACAACAGTGGCATTTAGACTAGCACACTCTCATGGATACTTCTCTGGTCATCTGTAGCAAATATGGAGCATTGCAGCATGCATAGTACGACATATTTGGCATGTAAAAATGCCGATCATGAAAGATGATTAACCTGCTACAGCAGGAGGCTAACAGTGGCTCCACTTGGGGATGGCTTTTGCTTGTGACAAGCCAAGAACAGCAGGTCAGACTGCCTTGTATTCAATTGTTGTTGTGCTCTGCAAAATTCCCTTGGCTGGCTGCCTTATTGATCCTACCTACCTACCTACCCTAACCAGCACTTACTTTGCTGTTAGGTGAAGTGAAATAACCAATGCAGCCATTTAAGCAAAATAGACATCAGTGAGCTTTGCTGCTTGTGCTTGCCGGTGAGAAAAACTAAGATCTTGCAATCTGATGTGGCTTTGTTAATCTTTGAGAAGATCAGGAAGCTACTGACCTCCTTTGCTGTGTTTAAACACTGTACAAAATTGTCCTGCAACATATATATACAATTGCTGTGCCGAAATAAAGAACTGTACAAAAGTTTGGGACATCTATCATGCCTTGGAGTCGGGATATCATCAACAAATCGATACTGAGCCTTGCAGCCTGCTAATGGAGAAAAGTGCTAATCTCCTTCATCATTCTGCCTTCCAGCAAATAGGTCATTCAAAACTTGCAGAGGTGCTTGCAATTTATTACAATCTGGCTCGAATAGGACTTGACTGATCTGCGCAGGTTGCTCCTCCTCTTCTTCTTCGAATAACTCAGATGGCTGAAAACAAAGAGGCAGGGGATCCACTTGGATCATTTGATCATATGTTGCTGCTTCTAAGTCTTCCTCAATCTGATATTCGATGGGTCTTTGGGGCTGCAAAACTAGAGGCAATACCTTTGGAACAATATTTTGATTAACCTCCAGGCGGTCAATAGAAACACAAGGTGACACTTGATCATACACAGCATGATAATTATCCCTGATAAATTGAAAAGACTCAAAACAAAATGGTAAAGTTCCTTCGCTGAAATCAAAATTTTCTGCGCTTTCCTCCTTTACTTCATAACTGAACTGGGCAAGCTGATCATTACATTCAGGCTGCTGATCCTGAACTTCGCTTCCTGCCAAAATAGGATCTGATTCCTCTGCAAAGCTGATTTGGTCGTTAGGCTCATAATCATCATCATACAGATCATATTTGGGCAGACAGTTGAAAGAAGAGAAGCTATTATATTCACACAGTATATCAGGAGACTGCTCCTTCACATATGGCTCTATGAATATGTCATCTGATTTGTGGTAGGTTTGTTCATGAATTTCACTACTTTCCTCATGCACAACAGATGTGTTCTTGTGCTCTAAGCATTCAACTTTCATTGTGATCAACTGCATCATTTCCTTTGACTTTTGTAACACACTATGAAGTCTTTCTTCTTTCTCTACCTTGCGCTGTTTTTCCCTCATATTCAGATTTGCCTCCACATCCATGGCTACGCCCTGCATCTCTTTCAAAGTGGACGGGCATATTTCTCTCAAACGAAATTCCATTTCTGTATCAAAAGCTCTTGGATATTGCAATAGAGCTAGATCAGGGGGAGGCCTAATATTCAATGGCATAGAGAGATAGACTTGATTGAATCGATCAGAAAATTGTTGAACCGACTCATTTGGAAGCCTTTTTAACTCATCATAATCTTGAATGAGCGAGAGGAAACTAACTTTGATCATCCATCTATTAAGGAAGAGCTTAGCACACTGCTGAAGATTAGAGATGCTGGCCTCAGGCAATGCTTTAAACCGAGTCCTAACTTCGCTTTGCAAAGAAAGGGAAAATAGTCTAAGACTGACATCTTCATCTTCCACTTCCAATATATTAAGATAATCTTCAAAAGCCTGGATATGTTTCTGGGCAGTAATACCATTCTCTCCATCAAATCTAGGGAGATACTCGGGATGATTTGTAGGCAAAGGATTCAGCACAGGAGGCAAAATGAGAGGCTTATATCTATCAGGAACTTTACGAGACACAGGAGTATATACAGGAACTGTAAGACTGGGCTCTATTTTTGGTTCCTCCTTGGTTGTATGATGATCTTCAACAACATTTGAAGACTGCTGCTCTAATGTGCAAGGAGGCTTTTCAACAATATTTTCCAAAGGAAAAACATAAAAATCTGATATAGAATTGTCTTTAAAATACAATATACACAACAAAACTTTATGGAGAAAAAACATGACCTCTTGGATAGTAATCCAGGTCAAAAACCTGATCTGCTCATATATCTCTTTTGGGTTCATTTCTCCAGTGGAGTCTTTATTATGAGGATGATGTGGAGTCGCCAGGTGGATGAATTAACCTTGAAGTGCCCGATCTTTGTCCATCGTCACAGATCAGAGCTAAACATGAGAAGCTTTGAAGAAAAGGAACACTTTCTCCAGAAAACAAGGCAAACTGGTCAAAATTGGGGGTTTACAGTAATAAACCAATGATTTGTCCCCAGTGGAGTCGCCATTATGTTATCACTCAGGTTGTCCCTAAAGCTCCTTAAAGGGATACGGCCGAGGTAACCACAAACCAATCTTTGGACTGCAGGTCCTAGCCTACCTGCAATCAGAGAGGGCTCTCTCTTTATAATTTAGCTTTGTTTTGGGTTAATTTTAGGCTAGTTATGATTTTCTTGGGTTTTGTTTTGATTTTGGTGGGATGGAGGATTCTTTCAAATAGAGTTGGGATGCATAGTGTGAGAAGTTCAAACCATTGGGCATGGAGTCGTGGATTAGGCTTGTTGTTGCGTTTTCTTGGTCACAAGAGGAATACATAGCAGGATAGCTACACATAAAACAATATCTAGCTAGAATAAAGATGGAACGAAGGTCAGTGAATGAAAGGCAACTAAGTAGCTCTCATTATTGTTGCTGAGGTACTATCACCCTTAAAGAGGGATAGGTTCATTCCGTATTGGATACTTTTTCTTATGTTTATTTTTTAACGAGCATGAACTATGTGCTAAAACTGCTCGAATCTTCGCTTTTCTATTTTTTAACGAGCATAAATTCCGCGGTAAAACTGCTCGAATATATGGTCAAATTTTGATTTTTTACCATTACTAGTTTTTTCTCTTTTCAAATATAGTACTGTATTTTCAATTGCTGAAATATAGTACCGGTGTTGATGGTAGACTGATAATTCTCTGCTGAAATTATCATCCTTTGAGTAGGATGATCATCTACTGCAATGATGTACATGTCAAATGTCTTTATATTTCCTGAATATATATCGCAGCCCAGATGGATGAAACTAGATCCGGGGTCTTCAAACTCGTTCGATCTTCACTCTAAGTACAAGTCGATCCATGTGAGAATTGCGCTGAAGTCGAACATGGAAAGATATCGCTTGATTACCGGTCAATAATGTAAATCGTTAACAAGCGCGAGAGGAATCACCGATAATGATAATGACCCTCAAGGTACTGCAGTACAATTCACGTGGTGTGAATAAAGGACTTGGCATCGAACACCACGCAAAATCTTCTGGTCGAAGGTCATTGATGTATACCTGTCGCCGGAAGTGAGAAACTTGCCATTGAGGCATGCAAGCTTCAAAGTACTGAAGGGGGTGTTCCTAGATCAACTTCTTGGATAATGAGCTGAAGTCGACAAGAAGCGATCCGTCAAAGGAGGGCCTTAATGAATCCCACATCATTGACACGGAACGGAGCTAATGATTTTAGTGGAGGTGAAAACAATCTGTGAAATATGATTCAGGGTGGCGATCATGGGTGGATGAAGGATAATGTATGGCAGTGGATGGGACACGGTTGACTCTTTCTGAACAACATCTCTTGAACATATAACGACACTGATGCGATGGATCGGTAGCATTACCCCAAATGTGGATGGTTTGGCGAAGACCATGGTGATGAGACCGGTGAATGAAACAACCCAACCCGATGTGATACGGAGGAAAAGTGTCATGTTCAAGAGCGACTTGCTACCATTAAAGCTTTGAGGTTCTCCCAATTTTTCCCCAGTCATTTCTGACCAGTACCTCTTTATTTTTGTCAAGCTTGAGGAGGATAACATATGCTTGTTCTATAACTTGCCCTTCGGGCAAGCCCATTGCTATGTTTTAACGAGCCTAGCGATAGGGAAACTCGTTCTCGTATAAAGACAAGTTTGTCGCTATTTAATCATTTTAACGAGTCTAACGACAAGGAAAACTCGGTCCTTTTCATTTTTAGAGAGTCTGAAAAGGTGCAGAAAGTTAACTCCACAATTCCTTTTTCGTCATCTAATCCCTTAAGTCCGAAAAAGTATAAAACAATACAGAAGGGATGAATTTTCGATAACTTTAATGAGCCGAATAAAACAAGCGCTCGACCTTTTTGTGCAATAATCCCTCAGGTCCAAAAAGATTAAAATCTAGAGGAGGGATAGCTCTTCCGGTCACTTTAACAAGCTGGAAGGCCAAAACTCGGCAAACTTTTCATATTTTACGAGTCAGATGAAAAGAGCTCAAAGAAGACTCGTCTTTTGAGGAACGAGTGATAAACAGGGATAGCAGCAGATTCCAGGTACAGGTTGGAATTTTCCAATCACGACAGTGTCACAAGGATGGCTAAGTGAAATCACTCTTCGCAGCTGTTCCTCAAAATGGGTAAACAATCATATGGAGGTGAACGATTGGCCAAATGAAATGGAGGTGGCAGGTGCAAACACGACCAAGGCTTTTTATGGCTAATAAATTTACGATCACAATGGTTATTTACCGGGGTATGTTCATTTTTTAATGAGCTTGACTGCTCAATCTTATGTTTATTTTTTAACGAGCATGAACTATGTGCTAAAACTGCTCGGATCTCGCTTTTCTATTTTTTAACGAGCATAAATTCCGCGGTAAAACTGCTCGATATACCAGTCATAAGATAAGAAATGTCTGCTGTGAGATAGCTATTTTTTATGGAGCTTTATCTCACGAAGCTATGCTCCTCATATCCTTTCTTTATGCAAGTTTGGAAACGGCTAATCCTACGAGTTTAAAGGGTTAGACCTACAGGTTTAAAGGGAGGACCTAAAAATTTAAAAAAATAAATAGTCGTCCCTTGCTTGCACTCCAAAAGGTTGCATGCCCCCAGGTGTAAGGTATAATTTCAAGGCTGCCCCTACTTATCCGATAAAACATTTGTTTTAAAGGGTGAGGCTTGCCTCTTTCTGGTTACCAAAAGATTGTTTTGTTAACACCATCAAACGAAAACATTTCCTCGGCACTGTCTACCAAAGTAGACAATGGTGAATGACCTTTGTCAAACAAGTAACCTTAACAAAAGAATCCTGTTCTAGAACAACCCCTCTTCCATCCACGGACGGGGTACGGACTAGTCATATTCTTTCGCGGAAATTCTACCTTATACCCAAGGTTTCCTCTGCCCGAAGCAGACCAGGATGCATGCCCCCTGGGTTCCAGTCCCATCTTTCCGAATCACTCGCACTCATCGGGAAGGAGGACTGGGGGTGGAGACATTTCTTGGGTGAATAGACCATTGAGGGTTGGTATGTGACTATTTGCGATGTGTGATCCCGGAAATGAAAGTTGGTCTACGAGCTTGACCATTCTTCCTTCGTGTGGAAAACACATTACTCTAAAGAGTGAAGAGACTATAGCTCCCATGCAATATATATAGTCTCGTCCAAGGAGTAGGTTATAATCCAAGGGTCCTTGAACAACCATCACATTCATTTGAACAGTCTTCCCTTTCAATGTAACAGGCACATTGGGGAGGATCCCTAATGGTCGACTAGTTCCTTTATCAAAACCCGAGAGATTTCTTATCTCAGGTAAAAGCTCCGGGGAACCCAGTGCTTTCCAAGCAATAGAGGAAAGGATACTCACATATGCCCCTTCATCAATGATAGTGCCAGCCATTACCATTCTATAAATTTGGACTATGATTCTGAATGGTATACTGGCTGGCAACCGGGGTCTGCCTAGTTGGTTCCAATCAAAGGACACAACCAGGTTGCTTGGTGGTGGGACCGAATACACGGCCGGATATGACCCTGACGATGTTCCTTCCTGCGATAAAGGAATGGGCGCATTGCCTTGATGCTCATCAGAGTCGGTGTTGATGAAAAGAATCTGGATGGTGTCATCCTTATTCTCTTCAGTGAGGGTGTCATTTGAAGATGAATCTTCAGTGACGGTGTCATTTGAGGATGAAACCTCTGAAGGAAGAACCGGGTCAACTGTCGTTTCGACCTTTGGACTTTCGTCCGATCTGGATTCAGTAGGTTTATTCTCAATGACTGACGCTTCAGCTGACCACTTGAGCGGGCCAGCTGTATTTTCAACCAACGAAGGACTTGGCACAAGTTTTTTGTATACAGGAGGAAGTCTCAACGGTGAAACCGGGCGATCTTCCAAAACTCTCTTTGCTTCGTCTAAAAAGGGACAATGGTGGATGGCGTGATCGCCTTCACACAGTCTGCAGGGGAATCTTGTTCCCCCTTTTTGTCTTGAACCTTCACTTTCGCTGGTTGACGGTAAGCAATCAACATGGCTATCAGAGGTTGATGCTCCCGAACTGTGCAAACGAGGGGACCAGTCCCTTAGTATCCGGGGAATACAGGGACAATCTCTATGGAAGTGGTCTCCTCTACATACGACACATGGCGATTTAGGCCCGGTCTGTGCTGTGTGTGGATTTTTGTCAGATGTCTTTTGCTTGCCCCCAGTCGCCTTAGGCTCCTTCTTCTTCTTCTCTCTCTTCTTCTTCTCCTTCTTCTCCATGGGAGCTTGGCTTTTGCCGGCTCTACATTGCGAAGATAAAGGATTGGAGGAAGAGTTATAGGAAGTAGAAGGCTGGTGGGCAGCTCTAGACTCATCTAACTGTTGACTCGACTGTTCAGGAACCATGGTGTTCTGAACTACATTGGTTGAGAATAGCCAAATAGGCAGGCCAATTGTCAGTCCTGGAAGCAATAATGTGGCCATGTGGGGCGCACCAACTTCTCCCCGAGAGGAGAAAGGACTAGGATTTCCATCATGTGGAATTCCTTGGTTGGGGCGTTCCATGTTCTCAACCTACAGATCAACGCAGGAATAGGAGGTGATTATGTTCTGTTTAAAATAAATTTTATAACGACGCTTTAGACACAACTTGCTTTTTCACTTTTTAAGAGTCAAGAAAAAGATAAAGATGACTCTAGTCTCCTTCGATGTTTTAATGAGCCCGAAGTGACAAATGCTCGGATGGACTTTTTCAGTTATAGAGTTTGAAAAAGGCCAAAAGAAACTACTCTGGAGATCTAGGCAGAGGGTGTGCCAAACTTTTCGCAAAACCACAGAATACGTTTTACGGTACGGGTGGTCGATCTTCGTGAATGTTGTGTTCACTGCATTGCGATCAGTAGGGCGGCCGACACGGTTTCCTATGGATAAAGGCTTTGTTCCTATAGGGGTCTCCCAATATATACGCGACGGTACGTGGGAGCACAAGTCCGTATTGATACTTATCGCTTCACCGTGGAGGAATCACCCAACCACTCAACGCTAAGATATCACGTTTAACGACGCCGGAACACGTCTCTAGCTTAGACCTCTATGTGTTTGCGTTATGTTTCAATGCGTTGTTATGTAAATTCAATTTATTTTAAGGTTGATCTTGTTTAGCAGTTTGCCTTTATGGATCACCACGAGATGTATAGTAACACTCCTAAATGCAGTCTAAGATGATAAGCAAGCTTTTCAATCTTTTAACTTTGAAAATCTTAACTACTGAGGGAAAAGAAAGACAACATCTTTTCACACAGATCATAGAGCACACACTAATGCACTTTTTCCTAAATCAACATGCAAACTGTCAAAATGTACATGCACAATGCAGGTATTTCTTTTCTCTTTCTTAATGTTGGTGCAATACAAAAAGAAAGTTGTTGTATAACTTTGAATTCAATTTCAAGTGAAAGAAAACAAGCTTGTCCAAAATCAAAAGACACTTTAAGATTTACTTGTTTCGACACTAGAAATGTATGAATTCAAACCATATGACGAAAGTAAAAGCTCAATCAGCTATGAACAACAAATAAACTAACTCTTAAGATCGAAACGACACTTATCACAGGTCTAGATCTAAGAGGCCACAGCAAGACTAGTTCACTTTCGTTATGGGAAACTGTAAATGATATAAGAAATACATAAAGAACAAACACAGTTTCTTTATAAAACCGAGGCGGAATAGTGGTAAGGAAAGTTGGTTTCAGATAGGTACATTGACAGACAACAGGCTGCAAAAAACAAGGGTGAAAACAGGGCAATGAACAGCAGGGAACCCCAGTAGCACTAGGCAAAACTGGTCCAGCGCAGGTAGTACACTGGCAGTTTGACCTTCAGCGCAGGTAGCCCCTTCAGGAACTGCGCTGAAATGCAGACTGCCTTCACAGTGCCTGCACTGAAGAGATAAACTTTCGTTTTTCTCAGTTTCCGGGTCACAGATTGATAAAAAATTCACAGTTTTTGGCCAAATCAGAAGCTATTAGTCAAGTACACACTAAGGGATGAAAAGGAGGATGAAAAGCTATCACTAAGAGCTGTTCAGAGTCCTTGTGGATCAGCTCTTCAAATCATAAACTTGCCCAGAAACTGAGCTAGAGTAGCTGCCCTCTACTTTGCATTTGAAAGATCCAAATGCATTTCGATTCGGTACTCCCTGTGTTTATGAAATGAATAGCAAAAATACAAACAACCAACAAGATACGGTCCGGCGGAGTCGCCAATTTGTTGTTGGGAAAAGTATCCAATACGGAATGACCCTATCCCACTCTAAGGGTGATAGTACCTCAGCAACAATCAAAGCAAAGCTATTCGAGGTTACTTCTTTATGAGATGTAAGAGAGGGGAGAAAGAGATCCACTAACCATTGTCTTCCGCTAATGATTGATCCAATCTTCTCTCTTTACTGCTTGCTCCCAGCTCCTTGCTCTTTCACTGGCCCAGCTACACCAAGATCCTGCAAAATGGCAAGAGAGGGAAACTACAAGAAGCATACATTCATAATTGATTCAAGGATTAGAATAAATCAAATACACAAGTATAGCAATACACTATTGAAACACATGCATATAGAAGAACCTCAAATGCTTTATTAATGGAAGAAGTAAAGTTCAGGAAGTAATACAACCATAAAAGGCCCAATCCAGCATCACCTCCCAGCAGAAAGAAATCTCCTCTTCACCTCCTTCAAGCAAATCACCTAATAGTTCTATACTCAAACCAACAACACTTCCTTACATTCACAAGATTCCAGCCTCCCTAGACCTCATGAGAGAGCTCTATATATAGGATATTTGGAGAAAGGATGAGTCAGCTTGTAGCTGGCATGAAGCTGACTAGTGTCCTCTCCCACTTCAGTTATTCTTCAGTTCTTGAGTCCACTTGGAGGTTCTTGCTTCCACTTGGAGATCTAGACCCTCTTACTCATCACAAGTCGAATTCCCTGATCCAAGTGTCATTTTGGAAGCTTCCTAGGCATTGACACCTTGAAGAATGACTTTGCCACTTGTCCCAACTCGCCCAGCACAGGTAGCCTTCCTTGGAGTTGACATTCAGCGCAGGTAGACAGTGTATCTCTTGACATTCAGCGCAGATGCTCAGTGGAGCAGTTGACATGATCCAGAATTAGCTTGTTTTTGAGTGTTTTCAGGTGGGGAACTGATATTTAGTGTTGTGGTTTGCTGACCTTGTTCCTCTAGGGGTAGGAACAACATGTTTAGGGACTTTGGATCCCTTAGATTATCGACATTTCATGCTTCATGCTGTAAGGCACAAAAATGTCTATAACAATTATGCTAATAGAGGGAAGGTGAATGAACATTTATATAGGAGCAGTCAAGGATTCCTAACCAACATTCATATATGAAGGAACTAGCGTAAATATGAGAAGATCAGTATTCATATTCAGGACTAATTCAGAGGAAAACATAGATAAATCACAGAAATTGAGAACATAATACAACTAAGTGAGCTCTGAACTATTCTTTCTTTCTGCTATTTAGATAGTGAAACCATGATGGCGTAAAACATATAAACTGTAAACAGAGATAAGAAACACTTATTGGGCTATGTAGAAGCGTTAGGATTCCATAGTCACTCTTCAGACATTAAAACACAATAGTCAGTTCATCTCCCAAACATTCCAGCCATATTTGATTATAGAGACTCTCAGAAAATATAATGCAAGTCTAGAGGAAGTTATCGACCAACCAACCCTTTAAACAATGCTCAGGGTGGTTTATATAGGCAAAATATCTACAATAAACAGATATCAAATAGATCTGATGAAATAACTGCTTCTAACCTAATCTGTACTGAAATAAATGCACAAAATATTTATCTACGTTGCGCTGGAGGCAGCAGCATTCAACATGAGTAAATATGGTGTCCTTTGAGCTCTGCGCTGGCCAATTTATCATAACTGTGCATTTAAGGAAGCAGCGCTGCTCCAAAAATATGACTGGGAACAATGTCTCTGCAATAACTCTGCCTTGCAAGCCTTCATCTATGCCTTTAGATGGATTTAAAGCAACAAAAGAAGTGTTGGTGAGCCTTAAATGGCTGAATGATGCTTTGTTGACTTTGCTGAGCTTGCTTTGATTTCATCTCCTTTGAAAAACTGGACTGATACTCTTTGCCGCATCGTGATACACTTTGGCACTGAATCTGGGCCTTTTCTCAGCGCTGATACTCTTTAAACTGTCCCATCGCCCCTTTCTGCCTTTTAATGCAAAAATAATTGCTGCTAATGTCCTCCGTGGCCTTTGGGTGCAATGGGCGCTTGGCCAATCAAAAATAGCATTAAACCTTGCAAAAAATGCCGCAAAAAGGGGATTTGTATACTACTTACTGTACCGAGGCCGAAACTGGCTATCTGAAGCAAAACTGGGCCTTGGAGCGATCTCAGAAAGCTTAGGGATGCATGAATTCCCTTATCGGGAGCCGGGCGCGAGCATATAAGTGAAAATATGAAAAAATTCCACCTTTTCGTTTACACAAAAAAAGACCAATTTCTATGTAAACTTCGTGAAAAAACATAAGCGGGAGCGGCACTGTAGCGGAGATTAAATCCTGGCCGTTGGATCGCGCGAAGGCAGATCCAACGGCTGGCGCTAAATCGCATCGGGGCGGACCATTGGTCCCAACACATAAAACCTTCGAAATGTCGCAGACCCGAAATGCTTATATGCCCTTTCTTTATGGAGATCGGGTCCGGCCCATTAGAGCTTTCATATCGGCGGATTTGGTAAAAATGGGTAAGCGGACCCAATATACTTTATGCTGTGCTTTATTACTTTTCGGCTCCGCTGGTCGGAGCCATATAAGAGTGATGTGATTAAATATGGGCCGTTGATCTCTGGACCTGAATGGGCGGATGAGATTAACTCGGCAATTCGCTATCGGCGGGGTCATGGGGTTGCCACATAGAAACGCCGAAACCCATCGGACCCGATAAGTTATACAGGCCATCTTTATTTTATTTCGGGTCTGAACCATCAGTGGAAAGGGACTGGCTGTAAGCGGTTTTATCGGACCACTTTTGGTACAGGCCCGGTTTGTGTCGGAAGCCGCCCGATACAACGAGAAGTTGACATGCGCCACAGGCCCTACGTCACCCTCTGACACTTTTCAGGTGCTAAAGGACGGTGATCGAGGGCGGTCCGAAATCTCCGAGGATCGTCAGATGGGAGGGCCTGGATCCGACGGATGACGGGATGCGGACATGGCAGAGTGATATGGCGGGGTTATATATGATGTTTTAAACATATGATTGCCCCCTCCCGATAGCGATATCGCATCGGAGGGGGTCCAAATGAAACTTTATTATATCGGACCCATGTTTTTGTGAATTGCCAAGCCTTTTGGGAAATCGGAAGGGTTCCTTTATAGTTTGGCATGGATTCTAAGGCATCGGAAGGGGTCTGATAGCCAAAAAGGGAGGATTTTATCCTTTTTTGAAGGTTTTTCATGGTTTTTGCATGGTTTTTGTATTCTTATGCCTTGGAAGGAGTCCAAAGGCACTTAGGGGGAAAGTGATGTGGTTTTGAGAGGGGTTTAGTGGCCAAAGAGGGTTTCATGCCTTATAAAGGCAAACCAAGGCCAAAGAAATGATTTTTATACATATGAAAGGAAACTATGCAAAGGAATGAGTGCTTATGCATTTGGAAGATGGTCAGAGGGGTCAATGAGGGTTCTTGCTGAGTTTCAGATAAACTTAGCAATTCCCAAGGATGTATATGGTTATTTTTCAACCAAGGGGAGGGGATAAGTATATAGGGGAGTTATAGAGATAGTTTTAGTAGGGGAAGGGAAAAGAGATAGGGAGTTACATAATAAAGTTAGTAGTTAATATGATAATGATGAGAAAAAGCGCTAAGAATGAAGTCTTAGGCTATCAATGGGGGAAGATGACTGATAGAGGAAGTGTGAACATTCCTTTAGTGAAGCAGATCTTCGCCAAGGCAAATGATATGGAGAATGATGAATCTAAGAGGTATCAAGCAGATCTTGACCTCTTTAGGGGAAGTTAGTGAGTGACTTGGGGACAGAGGAGGAAGGGGAACTTAGACATGCATTTCTTGAAGTCCTCCAACTGAAAAACTGCCTTCAACTTGTGATATGATAGATATAACACTTGACAATATGAAATGGATCACAAGCCATGATTCTACAACCACAAAACTACCTACCCGACCTACTCACCTAGCATTTTCTCTTCTTTTTGGTTTGGGTGCACTTGAACTAGCATACCCAGCTTTTTGTTCTTTTCTTCTTGTTGTCCTCCTATCTACAACTACACTTATTGCATCCAGGGGCTCAGATTAAGCTATTGATCACCCTTGTTTCTCTGCCTATCTACAAATCTGCCAAGATTAAGCTGTTTGGACAGATAGTTATTCTCTATATTCTACAACAAGAAATTGAAACCTAGGGAGGCCAAGATTAAGCTGTTTGGCCTACCCTTAACTGAAAACTGATCAAAATGGATTACTTATCAAAAATGGAACACAGCAGTGGCATTTAGACTATCACACTCTCATGGATACTTCTCTGGTCATCTGTAGCAAATATGGAGCATTGCAGCATGCATAGTATGACATATTTGGCATGTAAAAATGTCGATCATGAAATATGATTAACATGCTGCAGCAGGAGGCTAACACGCGCAACCATTTGGCCAAATTGACAAAAGCATATGGAGTGAAGCCTCAGCCAGGGTGGGTCCATCTATTTTGTCATACCTTGGATGTTATACCAATGAATTGGTACTTGGAGACAAAACTTCGCCATGGCACCAAAGAATGGGATGTTTTTCACCAAGGATTTTTTATTACGTTCAGTTTTGAGGATGGACTTGAATCTATTGATGAAGCATCGCAGGAGTTTAAGACAACAATTTTCAGAATACCATAGGACCCTCTAGATTTGATTCAACCTGATTGGACTACCCAGCTGAGCCATGCACTGGAGTGCTACAATGTAACAACAGAAGAAGAAGACGAAGACCTGAGGAAGATTAATATTCCAGAGACTGAAGGACACTGCAAAGTTGAAGGACAACAACTAGAGAACCCAGACATAACCGAGCCGCTCAAAACTAGGCAGGTGAACATTGGCACGGAGGTAGAACCGAAGTTGGCAAAGATTGGGGACTACTGGGATGACACAACAGTAGATAAGCTAGCCGAACTACTCCACGAATATCAGAATATGTTTCCCATGAAGTTTTCATATCTGAAAGGGATAATAGGGGACCTAGGTGTCATGAAGATCACCCTAAAACCGAACGCGAAACCTATGAAGAAAATACCTTACCGCCTCAATCTGAAGTACAAAGAAAGGGTCCACTTAGAGTTAGATAAGATGCTTGCGGAAGGTATCATTGAACCAATGGAAGAATCTAATTGAGTGAGCCCAATAGTGGTTCAGGAAAAGAAGCAGAAGGAAGAAATAAGGATATGCATAGATCTGAGGAAGTTGAATGATTCCCGCGTGCATTATCCCTTCCCAACTCTGTTCACTGATGAGGTCCTGGAGCATGTTAGAGGCCAAGAAGCATATTCGTTCACTGATGGATTCTCTATGTACCATCAGATCAAGATCACGCTGAGGATAGGAGTAAGACGACCTTCGTGACTGAATGGGGATGCTTCTAGTATATGATGATGCCTTTTGGGCTGAAGAATGCATCGGTGATCTTTTCGCGTGTAGTCATCGTGGTGTTCAAGGGTTTCATTCACAAATTTATGGAGGTATACTTTGACGATTGGACAATGTTTGGATTGGTGAAGTGCCATATGGCAAGTCTACGCTTGATGCTAGATACATGCCGGAGGTACCAGATCATGCTCAATCTTAAGATATGTTTGTTTTGTGTCCCTTTTGGGATCTTGTTGGGCCATGTGGTATGCAGACATGGCTTGATGGTAGACCCAGCGAGGATGGTGGTCATAATCAATTTGGAGGTGCCAAGGAGTGTGAAACAACTACATGCAACGTTGGGGCATATGGGGTACTATAGGAAATTCATCAAGAGTTATGCCCAGATCACCATGCCAATCGAGAAACTGCTAAAGAAGGATGTTACATTTTGTTGGAATGAAGAATGCTAGAAGAGATTGGATGTGCTAAAGGAGAAAACGATCATCGCGTCGATCCTAGTCTTCCCAGATTGGAAAAAGGAGTTTCATGTGCATGTGGACACGACATGTATTGCACTGGGAGCAGTATTGACACAGGTCGGTGAGGGGGACTTGGATCATCCTATAGCGTTCGCAAGTAGGAAGCCATCCAAAGATGAGAAAAATTATTCCACGATAGAGCGCGAAGGATTAGCTATGGTGTATGCGCTCCAAAAGTTTAGGCATTATCTATTAGGTAGACATTTTAAGATGTATACAGATCATTCTGCATTGAAATACCTAGTCAACAAGCCTGTGTTGGGGGGAAAGATATGTAGGTGGCTCTTGTTGTTCCAGGAATATGATTTTGAACTCATTGTGCAACCAGGAGGATTGAATGCAGGGCCTGATCACATATCGTGCATTGAAACTGATGAAGAGCCTACTAATTTGGAGGAAGGACTGTCTAAAGCACAGCTCTTTGCAGTGCGCATCACGGACAACCACTTTGAAGATATTATACACCTCCTGATCACAGGTACGATTTCGGAAGGATATACAAGCCAACAGAAGAAGGAACTGGTGGTGCGCACGGAAGACTTTTCTATCATTGCAGGGCACTTGTACAAAATGGGAGCAGATGAAATATTGTGATGTTATGTGCCAGAGTTTGAACGAAACAACATCCTCGCTGAGGCTCATGGCGAAGCCGCGGGAGGTCATTATGCGGGAAAAGGAATAGCGCGGAAGATTCTACATGCTGGGTTGTGGTGGTCGACCTTGCATAAGGATGAAAAAGCATATTGTAGGGCATCCGATGCATGCCAAAGAACTGGAAAATCCTCATGCATGGATGAGTTGCCATTGAATCTACAGATATCGCTACAGCCCTTCGAGAAGTGGGCAATTGACTTTGTAGGACCAGTTCAGCTTCCAGGGAAGAAGACGGGTACGCAATACATCATCATCGTGACTAAGTGCTTAACCAGATGGGCAGAGGCACAGCCTATGAAGGACTGTACAGCGCGATAGCAACCAAATCCATATTTGAGTATGTTCTGACAAGGTTTGTTTGTCCAAAAATTTTAATGAGCGATCGTTGTATACACTTTCTTAATGAGACAATTAGCACGATGATGAAGGAATTTCAGGTTTACCATCAGAAGAGCATGCAATATCATCTACAGGCTAATGGGATGGTGGAAGAATTTAATAAAATATTGTATACCGCACCCACAAAGGTTTGCAATGCTCAAAGAAATGACTAGGATGTTCGCGTGCCTGCAGTGCTATGGGCTTATAAAACGAATTGCAAGAGGTTGACTGGACAAACACCGTTTAGACTGGTTTATGGCATGGAAGCTGTGATGCCGATGGAGTACATTGTACCTAGTCTGCGCATAGTGGCATTCACAACAATGGTGGATTACAGAGCCCTGGAGGAGAGGCTCACATAGCTAATAGAGCTTGAAGAAGATAGGTTTCCAA
Source organism: Pinus tabuliformis (assembly GCA_031772625.1). NCBI lineage: Eukaryota > Viridiplantae > Streptophyta > Pinopsida > Pinales > Pinaceae > Pinus > Pinus tabuliformis. The sequence goes on along the minus strand of CM062815.1, from coordinate 802,948,568 downwards.
CTTGATTCCATCAACAAGTTCAAAAGGAGCGCGAAAAGGCATGGCACGATTAGCACATCAAAATACGCACCTTCAAGGTAAATGATTTAGTTCTATCATATGACGGCAAGTTGATAAATTTCCAAGAAAATTTCGGATGCATTTGTTGGGGCCACATGTCATCAAGGAGATTACCGATGGTGGAGTAGTTTAGTTCGTAAAATTGAATGGAGAACCATTTCCAGGGCGATTGAATGGCAGTCGATTGATGCCATACACCAACAATCTGGCTAGGTGACTACATGCGGGAAGCACAGTCTCATAACTCTAGGTAGCAGAAACGCGCGCAGAGCTGCACTATCCAGGAAGGGATTGCATAGAGCAGCCAGAAAGTGACCATTATGGTCACAGTTCGTGACCTAATAGTGGGAAAACGACTAAATGGAGTGGGGGGGCAGCATTTAAGTCAGAATTTAAGGGCAAGATCTGTGAAAATATTCCACTAATCCAGCATTTATGAGCAAATTTTTGGGGGAACGATCAGATTTGAATTTGAAAATGCCTATAAATTACAGGTGGCTGCCTAGCAAAAAAAACTTGGAATTTTGAGAATTGAGGCGTTGAGCTCTCAGGCGCATATGAACCGTGAATACTTTGAAGCTTTGATAGCAAGTTCAGCATTTGAGAAGTTGCCAAAAGAAACACAGGAGTTGTTTTCTAGTATCATGTTGACACCCATAGAAACTGCAGTTGCTGGAGAAGCAATGGCAGCAGATGGAACTTCCCCAGAAGTAGCAATGGCAGCTGAGGGAGCTGCCCTAGAGGTTGCGAGCATCAAAGTACCAGCAGAAGTGCCTAAATCATCGAGTTCACCCAGGTCGAGGCCTATGCCAACCAAAGAGGTTCCAAAAACAAAGAAAGACAAGCAGAAAGAGCCACAATCGACGCACACATCACCCAGAAAGAACCCATAGAAGGAAAAGCCCACTGTGTAGGAGAAGGGCAAGCTAGTTGACCTGGAGCCTAAAGAGGATGTTGAAGAAATCCATATGGATGAGGAAGACATTGACATGGGGGCGGAGGACATTAACTTTGAGGGGTCTGACCCTATCTCTAAACTGCCCAAGTACATTCCTCTACGCAAAGGCAAGACAAAGGTTCCGAAGGACATTGATGAAAGCAAGGTGACACTGCATACACCCTTGCTGCTGAAATTTTAAGGACCACGCCTGGGGCGCATCCCCCATTTAAAATTGGAGGATTGGGATTTGGCTGATACGGAGCACTTTCCCCACTTAGCAACATATCAACTCATGCACCGTGTATTCTATAAATACTCTGGTGTGACCATGTTGGCGCCAAGAAAGTGGGTAAAAGGGGTGGATAAGGCTGGTATGTTAAACATGTTGTGGGCACTGCATTACAACTCCATGCCCATAACCATGATAGTGATCAAGCAATTGTTGTTCTTGGTGCACGATGGGTGCTTGTGGCTAGAGGAGACTCTACCAATCAATGACATGCTAATCCATAGGATCACTTGGCTGTCGCACGCAGGAGAAAATCTGACCATGGAATTTGGTGGAAAGACAGTTGAGCGCGACCTCGCCAAAGCAATTAAGTATAAATTTAAGCTCGCTAAGCAACCACATGGATACTCCATCACTAGCATAACCAACCCTGCGGTCAAGGTAGCCGCTCAGATCCTGGCAGGAAAGATTATGAGGAAGTGTCGCACAGATGAAGTGTCGACACCAATAGCGCCATTAGTGGCCTAGTGCATGGAGGGTGTAGAGTTCAACTTGGCGCACTACCTCTGCAGCGAGTTCCTCATGAACTGCAGTGAGGCACAAGATCAAATCAAAACGTTTCACTATGCATGGTTGTTATTGTCCATAGCGTTGGTCATGTGGGAGTTACCAGAGGATAGTCAGTTTCCTCTGGTCGCACAGGACCTACCAAAAGCAGCGAAGTTCGCTTCACTCTGGGCTACAAAGGACCCCCAAAGGGTTAATGATAGCAAGTTTTTTTGGATCTCGATGGAGATGAGTATCCACATGGCCATCAACAGCAAGTCGCGATTGTCACCGACAGTTTTTGATCAGCTGGCAGAGTATGTGGAGTTCAAGGTGGACATCCACCATGTCTCCATGCGCACACGGAAGGATCCCGAACAAAAGTGGTACGACCTTCCATACCTGGCCACAGACAATGCGATTGTAGCGATCCTCGACCATTGGCCGGCATATTGGTGCACCACTTCGGACTTGATAGCTACGTCTAGCAAGTCTGCAGCGAAGTGAAAAAAGGAAGAGGCCAGGCTGAAGATGGAACAATTGGACAAGAAAAGGAAGAAGGAGGCTGAGGATAAAACCAAGGTGGAGCACGCTACTGCGAAGCAAACAGGAGGACAGGAAGAAGAGGAGGAGTGCAGCTTTGACAGGAGTCAAAAGTTGCCTTCCTCGGAGATAGAGGAGGAAGAACAACAATCAAAGTAGGGAGGAGTGGACCCGGAGACTACTTTGTTCCAGATTAAGCGCAGTAGGGAACAGGAGAAAGTAGGGTTGCGGAAGAAGTCCAAGGCCATCAAGACTTCCCTCAAACCAATCACCTTGACTGAACATGATTTGAACGAAATTGGTGATGCAGTAAGGGATGTGACTGCAGAACTACTGTAGCAGTTTGAGCAATAATAGAAACATGCCTTGGGTTCCATTCAGATGGGTCTACGGGAGTGACAGATCCATGCGTCGCAGGTATAGACCAGTGTGGGACAGAGTAGCACGACGTCAACTAGTTTAGCGCCTGGCACCTTAGAAGCAGCAGGGATGGTGCACACACTAGATCCCCAGGTAATAGCACAGTCAGACGGAGTGCTGACTAGAGAAGCAGAAGCTGACAAGGCCATTGTCAATGCCCTCAAGAGGGCTGGACTCAATTTGGACGCACTTCCAAGTGAAGCCCTTAACACTTTGCTGGATGGTGTGATCGTGGAACTTCAGGCCCGCGAACAGCATGCGCTACACATTATCAGTGAGTAGAGGGTGAACAAAGCTCAAATGGTTGCACAGAAGATTAAGGCCATCATGGACAAGAATGAGTGCATGGACAAGGTAGTGGCTGAGGCATGCAAGTCTATCCCAGAACTGGACATTCTCGAAGATGAGCTAGTGGATGTGAGAATCCGGAAGCTCGTTGTGAGAGTGTGTGAAGAGAGAATAGAGTTGCCAAAGGTTCAAATTGGACTAAACCTTAAGATTGCAGAACTTGAGTTGAAGGCATAGCCTTCGACTCCACCAGAAGTCAGAGAGAAGTGTGAGGAAGCTATTAAGGACATTGTTGCAGCAATAGATAACATAGTCAAGAATTGCACTGCGCTCTTCGAGCAGTTGCTCGAAGTAGTCACCAGCTTACAGGAGGATCCCAATGTACAGAGGCTAGAAACAGAGGCGCGAGAGCTACAGTAGCGATATGACAAGGTTAAAGCGATGGCGCGTAACGTCGCCATTACCCAAAGGCTAGCAAAGTTGCAGGAAGAAAAGGTGTTGAAAGAGCAGGTGGAAAAAACACAGCATAGGGAAGCATTATTGAAGGCTCGATTGAAGCCTTGGCTAGATGAAGCATATGTGCTCATGGCCACCATTGAAGGAAAACTGGCTAGTCTACAGGAAACACAGCAAAAGGTACAGGTAGATGGCGCAAGGCCACCGACGGAGTAGTTGTTCAAGCAGATGAAGCAGGCACCAATACAGTGCACCGCCGAGTCAGAGTGGTACAAGTGGAGCTGGGAGGTCTTCACGACAAGATCTCCATGCGAGTAGAGTGACTTGGGGGCGAGTCACTAGATTTTTGTTGGGGGTCCATTGGGAACGGGTCCCATGGGGTCAATTTTGGGGTTAAAAGCCCAAGTTTTGTGTAAATAATGTAAAGTCTCCGCATTTTATGGCCGCAGAGTGTGAATATGTAAGCAGTAAAAAAGGGTTTTCCACCCTTAGTTTAGATAGTTGTGTCGGCTTTATGAGATCCACCCTTGGTTTGCGGACCATGGGATTGTATAAAAAAGGAGTCTTAGAAGAGTCTAAGGCATCGAAGTCACAAGTTTTGGTAGAGTTCTGTGTAAGTTTATGGGTTGTGAGAGCTAAGAGCGAAGAGCCTTAGCGTAGGAAGAGGCTCTACAGTTGAGTGCACACGGTAGCTAGAGTCTGTACTGGAAATCTGGATTATCAATAAAGAGAAGTGTTCTGGAATTATCTGTGTATGCGTTATTTTACTTCTATTATGAATTTGCGATTATGTTATGTTGAATACTGGGGTTATGAATTAATGTTATATTGATGTGCGAATCCATGTAATTTACTTTGTTGTATGAACGCAAGTAAGAATATATGTTACGTGAAGATAACCATAATGCATGTTAAATTTAACCAATACTTAAGCGAATCTGAGTAAGTACAAAAGTAACAGTAATTATTGAGGTGCGTAAGTGCCTAATCTATCTATTTAGGGTCCGCGAAGGACTATCCAAGACTTTCGTGGAGGCTTTAGGGACAAATAAGAGACGTACTTTGATAAGCCCTAAAGGGCTTATCGGTCTGCGAGAAGGAATGTTAGGGCATATAACTAACATCACAACCATCTCAGGGTGGGAAAACTTGGTTCCTACATCCCCCCATACTACTTCAGGTGAGACTTCAGTTCGTGCTCCGTGGATTGATGCCGAAAGAGCCAGTAGTGTAGGGATTTGCTTGGTTGCTTCACGCTGAACCTGGGTCAGGGCCCATCAAGCCAACAATAGGGATCACCCATTGCAGACGTTGAACTATATCACCCACCACATGTGCACTTTCCCACTTTCCTTCATACGACTTTACATTGATGGTTAAATTAGATTTAGAGAATCCAATGGTGGAGGTTTTCCAAAGGTTTTACTTAGGGTAAAAACCCTATTTTCTATTTTCATTTTGCAAATGTTATTAGTTTAATACCCTTATTAGAGTTGTTTCAATTTTTATTAATTAGCATGTAATTAATTACTATTTTTTTCCTCACAAATGGACATAAATCATCCTTGTAACTTTTGGTATTCATATTAACATCCTATCAATAATACTAGTATCCAAAGATTAGCCCATGCTAACTCAATAGCCCTTATGGTTATTGTATAGTCTAATTAGAGGGTCTTCATATCTAATAAAAGATACATATTTTTCTGTTATTTCTTTTTTCAAGCATCTCCATATTTTTTTTATTCATACATATTATGTTGATTATATTACTTTTAATGTAGTAATTTCGAGAACATTTTTGTCTTTTGGCCTCCATTCGAAAGTTATATCTTTTGCATAGATGTATGGTAGTTATCTTAGTACCTTTATGATACTTACTGTTGACTGCACCATCAAAGTATTTACTTAGTTATTATAAATAAGAGCATAATACTATTAATATCAAGACTGCTAAATACTGTTTCCACCACTTAATAACAAGTTTTTAACTAGACTCACAAACAGATATAAGTAGTTAATAATTTTCAAGCATACCCTACATTTTTATATTCCCTGCCTGAAGTATCTCTTGGTCAAGTATGACTATAGGAATCTCCTTAAATTTCTTAATATGTTCCAATTCTCTTTGGAAGAAACCTTTGTTTAATTGTTTCCAATCTAGTCTCATGCCTCTTGCATGTGTCTAAATTTTAAATTTATCCTTATTTCTTTGCTAAGGACAAAGTTCTCAACTCTATTTCATCATTCCAACCCTCAAAGTTATTTAACATCTTATATATATATATATATATATATATATATATATATATATATATATATATATATATATATATATATATATAGATATAGATATAGATATAGATATATATATATATATATAGACATATATATATATATATATATATATATATATATATATATATATATATATATATATATATATGTGTGTCTATATATATATATATATACAACTGTGTGTGTGTGCGTGTGTACACAAACACACACACACACACACACACACACACACATATACCTTTTATGTCATCTAAGCCAAGGGAACTAGTCAAGGCTCAAACATTTGAAACTATATAAAATATTACCTTTCCATAACCAAACTAACTACTCATGCACTAATTATTCTTCCAGTATATTCCATAATTCATAACTATACTTATACTACAATAGGGAATAACATCAATAAATATAACTCGGAAATTATAACAATAATTAACATCAATAAATGTATTTTAGCAAAGTATAAGAAAATAACAATCATTTGACCATAACCACTCTCTTTGGAAAAAATTAGGGAGAGAGCACGTTCCTCCCAACCCTCGAACTGCAATCAACAATTCCCCCTATGCTTAGACTTCTTGCCTTCAGGAATCCCCATTTTGTATTCCTTTGTAGTATTTTTATAACTCTTCCTAGCAGGTTTTCCCTTAGCAACGTATTCTTTTAGGGTCTGCAAAACTTTATTACCTGGGATTTTTATTTTAATTAGGAATAAATCTTTCCTATTTCCTTTAAAGCATGCCTTTCTCTCATATTTTCTTTCTTTTGTTTTTCACCCAAGTTAGGATTTCTCTCTAAATAATCTTTTTAGAATAATATTTATTTCCCATTATTTTCTAATTATTGATTTAGCATAATATTTCTCTTCAATTATGTTATTTTATTAGTAATTAATTTCTCGTGGGTTTTTTAGGAGAAAAGCTTGGGAAGGTCCACTTTGTGAACTTGACCACTTAGCAACTTTTCTAGAATAAAAGAAATATTTATTACTCATGTGTTCTTTCCCTTAAATTTCCCAAGCTAAAATATTTATTCAAAATATAAAATGTAATTACATAATCTATCAATTCCAATGTTGGCCTCCATAGCCATAAATTTCAATTTAATAGCCACAATAATATAAAAATAGTCATGCCTTTAAAGAAATGCACTAGGGGTATCACATCTCCCCGCCCCGCCCCCTTGAAGTAAACACCATCCTCTGTGTTTCTTCAATGTTATCATTTTTGAAACCATAAGGAAATGCTTCTCACATTCCTTTCCATCTACAAAAGATAGCCTCCTCAGTGATGAGGTGGTTCCATTGCACTTTATTTGAGCGGCAACTCAATTCCAGAGTAAAGCTTACTCTTGTTTGAATTCATACTAAACCTCTGGCATGTTTTCTTCCATGCTAAGAATGTGTTATCAACTTCATTCAAGCACCCCAGAAAGGGTCATCAACCTGCACCCAACAAGGATCAACAATCATCAGTATAACACATCAATTAATAAAAATTAGGTCCCTTTGTTTTGTTCTTTTTTTTTTTTAATTTACCTAATGGTTACGCCTATTGTCATGGACCTCATATCCATTTTTTTTACTACAATATTCAAGGCATGGGATTTCCAATTTCCTTTCATATCATTACTAAGTGATAATAATAATTAAAGGACTAGTTGATTTACCTTACTTCCTCCTATGAGCCACAACTAGTGACTTGTCATATCACACAACATTCTATGATGTTACAATAATATCAAAACCACAAATATCTGTTAATCACATATAAATGGAGTTTAGGATATCCTCCTTTTCATTCCATTCTAATGGCTTGATATGAATTTAAATAGGAACGCAACAAATTACAGATATAACCATAAATACAGAGATGCAACATAAATAACATTTCCTTTCATTAATATCAAATAATGAAATATGCTTACAAACATAATGGAAATAAGACTAGCTCAGGTGATGGTAGCTTATTTCTGAGAAGAGATGTGGTGGATACATGCCTCTGAACTGAGTTACAATGAGGCTCAAGGGACTTTTTATTATTTAACAATAAGAGAAAACCCTAAACAACCAAAACCCTAACCCGAGGAGATGAAACACCAAGAGTTTATGGGCCCTATTGGGGTTAGTTGGGCAACCAACTTCCCGCGGTTGTAACTTAGTCATATTTTCTATGTTTGACACGCATGATACCTCATTTGAAATATCTCTCCAAGGACTAAAACTGAAAACGTGATTTCAATCTAAACTCCTGAACCCATATTGCCAAAAAAATGTCGTTTAGGGCCTCAAAACGGCTCTAGAAGTTCAGGACCCAAAGAACTGCCAAAAATAGTAAACTATGCTACAATTAAGTAAATTGGAAAAAAATGACAGAACAGTGGTGGGGGTCCAAGTGGAATAGGTGGGTGGCCACTAATATCCACCTGGATCATGTCTATTATATTGTTTCTTGTTATACTATGAGTGGAATTCACCATGTCCATATTTGTTGTTTTATTTTAGTGCAAACCAAAAATCCATGATTAGAAACACATGGAAAAGTTAATAAAATAGTATGACTATGCTCAACATACATGGCCAAAACACAAAAGAGTTAAAACATTCATTACCTCAAACATTCCTTCTACATTTCATCCACTATATTACTTTAATTCACTCCCTTGAGCTTTTAGTCCACCTTGCATTGCAGGTTGTTGATGTAGATTATATGCATTTTGTTTCCATGTACATCCATAGGATCCATTACCTTTTCTTTCCCCTGCATATTGGTTGTCCTAACACACATTATGTTAGTATAAATGTCTTCATCATTTTAAAACATATTTTCAATATTTAAGAAAAACAGTACATCCGTTACAAAAGGTTAGGTTAAAATATTTGCTTTCATAGTTACAACTAAATCAATCTACCATAGCATTTTTCATTTTTGTTGTTTCCACCCCATAAAATTTTCCAATTTGACTAGGCCACTCTAGGGCATCCAATTAACATTCTCTTGTTTATTTTGTTGTAGATGTTGAACTTGATCATTTAACTATCATTTCATTCAACCAAATTTCATAGTCATTTTGGTTCCAAGTGAACCTAACAATTTTCTTTACAGAAAATGCTATAAGTTAAACCAATTAGAAAAATTTTAAATGAATCATAACTACAATCTATAATCCCATACAAATCCAAGGACAATTTCATCCTTCAGCTCTATGTCGATCAGGAATTTTTTTTCCCTCTTTATGTTCCATTGTAATTTCGTTTTTAGGAATTACATGTTTTCGTTTGTGTTTTACCCTTTAGAAATTTCAGACTTACCCATTTATGCATAAAGTTGACATTTTCTAAACACTTACAACAGTATTACTAAGTGATTTTATACTTTTCTTGTCTCTTGGGGTTGCTAAGTTTCTCTTCTTCTTTTTTTAAGCTGATAATCTTGAATTGTTTTACTTAAATTTTATTTTCAAGATTACTTTTCCTTCATTATAATTGCAATGATCTTCCACCCAGCTTATCAACAATTTGCTAGTTATTTACAAGAGTTTTTATTTTATTTTATTTTTAAAGTTGGTAATCTCTTTGGTTACTACCCCATTACCTTTTTCCTCATGTTCCTCCCTAGAACATATCATTGGCCATTTTCTTATGCCACAACATTTATCTTATTCATGTATTATAAACTTAACATTTTTAGACTACCAGATAACCAATTTTTACAATTCCTTCATCAAATAAGTTTCAAAATATTTTCTTTTGGAATTTCCAGAAATGTTTATCTATTTTCTATGTAGGAGTATTATTATTTCTCCCATAATCCTATCAGTCTTGTAGACCAAGTCTATTTATGACAACCATGGTTGTCTAATTCAAAACCATAAGGTGTAACCTTTAATATACTCATACTTGAGTTATGTTGTTGGCATATGTTTTTCTTGATAATAAATGTTCAAGTTTCAACAATACTATCATTAAATTTGCTTAGTGAGACTCTTTTTGGTTTCTCAATCCCCCTTTTTACTCATTTTCTATTGGTATTTACATGCCTAATAATGTCTTGTATATATCTTGTTCTATCTATATATACTCTATTTTCTTCTAACCTTGATCCACCTGGATCAATTCACCCTTGTTTTAGCCAATCAAAGTACTGATAACATCTTTATTCTCTTTGATTTACATCATATATGTTCTCCAAATATTCATCCAAGTATATATGGTAATACCATAGTTCTATTTCTTTTAAGAATAGAGTCTTACTTTTGATGTGAAGTTGATGTGAACCTATATCATATTTTCGTAGAAGGTAATTTCTTTATCATTATTCTATATGTTGATGATTTAATATTGACAGGTGATGAGCAGTTGATCATCCCTTGTAAGGAGGACCTTACAAGGGAATTTGAGATGAAACACATGGGTCTCATGCACTACTTCGTTAGGTTGGAAGTATGGCAACGCGATGGAGAATTGTTTGTGTCTCAATGCAAGTATGTCAATGAGATACTACATATATTTCGCATGGAGAGTCGTAAGCCCATGGAGCCACCTTCTAGCGATGAACTGGAGGAAGGAGAATGCCACTTCAGGTGAAGAGGTTGATGTTATCATTTAAAAGAAACTAGTGGGTTCATTGATGTATCTTGTGAACACATAACCAGATATGTGCTATGCAGTCAACCAATTGAGCCAAGTTATGGTTAAGCCAACTAAATTGTATTGGAAGGCAGCGAAGCATGTTTTACGGTACTTCAAAGGCTCTACCTAATATGGATTATAGTACACACGGACAGAGGGAGTGAAGTTGTGGGGCTTCATGGATGAAAATTTGGTAGGGAGTCCATCCGATCGAAAGAGTACATCAAATGGAATTTTCAATGTTTAGTCTGCAAAAATTTCTTGGTATAATAGAAAGCAAAGGTATGTGGCACTTAGCTCGGAAAAAGATGAATACGTGGCTGCAAGTCAAGCAACTTGTGAGGCGATTTGGATGAGAAAGATACTTGTGTGACTATTTGGTTAGGAGATGGATACCGCTGTGACCTATTGTGATAATCGAAGTTGCATTAAGCTCTTTGAGAATCTAGTATTTCACGATCTATCCAGGCATATAGATATCCAATATCATTATTTATGAGACTGTGTGTAGAGGAGGATAACATTTATACAATACATTTTGATAGAGGAACAAGATGTTGACATCTTGACAAAGGTTTTGTTAAGAGGGAAGTTTGAATTCCATGGGTGCATGATAGGGGTGGTTGATAATCCCTTACTTGCTAAGAGGGAGTGTTGACAAGTGTAGCAAGAAAGGCTCAATTTTTCCTTGCCTTGGTCAAATTGAGAAAATTCAAATTTCCACATCAGTAGACAACTTGGAGGCAGTTAACTGAGGTGGCATGTCTCTTTTCACTCAGTTAGCTCAGTAAATTCGAGTTAGAATGCTTGGAGTTTACTTAAGAATGTGTGATTGTTAATTTGTAGCAATATAGTTAAGTTATTTCCAGTTGTATTCAGTTAAAATAGTTCTAACTATTGATTGAACTAGTTGGAGGTCAGTTGTGGAGTGGGACAATAGTCTAACTAAAAGATAATCCAGTTAACTCATCAATCAACTCAAAATAGCTAGTGCATGCAAGGAATTTGAGTTCCTCAACTATGGTGGAGATTCCAAGGAAATGCAACATCAGTTGTAAATTAGTTGAGTGTATAGGTGTTGCATGCAATCAGAGATCAGTCTTTGGGAATTGCGCAATCAATTGGAGGAAAATTCCTAAAAAAATTGGGTCCTAATTTCTCAGGATTTGCACAAGGAAATAGGAGCTCAGGTGTAGGTAGAAATTGACTAAGTCTAGGTCAAAGCTTCTCATGGAGAAAAGTGAGGTTATTCACTTGCAGGTTGTACTCAAAGCGAGCAAGAAAATTTAATGCATTCTCTATTCATCTTATTAATGCAAGCATGCAAGCAATCTTAATTGGTTTTTACCAGTTGGTTTCCCCTACATAAATTTGTGTACTTGTGTATGTGATTGATCCATGTTTGCGAATGTTTTTCTAAATTATGAATTAATTTCCGTAGAGCAGTAGTGTAGAATTGTGTATCTTAATTTTAGATTAAATTTCTTAAGCAGTTACAATTTTATCACCATATTTTTACATATCTCAAGCTATAGTGGCATATCTCTATATTGATATTTCATTTCCTATTAACACTCCTCTTCTAAATTTTTGTGTATATTCAAATTAAATAACAATCTTGAGATGTACATCCTTAAGTATAAGGCACTCCCCACATCAAAAACATTAATCAACCTAAATTTTTTAGAAATTAACTTTGTGTTGCAAGTCTCATTATTAATGTGATAACATCTCTTTTCACTTTAATAATAACATCATGAACTATTTCCATATTATACTTTATAAATTTCATCCACTCTTATCATTTTCATATATTAATAATTCAAAATTTACAAACCACCTTAATAATAAAATAAAAAATACAACAAACAAAATTAATAAAGACAATACAACAACTCTTTAATCATCATTTTCTATCTGTTAGATGCCACTTAAGAAGAATAAATTCAAGCCATGATTTTGTCTCCTTTGGATGACAAAGAGTTAGGTATCAAAACCATGGACTTGATCTTCAGTTTCAGATTGTAAACATAATAAAGAAGTGCATAACTCGTTTTCACACAACTTTTGAATGAATGGAAAAGTGTACACTCTCACCCTTCATATATTAAATATATATTTTTATAATAATAATAATAATAATAATAGAAAAATATACACTCTTACTCTTTATATATTAAATATATATTTTTTAAAAAATATTTAAATATATGTTCAGCAACAGCAGCAACAACAACAACAACAACCACCACCTTTCATACATAACTCTAAAATGTACCTATTAATCAAAAATAACTTTGAAATGATTCTTTGAAAAAACCCAAATATACAAATTCAAGGTTATCTCAATCAATAGATACATATTCATTGATAGCTTAGTCATTCCAAAGAAAATCAATGCTAACCTCAGTTTAATTCAATTTAAAAAAAAAAATCCTTTTATATAATTTAAGGCATTACACAGTTCTTAAATGATATTATAACAATGACGTATGTGCTTCCATATGACAAATTCCTATATATGAATTCAAAGTTATTTCTAATGACCGATTCAAATTTAACGTTATTCTTAGTATTTTAAGAATAACATTTTCATATGATACCCGATTGAGGTGATTCAAATTGATTGGAAATTAAATTCCATGGGATATCTTCCCTATGAATTTCAGGTAAAAATGTTTCCATTAGACACCTCAAATCAAGGTTGTACTAACTCTGTCCTCAACATTTCACTTGAGACCTAGTTTTGATTTTGATCACATTTTTATTTGTGATATAAATTGAAAATTTCAAAATGGATTCAAAAACTAGATTTCAAGAGATATGTTAAAAAACACGATTTAAAAATGATCCTATATGGTTACCCAAAATAGGATTATTCTTACTGCCTTTTGCCATATAATCCTTTCAAATGAGTATTGAACAATGATGTGAAATTTTATTCATGAGAATTTAAACCAAAAGTCTTATTGTGAAATCATTCTACCTATTTATTTATTTATGTTATTCTATCCTACTCTATTGTAGAAAAATAAGTCATTCTCTCAAGTATAAGAGAATTTCCAATGCATCCATTTTCGTAACAAGATCATAAGTAAACTCACATCCAAATTTGAAAAATATACTTTAATGAATGTTTGGACATGAAAAATTATTTGATCATAAGATTTTATGCTAAAGGATGTTGAAAAATGTAGTGTTGTGACCTAATGACTAGTTGTGTCAGGCCAGGCAGTAACTCTCCAAAGGCAGTAAAACTGATTCGTCTATTATTCCATAGGTAGACTATTGTTATATACAATAGGAGTGATTGTTTAGTTCATCTCCCAATGACTGTTCACATTCCTAATTTATTTATTTATTTACAAATTCCCCCAATCATGAAGATTAGGTGTCAACATTCCCCCCCTTAATCTTAAGGGATGTTGGTGAGTCCAAGCATCATTCTGAATCGCTCAAGCTTTTCCTTTCCAAGTGCTTTGGTGAAGATGTCTGCAATTTTCTCATTTGTGGAACAATGACAGAGATGGATTGTTTTGGCCTAAACATGATGTTGAATCAGATGATATTTAGTATTGATATGCTTTGTTCGATCATGGAACTTTGGGTTCTTGGCCAACTTTATTGCAGAGGTGTTATCAATCATGAGTGGAGTTGATTGTACTTGTTTTACCTGCAAATCCTCAAGATTTTTCCTGAGCCACACAATTTCTTTCGTTGCTTCAGCCGCTACCACGTATTCTGCTTCTATTGTGGAATCTGCTGGAACTGATTGTTTGCGTGATCTCCAGGAGACAACTCCTGATCCAAGACTCATAGCATATCCTGAAGTAGATATCCCAGTTTCTTTGTCTCCATCAAAGTCTGAATCAGAGTATCCAATCAAGCTGAAGTCGTCCACCTGTGTATACTTGATTCCAAGGTCTTGAGTTCCCTTCAAGTCCCTTAGAACTCTTTTTGCAGCAGACCAATGTCCCTCACAAGGCTTTTGCATGAACCTGGAGAGGATTCCAACAGTAAATGAAATGTATGGTCTGGTAGTAGTGAGGTAGATGAGACTTCCTACAAGATGTCTATACTTTGTTGCATCCTCAAATTCGTTTCCTTCAACAAATGTGAGCTTTAAGTTTTGTTACATTGGAGTAGAAAGAGGATTGCACTCTGTCATGCCAAATCTGTTTAACAAATCTCCAATGTATTTCTTTTGAGAAAGAAATATGGATTTTGGATGTTGGGTTACTTCAATGCCAAGATAGTAATGAACATAGCCCAAACCAGTCATTTCAAAACTTTTCCCCAATTCCTTCTTTATGGATGCAATGTAACTTTCATTGTTCCCTGTCATTAAAAGATCATCTACATATACCACAAGATATACAACTGTTTTGCCAACTTTCTTGACAAATAAAGTTGCATCATCAAGATCAAAATGATTGAAGTTGAGTTTCAAAAGATGCTCAGTTAATTTTTCATACCAGGCTCGCAGTGCTTGTTTGAGGCCATACAAGGACTTCACAAGTTTGCATACTTTTTGTTCGTGTCCTTTCACAGCAAATCATTTAGGTTGGGACATAAAAAAATTCTCTTTTAGATCTCCATTCAAGAAGGCAGTTTTTACATCCATTTGATGGACTTTCCAACCGTTCTGAGCTGCTAGTGCAAAGAGTGTCCGGATGGTGGCCCATTTCGCTGTGGGGGAAAAATTTTCCTCATAATCAACCCCTTCCTTCTGTGCAAAACCTTTTGCCACAAGCCTAGCTTTGTGCTTGTCAAGTGAGCCATCAGCTTTGTACTTGTTCTTGTAGACCCACTTGCAGCCTATTGGTTTGGTTCCAAATGGAGGATCAACCACCTTCCAAGTGCCATTTTTTATGAGGGCATCATACTCCTTTTGCATCGCTTCTTTCCATTCATCATGAGAAGAAGCTTCTTTGAAGGAAGTTGGTTCAAAATCTGTAGACAAGTTCAATTCACAATCATAAGTAACATCCATATCAACAGGTGAATTAGAGTCATCAACATCACCTCCATTTTGTCGGTTTGAATTTCTGGTTCCTGTTTTTCCAATTTCATCAGGATGAACACTTTCAATTGTCTTTGTCAGCCACTTCGAGGGACCTTTCTGAGATGGTCCAAGCTGATCTATTGATTGAGTTGGGATTGAATCAATATTGAGTCTCCCAATTCTATCAATTACATCACTTAAAGCATCATCAGTTGTTGGAGTTTCCTGCAGGGGAGATTGTTCTTCAGAAGAAGATTCCACATGTTGATCTAGTATAGGAATCCCCCCTTCAAGATGTGGAATCTGATTATCAAACTCTTGAAATGATTTCGTTTTTGTGAATCTATCCAAGCGATCAAGTTGCCGCTCAACAACATTGTCAAATTTGGATGATTCAAGAAAAATTACATCTCTAGATACAACAAACTTTTGATTTACTTCATCATAGAGGCGGTATGCTTTGGAGGTGTTTGAATTCCCCAGGAAGATACACTTACAACTTCTAGCACCATGTTCATTTCTATGTACCTTTGGTATCAAAGCATAACAGGTGGAACCAAAGATCCTAAGATGTTTTACCGAAGGAACATGTCCATACCACAATTCATAAGGAGTCTTGTTTCTTATAGCATTAGATGGACATCTATTCTTTATATATGCAGCACATAGAAAAACATCAGCCCAAAACATTATCTTTACATTTTTGAAGAAAAGCATGGATTGTACCATATTCAAGATTGTTCCATTCATTCTTTCAGCTACACCATTCTGTTGGGGATTATAAGGCACAGTTGTTTGATGTTTGATCCCATGTTGGCGAAGATAGTTTTCAAATTCATTTGATGTATATTATTTTCCATTATCAGTGCGAATAGACCCAATATGAGATTGTGCATCATTTTCAATCCATTTATGAAAATTCTTGAGTGTTTGAAAGGCATCAGATTTGTTCTTCAATAAATAAACCCAACACATTCTGGTGTAATCATCAATAAATGTCATGATATATTTATTTCGATTTGTAGAAGGAACATGCATTGGACCACATAAATCTGAATGAATGAGTTCAAGCTTCCTATGTGCTCTTGAATGTGAATCATGAAAACACTGTTTGTTATGCTTTCCTAGAATGCAAGCATCACATTGCTTATGTTTCCTAGGAATTGTAGGCAAACCAGCAACACCATTTTTCTTCAATAAGTGGAGACTGTCATAGTTTAAATGTCCAAATCTAGCATGCCATAATAAACTTGATGGAAGTGTACCTTCTTCATGATGAGAAATATATGAGAAATTTTGTGCATGAGCAGAGGTTCCTTGCAGTTTGAGAAGCCTTTCTTCTTCTATTCCCCTCATGACAACTGAGTGGTCATATGCTTTTCTTACCTCAAGCTTGCCATCAAACATATGAATGGAGTGACCTTGCTGGCAAATATGAACCAAGGACAACAAGTTTCTTTTGAGTTGTGGGAGATATAGAACATGATCCAGAAGAAAGTCTGGAAGACCAGGAAGTTTAAGCTTGATTGTGCCAAGCCCTGATGGCTTGATTTTTGACTAATCTGCAAAGTATACTGCTCCATCAATATTGTCAGTGAAATCTTCAAAAAAATATTTTATATGAGTCATGTGACAGGTTGCTCCTGAATCAAGCAACCAATCATTTTTCGAAGAAGCAAGTGAAGCATTAAACAAATCTTCATTTACTCCAATGTTACATTGTGCCTCAATATAGTGAGCGAATTCAGGTGCTTTACCTTTGTCTGTATCATCAGTTTTACCTTTCTGTTGGTTTCTTTTCTGCTCAATTTTGTCCCATGGTAGCTTGCATGTAGAAGCATCATGTGATCCATTTCGTTTGCAGCGAATGCAATGCAGATCTTCCTTTTCTCCTTGACAATGTCTGCCCCCCCTGCCTCTGAAGTATCTTCCTCTTCCTCTTCGTCCACCTCTTCCTCTTGTAGAATCTTGAGCAGAATGCTTTTCTTTATGAGCAAGGCACACAGTCTCTTCAGAAGATTCAGGGATTATCTTCTTTCCAAAAGCTTTCTCTCTTTCAGCAAACTTTTTCACAAGAGAGTCAAAGGTTATATCTTTAAGATTTCCATTTGCTTGTAAAGACTCAAGATAATTGGAGTAAGTAGGATAGAGTGCCTTGAGAAAAGCAATAAGAGGGATATCCAACTCAACCTAGTGGATTTGATATCATGCATTATAGATTTTACTTCAGATGCAAGAGCAAGAGGATCATTATTTTTCAGTTCAAGAGTGAAGAGTTTAATCATGAGCTGAACAACTTCAAGTGCAGAATGTGAGTCATAGAGTTCTTTCAGCTTTTGTAAAGCTTCAAAGGCTGTTGAATATGATGAAATATGGTGACTTACTTCTTCATTTATAGATGTTGCGATTAATGCATAGGCTTTGCCGTTCTTGTTTTCCCAAATGACGAGCTCTTTGTCTGATGTAGGCTGCACTTGTTCATTGTCTCCTTCTCCGACACACACTCCTTTCCATAACTCATTGAAGATGAGGGTGTGTTTTATCATCTGGGACCATTCAGGATAGTTCTCCTTGCCAGTGAGAACTATTCCTACCATAGAGATGATTGAATGCATTCTGTAAAAAAATACTTCTGCTGATAATAAAAAATTTGTGCTGATAAAAAACTTCTGCTGATAAAAAAACTTCTGCTGATAAAAAAACTTCTACTGATGTACAGTGAAATTGCACTCAGATATATTAAAAAACAGAGGTATTATTTTGTCGTGGTATATGGGAAGGTGTATATGGAGGAGGCTTAACGTATATGGGAAATTTGGCGAACCAAGTTATATGAAGGCCTTAATGGTAAATCCAACTTTCAATAAAAATCACCCCAAATTCCCGAGACTTTGCATCACCTTCTTCAATTGAGACTTGCCTTTTGTCAACCAGATCTATTTTGTTTCCAACAAGCACAATAATCACATCACTACCTCGCTCTGTGCGTACTTCTTCAATCCATCTGGCAGCGTTGAGGAATGACTGTCGGATTGCAACATCATAAACAACAACAGCAACAGAAGAGTCTCAAATGTAACTTGGGGTAAGACTACGAAATCGCTCATGGCCTGTAGTATCACTCCAGGTTGGAGAAGCAAAGGCATACCATAATAATAGTAGAAGGCTGAAGCCAAACCTACGCTCTAAGTCTTCCACTTTCAGCCAAAGAACACCCAACCGGAGTATGATCTTACCCGGATGTGGATGAAGACCCACGTTGAAGAAGCGCCTTCCCACTAGGTAAGGCTGAGAGCCAAAATTCTGCAACCAAACAACCTGTAGATAACAATCTGTTGAGATTGCAACAAGATGATGGAGCTTAGTGAAAAGAGTCGCCTTCACTAAGTGGGCCCGCAGGCTATTTTTGGCGCAAGTCTATTTTTAGACTATGTCTATTTTTAGACATATGGATCATGTCTATGTTTATGGATGATTGATCAAGTTGGGAAAAATAGATGGACTTCTATTTTTGATGAAAGTGTGAGTGATCACAGTGTAAGTGATCAAGTCTATTTTTAGACTGGCTGTCAAAAATAGAAAAGTCAAATATTATTATCTCACAATAATATTTGGACTATAAACTTAATCTTATTCTCTTGGAGCACTTCAGTTTGAGCTACGGAAGTGGCACATGCAGCTGTCAGAAGGAAATTCGTTTTTCTTATGAGTCAGTTGAGTTGTTGCATGCATGACTTCAGTTAGAACTCAAGTGAGTTGAGTTTAGTGGACTGGAGGTACAGTTGATGGAGTTGTGTTCAGTTTAACTTAGTTAAACTGGTTGTAGTTAGTCTAACTGCAGATAGACTAATGATGAGTTGTTAAACTAATTATTAACTCATAATACAACTAAACAATACATCAGTTAACTCAGTTGCATGTCAGTGCATGTTCAGTTCAACAGGGACAGGTGGTAGAGAATCAGATTGCTATCAGTTGTGACTATAGTTGTGCACCAGATCTTGCACAATCAAAGGATTGAGTATGCCAATGAGTTTGCTCACGTATTTGGCCCGCATTTTAGCCTTTGCTCACGTCCAACAAAGAGTGAGTGACTATTTTGCAGGTGAAAATCGAGTTTGGGAAGCAATTCTCATCAGTTCTTGAGCAGGTATTGAGCAGTGGAGGCAGGCAAGCAGTGGAAGAGATTTGGAGATCAGATCTGAGCTGTATTGTGTGTAACAGAGGTGGAGATACTTGTGAGAAGTATTATGCTGTGTAATGTTACATGACTCAATCATTAATATACAGATAGTGTAGGGTTTTTAGCGCGATGCTTTCCCCGTGATACATACTGTGTTAATGTGTGAATGCTCTTGATGTTTTATTGTTATTGATGCTGCTATATTCTTGATCAACGTAGAGGAGATTATGTATTATACATGTTCCGCTTAAATTGTATGATCAAGATAATCTCTGTTGAATATGTGTTAAATTATTCAAAATTTCTACATGGTATCAGAGCTAGATAATTGTAGAAAAAAAAAATTCTACATGGTATCAGAGCTAGATAATTGTAGAAAAAGTTTCTACACAATCCACTGCCAGACTCTAAGGTAGAAACGGTAAAGACTTCATCAGTGTTGAACTGAGCATGCATATGTTCTAAGCTACTAAATGAAAGCCTTATCCGAGCAGGCTCCACTGGGGAGTGGCATAGCGAATCAAAAAGTGGTGTATTTAAAACACAAGTATTATATGAAAAACGCAGCAGTGTATTAACACCGAAACGGTGGGAGGTGTATTTAAAAAACAAGCGTTATATGAGAAATGCAGCGGTGTATTTGCCAAAGTAAGCAACACGACCACAATTTACAACGCGTTGTTCCAGTATCGTATAACCTTTGACTATATGCAGTGTGTATGCTAAAAGATGTTGTGAGGAAACAAACCTCTGACCTGATAGAAGAAACGGAACTGAAATATCTTCCGGGCAAAAATATGCTGCGAGGAAACGAACCTCTGACCTGATAGAAGAAACGGAACAAACGCCTAAACAGAGTGAAGTAATGTAACAGCCGAGATATACCAAACAGCGCATCCAGCTTCAATGGATAACATTCAATCCTTCATAATATTTCATGCAAATATAGAGGCCAACAGCATGGAGAGAGCAACGTATAGAGGTAGCAGCATAGAGAGAGAAACATATGGAGGCCAGTAGCATGTGGACTATGTCAGAGGGGCATGGGAGGTTAAAAAAATTGGCAGAAAATGTAGGAAAAACTGACAAATTTCTGAAGAAATGACAGAAGGGAGTTACAATGGCAGATAGAAGCCAAAAATGGTGTTGGCTCTAATACCATGTCAGGCCAGGCAGTAACTATCCAAAGGCATTAAAACTGATTCATCTATTATTCCATAGGTAGGCTATTGTTATATACAATAGGAGTGATTGTTCAATTCATCTCCCGATGACTATTCACATTCCTAATTTATTTATTTATTTACAAATTCCCCCAATCATGAAGATTAGGTGTCAACAAGTTGAAACCAAGTTTTAAGATGATCTTTGTTTTCTTGGTTCTCGTTAATTGTCATAGCACAAAACTCTTCTTGTGGTACTTGCTCAAAATATTGTATGCACAAGGGATCTTGTGATATACATGCTAGAAATTCTTCAATTTCTGGCTCTAATGTTTGATTTTCATTGCATGTGATCCATGACTCATTCACCTCCTCACAAAGATAGCTAGAAGAAAGTTCTAGATTCTCTTCCTGTGGATCATCTTAATGGATGTTTTGTTGCTCTTCTATCCTTTGACATGAAGATTCATCCCTAGTGAGCATTCTAAATTGAGGACAAGGACTTGAGAATAGTCTTGTGGTGGCATACCCTCCTTCTCTAAATGATTTCCTTAACATCATTTTTAGATCTTGTCTTGCAAATAGATTTTCTAGTAATTTATTTATTTATTTTTATATTTTTTTTGGTTAGGGGTTTTGTTTTAGGAATCTACTTTTCTAATTTCTATGTCTAAATATAAATAACCATAATGAAAAGTGTTTTTGTTTTTTTTATGTGTTTTATAAACAATCTTCCTAATTGACTATATTGAAGTATGCTTCCCCAGCAACGGTGCCAAAATGTTGGGTCAATTTACTATGCAAATTAACACAAGTATTTAATTATCAATCCGAGTTTGTAGAACTTAGAAGAATGTCCAAAGTCTATGGATTCCAATGGTAGTCAATGTTAGAAGATGAAATATAAAGATTGAAACAAAATATAATCAAAAGTATGTAATAAGTTATGAGAATAGTTGGTTTGACTAAGCTAGGAGGTGAATTAAGGCCCATATAATTACCCAATGATGAGGTTTATCATTTACCGTGCAGAGGCCTAGGGTAGAAGTCTACAGCTGAGTGCACGGACCCCTGCAGTTGTGTGCACAGGGTAGTCAGAGTCTGTACTAGAAATCTAGATTATCAATAAAGAGAAGTATTATGGAATTATTTGTGTATGCGTTATTTTACTTCTATTATGAATGTGTGATTATGTTATGTTGAATACTAGGGTTATGAATTAATGGTATATTGATGTGTGAATGCATGTATTTTACTTTGTTGTATGAATGCAAGTAAGAATATCTATTTACACAAAGATAACCATAATGCATATTAAAGTTAACCAATACTTAAGAGAATTTGAGTAAGTACAGAAGTAAGAGTAATTATAGAGGCACATAAGTCCCTGATCTATTTATTTAGGGTCCACAAAGGACGATCCAAGACTTTTGTGGAGGCTTTAGAGATGAATAAGAGACATACTTTGATAAACCCTAAAGGGCTTATCGGTCTGCATGAAGGAAGGTTAGGGCATATAAATGACATCACAACCGTCTCAAGGTGCGGAAACTTGGTTCCTGCATCCCCCCATACTGCTTCGAGTGAGACTTTAGTCCACGCTCTGGGGATTGATGCTGGAAGGGCCAGTAGTGTAGGGATTTGCTTGGCTACTTAACATTGAACATGGGTTAGGGACCATCAAGCTAACAAATGTTTCTGTTGCCGGGACCAAGATCTTCATAACGAGTTATGTCGCATCATTAGAATCCAACTAAGAAGGAGATTGAAGACTAGTTGGACACAAAGATCCATGAATTCGCGGTGCAAGAAAAAAGGAATCCGCAATTGACGAAAGAACAGTGGTTGGACAGACATCTGTACATAGAGATACATGAAATCTTCTTATGTTCCTTCCCTGTTGAATTATATGAGTGGATCACGAAGTTGGAAGATGGCCAAGGGAGGTGGAGGCCTGACAGTCCGATTGTCTGGACCCCGGAGTTAGTGCGAAAACTAGAAGCCTCTGAGGACAAGATTGTGTGTGTTGTCAATCATTAGCTCGATCGTATAGGAGGGTTTGTGACAGAGTTCGCAGTCAAAACTTCGGTCAGTTACAATGAAGCAGAGCGTTGCTTTCGCAAAGGGTCGCAAGGTAAGTATTTGAAATCATTAAATACTTGGATTAAGATGCTCTTCTGTGAAAAGCGAGTTATGCAGTTGCCTTGATGTTTGGGGCTACGTGAGGTAGAAGGACTTTCAGGGATGGAGGAAGAAAAGGCCTTGAATATAACCCACTGATTGAACCTCCTCTGGGTGGCAATGAGGGAGAAGCATAGGTTTCTCCATAAAGCATTATTCATTTGATAAAGTAAGGGTTCCTGCGAATACCTCATCCACCCACACCACCTCCATCTTCACCCCGATCGCTTACACCCTCACCCACACCATGGCCACCTCCACCAACATTCAACATGGCGAACTCCGTAAAGCTACCTGTGTTCAAAGGTGTGGGAATGAAGATCCTGACCAGTTTTGGTTCATCGCAAAGGCTATATGGGAAGCTCAGGGTATCACGAATGATCAAGTGAAGAAAGAGACATTGGTTAGTGCTTTGCAGGTTCATGCACTAACTTGGTACATTAAGTACTACACTGATAATCCAACGTTCACATTGGCAATATCCAGACTGCGTTGAATAAGGAATTTAGTAGGCCTAAGTCTGAGGTGCAATCAATTGTGGGATTCAAGGAGATCATGATGAAGCCTAGAGAGATGCCCTAGGATTTGGATCAAAGATTGAAGTGTATGATCCGTGAAGCCAACATGAATCTGACTAATGGGCTGCATTGCGAATGGTTTGTGGCCTTACTCTTGCCTCATCTAAGGGTTGCACTATCACAATAGAAGATTGGGACTCAGGCGGAAGCTCTAGAAATAGTGATGATATTGCACGAGACACCAATGTGCAGTTGCAGAACCTTTTCCTCGAAATTCAAAGTAGAAGAAAGATAGAACAACTCGGCCAGAGGCACGTGAAGAAGTATGGTGCCTAAAGTGCAAAAGCCAGGGGCATGACAAAGATCATTGTCCAGTTTTCACAAAATATGTTGCAGCAGGGGGGCCAATGCCTCTGAGGCTGAAAGCTGTGGCAAGGCCAAGTACAGGGCCCGTGCTATGCTATGCTATCTGTCAGGTAGATGGGAAACATGTGACAGACAATTTCCATTTGCTGCAGAAATTCATACAGACACCGCAACAACTCTTCTGCAACTTTTGTCAATCTATGGGTCATCATGAGCGCAATTGTTGGAGTTACAAATTAATGATGGACAGGACACCTACATATAGGGTGCATGAAGAAACAAGGCCTGTGGACCAAAGCATTGGAGGAGCGCGAGGTGAGTATCAGGGGCGCGGTCGAGGCCGAGGTGGAGTAGGACTTGGTAGAGGTCAAGGGTAAGTTATTTGTTACAATTATGGAGGACCAGGACACTACGCGCAAGACTGCCCAAATCTGATGTGACTGTCATGTCACTATTGTACTCATTTTGACCATGCGATGGAGGATTGCCCTATATTGTTAGCTAAAATACGCGAAAAAGGGGCGCAGCCTTAGTAACCAACTCAGAACCTGTAGATGATGAGGTCTTAGCCTCGTGAGAAAGACCCTAAGGTAAATATTATGCTGTGGAGTGGAGCGATGATTGGTGAGGATAAGGGGAAGCAGCCTAAAGAAGGTGAGTGGGTCTGCAAAGCACCAGAAAAGGAGACCGGGTTTGATCTAGAATGCACAAAAGAAACATTTATGGAAATGAAGAAAAGTTTTGCTGAGGCCTCTACCTCACGGAGTAAAGAGAAGCCGATTGAAGAAATGGACCCGTCCATGATTACCACATTCTAGGAGACCTGCATGAAATTTCTCCGCAATAGCAAGGCTATGAAGGTACTGCAAAAGTTGATCAAAAGGTGTGCTGGCAAGGAAAATGCTAATGATGAACCATGCATAGTTGGAAATCTTGGTAAGCATAAGGCAAGAACTGGACATGAGATGAGAGTCACCGCGCAGATAGGAGAATACGAAATGGACCAAGTTACCTTGGACCTACAGTCCGTCGCGAACGTTTTTTCGAAAAATACATGGGAAAGAATGGGGAGACCTACACTACAATGGTCTCTAATTCAGTTAAGGATGGTGAATCAATAGAAAATCATCCCAATGGGGAGGTTGCAGGGGGTAATAGTTGATATTGAAGGCGCAAGCACACTAGCTGATTTTGAAGTGATAGAGATTGTGGATGACAACAATCCCTACCCCGCGCTCCTTGGGATCGATTGGGCCGCTGACATGAATGGGGTAATCAATCTAAAGAAGTGAAATATGATATTTGAGAAGAAATCACTCCATGTAGTGGTGCCATTGGACCCTAGAGAAGGACCGCGTTATACTAAACCAGTCCATGATTATGAAAGTGATGAAAATTTCGACCAGATTTACAAGATAACAGTGTGAGATCAGGATTGGGTGAATCTGACAGCAGATCGACATATTGCATGGACCATGAAAGATCCTGCACATCAGATTTAGATGAAGAACTGGACCACTAGCAAAATCGATTGCATGAAGTATCTATGCTATGCTGTAATATGATGACCAAGTCGTCATGCTGTGTATCATCAAACGTAAGAAATCCGCCTTACTATGATGGGTTAAGTGATGTTGATCACTTTTTGGATTCATTTGAAAGGGAGGTACCAGAGAAGCATTGCTTCTAGGCATTAAATTGGGCATTGTGCACTACGCCTGCAAGATGGTGGGGTACGCACAAAGATAGTTTTAATGATTGGCGCGAATATAGGAGGATGATGAGGGTGTGCTTTGGTCATCGGAAGGTGTGATTAATGAAAAAATATGATGGGAGAAATGATCTGCACAACCATTTGGCCAAATGGACTAAATTATATGGAGTGAAGCCTCATTCGAGGTAGATCCATCTGTTTTGTCATACCTTGGATGTTATACCAATGAATTGGTACTTGGAGACAGAACTTTGCCATGGCATCGAAGAATGGGATGTTTTGCGCCAAGGATTTTTTAAGACATTCCGTTTTGAGGATGGATTTGAATCTATTGATGAAGCATTGCAGGAGTTTAAGACAACAATTTTCAGAATACCACATGACCCTCTAGATTTTATTCAACCTGATTGGACTACCCAGTTGAGCCACTCACTGGAGTGCTACAATGTAATGACGGAAGAAGAAGACGAAGACCTGAGGAATATTAATATTCCAGAGACTGAAGGACACCGAGAAGTTGAAGGACCATAGCTAGAGAACCCAGACATAACTGAGCCGCTCAAAACCAGGCAGGTGAACATTGGCACGGAGGTAGAACCGAAGTTTGCAAAGATTGGGGACTACTGGGACGACGCGACAGTAGATAAGGTCGCTGAACTACTCCACGAATATCAAGATCTGTTTCCCACGAAGTTTTCAGATCTGAAAGGGATAATAGGGGACCTAGGTGTCATGAAGATCACCCTAAAACTGGACGCGAAACTTGTGAAGCAAAGACCTTACCGCCTCAATCCAAAGTACAAAGAAAGGGTCTGCTTAGAGTTAGAAAAGATGCTCACGGAAGGTATCATTGAACTGGTGGAAGAATCTAATTGGGTGAGCCCAATAGTGGTTCAGGAAAAGAAGCAGAAGGAAGAAATAAGGATATGCATAGATCTCAGGAAGTTGAATGATGCCTGCGTGCATGATCCCTTCCCAACTCCATTCACTGATGAGGTCCTAGATAATGTTGGAGGCCAAGAAGCATATTCGTTCACTGATGGATTCTCTGGGTGCCATCAGATCAAGATCATGTTGGAGGATAGGACTAAGATGACCTTCATGACTGATGGGGATGCTTCTAGTATACGATTATGCCTTTTGGTCTCAAGAATGCGTCGTTGATCTTTTCGCATGTAGTCATCGTGGCGTTCAAGGATTTCATTCACAAATTTATGGAGGTATACTTTAACGATCGGACAGTACTTGGATTAGTAAAGTGCCATATGGCAAGTCTGTGCTTGATGCTAGATACATGCCGAAGGTACTAGATCGTGCTCAATCTAAAGATATGTTTGTTTTGTGTCCCTTTTGGGATCTTGTTGGGCCATGTGGTATGCAGACAGGGCTTGATGGTAGACCCAGCAAGGATGGTGGTCATAATCAATTTGGAGGTGCCAAGGAGTGTGAAACAACTACGTGCAACATTGGGGCATATGGGATACTATAGGAAATACATCAAGAGCTATGCCCAGATCACCTCACCGATGGAAAGACTGCTAAAGAAGGACGTTATGTTCTATTGGAATGAAGAATGCTAGAAGAGCTTGGATGTGCTAAAGGAGAAAATGGTCACCGCATCGATCCTAGTCTTCCTGGATTGGACAAAGGAGCTTCATGTGCATGTGGACACGTCATGTTTTGCACTGGGACCAGTATTGACACAGGCCGGTGAGGGGGACTTGGATCATCCTATAGCGTTCACAAGTAGGAAGCTGTCCAAAGCTGAGAAAAATTATTCCACAACAGAGCATGAAGGATTAGTTATGGTGTACGCGCTCCAGAAGTTCAGGCATTATCTATTAGGTAGACATTTTAAGATGTATACAGACCATTATGCATTGAAATACCTGGTCAAAAAGCGTGTGTTAGGGGGAAAGATATGCAGGTGGCTCTTGTTGTTCCAGGAATATGATTTTGAACTCATTGTGAAACCAATATGATTGAATGCAGGACTTGATCACCTATCGCACATTGAAACTGATGAAGAGCCTACTAATTTGGAGGAAGGACTACCTGATGCGCAGCTCTTTGCAGTGCGCATCATGAACAACCACTTTGAAGGTATTATACACTTCTTGATCACAGGTATGGTTCCGGAAGGATATACAAGCCAACAGAAGGAGGAACTAGTGGTGCGCGCAGAAAACTTTTCTATCACTGCAGGGCACTTGTACAAAATGGGAGCAGATGAAATATTGTGACATTATGTGCCAGATTTTGAACAAACCAACGTCCTCGCTGGGGCTCATGGTGGAGAAGCGGGAGGTCATTATGTGGGAAAAGCAACAACGCGGAAGATTCTACGTGCTGGGTTGTCGTGGCTGACCTTCCATAAGGATGGAAAAGCATATTGTAGGGCATCCAATGAATTCCAAAGGATTGGCGAACCCTCGTGCAGGGATGAGCTGCTGCTGAATCCACAGATATATTTACAACCCTTCGGGAAGTGGGTGATTGACTTTGTAGGACCAATTCAGCTTCTAGGGAAGAAGACGGGTGCGCGGTACATCATCATCATGACTAAGTACTTAACCAGATGGGCGAAGGCATAGCCTATGAAGGATTGTACAAGCATGACAGCAGCCAAATCCATCTTTAAGTACGTGCTGACAAGGTTTGACTATCCAAAAATTTTAATGAGCGATTGTTGTATACACTTTCTTAATGAGACAATTAGCACGATGACAAAGGAATTTCAGGTTTACCATCAGAAGAGCATGCCATATCATCCACAGGCTAATGGGATGGTGGAAGCGTTTAATAAAATATTGGAGAGTGCGCTCACAAAGGTTTGCAATGCTCAAAGAAATGAATGGGATGTTCGCGTGCCCGCGGTGCTATGGGCTTATAGAATGACTTGCAAGAAGTTGACTAGACAAACGTCATTCAGACTGGTTTATGGCATGGAAGCTGTGATGCTGATGGAGTACATTGTACCTAGTCTGTGCATAGCAGCATTCATAGGAATGGTGGATTGTGGAGCCCTAGAGGAGAGTCTCACGTAGCTAATAGAGCTTGAAGAAGATAGGTTTCCAATTGGATTCCATCATCAAGTTCAAAAGGAGTGAAAAAAGGTGTGGAACGATCAACACATCAAACTGCGCACCTTCAAGGTAAATGATTTAGTTCTATTATATGACAGCAAGTTGATAAATTTCCAAGAAAATTTCGTATGCATTGGCTGGGGCCATATGTCATCAAGGAGATTACTGATGGTGGAGCAGTTCAGTTGGTAAAATTGAATGGAGAACCATTTCCAGGGTGAGTGAATGGCAGCCGATTGATGCCATACACCGGCAATCCGGCTAGGTGACTACATGCGTGAAGCATAGTCTTAGCGCTCCAGGCAGCTGAAAGGAGGCGCAAGACTATAAACTACACTGCTCGGGTTGGGGAGTTGCACAATTGGGGAACTGTGCGAAATGAAGGAATTTCACAATGTTAGTAGAAACGCGCGAGGAGCTACGCTATCTAGGAAGGGACCGTGCAGGGCAGCAAGAAAGTGACCGTTATGGTCATTGTTCATGACGTGATAGTGGGAAAATGACTAAATGGAGTGGGGGGGCAGCATTTAAGTCAGAATTTAAGGGCAAGATATGTGAAAATCTACCACCAATCCAGCATTTATGAACAAATTTTGGGGGGAATGATTGGATTTGAATTCGAAAATGACTATAAATTACAGGTGGCCGCCCAGCGAAAAACACTTGCCATTTTGAGAATTGAGGTGTTGAGCTCTCAGGCGCATACGGACCATGAATACTTTGAAGCTTTGATAGCAAGTTCAACGTTTGAGAAGTTGCCAAAAGAAATGCAGGAGTTGTTGTCTAATATCATGTCGATGCCCACAGAAACCACGATCGATGGAGAAGCAATGGAAGCTGAGGGAACTTCCCCAAAAGTAGCAATGGCAACTAAGGGAGTTGCCCTAGAGGTTGCGAGTATCAAAGTACCGACAGAAGTTCCTAAATCACTGAGGTCACCCAGGACAAGGCCTACACCGACCAAAGAGGTTCCAAAAACAAAGAAAGATAAGCAAAAAGCACCACAGTCGGTGCACGCATCACCCAGAAAACACCCACAGAAGGAAAAGCCCACTGTGCAAGAGAAGGGAAAACTAGTTGACCTTTAGCTTGAAGAGGATGTTGAAGAAATCCATCTGGATGAGGAAGACATTGACATGGGGGCGGAGGACGTTGACTTTGAGGGATCTGACCCTATCTCTAAATTGCCCGAGTACATTCCTCTACACAGAGGCAAGACAAAGGTTCCGAAGGACATTGATGAAAGCAAGGTCACGCTGCATACACCCTTGCTGCTGGACAAAATCGTCTTTAAAGGACCGTGCCTGGGGTGCATCCCCCATTTAAAATTGGAGGATTGGGATTTGGCTGATACGGAGCACTTTCCCCACTTAGCGACAGATCAACTCATGCACCACGTCTTCTATAAAGACTCTGGTGTGACCATGTTGGAGCCAAGAAAGTGGGTAAAAGGGGTGGATAAGGCTGGTATGTTAAACATGTTGTGGGTACTGCATTACAACCGCATGCCCATAACCATGATAGTGATCAAGAAACTATTGTTCTTGGTGCACGATGGGTGCCTGTGGCTAGAGGAGACTCTACCAATCACTGACATGTTGATCAAAGGATCACTCAGCTGTCGCACGCAGGAGAAAATCCATCCATGGAATTTGGCGGAAAGACAGGTGAGCACGACCTCGCCGAAGCAATGAAGGATAAATTTAAGCTTGCTAAGAAACCACGTGGCTAGTCCATCACTAGCATAACCAACCCTGCGGTCAAGGTAGCCTCTCAGATCATGGTAGGAAAGATTATGAGGAAGTGTTGCGCAAATGAAGTGTCGGCACCAGTAGTGCCATTAGCAGCCCAGTGCACGGAGGGCATACAATTCAGCTGGGTGCACTACCTCTGCAATGAGTTATTCATGAACTGCAATGAGGCATAGGATCAAATCAAAATGTTTCACTATGCATGGTTGTTGTTTTCCATAGCGTTGGTCACGTGGGAGTTACCAGAGGATAGCCAATTTCCTCCAGTCGCATAGAACCTATCGGAAGCAACGAAGTTTGCTTCACTCTGGGCTACGAAGGACCCCCAAAGGGTTAAGGACAGCAAGGTCTTTTGGATCTTGATGGAGATGAGTATCCACATGGCCATCAATCGCAAGCCACTGTTGTTGGCGACAGTTTTTTGATCAGCTGGCAGAGTATGTGGAGTTCAAGGCAGACTTCCACCATGTCTCCATGCGTGCACAGAAGGATCCTGAACAAAATTGGTATGACCTTCCATACCTGGCCACAGACGACGCGATCGTAGCAATCCTCGACCATTGGTCGGCATATTGGCGCACCACTTCGGACTTAACAACTAGGTCTAGAAAGTTTGCAGCGAAGTGAAAAAAGGAAGAGGCCAGGTTGAAGATGGAACAATTGGACAAGAAAAGGAAGAAGGAGGCTAAGGATAAAACCAAGGCGGAGCACGCTACTGCGAAGCAAACAGGAGGATAGGAAGAAGAGGAGGAGTGTGGCTTTGACAGGAGTCAAAAGTCGCCTTCCCTGGAGACTGAGGAGGAAGAACAACAATCAGAGCAGGGAGGAGCGGACCCGGAGACTACTTTGTTCCGGATTAAGCACATAGGGAACAGGAGAAAGTAGGGCCATGGAAGAAGTCCAAGGCCATCAAGACTTCCCTCGAACCAATCACCTTGATTGAAGGTGATTTGAACGACATTGGTGATGCGGTAAGTGATGCGACCGTAGAACTGCTGCAGTAGTTCGAGAAACAGCAAAAACAGGCCTTGGGCACCATTCAGATGGGTCTGTGGGAGCTGCAGATCCAGGTGTCACAGGTACAGATCAGTGTGGGACGGAGCAGTGCGACGTCAACTAGTTTGGTGCCTAGCACCTTAGAAGCAGTAGGGATGGTGCTCACATTGGATCCCCGGGCAATAGCGCTGTTGAATGGAGCGCTGAATAGAGAAGCAGAAACTAAAAAGGCCATTGTCAACACCCTCAAGGGGTTTGGACTCAATTTGGAAGCGCTTCCAAGTGAAGCCCTTAACAATTTGTAGGATGGTGTGATTGCGGAACTTCAGGCCTACGAACAACGAGCGCTACACGTTATCAGTGAGCAGAGGGTGAAACCCGCTCAGATGGCTGCATAGAAGAACTCCGATATTGATCTCTTTAAGGACATCACAGACAAGAATGAGTGCATGGCCAAGGTAGTGGTTAAGGCATGCAAGTCTGTCCCAAAACTGGACATTCCCGAAGATGAGCCAGTGGATGTGAGAATTTGGAAGCTCGCTGCCGGAGTGTGCAAAGTGAGAACAGATTTGGCAAAGGTTCAGATTGAACTAAACCTTAAGATTGCAGAACTTGAGTTGAAGGCCCAGCCTTCGACTCCGCCAAAATTTAGAGAGTAGCGTGAGGCAACTATTAAGGATGTTGTTGTAGCAATAGATAGCGCAGTCAAGGATTGCATTGTGCTCTTCGAGTAGTCGCTCGAAGTACTCACCAGCTTACAGGAGGATCCCAATGTAGAGAGGTTGGAAACTGAGGTGCAAGAGCTGCAACAGCAATATGACCAGGTTAAAGCGATGGCGTGCACCATCGCCATTACTCAAAGGCTAGTGAAGCTGCAGGAAGTAAAGGCATTGAAAGAGCAGGTGGACAAAACACAACACAGGGAAGCATTATTGAAGGTTCGATTGAAGCCTTGGCTAGATGAAGCATATGTGCTCATGGCCACCATTGAAGGCAAACTGGCTAGTCTACAGGAAACGCAGCAGAAGGTATAGGTAGATGGTGCAAGACCACTGACGGAGAAGTTGTTTGAGCAGATGAAGCAGGTACCAACACAGTGCACCACCGAAGTCAGAGTGGTATAAGTGGAGCTGGGACGTCTTCACGACAAGATCTACATGCTAGTAGAGTGACTTGGGGGCGAGTCACTAGATTTGTGTTGGGGGCCCATTGGGAACGAGTCTCCTGGGGTCAATTTTGGGGTTAAAAGCCCAAGTTTTGGGGCATAAAGCCCAAGTGTTGTGTAAAGAATATAAAGTCTCCGGATGTTGTGGCCGCAAAGAACGAAGATGTAAGCAGTCAAAAATGTTTTTCCGCCCTTAGTTTAGATAGTTGTGTCGGCTTGATGAGATCCGCCCTTGGCCCGCGGACCATGGGATTGTATAAAAAGGGAGTCTTAGAAGAGTCTAAGGCATCGAAGTCACAAGTTTTGGTAGAGTTCTAAGTAATTTTATGGGTCTATGAGAGCTAAGAGTGAAGAGCCTTAGCGTAGGAAGAGGCTCTACAACTGAGTGCGCAAAGGCATAGGGTAGAAGTCTGCAGCTGAGTGCGTGGACCCCTACAGCTGTGTGTGCACGGTAGTCAGAGTCTATACTGGAAATATAGATTATCAATAAAGAGAAGTATTCTGGAATTATCTGTGTATGTGTTATTTTACTTCTGTTATGAATGTACGATTATGTTATGTTGAATACTTGGGTTATGAATTAATCCTATATTGATGCGCGAATCCATGTATTTTACTTTGTTGTATGAACGCAAGTAAGAATATAGTTTACATGAAGATAACCGTAATGCATATTAAATTTAACCAATACTTAAGCGAATCTGAGTAAGTACAGAAGTCAGAGTAATTATTGAGGTGCGTAAGTGCATGATTTATCTATTTAGGGTCCGCAAAGGACTATCTGAGACTTTCGTGGAGGCTTCAAGGACGAATAAGAGACGTACTTTGATAAGCCCTAAAGGGCTTATCGGTCTCCGCAAAGGAATGTTAGGGCATATAACTGACATCACAACCATCTCAAGGTGTGAAAACTTGGTTCCTGCATCCCCCTATACTACTTCAGGTGAGACTTCAGTCCACGCTCCGCGGATTGATGCCAAAAGAGCCAGTAGTGTAGGGATTTGCTTGGTTGCTTAACGTTGAACCTAGGTCAAGGCCCATCAAGCCAACAATAGGGATCACCCATTGCAGATGTTGAACTATATCACCAACCACATACGCACTTTCCCACTTTCCTTCATACGGATTTACATTGATGGTTAAATTAGATTTAGAGAATCTAATGGTGGAGGTTTTCCAAAGGTTTTACTTAGGGTAAAAACTCTATTTTCTATTTTCATTTTGCAAATTTTATTAGTTTAATACCCTTATTAGAGTTGTTTCAATTTTTATTAATTAGCATGTAATTAATTACTAATTTTGTCCTCACAAATGGACATAAATCATCCTTGTAACTTTTGGTATTCATATTAACATCCTATCAGTAATACTAGTATCCAAAGATTAGCCCATGCTAACTCTATCACAATAGCCCTTGTGGTTATTGTATAGTCTAATTAGAGGGTCTTCATATCTAATAAAAGATACATATTTTTCTGTTTTTTCTTTTTTCAAGCATCTCCATATTTTTTTATTCATACATATTATGTTGATTATATTACTTTTAATGTAGTAATTTCGAGAACATTTTTGTCTTTTGGCCTCCATTCGAAAGTTATATTTTTTGCATAGATGTATGGTAGTTATCTTAGTACCTTTATGATACTTACTGTTGACTGCACCATCAAAGTATCTACTTAGTTATTATAAATAAGAACATAATACTATTAATATCAAGACTGGTAAATACTTTTTCCAGCACTTAATAACAAGTTTTTTAATAGACTCACAAATAGATATAAGTAGTTAATAATTTTCAAGCATACCCTACATTTTTATGTTCCCTGCCTGAAGTATCTCTTGGTCAAGTTTGACTATAGGAATCTCCTTAAATTTCTTAATATGTTCCAATTCTCTTTGGAAGAGACCTTTGTTTAATTGTTTCCAA
The DNA here is from genome assembly GCA_031772625.1 of Pinus tabuliformis. Lineage (NCBI taxonomy): Eukaryota > Viridiplantae > Streptophyta > Pinopsida > Pinales > Pinaceae > Pinus > Pinus tabuliformis. The sequence goes on along the minus strand of CM062815.1, from coordinate 802,914,103 downwards.
TCTAGTCTCATGCCTCTTGCATGTGTCTAAATTTTAAATTTATCCTTATTTCTTTGCTAAGGACAAAGTTCTCAACTCTATTTCATCATTCCAACCCTCAAAGTTATTTAACATCTTTTATCTATATATATCTATATATATATCTATATATATATATATATATATATATATATATATATATATATATATATATATATATATATATATATATATATATATCTATATATACCTTTTATGTCATCTAAGCCAAGGGAACTAGTCAAGACTCAAACATTTGAAACTATATAAAATATTACTTGTCCATAACCAAACTAACTACTCACACACTAATTATTCTTCCAGTATTGTTACAGATCCATTTGGGCACATCAACCCCAACTTACAGATCAGTACTATTAGGGCACATCAAACCCTAATTCAGTTGTTACATGCCCTAAATGAAGTCAACCATCAAAATTCCTCCTTCCTAAGAGATTCCATGAATGAAATCATCCAAAGACTGACTCTAAGAAGATCAGCACAGGCAGGCCTTTATCATGGTGCACTGCAGTGCAGTCCAGTACACTATCAGGGTGCATTATAGCGCACTTGAGCCCTCTTTGGCCTGCGCTAGGCGAATTTGAGTGAAATTTCATTGGGGTTTGGGAATATTCTTATCCATTGGATGCATCTAGAAGCTTCCCAAGTTTATCTACTCCTTTGGGCTCGAAATTGGATGAGGGAGGAGTTAAGGAACATCAATCCCTTTATCCCTTCCTCCATGGAACTAAATTCTAAGTTTGGGAGGGCATTCATTATCACCATTTATGGCATAACTTCCTTCATTCACCTATAACATGACAACTCATCTAAGTTATCAGGGGCTAGAAATCATGGAATTATAGGGAGATGCTGTTAATATGAGACTTCAGTTGGTTTCAAGTATTGTAATGATGTCAAAATGTCTTACTTGTTATGAGGAGAGGATGGGATTGAACTGGAGGAGTGATATTGAATCAAGCAAATTAGGTTGTAACTCTTCCTTTTACTAATAAAGTGTTCAAAGATTTCTCCATATGTTTGTATTGTTCATTGATGCTTTCATATGTGTATTATGAACTTGATTCCATTCTATGTTTAATCAATAAATCATTATCATATGCTTTGATCGGTTTTTGTCTTCTGTCTATGTGCGGGTACTTTTCAAGCGGATTAATTAAGGAAAGGAGCGACGGAATTGGTAAAGGGAGATAAGGAGTAAGCAAAAGCTATATGTAGGCTCCTTTACTGTTGAAAATAGCAACAAGAAATGCTAAAAATAGAATTGCTAAAAATAGCACTGCTATAAATAGCAGTTCAGCCAGTGTTGATCTTAGCAACAATGGATGGAAAAATGGAAGTGCTAAAAATAGCATTCTATAAATAGAATTTTGGGATACTTTCCTATTTTAGTCAGTCCCTAAATTAAAATAGTGAAGTAAAATTCGAATTTGATCTTAGCAGTTGTTTGTAAAATAATTAATTAATTCATCTTGAGTTAACTAGTTAGGGAAAATCAAACATGAAGTCTATGTGGGGACATGCAAAAGTTTCTTCATTAATTGAGGTATTTATCCATCAGTTAAAGAGATAACGATGAGTTGTAATATTGAGTTGTAATTAGTTGGCTTAGTTAACTGAGTCAAGTCCAGTTAGATTAATTCAAATAGTTTGTTGAATTAATGTAAGTTCAGTTAGTTAATGCTTGCATGCATGTAACTACTACACTTAAGATAACTGATTATTCTCTCATAAATAACTCATGCATTTCAGTTTAGATAGAGACCCAGTTGAGATCAGATGGAGGGGCAATGTACTATCAGTTGCTAGAATATTCCATTGTGAATATTCCTTGCATGCAGAAGGAATTCTTTCCTTGAGGATTGCATAGTTACTTCTTCAGGTTTAGTGAGTGTGATGAGCCAATTCACACATGTGATGAGTTGTATTGTTTGATTGCAGAGAGAGAAGGATAGCTTGAGAGCTGATTCTTTTTGTAACTTGAACAAGATTTCCACTTGTATGATAATACAAAGATTGGGGTTTTAGGCTGAGGTTTTCCCCAGGTTATTTCTTCTGTGTTATGTGTGATTGATTTCTCATTCTCTGTTATATGTTTTCTCTTGATCTTGCTCAATTCGATTAAGCTTCCGCAAAGTGTTGTAGAAGTAAATCTTGTATTGTGTTTTAGTATATTGCATAATACGTTGATCTACAGTGGGAATTTCTACATGGTATCAAATCAAAGGTGATCAAGGCGAAGAACAGTATACAAGAAGGAGAAGTTCGAATTTTGTGTTCCTGAATATAGAAATCGAGTTCTTATCACATCTCAATTTCATCGATGGCATTCAGTGGTTTAAGACTCGAGTATTCCCTTGATGGCAGCTTGAATTATATAGCCTAGAAGGATGGCATGGAGGTAGTATTAGAGGATAACAGTCTAAAGGACTTCATTGATCAAGAAGTCCCTAAGCCGACTGATGCTACTCAATTGGCGGAATGGAAGAAATGTATGGTTAGAGCAAGGAGAATCCTCCTGGAGGGAGTTTGAGACCACATTGTTTCGAGCCTCCATGGGAAGGAGACACCGTTTCGATGTGGAAAACGTTGAAAGATTTATATTAGAATAGCAATGATCAGAGGAAGTCAGGCTAAAACACAAGCTTCATAAGATCAAGTGTGAAAAGGGCAACAAGATCTCTACATATCTAAACAAGCTCGCCACCTGCAGGGATGAGCTTGGAAGCGTAGGGATCACGATTGTTGATGATGACATGGTGAGTCTTGCACTCCTCGGTCTTCCTAAGAGCTGGCATATCTACCAAAACTCAGTTAATGGAAGAGAAAAACTGCAATATTGGGAACGACTTTGGTCGGATATGATGCAGGAGGAAATAAGAAGAAGCACCAGAGATGGATCCTCATTGAAGCAAGATGATGAGGAAAATCTAGCCTTAGTAAGTAAAGCGACGAAAGGGAAATGGAAGGCGTCCCATTCCAAATCTGGTTCTTCCCATGGTGGGAAGAAGATTGACAAATTGAAAATGCGATTCTTTCATTTTCATAAAGTGGGCCATTATGCTACAAATTTTCCATAGAAGAAATCCAAGAAGGGTTCCTCAAAGGGATCTGATGGTGAGGCACTGGCCTCAGAGTTTGAGCTGGATTTCTCGCTTATCACATGCATGGTTTCATCCATGGTGGGATGTGTGTGGTACCTAGACAGTGGAGCTTCATTCCACATGTTAGGTGACAAGAATCTTTTCAGTACCTTGGAGGAGAAGGATCTCCAGATGCAGATCGAGATGGGCGATGATGGAAAGTACCATGTTTCAGGTGAAGGTACGGTTTTGTTTCAGAGGGAGCATGGAGCTCCCCTCACCTTGACTGGTGTAAAGTATGTACCAGGTCTGAAGAAGAATCTTGTGTCTGTCGCTATGCTAGAAGATAGAGGCTACGATGTAGTCTTTATTCAAGGAAAGGTATTCGTGAGGCATATCGGTACTGGACAGACAAAGTGAAGAGGGATTTGATTCAAGAATCTCTACAAGTTGGAGGTAGACAATTGTGCTACTTTGAGTTCCGAAGCTAAGATGGTGCAGAGCCAAGATGTTGGCGAGCTATGGAATAGAAGACTGGGCCACTTGCACCATGGAGCCCTGAAGATCATGCAGCAAATTTCTACCGTATTACCCAAGGGAAAACTTGAGCAGACGACTACATGAAAAGGTTGTACCTTGGGTAAGTATGCAAAATCTTCCTTTCCAGATCGAGACAGTATAGCTAGAGCAATCCTGGAGCAAGTTCACTTAGATGTTTGTGGACCTTTCTCTATAACCTCCATCGCTAAACAAAGGTACTATGTTATTTTTATTGATGATTTTTCTTGTAGATGCTGGATCTACTTTATGCAAAAGAAGGATCAGATCTTCTTGAGGTTTTGTGAGTTTAAAGCCTTGGCAGAGAAAGAATCTAAAAAGAAAATAAAAGCCTTGCGTAGCGACAATGGTGGAGAGTATGTCTCCCAATAGTTTAAAGACTTCTGCACTGCAGAAGGTATTAAACGGGAATTGACGACACCCCATAACCCACAGCAGAATGGGGTGGCCAAAAGGAAGAACAGATCGATTGTGGGAGCAGCTCGAGCGATGTTGCATGACCAAAGCCTACCACTACATTTGTGGGTTGAGGCATGCAATACAGTAGTATACTTGCAGAACAGAAGCCCGCACTGTATACTGGGAATGAAGACACCTATGGAGGCCTATTCCGGGAAGCGACCTGATGTAAGTCACTTCCAAATCTTTGGATCATCAGTTTACTGTCATGTGACCAAAGATGCCAGGAAGAAGCTAGACCCAACAGCTGAGTTGGAAATACTTGTGGGGTACACAGATACACCCCACAAATATCGGGTGTACTTGGCTTCCACTCAAAGGATAGTGGTATGCATGGATCTGAAGTTTGACGAGCAGAAATCCATGTGCTTATCACTTGAGAGAGAGATCGAGTTGCATGCAGATGAGGAACCTTCAGTTCCTAAGGAGGAGGAGCCTCAGATTGATGTGAAGCAGCCGCATGCAGAGGATCCAGGAGTGGACACGTCCACTCATGCTGAGACTTCTAGAGATGGGTGGAAACTCTCAAGGGAAGCTGACAGGTTCATGCTGGATGTGTCGGAGAATGTGGGACAGCCATCTTCTCAGCGTAGATAGAGGAGGTCACCCGAGTGGTACACTAGGTACATGGCCCTCGTTGGGGAGTGTGTAGATACCGAACATTCTTCATTCAAGGAGGCAATGCAGCAACCAGTATGGGTTGATGCAATGGTAGAGGAGTACGACTCTATCATTCAGAATAGTGTGTGGGATGTTGTCCCAAGGCCTCAGGGCAAGTCAGTGGTGAGTTCCAGATGGCTTTACAAGGTAAAGCAGGCAGCTGATGGTAGTGTTGAGAAACATAAGGCAAGGTTCGTTGGCCAGGGTTTCTCATAGGTCGAGGGGATCGACTACGATGAGACTTTTATTCCTGTAGAAAGGTACTCATCGATTAGATCGATATTGGCACTATCAGCTTAGATGGGGTGGAAGATCCACCAGATGGATGTGAAGACAGCATTCCTCAATGGGAATTTGAGGAGGAGGTGTACATTGAGTAGCCAGAAGGTTTCGAAACCTTTGATCGTGAGTCGCATGTGTGCAAACTCAAGAGGGCTTTGTATGGGCTGAAGCATGCACCCCGTGCTTGGTACACCAGGATCGACAACTATTTCACCAGTTTGGGCTTCACCAAGAGTGAAGCAGATGTAAACCTTTACCACATCATGGTAGAAGGTAAATGATTGATCATTGTTCTTTATGTCAATGATCTAATTTTGACAGGTGATGATCAGCTGATACAGTCTTGCAAGGATGACCTTGAAAGAGAGTTCGAGATGAAGGACATGGGCCTTATGCACTACTTTCTAGGCATGGGGGTGTGGGAGAAATATGGGGAAGTATTTGTGTCTCAAGAAAAGTATGCCAATGAGATACTCAGGTGCTTTAACATGGAGAAGTGTAAGCCCATGCAGACTCCTCTAGCTAGGAACTGGAGGAAGGAGGATGCTACTTCAGGTGAGGTAGTAGCTGCTACTATTTATCGGCAGCTAGTGGGTTCACTTATGTATCTGGTGAACGCATGACCCGACTTATGCTTTGCGGTGAACCAGCTGAGTCAAGCTATGGTTCAGCGTATCAATCTGTTTTGGAAGGCAACGAAGCATGTGTTGAGATACCTCAAAGGCACATCTCAATTCGGATTGTGGTAGAGACGGACAGAGGGAGTGAAGCTTTAGGGATTCACAGATGCAGATTGGGTAGGGAATCCATCAAACCGGAAGAGCACTTCTGGAGGAATCTTCAACCTTGGTTCAACTATAGTTTCCTGGTACAGCAGGAAACAGAGATCAGTTGCACTTAGCTTAGCAGAGGTTGAATACATGGCTGCTAGTTAGGCTACATGTGAGGTCATTTGGATGCGAAAGATTCTAATGGGATTGTTTGGTTATATGATGGATCCTACAGTGATCTACTGTGATAACCAAAGTTGTATCAAACTCTCTGAGAATCCAATTTTTCATGACAGTTCCAAGCACATTGATATCCGGTATCACCATCTTCGAGACTATGTGGTCAAGAGGATCATGTTGTTGCTCTATGTTTCGACCAAGGAACAGGATGCAGATATTTGGACTAAGTCTTGTCAAAATGCAAGTTCGAGTTCCACAGAGACAGGATTGGGGTTACTGATAATCCCTTTCTTGTTGAGAGGGAGTGTTGAAAATAGTAACAAGAAATGCTAAAAATAGAATTTCTAAAAATAACAGTTCAGCCAGTGTTGATCTTAGCAACAATGGATGGAAAAATGGAAGTGCTAAAAATAGCATTCTATAAATAGCATTTCGGGATACCTTCCTATTTTATTCAGTCCCTAAACTAAAATAGTGAAGTAAAATTCGAATTTGATCTTAGCAGTTGTTTGTAAAATAATTAATTAATTCATCTTGAGTTAAATAGTCAAGGAAAACTAAACATGAAGTCTATGTGGGGACATGCAACAGTTTCTCCATTAATTGAGGAATTTATCGATCAGTTAAATAGATAAGGATGAGTTGTAATATTGAGTTGTAATTAGTTGGCTCAGTTAACTAAGTCAAGTCCCATTAGATTAATTCAAAAAATTTGTTGAATTAATGTAAGTTCAGTTAGTTAATGCTTGCATGTAACTACTGCACTTTAGATAACTGAGTATTCTCTCATAAATAACTCATGCATGTCAGTTCAGACAGAGACCCAATTGAGATCAGATGGAGGGGCAGTGTACTATCAGTTGCTAGAATATTCCATTGTGAATATTCCTTGCATGCAGAAGGAATTCTTTCCTTGAGGATTGCGCAGTTACTTCTTCAGGTTTAGTGAGTGTGATGAGGCCAATTCACACATGTGACATCATTGGACCCCAAGGAAAAATTGCGCAAGGAAATAGGAGGCTTGGAGGGCTTGAGGAGGACATATACTATGTCTATTCAGTATGTGAGTTGTATTGTTTGATTGCAGAGAGAGCAGGATAGCTTGAGAGCTGATTCTTTTTGTAACTTGAACAAGATTTCCACTTGTATGATAATACAGATATTGGGGTTTTAGGCTGAGGCTTTCCCCAGGTTATTTCTTCTGTGTTATGTGTGATTGATTTCTCATTCTCAGTTATATGTGTTTTCTTGATCTTGCTCAATTCGATTAAGCTTTTGCAAAGTGTTGTAGAAGTAGATCTTGTATTGTGTTTTAGTATATTGCATAATCTATTGATCTATAGTGGGAATTTCTACATTTATTGTCTTATTTAATCTATTGGTTATAGAAAAGGTAGAGAATTCTTTGTACTGTTGTTCTAGACTTAGCTACTAGTCTAGGGGTTTAAGCGTTTATCCGTAGACACTAAAAATTCCCAAAACAAACTGGCGACATCACTAGGGAATGATCATCCATCTTAGTAGCTTATCGACCTCTTAAGACATTTCTAAATACTGTACTTATGGTCGTTGATTGAATTTTAGTCTTATTTCATTGAAAATTGAGTCAAAACTATGTCAAATTGCCTTCAAAAATGGCTTACTATCACCAGCGCAGCCCAATGAAGGACAAAGTGCACTGCAATGCACTTTCCACATAGAGCCAGTGCATTGAAGCACACTGTCTCTCGCTGCAGCTTGTGCTGATCCCTTGAGGGTCATTTTCCCATCTAGGGGTTGAAGTTTTTGCCAATTTTCTCCTGTTTGAATGATTCGTTTAATGTCAATGATGTCTTGTCTCTGAAAATAGCTTTTCATCTCCTTGCCTAGCCCTACTTAGACTAGGATTGATAAATGTTTCTTATGTATTTACATTTTTATTTTCAATCTATAGTCGAAAGTTAGTTTTTGATTGATTGATCTTTGTCGAAAGAAAGTGTCGTAAAATCGTATTTTCCTTCGAAAGTTGAATTTTCGTAAAATCCTCATTCATGAAAGATCGATTGATTTATGTGTGCATATGATTAGTATTTTTGTTGAAAGTGTCGTAATTCCTCATTTCTTTGAAAACGAAAGTGTCATAAAGTCTTCCTTTCCTTGAAAAGAAATTGTCGCAAAATCATCATTTTTATGAAAAGAGTTTATTGATCGATTGTGCATTAGTTTTCCTTTTTGTTCATTCACATTAAGGGAAATCGAAAAGAAATACATGCATGTTGCATTGAAAAAGTTTGTGAATGCTTGAACGGAATAGCTAGGGAAATTGCATTAGATGTGCTCTTTGCTCTTTGTCAAAGATCTGATTGCTCTATCCCTACTAGCTAAGGATTTTCATTGTTAAATTGAATGGAAAAAATGCTTATCATGATAGTTGCATTCCTAGGAATTTAAAAATACATCATGTGGTGAACTTGAAAGGAAAATTCCTAAGCAAGATCAACTTAAAAAAAACATCAATTTACCTAATGGAGCATTGTCACCTAACAAAAAACATTTAGAGGTCTAGGCTAGAGATGTGTTCTAGCATTGTAAAACAAAGCAGCTGTCTCTAACTTGTCTGCAATACATCCTGAGTGTGATACCTCATTCCATGTACATTTGTATATCGTAGCTCATCCACATACCTTCCGGTACATAGGGCAGTGTTACAGTACGTAAAGTATATGGGAAGGCTCTCACTGTGCAGTTTTGCATTAGACATCGCTTATACAGATTGGGCCTCCACGTAATTTCGGGTATATATGGGAGGACAACACTAGGTTGCTATCCGTCCTTAGGTAACCGAGTCGGCCGCCTTATACACTGTGATACACTGAACACATCATTCGACGAGATTGTATGCCCGTACTTCTTGGTTCGCCAGGAGGTATTCTGCAATTCATAGTTGCTTGGTAAACCTTTTGCCTAGATTATCCCTCTTTTGTTTTGTTATGTTACTTTGATTAAAATAAATATAATTGACCATGGATAACATCCTCCACGCTCGCTCCTTAGTTGATCTTAGGTTGACACATATGGCAACAGATCCAGAGTCCACCGATCAAGGAATTCCTTTTGATGGGAATCCTAGTCCTTTTCCTTCTTTTGAAAATATTGGTGCTCCTTATATGGCTACATTGTCCCTTTCGGGACTTACCATTAGCTTGCTAGTATGGTTTCTTTCAACCTCCTTGGTTCAAAATTTCATGATTTCTCCGCAATCGAGTACACCTCCAACTGGACAAATCAACCTCCAGTTGATCCTAAAGTTGACCCTTTGCTCTGTCTTCCTGTTCACATCGTCCTGTGTCATCAACTTCTCAAGATCATGTTGGTGACACACATCAACTAGTGGTAGTAAATTTCATGGAAAGAAGGGTAAAATCAAGTTTACCTATAGGTTATGTGAAGGGAATCACCCCATTCACCTTTGTCCCTATCTGGATGAAGCCAAAAGAGTGTTGGATAACCGTCCTGCTTCACTGCAGCGACTTCCATTTGGTTACAGGAAACTCTCCCTAAATCCTTCATTAGTTAATGAATTGACTAACCATAATCAACTGCCGATCAAACCTACTCTCTCTAAAAGTGAATCGTATGAGTCTATACCCGACCCAAATCAACAGGTCAGGGTAACAGTTGACCCGATTTCACCTTCAGTTTATCGTACATTTCCCGAAGAGAGGGAATATGATACCACTCAAGTTCTTTTTGTTTTTGGGGGAAATCCTCCTGTTCCATCAAGACAGGAGGAAAATCCTCCAGTTCTCGTAACTTAAGGGTTTAATTCTCTTGTTTCTATAGTACCCCCTCCAAGTAGTCTAGTCACTTCCTTTGATTGGAATCGACTGGCAAGATTCAACCTTCCTTCTTATGTGCCTTTCCAAATCATAGTACAGGTTTGTAATATGATTGTATCTGGCACTATTATAGATGAAGGTGCATCAGTGAGTATCCTTTCCTCAACTGCTTGGCCACCGCTTGTGCCTATTACACAGAATCTGTTGGGTTTTAATAGAGGAACCAGTTAACCATTAGGGATCCTCCCTCAGTTACCTATTACTTTGGGAGTAAAATTTGTTTATCTGAATGTGATGGTAGTCCCAGACCCTTTAGATTACAACTTACTACTTGGGCATGACTATGTTTATGACATGGGAGTTATTGTTTCCACACTCTTTTGAGTGATGTGTTTCTCGCATGAAGGCAGAATATTCACTGTTGACCAGCTTTCATTTCCTGGTCCAAATATGGCTCCTAGTCAACCATCTTCCCTAAATGGTCCATTTGTACCAATGGTCTCATCTCCACCACTGGTTAATTATGTGGCAACCTATTCCATACCTACATCAACTGACGATCAATTCAGTGATGTTCTACATCATGTACTGGGGGCATTGGAACCATATCTCTCCTTCATGACCTCTTATGAGTTGTGATCGAAAATGAGGACAGTTCCTAGTCTTGTGTCGACCTCGTTAAAAAATGAAACAAGGGACTATGAGGACAGTTTCGTGTCTTGTGTCAACCTCATTAGAAAAGAAACCAAGAATATGAGGATAGTTCCTTGTCTTGTGTCAACCTTGTTAAAAAAAAGAAGCAAGGAATATGAGCATAGTTCCTTGTCTTGTGTCAAGCTCATTAAAAAATGAAACAAGGAATCTGAGAAGAGTTCCTTGTCTTGTGTCAAGCTCATTAAAAAATGAAACAAGGTCCCAAGTTCTAAGTCGAGTCTTTGACCAGATCTCGTAAAATCCCAGTCGAGTCTTTCACTTGATCTCGTAAAAGAACCTTCATTCCATCCACTTGATGGCCACAAGTAGTCTACTTAGGTGAATGTAATGAAGCTTAGGGGGCATGCACCTAATGGTAAATTTAAGTTTCCTTTTAGGTTATTTGATTCGAATCACCCCATTCACCTTTGTCCCTATGTGGACAAAGCCAAAAAGGTGTTGGATAACCATCCTACTCCACCGCAGCGACTTCCATTTGGTTACAAGAGACTCTCCCTTTCATCATGCTGGGGGAATGTAAACCAATCTCAAGCATAGTTTTTGTTTCAAGCTTGTATAAACATGAAACTGAACCCAACCATAGTTCCCTATGGTTCAAGATTGTGTAAAAATGAACCCATTTCCATTTTTAACCCTCGTGATTTCCATTCTATCAGCCCTTCCGTCAGATGAGCCTTGGTTTTTTCTCCCTCCATCATCACTATCTGCTTGGCTGATCATACGCTTTCACTTGGTTGTTTTACCCTTTTTGAGGGACAGTTGCAATGAGTGGTCTTATTAGCCAGCCTCTTCATATCAATCAACATGTTTTGAGAAGTTACAACATTACCGGAACCAGTTGCTACCCTAGACACCACTCGTTCCTCAAAATGGAGTCCTCTTTAAGCTCTTTTCGGACTCTCTGAACATGAAAAGATTGTCGAGCACTTGTCATTTCCATCTTGTTAACGAATTGGAATTGATATCTACTTAGTATAATTTTAACCCTTTTTCAGGCTGAGATAGATTAACTATGAAAAAGGAATATGTTGATCAAACATGATCAATAGGTTTCTCTCTCGTATTGTTTTATGCTTTTTCGGACTTGAGAGACAAATCTATGAAAAAGAACTTTTGGAGTTTCCTTTTCGTCCCTTTTCAAACTCTCTAAACATGAAAAGGATCGAGTTATATTTGTCGTTAAACTCATTAAAAACATCAAATAGCGACAAACTTGTCCATCTAGACAAGATCGAGTTTCACCTTCGCTAGACTCATTAAAGCATCAAATAGTGATGGATTCACCCAAAGGGTGAAATTATACAACAAGCATATGTTATCCTCCTCAAGCTTGATAAAAATAAAGAGGTACTTGTCAGCAATGACTGGGGAAAATTGGAAAAAGGGGAAAACACTTTATGGTAGCAAGTTGCTGTTGAACATGACACTTTCACCTCATCACCGTGACTATGTGGATTGGATTATTCAGCTTGATGGTTATCACACCATTGTTCTATCATACCATCCATTAGTTTGTTTTGAGTCAATGTTACCAAGTCATTTTAGTGTCGCCGACATGTTCAAGAGAAGTCATTTAGTTCAAACTTCATCCTTTGCAATACCGTAAACCTTCATTTTCATGACTGCCATTCCTGAACCTTCTGTTGTTAGTCGATTTTTCATCTCCAAAATCATTTACCTCGTTTCGTGTTGTTGATGTGGGATACATCAAGGCCCTCCTGCGTCGAGTCGCTTCTTGTTGACAACAGCACATTATCCAAGAAGTTGACTTAGAAACACCCCTTCAGTACCTTGAGGCTTGCATACATCAATGATAGGTTTCTCGCTTCCGGTGATAGGTTGACATCACTGGCCTTCGACCGAAATACTTTGTATGGTGTTCAACATCAAATCATTTATTCACACCATGCGAAATGTACTATAGTACCTTGAGGGTCATTATCATTATCGGTGATTCCTCTCACGTCTGTTAATGGCTTACATCATTGGTCAGTAATCAAACGATGTCTTCCCACGTTTGACTTTAGATCATCTATTCACATGGTTAGACTTGTACTTGAGCGAAAGATTGAACGAGAATGAAGACCCAGGACCTAGTTCATCCATCCGGGCTGCGATATTTTTAGGAGTACTAAATCAAATGTACAATGGCCTTACATTCATGGTCATCCATTCATGGGTCTATATCTGTAGGCAACTATATTTGTACATGTAATGAAAGTTTATAAGTTGAGCATGGGTATGCATTCCCTTAGCAAGTTCATGAGAAAAAATCAAACTATCATGATATATGTATTTTAATTGATGCAGGTCACCTTCTGCTTGGAAACCTCCTTTCCACATGATAAAGAATTTCACTCGACATACATATTTACGACTTCATGCTTTAGGGGGCAACTGTTGCAGATCCATTTGGGCACATCAACCCCAACTTATAGATCAGTACTATTAGGGCCCAACAAACCCTAATTCAGTTGTTACATGCCCTAAATGAAGTCAACCATCAGAATTCCTCCTTCTCGAGAGATTCTATGGCTGAAATCATCTAAAAATTGTCTCTAAGAAGATCAGCGTAGGCAGGCTTTTATCAGGTTGCATTGCAGTGCATTCTATTACACTGACAGGGTGCATTGCAGCGCACTTGAGCTCTCTTTGGCTTGCGTTGGGCAAATTTGAGTGAAATTTCATTGGGGTTTGGGAATATTCGTATCCATTGAATGCATCTAGAAGCTTCCCAAGTTTATCTACCCCTTTGGGCTCGAAATTGGATGAGGGAGGAGTTAAGGAACATCAATCCCTTTATCCCTTCGTCCATGGAACTAAATTGTAAGTTTGGGAGGGAATTCATTATCACTGTTTATGGCATAACTTCCTTCATTCACCTATAAAAATACCACTCATCTAAGTGATCAGGGGCTGGAAATCATGGAATTATAGGGAGATGCTGTTAGTTATAGGCTTGAGTTGGTTTCAAGTATTGTAATGATGTCAAAATGTCTTGCTTTTTATCAGGAGAGGATGGGATTGAACTAGAGGATTGATACTGAATCAAGAAAATTGGGTTGTAACTCTTCCTTTTACTAATAAAGTGTTCAAAGATTTTTCCATATGTTTGTATTTTTCGTTGATGCTTTCATATGTGTATTATGAACTTGATTCCATTCTATGTTTAATCAATAGATCATTATTGTATGCTTTGATTGGTTTTTGTCTTATGTCTATGTACAGGTACTTTTCAAGCAAATTAAGTACGGAAAGGAGCGACAGAATTGGTAAAATGAGATAAGGAGTAAGAGAAAGCTACAAGTAGGCTCCTTTATTGTCTTATTTAAGATATTGGTTATAGAAAAGGTAGAGAATGCTTTGTACTGTTGTTCTAGACTTAGCTACTAGTCTAGGGGTTTAAGCGTTTATCCGTAGACACTAAAACATCCCAAAACAAGTATATTCCATAATTCATAACTATATTGATACTACAATAGGGAATAACATCAATAAATATAACTCGGAAATTATAACAATAATTAACATTAATAAATGTAATTTAGCAAAGTATAAGAAAATAACAATCATTTGACTGTAACCACTCTCTTTGGAAAAAATTATGGAGAGAGCATGTTCCTCCCAACCATCGAATTGCAATCAACAATTCCCCCTATGCTTAGACTTCTTTCCTTCAGGAATCCCCATTTTGTATTCCTTTGTGGTTTTTTTCTAACTCTTCCTAGCAGGTTTTTCCTTAGCAACGTATTCTTTTTGGGTTGCAAAACTTAATTACCTAGGATTTTTATTTTAATTAGGAAGAAGTCTTTCCTATTTCCTTTAAGGCATGCCTTTCTCTCCTATTTTCTTTCTTTTGTTTTTCACCCAAGTTAGGATTTCTCTCTAAATAATTTTTTTAGAATAATATTTATTTCCCATTATTTTATAATTATTAATTTAGCATAATATTTCTCTTCAATTTTGTTATTTTCTTAGTAATTAATTTCTCATGGGTTTTTTAGGAGAAAATCTTGGGAAGGTCCACTTTGTGAACTTGACCACTTAGCAAATTTTCTATAATAAAAGAAATCTTTATTACTCATGTGTTCTTTCCCTTAGATTTCCCAAGCTAAAATATTCATTCAAAATATAAAATGTAATTACATAATCTATCAATTCCAATGTTGGCCTCCATAGCCATAAATTTCAATTTAATAGCCACAATAATATAAAAGTAGTCATGCCTTTAAAGCAACGCACTAGGGGTATCACATCTTCCCCCGTCCCCCCTTAACCCTCCCCCCCACCCCTGAAGTAAACACCATCCTCTTTGTTTCTTCAATTTTATCATTTTTGAAACCATAAGGAAATGCTTCTCACATTCCTTTTCATCTACGCAAGATAGCGTCCTCAGTGATGAGGTGCTTCCATTGCACTTTATTTGAGCGGCGGCTCAATTCCGAAGTAAAGCTTACTCTTGTTTGAATTCATACTAAACCTCTGGCATGTTTTCTTCCATGCTATGCATGGGTTATCAACTTCATTCAAGCACCCCACAAAGGGTCATCAACCTGCACCCAACAAGGATCAACAATCATCAGTATAGAACATCAATTAATAAAAATTAGGTCCCTTTTTTTTGTTCTTTTTTTTTTTTAATTTACCTAATGGTTACGCCTATTGTCATGGACCTCATATCCATTTTTTTTACTACAATATTCAAGGCATGGGATTTCCAATTTCCTTTCATATCATTACTAAGTGATAATAATAATTAAAGGACTAGTTGATTTACCTTACTTCTTCCTACGAGCCACAACTAGTCACTTGTCATATCACACAACATTCTATGATGTTACAATAATATCAAAACCACAAATATGTGTTAGTCACATATAAATGGAGTCTAGGATATCCTCCTTTTTATTCCATTCTAATGGCTTGATATGAATTTAAATAGGAACACAACAAATTACAGATATAACCATAAATATAGAGATGCAACATAAATAACACTTCCTTTCATTAATATCAAATAATGAAATGTGCTTACAAACAGAATGGAAATAAGACTAGCTTGGGCGATGCTAGCTTATCTCTGAGAAGAGATGTGGCAGATACATGCCTCTAAACTGAGTACAATGAGGCTCAAGGGCATTTTATTATTGAACAATAAGAGAAAACCCTAAACAACCAAAACCATAACCTGAGGAGATGTAACACCAAGAGTTTATGGGCGCTGTTGGGGTTAGTTGGGCAGCCAACTTCTCGGGGCCGTAAATTAGTCATATTTTCTTTGTTTGACACACATGATACCCCGTTCAAAAGATCTCTCCGAGGACTGTAACTGAAAACATGATTTCAATTTAATCTCCTGAACCCATATTGCAAAAAAAACGTTGTTTAGGGCCTCAAAATGGCTCTAGAAGTTCACGAACCGAAAAACTGCCAAACATAGTAAACTAAAAAAAAATGATAGAACAGTGGTGGGGGTCCAAGTGGAATAGGTGGGTGGCCACCAATATCCACTTGGATCATGGCTATTGTAGTATTTCTTGTTATACTATGAGTGGAATTCACCATGTCCATATTTGTTGTTTTATTTTAGTGCAAACCAAAAATCCATGATTAGAAACACATGGAAAAGTTAATAAAATAGTATGAATATGCTCAAGATACATGGCCAAAACACAAAAGAGTTAAAACATTCATGACCTCAAACATTCCTTCTACATTTCATCCACTATATTACTTTAATTCTCTCCATTGAGCTTTTAGTCCACCCTGCATTGTAGGTTGTTGATGCAGATTATATGCATTTTGTTTCCATGTACATCCATAGGGTCCCTTACCTTTTCTTTCCCCTGCATATTGTTTTTCCTAACACACATTATGTTAGTATAAATGTCTTCATCATTTTAAAACATATTTTCAATATTTAAGAAAAACAGTACATCCATTACAAAAGGTTAGGTTAAAATATTTCCTTTCATAGTTACAACTAAATCACTCTACCATAGCATTTTTTATTTTTGTTGTTTCCACCCCATAAAATTTTCCTATTTCACTCAGCCACTCTAGGGAATCCAATTAACATCCTCTTGTTTATTTTGTTGTAGGTGTTGAACTTGATCATTTAACTATCATTTCATTCAACCAACTTTCATAGTCATTTTGGTTCCAAGTGAACTTAACAGTTTCCTTTATGGAAAATGCTATAAGTTAGACCAATTAGCAAAATTTTAAATGAATCATAACTACAATCTATAATCCCATACAAATCCAAGGACCATTTCATCCTTCAGCTCTATGTCAATGAGGAATTTTTTTTCCCTCTTTATGTTCCATTGTAATTTCCTTTTTAGGAATTACATGTTTTTGTTTGTGCTTTACCCTTTAGAAATTTTAGACTTACCCATTTATGCATAAAGTTGACATTTTCTAAACACTTACGACACTATTACTAAGTGCTTTTATACTTTTCTTGTCTCTTGGGGTTGCTAAGTTTCTCTTCTTTTTTTTAAGCTGATAATCTTGAATTTTTTTACTTGTTTTTTTTATTTTCAAGATTACTTTTCCTTCATTATAATTACAATGATCTACCACCCAGCTTATCAACAATTTGCTAGTTATTTACAAGAGTTTTTATTTTATTTTATTTTTAAAGTCGGTAATCTCTTTGGTTACTACCCCATTATCTTTTTCCTCATGTTTCTCCCTAGAACATATCATTGGCCATTTTCTTATGCCACAACATTTATCTTATTCATGTATTATAAACTTAACATTTTTAGGCTACCAGATAATCAATTTTTACAATTCCTTCATCAAATAAGTTTCAAAATATTTTCTTTTGGAATTTTCAGAAATGTTTATCTATTTTCTATGTAGGAGTATTATTATTTATCCCATAATCTTATCAGTCTTGCAAACCAGGTCTATTTATGACAACCATGGTTGTCTGATTCACAACCATAAGGTGTAACCTTTAATATACTCATACTTGAGTTATGTTGTTGGCATATGTTTTTCTTGATATTCAATGTTCAAGTTTCAACAATACTATCATTAAATATGCTTAGTCAGACTCTTTTTGGTTTCTCAATCCCCCTTTTTACTCATTTTCTATTGGTATTTACATGCCTGATAATGTCTTGTATTTATCTTGTTCTATCTATATATACTATATTTTCTTCTAACCTTGATCCACCTGGATCAATTCACCCTTGTTTTAGCCAATCAAAGTACTGATAACATCTTTATTCTCTTTGATTTACATCATGTATGTTCTCCAAATATTCATCCAAGTATATATGTCAATACCATAGTTCTAATTCTTTTAAGAATAGAGTCTTACTTTTGATGTGAAGTTGATGTGAACATATATCATATTTTGGTAGAAGGTAATTTGTTTATCGTTCTATATGTTGATGATTTAATATTGACAGGTGATGAGCAGTTGATCATCCCTTGTAAGGAGGACCTTGCCAGGGAATTTGAGGTGAAACACATGGGTCTCATGCACTACTTCGTCGGGTTGGAAGTATGGCAACGCGATGGAGAATTGTTTGTCTCTCCATGCAAGTATGTCAATGAGATACTACATATGTTTCGCATGGAGAGTTGTAAGCCCATGGATCCACCTCTAGCGACCAACTAGAGGAAGGAGAATGCCACTTCAAGTGAAGAGGTTGATGTTATCATTTACATGAAGCTAGTGGGTTCATTGATGTATCTTGTGAACACATGACCAGATATGTGCTATGCAGTCAACCAATTGAGCCAAGTTATGGTTAAGCCAACTAAATTGTATTGGAAGGCAGCGAAGCATGTTTTATGGTACTTCAAAGGCCCTACCTAATATGGATTATAGTACACACAGACAGAGGGAGTGAAGTTGTGGGGCTTCATGGATGCAAATTGGGCAGGGAGTCCATCCGATCGAAATTTCTTGCTATAATAGAAAGCAAAGGTATGTGGCACTTAGCTCGACAAAATATGAATACATGGCTGCCAGTCAAGCAACTTGTGAGGCGATCTGGATGAGAAAGATGCTTGTGTGACTGTTTGGTTAGGAGATGGATCTAGTTGTGATCTATTGTGATAATCAGAGTTGTGTTAAGCTCTCTGAGAATCTGGTATTTCGTGATCGATCCAAGCATATATATATCCAATATCATTATTTACGAGACTGTGTGCAGAGGAGGATAACGTTTCTACAATACATTTTGATAGAGGAACAAGACGTTGACATCTTGACAAAGGTTTTGTTAAGAGGGAAGTTTTAATTCCATGGGTGCATGATAGGGGTGGTTGATAATCGCATTCTTGCTAAGAGGGAGTGTTGACAAGTGTAGCAAGAAAGGCTCAATTTGTCCTTGCCTTGGTCAAATTGAGAAAATTCAAATTTTCACATCAGTAGACAACTTGGAGGCAGTTAACTGAGGTGACATGGCTCTTTTCACTCAGTTAGCTCAGTAAATTTGGGTTAGAAGGCTTGGAGTTTAGTTAAGAATATGTGATTGTTAATTTGTAGCAATACAGTTCAGTTATTTCCAGTTGTATTCAATTAAAATAGTTCTAACTATTGATAGAACTAGTTGGATGTCAGTTATGGAGTGGGACAACAGTCTAACTAAGAGATAATCCAGTTAACTCATCAATCAACTCAAAATAGCTAGTGCATGCAAGGAATTCGAGTTCCTCAACTATGGTGGAGATTCCAAAGAAATGTAACATCAGTTGTAAATTAGTTGAGTGTATAGGTGTTGCATGCAAACAGAGATCAGTCTTTGGGAATTGCACAATCAATTGGAGGAAAATTCCTAAAAAAATGGGGGCCTAATTTCTCAGGATTTGCACAAGGAAATAGGAGCTTAGGTGGAGATACAAATTGACTAAGTCTTGGTCAAAGCTTCTCATGGATAAAAGATAAAGGTTATTCACTTGCAGGTTGTACTTAGAGCGAGCAAGAAAATGTAATACATTCTCTATTCATCTGATTAATGCAAGCATGCAGGCAATCTTGATTTCTTTTTACCAGTTGGTTTCCCCTAGATAAATGTGTGTACTTGTGTATGTGATTGATGCATGTTTGTGAATGTTGTTCTAAATTATGAATTAATTTCCATAGAGCAGTAGTGTAGAATTGTGTATCTTAATTTTAGATTATATTTCTTAAGCAGTTACAATTTTATCACCATATTTTTACATATCTCAAGCTATAGTGGCATATCTCTATATTGCGATTTCATTTCCTATTAACACTCCTCTTCTAAATTTTTGTGTATATTCAAATTAAATAACAATCTTGAGATGTACATCCTTAAATATAAGGCACTCCCCACATCAAAAACATTAATCAACCTAAAATTTTTAGAAATTAACTTTGTGTTGCAAGTCTCATTATTAATGTGATAACATCTCTTTTCACTTTAATAATAACATCATGAAATATTTCCATATTATACTTAATAAATTTCATCCAATGTTATCCTTTTCATATATTAATAATTCAAAATTTACAAACCACCTTAATAATAAAATAAAAAATACAACAAACAAAATTAATAAATACAATACAACAACTCTTTAATCATCATTTACTATCCTTTAGATGCCACTTAAGAAGAATAAATACCAGCCATGATTTAGTCTCTTTTGGATGACAAAGAGTTAGGTATCAAAACCATGGACTTCATCTTCAGTTTGGGATGGTAAACATAATAAAGAAGTGCATAACTCGTTTTCACACAACTTTTGAATGAATGGAAAAGTGTATACTCTCACCCTTCATATATTAAATATATATTTTTATTATAATAATAATAATAATAATAGAAAAATATACACTCTTACTCTTTATATATTAAATATATATTTTTTTAAAATATTTAAATATATATTCAGCGGTAGCAACAACAACAACAGCAACAACAACGACAACAACAACAACCACCTTTCATACATTACTTTAAAATGTACCTATTAATAAAAAAAACTTTGAAATTATTTTTTGAAAAAACCCAAATATACAAATTCAAGGTTATCTCAATCCATAGATACAAATTCATTGATAGCTTAGTCATTCCAAAGATGCTAATCTCAGTTTAATTCAATTTAAAAAAAAAAAAATCAATTCCTTTATATAATTTAAGGCATTACACAGTTCTTAAATGATATTATAACAATGACGTATGTGCTTCCGTATGACAAATTCCTATACATGAATTGAAAGTAATTTCTAATGAACGATTCAAATTCAACGTTATCTTAGTCACTACAAACGGTATCTTATTTTTTTTTTTTAATTTAAGTTTAAAAAAATTGTAAAACCCGAGCCAGAACAAAGTTTTAAAAATATTTTAATAGTGACGTAAATTGATAATAGTTGTGTAAACGAAATTTTACTAAACCAAAAGTGTTTAACTATTGTACCACATTTTCAATCGAAATAAAAAATTAAACGTACCAAACTTAAAAAAACAATTACGTGTTTGATTGCCTTTGATTTTATTAATTAAATATTGAATGATAACGTAAGGATAACTATCTAGGTCAACGTTAAACAATGGCCGACTTAACTATCTAGGTCAACGTTAAACAACGTTATGATCATTGTTGTCTCTAGTGTTCAACGGTGTTGCTTCACTCTTGGTTTCCCAGATACATTGTGAATTAATTTATCATAATTTAAATTATTAATAATATTTTTATATAATTAGTATGTTTTTCATATTAATCACATATTATAGAATGGGTCAATATTTCGAACTAATTAATGTGGTTCATTTTTAGGATAAATGTGGTTCATCACCATTTGCCTTAAAGATGAATCACATTAATTGGTTCAAAACGTCGACCCATTCTATAACATGTGATTAATCCGGAAGACATACTAATTATCGATATGAATCACAAAAATTTAAGATCTAACAATAATAATTTTTTTGGATGGAAGAAGTAGGTTATTAATTTATTTATTCTAATAAATTTATTATATATTTGTTAAAGTTATTGGATGTCATTTTTTTAATATCTTAAACTCAAACTTATAATTTTATATAAATTTAATTTCAAAGTAATATGCTTTTTATTTATCTTTTTATTTTTAATATTAATGTTTATTAAATATTAAAAAAAATTATAAGATTTTAAACATCATAAATATCAAGGAACTTATAACAGTTATTAAACCATTATAATAAAAAAAATGGAGAATATCAAGGAACTTATAACAGTTATTAAACCATTATAATAAAAAAAATGGAGAAGAAAAAAAGAAATAGTTGAAAAGTAATAGGGGAAACTTAAAACAAGAAAGAAGTTTAAAAAAGGAAGTTTTTTAATTCAAACTTATTATTATAAGTTTTTTATTCAAACTTATTATTATAATAAAGTATTTTTAATTTGAAGCCACAAATTAAGCTAGAATGGGCATGAGGCCATAGGCTAGTTATTGGATTTAGATGTCTTATAAGGCTATTATTTAAGTTTGTATACTATTTATGGGCTCGTTTTTATTGGTGTTAATAAGAGGTAATTAACTTGGTGCATGGTGATTTGGATACTAGTCTTATGTAAGACATTAATAAAGTCTGAACATCTCTTGAAGGAAGAGGATTACACTTGTCTATTCCTCATAAGTCGAGAGTTTCCAAAGACAACCAAAAAAATCTCTAAAAAAAATACTCTCTCATATTATTACAGAGAGATTTTGAATACAAAATGGTCCTTAAGCTTTGTTGGCAATGAGGCAGACTTGCATGTTGGCATTGATGTCAACCTACTAGTAGTGACCCTCATGATCTTGATGAATTGTGTTGTTTTAGGTATGCAGAGGTTTGTTGATGTGTGTGACAGGTCCTAGAGGTGTTTGACAATATGTTGATGAACTTGAAGCTTTGGGCAGAGGACCTTTGACTTTTCTTAATTTGCGGCACTAGTGTAGTCTGCCCATTTTCATAGAGCAGCACTATGCTAGTGTTGCACCCTTTTCACTCTGTGCTAATGCATTCTGTTTTTGGTTCCCAATTCTATGCCACGTAGTTCCTGTAGGGGAAGAAAGAAAAATACTACAGGATTTAATAATGGAAATTGTACATGGTTTTTGTCAAAGAGTGTTTGATTGGTTTGGTCTTTTAGTGATCAAGTTGGTTTGGTCATAATCATGATGTGAATGCATTAATCGACTTGGTTATGGAGTTAGTGGAATTGATCTAGTCTTCATGTTTTTGGTTTAATTATTTGCTAGTGGATCACTGCCTTAGTGATTAAAATAAAAAAAGAATAGATCTGGTCCTCATGGAATATGTTGGCACAATTGATTATTTAAATAGATATCCCAATAGACCGGTTGGTGGTCAGATCCTGTAAGTTTTGGTTACTATGTTTTGAGAGTGAGATCTGGAGGTTGTGCTAGATATTATGACAGAGAGTAGAGTTAATGAAATAGAGCATACATCAAATGTGGTTTTTGATAGAGTACACATTGTGCGATTTTGAGGGGTGATCAAGCTCAACTTGTTTAATGTAGAGCACATTTTGTGATGCATGGAGAGGTTTGATAATGTGTCATTAGATAGCTCGATTAGGTGAGTTTCCCTTGGAGAATAATGGTTGAGCACATATCATTGCAGAGCAAGGTTTGATTAGAATGAGGTTCAATTGTATAATGCACATGACAAGATAAACCATTGATGTTTGATTGAATGTGTGTGCATGGACTAATATATAGGCATATCTATAGAATGCATATGGTTCTTTAGTGTGAAAACAAAGGTTAGAGAGTGTATGAAGTTGTGAGTTGCGTATGGAGTAGGTCAAAGGTCTTATGCATGAGATGTGTGAATAGAAAAGGCATATATCATATTGCATAGCTTGAAGAATGGAGTGTTGTGTGTATATCAAATATCATCTTAGAGCATATGGTTCAAGGTGTGTATAATTTGTAGAGCTTGTGCGCATAAAATGAAGTCTGATAGTTGAAGGGTGTGTTGTTGGTGCAAATGATAGTGAGGCAGTGCAACTTGAACCTATATTTTGGGTGAATTGAATGGCAGAGTGATGGCAAAGATAGAGGCTTCATATAGTTGTTGTTTTTGTGTGCTAATAATGGCTATGTAGGGGTTAAAGTATATTTGTAAAATTATCTGGGCTTGAAAACATATGTGTAAATGCCATAGTCATAAGATTTTCGATGTTAATGTCATAAATGTATTGATTCCAAAGCCTTGTATGGTTAGAGATTAATACTTGGGTCAGTCATTAGCATGTCTGTTGTTGTGTTATGTGAGGTCAAAGTATGATTGTTGAGTGATGGTTTGTACTATTGTCGTTATTGAGATATGTTGTTCATGACTGATTGAGTAGAGATTATGTTGTAGAGAGAGTTTCTTTGTTAATGTGGTGCAAAGATTGTGTTTATTGGGGTCTAGTCTGAAAATGTATGAAAATGTGGCCTAAAGAGTTAGAGGCATTTGGGGGCTTCGATAAGTGGTGGCTTGCCAAGATAGGAGTAGTGGCTCCTTGCTGGTACTGGTAAGCAAACAGTTCATAAGGAGTTGGGGTTTCCTAGCTAGTGGTGGCCAACAAACTTTAGTAGGGGTTGTCTCCTACCTAGTAGTAGCCAACTGAACTATGTAATGAATTTATTGATTAATAATACAAAAATAAGAAGCAACATATGTAACATACCTCTTCCACAAACAATTTTTTGTTGTTGTTGTTTTTAACAACTTCAACTATATAATTGGACATTACACATCAATACCATGTCCATAGGACTCACCAACATTACTGCTCTACAATTGAAATTTACATTCTCAATCATAGGTTTACTTATATACCAACAAGTCCTTCTAAGATTATCAACTTCCAAATATACAGATAATATATTTTGAGTTGACTTACAACACCCCACTTTCTATTAGCGTATGTCTTAGACTATATATATATATATATATATATATATATATATATATATAGATATATATATATATATATATATATATATATATATACACACACACACATAATGCAGTTAGGGACTCCACCCTGGTATCCATATTCTACCTTTCATATAATTATTATAACTTTGGCTATGAATACAATGTTTACTACGATAACCCATGGTGTTTAAAGATTCATGTGCTCGTCTATACCCTAGGTAATGTGTGGTTTGAATTATAGGGATCATCCATTGCACACGTTGAACCACATCACTGATCACATATGCACTTTCCCACTTTCCTTCATATGGCTTTCCATTGACGGTTAAATTAGATTTAGACAATCCAATGGTGGAGGTTTTCCAAAGGTTTTACTTAGGGTAAAAAACCTATTTTCTATTTTCATTTTGCAATTGTTATTATTTTAATACCCTTATCAGGATTGTTTCAATTTTTATTAATTAACATGTAATTAATTACTAATGTTGTCCTCACAAATGGACATAAATAATCCTTGTAACTTTTGGTATTCATATTAACATCCTATCAATAATACTAGTATCCAAAGATTAGCCGATGCTAACACTATCACAATAGCCCTTTTGGTTAATGTATAGTCTAATTAGAGGGTCTTCATATCTAATAATATATATATATATATATATATATATATATATATATATATATATATATATATATATATATATATATATATATATATATATATTTATCTGTTTTTTATTTTTTATGGCCATCTCCATCTTTTCTTCATTCATACATATTATGTTGATTATATTACTTTTAATGTAGCAATTTCAAGAACATTTATGTCTTATGGCTTCCATTTGAAAGTTATATCTTATGCATAGATGTAAGGTAGTTATCTTAGTCCCTTTATGATACTTGCATTTGACTGCACCATCAAAGCATTTACTTATTTATTATAAATAGGAACATAATACTATTAATATCAAGACTGGTAAATACTTTTTCCACCACTTAATAACAGGTTTTTAACTAGACTCACAAACGGATGTAAGTAGTTAACAATTTTCAAGCATACCCTACATTTTTATGTTCCCTTCCTGAAGTATCTCTTAGTCAGGTTTGACTACAGGAATCTCCTTAAATTTCTTAATATGTTCCAATTCTCTTTGGAAGAGACCTTTGTTTAATTGTTTCCAATCTAGTATCATGCCTCTTGCATGTGTCTAATTTTTTAAATTTATCCTTATTTCTTTGCTAAGGACAAATTTCTCAACTCTATTTCGTCATTCCAACCCTCAAAGTTATTTAACATCTTATATATGTGTGTGTGTGTGTGTGTGTGTGTCTATACACACACACACACACACACACACACACACACACACACACACACACACACACACACATGCACACACACACACACATATATATATATATATATATATATATATACCTTTTATGTCATCTAAGTCAAGGGAACTACTCAAGACTCAAACATTTGGAACTATATAAAATATTACTTGTCCATAACCAGACTAGCTACTCACACACTAACTACTCTTCTAGTATATTCCATAATTCATAACTATACCGATACTACAATAGGGAATAACATCAATAAATATAACTAAGAAATTATAACAATAATTAACATTAATAAATTTAATTTAGCAAAGTATAAGAAAATGACAATCATTTGACCATAACCACTCTCTTTGGAAAAAATTTGGGAGAGAGTCGTTCCTCCCAACCAATGAATTGCAATCAACAATTCCCCCTATGCTTAGAATTCTTGCATTCAGGAATCCCCATTTTGTATTCGTTTGTGGTACTTTTTTAACTCTTCCTAACAAGTTTTTACTTAGCAACGTCTTCTTTTAGGGTCCGCAAAACTTAATTACCTAGGATTTTTATTTTAATTAGGAAGAAGTCTTTCCTATTTCCTTTAAACCATGACTTCTCTCCTATTTTCTTTCTTTTGCTTTTCACCCAAGCTAGGATTTCTCTCTAACTAATTTTTTTAGCATAATCTTTATTTCCCATTATGCTATTTTCTAATTATTAATTTAGCATAATATTTGTCTTCAATTATGTTATTTTCTTAGTAATTAATTTCTCCTGGGAGTTTTATAAAAGTTTGGGAAGGTCCACTTTGTGAACTTTACCACTTGCAACTTTTCTAGAATAAAAAGAGGTCTTTATTACTCATGTGTTATTTCCCTTAAATTTCCCAAGGTAAAATATTTATTCAAAACATAAGATTTAATTACATAATCTATCAATTCCAACCCTAGCCTTTATAGCCATAAATTTCAATTTAATAACCACAATAATATAAAAATAGTCATGCCTTTAAAGCAACACACTAGGGGTATCACATCTCCCCCCCACCTGAAGTAAACACCATCCTCTGCGTTTCCTCAACTTTATAATTTTTCAAACCATAAGGAAATGCTTCTCACATTCCTTTTCATTTTTCCAAGATAGCCTTCTCAGGGATGAGGTGCTTCCATTGCACTTTATTTGAGCGGTGGCTCAATTCTAGAGTATAGCTTACTCTTGTATGAATTCATACTAAACCTCTGGCATGCTTTCTTCCATGCTAAGCATGTGTTATCAACTTCATTCAAGCACCCCACAAAGGGTCATCAACCTGCACCCAACAAGGGTCAACAATCATCCGTATAACATATCAATCAATAAAAATTAGGTCCTTTTTTTAATTCTTTTTTTTTAATTTACCCAATGGTTATGCCTATTGTCATGGAACTCATATCCAATTTTTTTACTACAATATTCAAGGCATGGGATTTCCGATTTCCTTTCATGTCATTACTATGTGATAATAATAATTAAACGACTAGTTGTTTTACCTTGATTCTTCCCATGAGTCACAACTAGTGACGTGTCATATCACACAACATTCTATGATGTTACAATAATACCAAAACCACAAATATGTGTTAGTCACATATAAATGGAGTCTAGGATATCCTCCTTTCTATTCCATTCTCATGGCTATTATATTGGTGCTTGTTATACTACAAGTGGACTTCACCATGTCCATGTTTGTTGTTTTATTTTAGTTCAAACCAAAAGTCCATGATTAGAAACACATGGAAAAGTTAATAAAATAGTATGGCTATGCTCAAGATACATGGCCAAAACATAAAATAGTTCAAGCATTCATTACCTAAAACATTCCTTCTACATTTCATCCGTTATATTACTTTAATTCACTCCCTTGAGCTTTTAGTCCACTTTGCATTGCAGCTTGTTGATGCAAATTATATTCATTTCACTTCCATGTACATCCATAGGGTCTCTTCCCTTTTCTTTCCCCTACATATTGGTTGTCCTAACACACATTATGTTAGTATAAATGTCTTCATCATTTTAAAACATATTTTCAATATTTAAGAAAAACAATACATCCACTAACAAAGGTTAGGTTAAAATATTTCCTTTCATAGTTACAACTAAATCACTCTACCATAGAAATTTTCATTTTTTTTGTTTCAACGCCATAAAATTTTCCAATTCCATTGGGCCACTGTATTGAATCCTATCAACATCCTCTTGTTTATTTTGTTGTAGATGTTTAACTTGATCATTTAACTATCATTTCATTCAACCAAGTTTCATAGTCATTTTGGTTCCAAGTGAACTTAACACTTTCCTTTACGGAAAATGCTATAAGTTAAACCAATTAACAAAATTTTAAACGAATCATAACTAAAATCTATAATCCCATACAAATTTGAGGACCATTTCATCCTTTAGCTCTATGTCAATCAAGAAATTTTTTCCCCTCTTTATGTTCCATTGTAATTTCGTTTTCAGGAATTACATGTTTTCATTCGTGTTTTACCCTTTAGAAATTTCACACTTAGCCATTTCTGCATAAAGTTGACATTTTATGAACACTTACGACACTATTACTAAGTGATTTTATACTTTTCTTGTCTTTTGGGGCTGCCAATTTTCTCTTGTTTTTTTAAGTTGATAATCTTGAATTGTTTTACTTGTTTTTTAATTCTCAAGATTAATTTTCCATCACTACAATTACAATGATCTTCCACCTAGCTTATCAACAATTTGCTAGTTATTTTACAAGAGTTTTTATTTTATTTTCTTTTTAAAATTGGTAATCTCTTTAGTTACTACCCCATTACCTTTTTCCTCATGTTTCTCCCTAGAACGTATCATTGTCCGTTTTCTTATGCCACAACATTTATCTTATTCATGTATTATAGACTTAACATTTTTAGACTACCAGATAATCGATTTTTACAATTCCTTCATCAAAGAGGTTTCAAAATATTTTATTTTGGAATTTTCAGAAATGTTTATCTATTTTCTAGGTAAGAGTATCATTATTCCTCCCATAATCTTATCAGTCTTGTAGACCAAGTCTATTTATGACAACCATGGTTGTCTAATTCACAACTATAAGGTGTAACCTTTAATATACTCATAATTGAGTTATGTTGTTGGCATATGTTTTTCTTGATAACTAATGTTCAAGTTTCAACAATACTATCATTAAATATTCTCAGTGAGACTCTTTTTGGTTTCTCAATCCCCATTTTTACTCATTTTCTATTGGTATTTACATACCTGATAATGTCTTGTATATATCTTGTTCTATCTATATATACTCTATTTTCTTCTAACTTTGATCCACCTAGATCCATTCACCCTTGTTTTATCCAATCAAAGTATTGATAACATATTTATTCTCTTTGATTCACATCATATATGTTCTACAAATATTCGTCCAAGTATTTATCTAATACAATAGTTCTATTTATTTTAAGAATAGAGTCTTACTTTTGAAATTAATATAGATTTAGATTTATTCTTCTTATAATCTTTGTTCATTTTTCATCTACAGGTTCCTCCTTTGTGGAGAATATCGTCTTGCACTAGGAGAAAATAATTCTCATATTGCCTTCTTATTACTAATTATAGCTCTATCTTGTTCTTTGACTTGGCACCATATATTGATTTGTTACATATTGTCCTTCCATAACATCCTACTATGCATTAAAACCTTGATAATATGCCCCAAAACACTTTTACATTGGAACTTTAGGTCCCTTGGTGATTTAAAATTTTATTCATAAGAGTCTTGATTAACCTTCGTTTTTTTTTTATTACTAAGAGCTTTGACCAAATTGATATCCACTACAAGACTTCTACATAGTCCAACACCAAAAATCCTTTAGGCTTTTCAGCTTGAAAAACATTGGATAATCAATGTTTCAAGCCAAATTGTAGCATAAATGTTGTCCATTTGTTTATTGTAAGTTTTCATTTCAACCCCTATCCGAGAGTATGTCTTTCATGATACTTCCTTGTTGATATACAATCTTAACATATTTCTAGTTCATGTTCCTTGTACTTGAATGGCAATAGAGGATGTTGTTATTTCCAACAAGTACAATAATTTGCTACATATTTTTATTTTAGACTTAGCACATACTCGGATGGTACCATGCCATTAATATCACATTTACATTTGTTCACATCATTATGTTCATTGAACTGTATATTTTTATTGGCTCAAAATATTCCATTAACTACTCTGATTGGAGTTATAAACTATTTGAAATTAGAGTTTCTATATTTCCAATTTCGTATTGATACTTCGACTATTATAACCAGTCAATCATCATGTGTATCCATTGTTATTTTAATCACATTCAATCCTTTCTTTTGGAGTTCCTACTCCCATGCTGTGTACATATTGTATACATTTCATCCCATGCTATATACATATTTGTGGGATATAAACATAGAACAAAGTTAAACCTTAACTTTTCAAAAATATATACTCAAACATCCTCTCAACACTACTTAGTGTTAAGAAAGATTTTTTCCTTACCCAGTCTTCCATTACTTAATTGTCTTTCATTTTATCATTTGATAGAATAATACAGAGGATTAGAGTTTTAGTTTCGAATATGTGTGTGTGTGTGTGACTACTTCTTAGAGAACATTTACCAATTATGAGATTTTATAGGAGTATAACTTCTACATTTCATAATCAAATTAGATCCCATACTTCCATAGAGGGTTTCATGAAATTTAACATATTTACACAAGTATCCTTCCATTTATGTCGACAACAACCTTTTCATGAAGTTTTTAAGTCTTGTTATATCATTTCTTTTTATATTCTAATTTATTTTATATGCATACATGCATAGGTGATATGCACTACTTGTATCAATATACTCACAATGTATGTTTACACACCAATACAGAGTATCAATCAGCATGTGTCACCTTTAACTAGATTGGTGTACATTCTCTCATGATAAAAATTAGCAATATTTTAAAAATTTAAAGTTTCAGTAGGTTTCACACCTTTATACTTCCATTGAAATGCATCCATCCATGTGTTCCTATGTAGTGACTCTTTTCACTCTCTAGCAAACCGTGGGAGCTTTTATCCAATTTTTCCTTGTTTTAAGGTTCGTCATTATTATCCACAGTTCTTTTCATTTTAAGGAGTCCTTTATTCCCTCTTCTACTTCTCTATTTAGAAGTATTTGGGTCAATGTTATAGTTTAAAACTCTTTACCAAGCTTCTCCTTCTCTGTACTTGCCTTCAACACATGCTTATTCCTAGCCTTGATACTGGCCAAATATTGTCTGATGTCTTTTTCCATTTCCATAAATGGGTTGTTGGAGGTGAAGTTCCATATCCCAAATAAACCAAACTCTACTCTCCTTAACTAGGATATTTGGCTGATGGTTCTACCATCATAGTACTATTTTCTACCTATTTCATAGCATCATCATAGTAATAATATCTGAACTAAAATTTTAAGTTTTAGTTTATCCCCTAGGCATCAAACATTAAACCTACATGCCATGTAGATAGGACTCACTCACATTACTATTTTGTAATTGAAATTTTCATTCTCAACAATAGATTTACTTATATATGCCAACAAGTCCTTGTAAGATTATCAACTTCCAAATATACGGATATTATACTTTGAGTTGTCTTGCAATACCCCATTTTTTATTACCGTATGTCTTAGACTTGTTACTTACATAATCATGTTAGTTCTCTTAATTCTTGATACCTTGATTTGTTTAAAGGAATATAAATCCATGTATAGTACTAGGCCCTGGTATCCCTATTTGACCATTCATACTAATTGTTATAACTTTGGCTATGAATACAATGTTTACTACAATAAACCAAGGCATTTAAAGATTCATGTGCTTTCTTATACCTTAGGTAATGCATTATTTGAGTTATAGGGATCATCCATTGCCCACATTGAACTATATGATTGGACATGTTTGCACTTTCCCACTTTCCTTTGTACGAATTTGCATTAGCAATTGAATAGGATTTAGACAATCCGATCATGGAGGTTTTCCAAAGGTTTTACTTTGGGTATAAATATTATTTTTAGTTTTCATTTCTCAGTTGTTATTAGTTTAATACCCTTATCATGGTTGTTTCCATTTTTATTAATTATTATTGTCATTAATTACTAATTATGTCCTCACAAATGGACAAAATTCATCCTTGTAACTTCTGGTATTCATATTAACAAATTGTCAATAATACCAGTATCCAAAAAATATCCCATGCTAACTCTATCACGATAACCCTTTTGGTTACTGTATAGCCTAATTAGAGGGTTTTCATACCCAATAAAAGATATATACTTATCTATTTTTTGTTTTTGTGGGCATCACCCTCTTTTTTTGTTCATACATATTTTGTTGATTATATTACTATTAATGTAGTAATTTTAGGAATATTTATGTCAGATGGCCTCCATTCAAAAGCTATAACTTCTGCATAGATGTACGGTAAATATCTTATTCCCTTTATGATACTTATCCTTGACTCCACCATCAAAGTATTTACTTAGTTATTATAACTGAGAATAGAATATTATTAATATGAAGACTAAGAAATACATTTCACACCACTTAATAACATGTTTTCAACTAGACTCACAAATAGATGTAAGTATTTAATAATTTTCAATCATACCCGACATTTCTATGTTCCCTACCTAATTATCTCTTGGCCATGTTCGATTATAGGAATCACCTGAAATTTCATTAATGTTCAAATTATCTTTTGGAAATACCTTTTCTTAATTGTTTCTAATATAGTCTCATGCCTCTTGCATGTGTCTAATATTTTAAATTTACCCTTATTTATTTTATAAGGACTAAACTCTCAAGTCTAATTCATCTTTCTAAGCCCCAGAGTTATTCAACAACTTTTTACTCTCTCTCTCTCTCTCTCTCTCTCTCTCTCTCTCTCTCTCTCTCTCTATATATATATATATATATATATATATATATATATATATATATATATATATATATATATATATATATATATATATATATATACCTTTTATGTAATCTCAACCAAGGGAACTAGCGAGGACTCAAACATTTGAAACTATATAAAATATTACTTGTCCATAACCAGACTAACTAGTCACACCCTAATTACTCTTCCAGTAAATTCCATAATTCATAATAGGATTGATACTACATTGGGGAATAACATCAATAAATATAACTTAGAAATTTGTATCTGTAACTAACATTAATAAATTTAATTTACCAAACTATAAGAAAATCACAATCATCTGACCACAACCACTCGCTTGGGAAAAACTTAGGGAGAGAGCGTGTTCCTCCCAACCAACGAATTGCAATCAACAATCCCCCCCTAAGATTAGACTTATTTCCTTCAAGATTCGCCATTTTGTATTCCTTAATGGTATTTCTATAACTCTTCCCAACAAATTTTTCCTTATCAACATCCTACTTTTAGGGTCCACAACCCTTAATTACTTAGGATTTTTATTTTATTTAGGAAGAAGTCTTTCCTTTTTCCTTTAAATCACACCCTTCTCTCTTGCTATGTTTTTTTCTTTTTTCTTTTCAACCAACTTAGCATTTATCTCTGTTGGGTTGTGTTATATTCTTTCCACAATTAGCTCCCCTAGTTAACCGAGGGGTTAGAGGGGCGGTGGAGCCCCCCCTTTGTTGCGCCGATTGTGTAGTGGGGGGGTCATAGGTGGTTTGAGGGGAGCCGGTAGCCCCCCTCTATGGGGTCCAGGGTAGCACCCCGAGGAATTTTTTTGGGACCCTATATTAAGTGGGGCGAACCTATAAAAGGTTTTGTGCATGGTTTTAGCACATGGTTTTGGGCGCGATGGTTTTCGGTCCATGGTATTGGATGCTTTGGCATGTATATAGACGTATTGTAACATTGCAAGGAACATAATGAAAAATCAAGCTGGTAGTCCCGGATTTGGGATCTAGGGGAAAATCTCTATGTATATGTGTTTTATGTGTTATGCTCTCGCATTGTTTATTTTCTGTTCTTATAATTCATATGCAGGTAATTTCTATATGGGGTTAAAACCTACATTTGGTATCAAAGTTGTTTTGGCTTCAGGGGGACGCCTTTGTTGCTGAGGGGTTTCACTCAGGCTTGTGGTAGACCCTGTTCAGTGGGAGATCTGTGGGATCGATTCTAGTTGTGAAAGAAGATGGCGAGCAATGGAAATATAGAGATTGAAAAATTTAATGGTCAAAGTTTTGAGTTGTGGAAACTCAAAATGGAGGATCTGTTGCTAGATAAAGATCAATGGATTGCGGTAGATCCAGGTACTAAACCAACAGGAGTGTTCAATGAAGAATGGAAGAAGTTGGATCGAAAGACAAAGAGCACAATATGATTGTGTGTCTCAGATTCAGTATTGCTGAATGTATCAGGGGAAGCTACGATGAAGGCTTTGTGGGACAAGTTAGGGACTTTTTATCAATCTAAGTATCTGGTGAATAAATTGTTCCTACAGAAAAAGATGTATAACCTAAGGATGAAAGATGGAGACTCGGTGACAGAGCATCTGAACACATTTAATACTATGTAAGTCAGTTATTATCTATTGATATTAAAATTTTAGATGAAGATAAGTGCATTAGTTTGTTGTGTTCTCTACCAGATTTGTGGGATAGTCTGGTTATTGCAATAGGTAGCAATGCAACTACCTCGTAGTTTGATGAAATAATCTCATTCTTGTTGATGGAGGAGATGAGAAATAAAAATATGGAGAGCCAAAATGGTGATTCCTTTTCTATACAAGGATGGTCCAAAACAGAAGAAAAAATAAGTCATCGAGTGGGAGATCCAAATCTAGAGGGAGATCTAAATCTCCAAGAAAACCTGTAAAGGTGGTATGCTGGAAATGTATAAAGGAAGGGCACTACAAAAGGGACTGTAAATCTAAATCTATTGACAAAGGAAAGGGATCTGATGATGCTCCTTCTGTAGAGGCGAAAACCACCTTAGATGAAGGTGGGATGTGTACCTGGCTTCTACAAGTACACATGTAGATCATGAGGCATCGTTGATTGACTCAGGTGCATCCTTTCACTTTACTCCCCATAGAGAGTGGTTCTATGAGTATGAGAAATATGATGGTGGCAATATCTTCTTGGGGGATGAAAGGAAGGCTAGAATAGTTGGTCGCAAAAAATTCAAGTTGAAGTTGCAAGGTGGAAGGGTTAGAACACTTCCGAGTGTCCTGCATATTCCTGCATTAGCCAGAAATTTGATTTATGTAAGCAAGCTAGATGATGCAGGTGTAAAAACAGTGTTTGAGAAAGATACTGCAAGATGGTTCAGGGAGCATTGGTATTGATGCAGGGAGTTCGGATTGGAACTCTGTAGAAGCTGCAAGATAGCACTGTTGTTGATGGGTGCAACAGTTATGTGGTTCCTGAAAGTGGAGTAGAAAATCTAGTGGTCTCTAGAGAAAAGACCATGCTATGGCATCAAAGGCTTGGACATATTGGAGAAAAGGGCCTTCGAATACTTCATGGTAAAGGTATGGTAGAAGGTATGACTAATAGATCTCTGGATTTTGATTTCTGTGAAAAATGTGTATATGGGAAGTAGAATCGAGTGAGTTTTCCCTTTGGTGGTAAGAGGGCGAAACATATATTAGAGCTTGTGCACAGTGATGTGTTTGGACCTGTGAAGGTTCCATCACTGGGCAAGTCTGTGTACTATGTGTCATTTATATATGACTTCTCAAGGAATACATGGATATATTTCCTCAAGAATAAATCTTAATTCTTTGACTGGTTTAAAGAATTTAAGGCTCTGGTGGAAAACCAGACAAAGAAGAAGATAAATGTGCTGAGGGCAGATAACAGTGGAGAGTTTTGCAGTAAGGAATTTGAAGAATTCTGTAAGAAGTGTGGTATAATACGAAAGAATACTACTCCATTAACACCTGAGCAAAAGGGAGTTGTAGAAAGAATGAACAGGACATCGATGGAAAGGGCAAGAATCATGCTTAGTGGTGTCGGGTTAGGACAAGAATTCTGGGCAGAGCCAATGGAGACTGCATGTTACGTGGTCAATAGGTCACCTTCATCAGCGTTGGAGGATAAGACTCCACAAGAGATATGGACTGGTAAGAAATCCTCTCTTTCACATCTGAGGGTATTTGGATGTGATGCATATGTATATGTTCCAAAGGAGAAAAGAACAAAGTTGGATAGTAAATCTGAAAAGTGCATCTTTATTGGGTATAAGGATGGTTTGAAGAGTTATAATCTTTGGAACCCAGTAACAAGGAAGGTTGTGTACAACCGAGATGTGGTGTTTAGAGAGGCTAAAGATGTTATTAAACACGAAGTCCAACCAAAGGAACCTGAGAAGATAGAGTTTGAGTTAAATGAGGAAGAATCAGGCTCTATAGCAGAAGAGAAATCAGAAGATGAAGAGCCACAAACTCCAGGTGTGAGAAGATCAGTTCGAGAAAGAAGGCATCCAAAAAATATAGTTTATCTGCTTTCTATTAAAATTTTGTTTTATCTATTACTGATGATGATCCCAGAACTGTGAAGGAAGTAGTAGATTCAGAGGATGACAAACTCTAGAAAGAGGCCATGGTTGATGAAATGGCATCTTTGCACAAAAATGAGGCATGGGATCTGGTGGATTTTCCGGCTAGAAGGAAACCCAGTGGCAGCAAATGTGTGTTCAAGAAGAAGACAAATGCATAAGGAAAGGTGGAGAAATATAAAGATCGGTTGGTACAAAAATGTTATTCCCAGGTGCTGGATTTTGGTGATATTTTTTCTCCTGTTGCCAAGGTGGCTTCTATTAGATTAGTTTTATCTGTTGCTGCTACTTTTTACTTTTAGGTAGAACATATGGATGTGAAGACAACATTTCTTCACGGGAATCTGGAAGAGGAGATCTACATGAAGCAACCTGAAGGCTTTGTAGTGAAGGGTAAGAAAGAACTGGTATGCAAGTTAAAGAAGTCTTTGTATGGGTTAAAACAATCACCAAGGATGTGGTATCAGAAATTTGATACATTTATACAGGGACTTGGCTTCACTAGAAGCAAAGAGGATCAGTGTGTGTATTTTAAATTAATTGGTGAATGTGTTATTTATCTGGTCTTGTATGTGGATGATATTTTTATGGTTGGAAATGGCAAAGAAATTATCCAAGATTTGAAGACCCAATTTTCCTTCAAATTCGACATGAAATATATTGGTGTTGCAAACTATATTTTGGGCATGGAAATTAAAAGAGATTGAGCAAAGAGGAAGCTCTAGTTAAACCAGATGAAGTATGTCGACACAATACTGCAGAGGTTTAATATGCAGGATAGTAAACCGGTGAAGGTTCCTATTCCTGTAGGTGTAAAGTTATCTATTGAAAAGTGTCCCAAGACATAAGAAGAGGAAGAGGACATGTCTCGTGTTCCATATGCAAGTGCAATCGATAGCCTAATGTATGCGATGATCTGTACTAGAACAGACATTGCACATGCAGTAGAAGTATTGAGTAGGTTTATGTCAAAACCAAGGAAGGAGCATTGGACAAAAGTAAAGCAGGTTTTTAGGTATTGTCGTGGCATTAGTGATTATAGTTTTTGCTACTAAGGAAGACCAAGATTGGACAAAGTTTTGGATATTCATGGCTTTGTTGATGCAGTCTGAGCTAGAGATCTGGATCAGAGAAGATCTACAAGTGGGTATGTGTTTAACCAATTTGGAGGTGCAGTCAGTTGGATGAGTAAGAAACAATCTGTAATGGAACTATCAACTACAGAGGCAAAATACATGGCAGCCACTCATGCAAGCAAAGAAGCAGTTTGGTTGCAGAGATTGTGTTCATGTATGGGGTTAGTACAGGGAGCTATAAGTATAGATTGTGATAGCAAAAGTGCAATTTTCTTGGCAAAGAACCCTGCTTACCATTCAAAGACTAAGAACATTGATGTTCCTTATCACTTTGTGAGGGATATGATAGAAGACAAAAAGGTGTTGCTAGTAAATGTGGACACTTTGAAGAACACTACAGATGTATTGACAAAATGTGTGAGCTCTGAGAAGTTCTCTTGGTGTTACAGGGCTGGATAAATGACTAAGCTCTCCTGTGGCCCCCTGTGAAAAGAAAACAACAAGTATATATATGTATTGTAACATTAAAAGGAACATAATAAAAAATCAAGCTGGTAGTCCCGGTTTTGGGATCTAGGGGAAAATATTTGTGTATATGTGTTTTATGTGTTATGCTCTCACATTGTTTATTTTCTGTTCTCAGAATTCATATGCAAGTCATTTATGTACGAGGTTAAAAACTACAATCTTCAGCTAATTTTTTTAGCATAATCTCTCTCTCATTATGTTATTTTCTAATTATTAATTTAGCACGATATTTCTCTCCAATTATGCTATTTTCTTAGTGATTAATTTCTCCTGGGATTTTAAGAAAATTTTGGGAAGGTCCACTATGTGGCCTTTACCACTTAGCAATTTTTCTATAATAACAAGAAGCCTTTATTACTCATGTGCTCTTTCCCTTAGTTTTCCCAAGGTAAAACATTTATTCAAAATATAAAATTTAATTACATAATCCATCAATTCCAATTTTGGCCTCCACAAAAGTTCAATTTAATAGTTAGAATAATCTAAAAATAGTCATCCATTTAAAGCAACACAGTAGGGGTATCACAACATAGTAGAAACACAATGGTTTTTCTCCCATTAAGGGTTTCCACTAGAACTACTTGTCTCCTATGTGGTTGATTGTCTTTATGATTATCATATTGGTTAATTGTTTATTTCAATGTTGAGTTTACATGTATTGATCTATTGTTTTATGTTGGGCTACTAATTGTTTATATTGAAAAATATTTAAAAAATGTATGAGAGGCATCACTATTGATTCATCCCCCCTCTTAGTAGTGATCTGATTCCAACAATTGCTATCATAGCTAGTTCCCACTAGTGCAACTTCACTGCTCGAGGGTAGATCATGGACCTATGGCCAATAATAAGAAGATGTCTTAAAAAAGGAAGGGATGCAAACAAGAAAAAAATATTTATGATATAGAAGAACCCATCTTTGTTTTGGTCATGGATGCAAAATGATAGTCATGAAGGTGGTTCAGGAGTTGAATTTTGTTTTAACTGTGGACATAATGTTCATTTTACATCTAGTTTCCCATTTCATGGTACATATAGTGATGACGATGGACTAGAGAATATTGAGCTATAATAAGTTAACCAATCAATTGAAATTGATTCTCCAAGTTCAAGGGAAAATGATCGTTAGGTGGAGAAATATAGACCAAACAATTATGGAGATGAAAGAAGAATTTCTATACTTGAAGTTCAGATTGAAAGGCTCATGGCTCAGAACAAAACCAACGAAAGTTACTGCGATTTTTTGATGAGAAGGAATGTGCCTCCAAAGAAGAAATGATCAGGATAAAAAATAAGTTGGAAGAAGGAAGGAGAATTGAATAGGGAATGAGGAATTAGTATAAAGAAAAATAAGATAATTGTGAAATATTGGAGGCTGAAGTGGTTTCGTTAGGAAGTGATCTAGATAAGAAAACCACTCAATTGATTTCAGAAAGGAAAAACCAAAATCCTACCTCTATTAATTCAAATCTCAACCTATAAAAAGGAGAAGCTAGTTCAGAAGAAGTATTCAAAAATCCCATAGAAAAAGATGGTACTTGAAGTGAGCGCAATAAGAAAGGAAGCCAAGTTACAACAAAACCAACAGGTAAATGAATTTTCAAGAAAAGCTTTTTCTTCAAGAAGATCATTCTCACCCTTAAGAAATATCAGATACTTTAGTTGTCAAAAACTTGGACACATTGTACCTGATTGTGGAAGCAAAAAGACTAGACTATCCTACTAGAAAATGCAGCAAAAGACACAGTTGGATAGAAATCCCTTTCAAGAAAACAACCAATGAAGTTTACCTTCATCATGAAGATCATCTATAGTCAAGTATAACAACCTTTTTTTATGGATTTTGTTACTCATGTAATGATTTTGGCCATAAGGTTGTTGATTGAAAGACTTACGAAAAGAAAAGAATGCAAATTAGTAGGAGATATGATTCCTTTCCCCCATTCTTCTCTCACATAAGGTGTTATGTGTGTGACAATCTTGCCCATATAGCCAAAGATTTCTAGTTACCTAGTTTCTTTAGGCCATCTAGTGAAAAGGTAAAAGGAATTCAAAGTCAACTAGATTAGAAGACGAAAGGTGATGCACATGTCAGAATCAACCCCTAAAAATTTGGAAGAAGAAATAGCGACAAGAGGTTGTAAAGAGAAATTGAGGTATGCGTGGCCGTAGGGAGAGCATACGAGAGCATGTTTATCTTGCATGCATAATCTTTGAAACTGCAACCATAGAATAAGTAGTATGTGTGGTCATAGATGCATGTTAGTAAGGAGGCACATGAGATTAGGGGGAGATACACGATGTTTTCTTTTCATTTCTAGCTTATCCATGTTCATATTGATAAATGTCGTATCAACTATATATGATTATTGGTAGTTTTGGAACAACTATTTTTTGAAACCGTAATAATGTTTTTGAAGACATGGAAACCAAGTATATCGCACCATGTGCATGTTTAAGGTTCATATTTGTTATGAAACTAGCTCACAAAAATATAGAAAAGATAGATCAACGCCTAGAAATCATCCTCTTCAAGGGGGAAACCTCCTTTACATTACAAAAATGAAAAATTCTTGGATGATACAAATGACAAGACCTCCTTTCTATATACAGGAGTGTAAGGGATCATAATATAATCAGAACCGACATAACAATAATAATGTAAGGGCATAATAATAACAATAGTGGGCTTCTATGGGGCAGAATAATAATAATATGGGGACTACATGGGCACAAAAATATAATAAGGGGGTTTCACTAATAATAATAAGGGGTTACACTAGTAGTATAGGGACCTAACATGCCCCTCTCCTTCAAAAAGCATTGTCCTCAACGCTTGAGTAGTTCTTGATGCTTCTGTATAAAATTCTTGTCCTCCCATGTGGAATCTTCAACGGGTAAGTTCTTCCACTTGATGAGATACTTTGGAATTGATCAATTTCATAGATGTCGGGTTCTTGTTTTTGTGATTTCTCTAGGTTCCAATATGATGTTTCCTTGCTCGTCAAGTTCTAGAAATATTGTTTGAACTAGGATCTTCTCATTATGTAAGGTCGCCATTTCTTAAGTGCATGTAGTCTTGCCAACGTTTCCTTCTCATAACTAGCTTTTTGTAAATACTTTCCTTTGATCGGATGACTTTCAAAAGCAATGGGTCTTTCTTCTTCCATTAAAACATCACCAATTCCATTTCTTGATGCATCATATTCCACAATAAAGGATTTTGTGAAGTTTGGCGTAGCTAAGATCGGTGCTTGGAACATTGCCTCTTTAAGATTTTCAAAGGCCTTCGTCGCTTATGGAGTCCATGAAAATGCATCTTTCTTCAACAATGTTGTTTTCAGGATGTCTTCAGACTTCATTCTTATTTGATAATATCCTGAACGAATATCCAACTGGTGAAGTAAATTAATCCATACAATTCATCCAATAATTCATTAATGACAGGAATGAGAAATTTATCTTCAATAATGAGTTTGTTGAGCTCTCTATAATCCAGAAACATGCACCATGACCCATCCTTCTTATGCATCAATACTATAGGAGTAGAGAAAGAACTTTGACTAGGTTGAATTATACCAACCTCTAGCATTTCTGCAACCATACGTTCAATTTCACTCTTTTAGGCATAGGGATATTGTAAGGCCTGATGTTCGGAGGAACACTTCCTGGAATCAAATGAATAGAATGATCATGATCACGAATAGGTGGGAGGCCTCTAGGAGTATCAAATAGCTTGGAATGATTGTCCAAGAATTTTTGGAGATCTGGAGAAATAGATGATTTCTATGTGGGAACCTCTAATGAACACAATTGTGCAATTACAACTCTTTTTTCTTTCTTTAGAAGTTTTCTCATTCTGTTAGAGATGATTATCTTTCTCAGTTTCCCTGTGATACCCCTTAATTCAAATTCCTTTCCTTCTGAAGAAAATTTCATGAAAAGTTCTTGAAAATTAATAACTATTGTACCCAAGGATTGTAGCCATTGGACTCCTAGTACAACATC
Organism: Pinus tabuliformis; assembly: GCA_031772625.1. Taxonomy (NCBI): domain Eukaryota; kingdom Viridiplantae; phylum Streptophyta; class Pinopsida; order Pinales; family Pinaceae; genus Pinus; species Pinus tabuliformis. Next base: position 802,872,077 of record CM062815.1, on the reverse strand, counting down.
AACACCACCCATTGGAATGGAAATAATTGGGCTATTCAATGAATATTCTCCCATGGATAGCTTGATATTATGGCACTTTCTAGAGCAATTTATGGTTCCTCCACTTGCAACCATTACTTGACACTCAGGTGCTAGATATAGGAAGAAATTCAATTCCTTGACTATCTTACAATGAATAAAACATGGGTATTTCCTAAATCAATCAACACTATTACGTTTTTCTTCTTGATATGTCCTTCTATCTTGATAGTTTGCGGAGTGGTAATTCTGACCATTGCATTACAAGATATGGTCGGATTCATTTCTTCTTTCTCGATGTGATATTTCACTGCTTGAACCTTTTCTTCCTCCTCTTCACAATCAATGTAAAATAATTTCTTCTTAGCACACTTATGACCTTTAGTGTATTTTCGATCACAACTGCAACAAAGCTGATTTTCTCCTTTTTCTTCCAATTGTTGTGGTGTTAACCTTGTAGGTTGTGGAAGGCTAGGAGCAACAACAGTTCCATCTTTATACTTGTGAGTGGTAGGATTTCTTGTTTCCATAATTTTGCTTTCAATTTTGCTTTCCAGCCTGAATGCCTTCTTCAATGAATCAGGTTCCCAAAGACGAACCTTATGATGAATTTTATCCTTTAAAGTCCCTATGAAGACATCAATCCTTTGCTTCTCTGGAATATTATTTACCCATATATTCAATTTTTGAAAGTACTCAATGCGCTCTGGCATTGAAACCTTTTGTTTGAGATTTATCAATTGGCTAAAGAAGGTGTTTCTCTTTGTATCCTCATAAAGTGTTATCATTTCCTCCATGAAAATTGACCATGTAACAAGTGGTTTACGAGAACAAAGCCCTTCATACCATAAAAATTGATTTGGTTCTAAATATAAATACGCAATACGTACCTTTTGTAATAGTTGCACCTTATGTAGATCAAAATATTGCTCCATATGTAGTATCCAATTTACCGGATCCTTGCCATCAAACTTCCTCATATCGCTTTTTCTTGTTTTTAGGAGCTCAATATTGAAATGAATGTAACTATGTAGTTTTAGATCTTTAAGTTCTGAAATTTCGGTCTGTGATATCCCTTTGAGTCCTCTTTCTAACTTTGAAAGTCTGATCACGATTTGATTTCTGAAGAAAGAGTCATGTTCAATTTCCCACGATGACCTAATTATGGACTGGTTCAATATAACGAACTTCTATGACATGCCACATGTCACTATTGCGACCTTAGGTTCTGAAAATGATACCCAACAAACTATAGTCTGTTTGCGTTCTGTCACATTTTATGAAATTTGAATCAGATGCTTAGAGAGAGAGTTATGATGATTTTCCCAAGGTCACTTGTTTGGGGTGTAATTCGGGAGCCTGCAAAAACCCTAAATGTCTCGGACCATATCTCTGAAAATATAGCGAAACAAGATCTGAAATTCGGGTCCGCGCTTCATCAATATTTCAGCTCAAATGGGTTTTAATTTCAGAATCTAAAACTTCATAGAAAAAAACTTAAGAGTGAAAATTCCATGATGGCCTGTTTGAGAGGGAATTCTAGAGTTTGCAAAACCCTAATGTACTCAGATCATATCGCCAAAAATATATGAAATTTGGAACCGAGGTTCAGTGAGATTTCATATTAAATGGGTTTTTGTTTTAGCTTCTGAAACGTCATAGAAAAAAAGTTATAACGAAAATTCCACAATGACATGTTTGGAGCAGGGAAACCCTAGAATCCAAAGCTCTGATACCAAATGTTATGAAACCAACTCACAAAAAGACAGAAAAGATAGATCAACGCGTTCGAAATCAGCCTCTCCGAGGGGAAACCTCCTTTACATTACACAAATGAACTATTCTTGGATGATACAAATGAAAAAACCTCCTTTCTATATATAGGAGTCTAAGGGGTCATAATATAATCAGAGCCGACATAACAATAATAATGTAAGGGCATAATAATAACAATAGTGGGTTTCTATGGGGCACAATAATAACAATATGGGGACTACATGGGCACAACAATATAATAAGGGGATTGCACTAATAACAATAAGGGGTTACACTAGTAGTATAGGGACCTAACAATATTTTATGCAAGTTAGGATTACTCTTATTCATTTGACTGATGTGGTTATTTCTACATATGTTGCGAGATCATTCTAGAATTTTATTGTTGAATGATATATGCAGCTAGGGTTTGTAACTAGTTAGTGGTAGATTGTAGAAATTCCATATCTCATGTCAAATTGGTTTGTTGATGCTTGTTCTTATGATATTGGTCATATGCTACTAAGTTTTATGTTACTAATGTTGAATCTAATGAGAACTATGGTGATTAGGCTTTTGACACAAAGGTTTTGAATGAAGAAATGACATATCTTTAAGGGGAGTATTTCGCTTCCAATGGACCACCGGGTTGTTGGTATTATGTTCATCTTGGAGGAAATTTTCATGCCTTTCTATGCACTTATCTGACATTGGATAAGGATTATTGCAAGTGTATGATGATAGGAATATTTATGAATATCTTTAATGATTTTTTCAGTTGGTAGAGTCAAGATAACATATGTAATGAAGTTTTGTACAACAAGGGTTTGCATGGCTTATGTGATGTCTCATAGTCTTTCATGAGTTTATATGTAGATGCCTTATATTATCTTGAGTGAAGGATTATTTAGTAGCTTTGTGATTTGTTTAGCTAGGTTTGAGAGATTGCAACTATGCCATGTATTATTATTCATGACATGAACATTTGAATGTACGAGAGTATGCTTCCTATGATGTATCATTTAGAGTGAATGCTATGATATTGTTTCTAGGGTTTTTACCTCATTGTATGAGTAGGGAGTTTGGTCACTCACTGATGTTGTTGATTGTTGAGATCTATTAGGGTCTCAATGTTGATGGTTTTATTAAAGAAGATTTTGTGACATGATGACTAGAGTCGAGTTATGAGTATTGCATCGAGAGAATGTTGTTGTATTAGCCCATTTGCTAAAAGTGATGTGTTTTATGCTTGTTGACTTGGTGTGCAAAGTAGAGCTTGCATTGCAGGAGTATGGCTCTATGTTGTTGAGCCTCACTAATGATATAGTGTTTTATTAATGAGGAGAATGTATATGGAGTTACCACGATGTCATTCTACTTGTGTTGTTACTACCAGATCATATTATCACATTATAGAGGTTTGTGCTGAGTATGATAGTGTATTCTAGAAGCGTTGACCCAGTATATTATGTTTTTTCCATGGTTTTTCTATAGACGAATGATCAGTAGTGTTTATTGGTCTTTGATATGTTGTTGATCAATCTTGTTTGGTACTATGTTTTAGTGGTTTGTGAGGGTTCTAAATGCTGCAAAGAGTCTTCATTGATATCACATTTATATGTTGTTGTAAGCCTTTGAGTATTGCCATGTATTTATCACCAAAGCCTTGTAGTGTGTTACTATTGAGACAATAGACTATGGTCGGGGTGTTGATACTAAGTTTTCCATATGTTATCATGTGTCATGTATTGTCATTATTTTGTTGTTGTTGTGAATAACACATATTTTTTCCTATTGATGAAATATATTGCTACCTAACCATGTAAAGTCAAGTGGAGATCAAATTTTCCAGAGCTAGGGTTTTGTATTGCAAATCTCTTGCTGTGTAATTCAAAGATTCTTACTGATGGATGAGTTGTGGGATGGTTGAGTATGTTATGGGCACATTGGTTGATGGTCAATTGTTTTGTAGGAAAATGTTGACATTTTTGGTCCGACTAATATGGAGTTTCCCTTTTCCATTGATGTCTAAGGGGGAGAGAGAATTACTAAGGATATGGTGTTTGAAGGAAGTTTCTATTAATGTGAAAGGGGGATATTGTTGGCATTATGATAGACTACCATGTTGGCATTGATATCAACTTGCTGGCAGTGGCCCTCATGATACTAATGAGTTGTGGTGTTGTAGGTATGCAAAGGTTTGTTGAGGTGCTTGACAATATGTTTATGAAGTTGCTTGAAGGTCTGGGAAGAGGAGCTTTTAATTTTCTTAATTTTGAATAGTGGCGTGGCCTTCCCATTTGCATACAGTGGCACTATGTTAGTGATGCACCCTTGTCACTTTATGCCAATGCATTTTTTTATTGGTTCCTAGTTCTATGCCAGTGTAGTTCATGTAGGTGAAGAAATAAAAACACTACATGATTTAACAATGGAAATTTCTCAAGGATTTGGTCCAAGAATGGTCGACTAGTTTGGTCTTTTAGTAATCAAGTTTATATGGTGATAATCATGATGTGAACACATTAATCGACTTGGTTATGGAATTAGTGGAATATATATGGTCTTCATGTTCTTGGTTTAATTATTTTCTAGTGGATTGATGCCTTAGTGATTGGTATTAAACAACAATGGATCTAGTCCTAATGGAATGTGTTGGCACAATTGAACGTTTAAATAGATATCTCGATATACCAATTGGTGGTTAGATCCTGTAATATTTTGTTACAATGTTTCGAGAGTAAGATCTAGAGATTGTGCACAAAGAATATGACAGAGAGAAAAGTGAATGAAATAGAGCATACATCAATCATGTTTTTTGACAAAGTACACATCATGCCATTTTATAGGTATGATTGAGCTCAACTTGTTTAATGTAGTGCACATTGTATGATGCATGGAGAGGTTTGATAGTGTGTGGTTAGATAGCTTGATTGGGGTGATTTGCGCATGAGGAACAATGTTTGAGTGCATATCATTGTAGAGAAAGGTTCAATGGAATGAGGATTGATTTTATAACGCACATGACAAGACACATCGTTGATGTTTGAATGATTGTGTGTGCATGGAGTAATATAGATGCAGATTTGTAGAATGCATGTTGTTTCTCTATGTGAAAACAAAGGTTAGACAATGTATGAAGTTGTGAGTTATGTATGAAGTAATTCAAAGGTCCTACGCATGAGATGTGTGAATAGAAAAAGAATATACCATATCACATATCCTAAAGAATGTAGTGCTATGCATATATCAAAGATTGATCTCATAGAATAAGGTTCAAGGATCGCAGAAGTTGAAGAACTTGTGTGCATAGAATGAAGTGTGATAGTTGAAGGGTGCGACACTGGTGCAAATGATAGTGAGGTAGTGCAACTTGAACCTATGTTTTGGGTGAAATGAATGATATAGTGATTGCAGAGATAGAGTTTTCATATAGCTATTGTGTTTGTGTGCTAATAATAGTTATGTAGGGGTCAAAGTATATTTGTAAAGTTGCTTGGGCTTGACAACATGTGTGTAAATGTTATATTCATAAGATTTCCCATGCTACTCTCATTTATGTATTGATGCCAAAGCCTTATATGGTTAGAGTTTAATACGTAGGTCAATCATTAGTGTGTTTGTTGCTCTCGTATGTGAGATGAGAGTAAGAGTGTGAGTGAGGGTTTGTACTATTGTTGTGATTGAGATATGTTGTTGTTGATTGATTGAGTAGAGATTGTGTTGCATAGAGAGTTGCTTTGTTAGTGTGGTGAAAAGATTGTGTTTATTGGGGTCCAGTCTGAAAATGTATGAAAGCATAGAGCAAACAATTTGAGGAGGTTGGGGCCTCTAGCAAGTGGTGGCTTGCCAAGATAAGAGTAGTGGCTCCTTGCTGGTAGTGGCCAATTGAACTATGTAATGAATTTGTTGATTAATAATAGAATAATGAGAAGCAACACAGCAACAATAGGGTGGTTTTTCTCCCCTTGAGGGTTTCCACCAGAACTAGTTGTCTCATATGTGTTTGATTGTCTTGATGTTTATCATGTTGGTTAAGTGTTGTTTTATATGTCAGGTTTACATGTATCGATCTGTTGTTTTATCCTAGGCTCCTGATTGTTTAATATATTTTCAAAAGATTAAAAAATTGTACAAGACACAACACTATTGATCGACCACACCTCCCCCCCTCTTAGAAGTGCTTTAATTCCAACAATCTTAAGATTTATGCAAGATATTTTACAAATATAATTCTTCCAATGAATATTGTGATCTCTGTCAATGGCAAGTTAGTGAAATGAAGCATTGAGTTAGGCAAGAGGGATCAATGAGGATTGAAAGTAAATACGATTTGGTCTAACTTAGGTGTTGGATGAACTCATCATTTTGAAGACGACAATTCTATGAGTTTGGACCATATATATCAAAGATAAACTCTATAAATCTCACAATGAATACTATATTTGATGGAAAGGATTAAGTAGCTAAATAGGATTTAGAAAGGGTATCCATGAGGTGTAGGCAAGTTGGTTTCTGTAGGGTTTAATCTTTTTCAGGGCTTACATTCAAACTTTATAGGGGTAGAGGGTGAGGGAAACTCATGGAAAAATACACTATTCTAGAGGGTGTCCAGTCTCGACTGAGATTGTCCTAGTGACGACATTCCACTAATAAATAAATCATTCTTCCTTTTAATATTGAAACTACTCCTACTACTCATGAAGAAATAAACTATTTGAAAAGGTGTTTAGGTTCAATCGAGATTATGCTAGTGATAACATCCCACTAATAAGTAAATCATTCTTCCTTTCAACATTAAAACTACCCCAAATTGGCATTGTTTAACAAGGCCACGCTTTTTCTAGGACGATGAAATTCTTGTTGGAATCCGGTGTTAAATTTTTCAAGAAATCGAATCCTGGAATTGTTTAAATCATTTTTTTGATGGTGGAAATGGATTGAGCACATCAAGAACCCCAGAGCCCCCAAATCTTGAAGCTTGATAGTTATAACCCATATTTCCAAAAAATTCTGCTAGATTTTTCTCAAAATCATGTCAAAACTTCCATTATTTTCCAAATAAAATTGTAACCTCATTAAACTACAACCCTAAATTTATCTTCTACACAAATTTAAAAACATTTAAAATTACCAAAACAAAATAAAAATCAGAACAATGCCCATAAAAATAAACATGACCCACCGAAGATATTTTAATTTCAAAAGTATCGCACTCAAGACATTTTAATACCAAAGTGGCCCACTCAAGATATTTTAACACCGCCTTAATATTGGCTACCGACAATATGTCATCGTTAACGATGACATGCATTCATGAGTCCGAGCATCATTCCAACGCAACCCAGCTTTTTTCTTCAATGGACCCCACCTTATCTCATTAAATAATTAACCATCAAATACTTTAATACGCCATGAGTTTCTTTATTTTTTCCCCTTTTCTCTCCGATAGTAACAGAAAGCACTCATGTGTGACAACGCCCCATCCCTCACGAGTCACCACGAAAAGGAAGACAATGATTGACTGACAATGACATTTTTTTAATTTCTTGAAATATCTTTTTCACCTTTAATGACATTTTGTATTCTAGTGTTAGGAGTTCAACGCATCGACATGAGTGATGCGTAGAAAGTATATTTTTTATTGACCGTTCACAAGGATAAAATGCTCCCATACTTATGCATACACAAACTTTCATTAAATCAATTCTCTTTTTTCAAAGGAGGAGTTGTACAAAAATAATTAGTTTGGTTGGTTTATTTTGACTTCAATGTCAAATTAATTTAATTTTCAAATTAATTTTACTAAAGTAATTTTATTAATATTAGGGTATATTTTAAGTGGTGGAGAAGAATGATTCTTATTTTTTTTATTTAAATTTAATTCTTAGTTTAATTGATATTGAATATATTGTTATAATAAGAAATATTTATAAGTTTAATAAAAAGAAAAACTTAATTTATAATCATTGTTGTTGACTAAATTATATTCTAATGAAACTTTATTAATTAAAAAACAAATATCAAAATATGTATAAATCAAAATTGTTAATAAAAAAAAAACAAAATGTTTGTAAAGATGTATAGATTTTTATCATGTATATGTTCAAATAATAAAATATAATTTATTGTTTTAAAAACTTTTTTTTATACACACTTTAAGTTTGTTTTTTTTAACCAAAGGAATCAACAATTAGGTCAAGCTCGTACTTGCATGACACCGGGTGGATTCCAATTGCTACTACTATAACCCCTAAATGAACCATACATATCCCTGCATATGGTTTATGGGCTAATTATGGGGATTTGAACCTTGGATTTCATACTTTACATAATAATTTCTTTCACGGTCATCACCAATTGAGTTGCCCCTTAAGGGAAACACAAATTGTTTGTTTAGATATGAATTATTATATATAAAGTAGGAAATCTATTCTATTGCATATAAATCATAAATATAAATAGATATAAAACAACAAGGAGGCGTTAGGCTCTATTGGTCTAAGGGAAACTAGAGTAGTGATAACACATATGCGATGGAATTGCCAACCTATGCAATATGCCAAAATACAAAAAAAAACATAAGATATTAGCCCAGGGGAAAGCACGTTGAAATATAATATATGTGCCTAGATGAACCTTTAGGACAATGTGAGACCATAGGGTTATTTTACCATTTAGGAAACCAAACGCTCCTTGTGTGGCGTTTTTTTACTACAAAAAATAAAATGAAAACAAAGTTATCCATAGCAAAAATTGAAAAATGTAACCCGGATGGGATCGTGAAGCTGAGACTCCTATGTTGATGGAGTCGCAAAGATGTTGATTAGGTTTTCCATGGAGCATTCAACTAAATTTAAAAGAAGGACGTCACCATGTTTTTTCACCAACCAAGTGCATAGGTTGACAAACAAGTGACTTTTTTTCTCCAATTTATCCATGCATTGCTTGAGCCCAAAACTTTCATCTTCTTGAGAGAGAAGATTATGAGCGATGAATGCTTGGTTGTGCTAAAATAGTTCCAAAGTCCTGAAAATTTAGTATCCCACATTTCACTGGTTCCAAGGTCTGGGAAAAATATTTAACAATGAGATCAATCTCCTCATTCTAATAATAAGCCCTTTTCACTTTGACATCTTCATTGAGTGCATGAAGCCTCTATTTGATAGTTGGTGAGAAGGTGTGATTGAAATCCTTCACACAACCCTTGTTGCCAACTCTACTTTAATTTTATGGGCAGGAAATTTCCCACATCATGTAGTGTGGGAGGTGTTGACGGTGCTGGAAGCCATCAACATATAGGGGGTCTCCCTAGTATGAAGTCCCAATTAGAACTCACATTGTTTTGGATAGGAACCTCATCCAGAATAAAGGTCGGTCACCATTTACACTTAGATATTTTCCTTGACTACAATTAACACATAAGAGAGGACACATGTACTTTGAGATAAGAAGGTAGACCCTATGGAACATATAATTTCAATGTATACAAGGTTCTTGCACAGATGGGATAAAAAGAGCGAGCCTTTAAGAGAAAAGTAATAGTACTATTCTAGTAAAGACACACGAGAGCATAAAAAGAATTGTTAGATAATTTAAAAAATAGTTCACAAAGTAACAATGATCATGAAAGCAAGTAAGACACATCATTCAACAAGATGTGTATTAAAGATAACAAAATAGTTCATTTTCCTTAATACATACAAACACACATATATCATAAAAATTAAAAGAATAGTCTTACAACATCCATAATACACGCATGAAAGTGCACTGACTCCGAGAACTTCAAATATTAAGTGAAAGTTCCAAGATACACAATTACACTGATGAATCACTAGCCCCAGTAGTGGAACATTGAGCTACCAGTTTCTCCTCAAAATAATTATCTTCTCTCTTATCCTATGCTTGAGAAGCCAAATATCAAAGTGCTTTACTTGAGGCATGAGGGCCTATTTATAGCAAATGGGGTGGCTCTTGACCTCCCTCATGAATCTTGAGCTCCCACATAACCTTTGATCCTCTACGTGACTCTTGGAATTCCTAGTGACTCTTCACATTCCATGTGTGACCCTTGGGCTTACACATATTTTACATTTTCAAAATTTTGAAATTACATAATTACATTTCACCAGTAATGTGGCAAAAATACATTGGAAAAAACAACACTCTTGCGTTGACACTTTGAAGAGCTACAGTTTGGCAACTATGACATGAGCTAATGTGTCAATGGCAAGTTCTTCCTTTTGTTGCTAAGTCTTCAATCATTCATGATAGATCTTGTGTGTACTTCAACTTCACCCTACAAAGGGTTAAGATAGGTATCGAAACCTTCTAATTCAACATGAGTTTTCATCTCTCTATCGTGGTCCAAGAGTCCTTTAATCCTATATGATAGCACCTTTGTGTCTTATCTCCAAAAGTTTCTTTTGAAACGAGTGAAAATTTTAAGGATGGAAAAAATATTGAAGTTTTAAAACATTGGCGAATCTCACTACTCTCTAATATGAAAACTATAAAATGTTTATTGATGTATTTTAAAAATTATTCAATTTTATAATGATTTTATATATACTCTCTATAGAATTTTGGTGATTTTTAAGGTACAATAATTTTATATTATAAAATTTGGGCAAATTAGTTTTATAAAAAATGGAAATTAGCTAATCTTCTTTTTTGAAAAAATCATGGAAACTTAGCCTAGTTGTGAATATTATCCCCTAAAAGTTTCCATGTTTGAAACCTCTTCTTGATGGCCTACTTCAGCATCATCTTGTCATGATAGGATCATAGCACCTGCAAATGAAGTTCACTCATGACAACACAACATTAGTCCTAAAATCACCTATTCTATATTTGTTTTCCCATGTGAAGTGCCGACTATGATGGGGCAACATGAAAGGACTAAGAGATGGGCCTTCTTAGCTGAATAGCACAGAGTTAGGAAGAATGGGATGGAGGTATGGGAACTAGAAGTGCACATTTCACAATGGAAAGAGAAAGAGGCAAGGCTCTACATAGTGGGAAAGTCTAGGAGACAAGGATGGTATAATTGGGCACTGTGATTGTGCAATTCGCAGTGATTGAGGAGAAAACTCTAAGCATTGTGCATGTTTCTAGTGTAGGGGCCAAAGGAGGCCTTACTATCTTCTGAGAATGCGTAATCGCAATAGAGGAAAAATTGATTAAGGCATTGCACAGAGGGTAACTGTAAGTAAAAAGAAGTTGGGTCACTATGTCCTTGGAATGCTCAATGGACAATCATAAGGGAGGGAGGCCTTGGTATTGTGCAGGTTTCCATTGTAAGGAACTAAAGGAGGCCTAATTGTCAACTAGGAGTGCTAAATGCACAACACAAGTCAGGGTTGATCAAGGCTTTGTGTAGTGAGAAAGTGTAAGCAGCAAGGGTTGAGTGATTGTACTCTAGGGATGCACAATGCACAATGTGAAGGGATTTGTCCTCAAGATCGGCACAAAGGGAAAGTTTAAGAAGCAAGAGGCTCATGACCGAGGCTTGGAAGTTCATAATTTGCTCATCACTCGGTTGAAGGTTAAGGGTGTTTGTAACTTGCATGTGATGTGAGGACAAGGAAGAATCCAAAAATTTACTAAGTGTGAGATTAATGGAACAAAGAGGAGAGGAAGAGAATGCATAACAAATCATGAACATGATCTCACGCACATACACCATCACACCTATGAAAATAATATGTGCAATACCCAAATCCAACATGCATACAGTGAAATGAAAATAAGGCGACACTTACCACCAAGTGCAACAATTAGGATGCAAGTCTTTACGACAAAAGCGTCGAATGCAACCAAAAAATGTGTTATGTCATGGGAGTGTATCTAGTGCATGTTCTTGTGATAGATAAGATCAATTAATGCAAGAGAGTGTGCTGGATATGCCTCTTGAAGGTGTACTAGGGTGTTCTTAGGATATTTGAAAGCGAACAAAAGAAACAATTTCAAGAGTGAAAGAAACACATGCCAAAACAAAAGAAAGCACAAGTGACATAAGTAAGAATGAAAGCAAGCAAAGGAGACACTTGCAAAATATAGAGCAAGAAAAAATGACACATGCAAGAGAAAAATAAAGTGAAAGCGACAATTGCAAAAGAAAAAAACATAGTTGAGAAACTCTCCGGTAGGATGATGCATTTGCAACCAAGAATGTTGCTTGCACTCTAATAATGTGTAGAGCTCCAAAGAAAAACATGAATGTGAGATTATCTCTAGGATGGTCTCTTTATATAGGGAGAGTAGACATGCAATTAGGGTTAAGGTTTGTGAGTGTGCTTAGTGCATCTCAGGAAACGAGGAGCTAATAGTGAATTGATTACCGCTACGAAGTGTGGCAATACTGACTTGAAGAAGTGCACACTCACTGTCAAGAAGGAGTGTGCAATCACTATCGGAAAATGATGCCCTTACACTATCACTGGGAACTATGCAATCATTGTTACAAAGAACTGCATAATCACTGTCGCTGGCCACTGCACAATCACTATTGGCAATGATTGCACAATGATTGTCATTGGCAACTGTGCAATCAATGTTGGCAAGTATTGCAAAATCATTATATCTAGGGACTACGCAATCGTTGTCTCTCAATAAGAGATACATTATCTTTCCTACGAATAAGTGTGGTTATGAATACATCAAGACCTGGGCATGTGAAAGAAAGTATTTTGACACTTGACATTCCTAAAGGAAGACTTGAACACTTAGACAACATGACCAAGCATGACATTAATCTTTGAAACAAAAGATGACACAATCATAAGGAGGCTCCAAAATTTGAAAGTAGGAAAATATTTTGAGGAGGTTGTAGTAGCTACAACATGAGAACATAACAATAAAACAAGAAACAAAGAACAAGAAAATAGAAAAACTCATTGCAAAACCAAAATTGGTGTAGCAAGACATCAAGATGAGAAAAGGGTTAAGAAAAAAAATTAAATAATTATATAAAAAACTATTAAAAAAATATTACTTATCATCATTACACTAATTAAACTATAACATCAATGCCAAATAAAAATAATTTAATTTTTTAATAATTCTTTTAAATTAAAATTAACAACCTAATAAATTAAAATTAACAACTTAATAAATTAAAATTCTAATACAAAATTGCAATAAATTTTCATAAAATAAAACAAATCGCTTCAAAGTCAAAATTATATTATCCATAAACTTAAATTACACAAATTAAACCCATTTAAATTCATCTCCAAAACAATTTCATAAAAGACCAGATATATAATGTGGTGAAATGTCGTTCTCGCAATCCAATCTAAGAAGATGTTCAATTTCATAAAAGAGAAGATATATAATGTGGTGAAATGTCATTCTCACAATCCAATCTAAGATGTATAACGTAAGTTTTTGAGACATAAATTTAATGATTTTTCCATGAGTTTAGTATTTTGTGACTTAATATTTTTTTTTTTTTTTTAATTTAATAGTTTTAATCTTATGAATGAAGTATATTTTTACTACAATTGGAAAATAATGCTTAAAAAAACAATTAATTGTTTTTTTAATTTTATAACTTACTCGATCATTATCATAAATACTAACCAACATTAATATAATTCAACAATATGAATTTATGGCCTTATATAATTCAACAACATGAAATGATGGCCGTAAACTTTATATTGTTTCAAATATAAATTTTCAAACCATATATTATGTAAACAGAATTAAGCCTTGTATTTACTCGCTACCAAAAATATGCTCTTTGAAATGTGCTAGAACGAAGCTTATTGCACATTCATGGCTTCTGTAATATCGTTTCGTTGGATTCTCTTATTTTTCAAAGTGTTTCTAGCTTTTTTCTTTCTTTTTTGGATTCTCTTATTTTTCAAAGTGTTTCTAGCTTTATTCTTTCTTTTTTAGGCGGCTAAAACTATTTTAGTTTAGTTATTAGGTTATTAATTATGGATTGTTAATTACGAGTGCAGGTTGACTCATCATTATTATTTAAGGAAAATAATGCAACCTGAAATAATTTGTTGGAAGTCTATGAGGGTGTAAAATTTCACTTTTCCCAGTTGCCTCTAGGTCTTGGGTTGTTCACCCATTTCCTTCTGTTTAAGGAAGACAAATTATTATCTAACTAAATGTAATTTTAGATCTTACTCTAGAACCAAAATATGGTTTCAACCTAAATAGTATTTACAAGAAAGCAAATACCCCTTGTGGTCATCACTAAGGATATGCTTAGCACAATCATTTACTTTCTTAGAATATCTAAACTTAGTATTGTGCATCAAACTAAATAATACCCCTTATTAGTTATCCTCTGGTCTAGGAGATATTCTTTAACTTTTCTTATATGTTGTAAAATAAGGATTCTTTAATTTGTTTAAGATTTTTATCTAATATTTAATTTCTTTTATTTCTCATTCATTCATGTATTCCCCATGTGATCAATTTAATAGAATTTGAGAAACTGTAAAAAATTCATAAAATATTGTTCGTAACATTCAATTTTAGTGACATGTAGTAAATTTGATGTGTAGCAAGAGGCTTTGTTGTTAATAACTGCATAAACTAATAACATAGGTTGAAGATAGACATATAAAATTTGTCTTTTTTCTTTCTTTTTCCTAAAGGTGGAAAAACTTACCATAATTTAGTTGTCAACTAGCAAAGAAGACAATGATCATTGACGCCTATACATGTATCAAAATCAACTAATCACCATTATTCAAGGAAAAATATGCCACCTAAAATGACCAATCGATGATTTGTATAGGAGAAATATTTTTTTCTTTAGATATGTCTCTATGTATTGGGACATTAACCTATTCCCTTATGTTTGAGGAAGAGAAGATCTTAGCCAATAAAAAGTAGGTTTAGATCTTACTCTAGGACCAAAATATGGTCTCCTAGATAGTAACCATAAGGGGAATATTCATTGTGGTAATCATTGCGAATACCTACAATGGGGTTGTGTGCTTTCTATTAATATCTATCCTTGGTCTTATGCATTAAATTAGATACTATCACTAGTTGTAGTTTAACCTTTGTCTCAATAGGTACGTATTGTAGTATACCAGTATGAGAGGGAATTTTCTAACTATTAGACTTTTTGGACTTTTTGGTCGGAATTCGGAAAAATAACTTTTGGTTTAATAATGATATTTTGTTATTTAGAATGTGTTTTTTATTGCATATATGGATTCCCCACTATGAAAAACCCCTAGGGCGCTCAGGGTGTGTAGAGTTCACAACTTAAATTTGTGATTTCAAAACAAAATTGTTGAATTCTCAACAATTTGAACTTAAAAATATGGTTAGAAAAGCTCCAATACATCTAACGGGTTGACTATGGTAATACGACGGTACTTAGGGAGGTACTAAAAGGAATACTAATAAATATGTATTGTAATAATATGAATACAATATAATGTTAGAAGTTAGAAGTAGTTACTAGAAGGTTCCACCTGCTAAAGTGTTCCTTCTCTAAAATGTTCTTATGAGATAAATATCTCTATAAAAAGAAGTGTAAGAAATGTAATAGAGCATGGTGAAGAGTATTGTGTTGGTAACAAGAAAGTATTCCTTGAGAAGTGTATTCCTTTCATTAGGAATAATATATATGGTGCTACCCTAACTCAAGGGTTTTATCTATATTTCTTGTGTTCATTGTTTTGTGTGAGTGATTTCTTGTTGAAGTTAAGGGTTTATTATATATTATATTCAAATCTATTGAGGAACATAGAAAGTGGTATAAACTATTTTTCTTGGGCTAAAAGAGGGAAGATATTTTTTGCAAATTATATTACATGGAAAAAGGAAGGTGGTGCATATTAGGTTCATTTCTAGAATTTTCTAAGCATAAGTTGCAAAAACCAACCATAAATATAAAATAATCTTGAAAAAACACCTAGGTTTAAAAAAAATCATCCAAAATATAATCGAAAATGTGGAGATGATGGAGATGTTGTTGATGTAAAAATACCACTCATTATTTTGAGGATGGTTACATGAATCACAAATCTAATATCTTTTTATGGAGATACCTAATTTAAATGAAACCAAGGCCATTACCTGCAAAGTTGGTTTCCATTTCGTAATTGTGGCCATAATAGAAGATTGGAGAAGTATAGCCACATTTACACACATTTTCATTTAATGCCTCTCAAATCTCCGTTAAAGAAGTAAGTGATTTTTTTATTATTGTTCTTGGAATTATGGTAAATAATATATATTTTACAAGAAAAGAGAATGGCCATAGTATCAAATAATCCGTACAACACAAAAATTCATACTGGAAAGGGAAGTGGAAGTTTTCTTTACACATGCATTTTAGAGAAGATGTTTCCATATGGTAGTATTAGTCAAATTAGTGTAAGATAATGGCAATTTTTGATAAATATTATGAAATTATATTTTTAGATAAATGATATCATGCTAATAATATTGATAAAGAAAGAACCAATTTTATTCAACAATGGGTGTATTTATGGATGTATTCAACAAAGCGAAGTGATTGTTTCTATAAACCTCGTAAGCAATATAATTTTGGCAATTTTAATTTCACTAAAAAATGAAAATACAACTGAAGAATATTGAAATAACATAGGTTAATGGTGTAAATGTTCAAATTTTTAAATATTTGAAGATTTCCATGGATAAATGTACACTGCACTTAAATTTTTATACGATAGTTATCCATGATGTAGATGTTATTCTTAGATATATCTGGATGGAATCAATTAATATAGCTAATATTAATATTCAAAAGAAGTTTATGAAGATTTGTTATAAGAAACGAATACCACACTACAATATATCTCTCTTGGTAAACAATAAAAGCCCAAAGTGCCACATATAACAGCCTTTTCAGGGAACATAATTATAGTGCTTCATGACAACTAATAGGATGAGTCTAAGGTTGAATTGTAACAAGATAATACAATAGAAACTATAAATCAACCACAAGAAGGGCATAAATAGGGAGAAGACGCAAAGGAGCCTTATGATGAACAATCAAAGCAAAAGGAATTGAGAGATAAGGTTTTTGTAAATTTCCACCTACACCATTCAATGAAACATCAATAATTAAAGAACATGTGTGAGAATTAACAAACTCATTATGGAACAAGATGCCACTAGAATGAAAACCAGATAGGAGACACATAGATGCATCACACCTTTCATGGAGAGATTATAATAGCACATTAAGGAACTACTAAATTCCAAATCAACATGTCCAATAGGTAGTTTGACTGCATGTTCACATGTCACTAGGATGGATGGATGTTTGCGCTTGGCACCAGATGACTACATTTCTTAGGCACTCATATTATATCATTACTTCACATGTTTTGAGGATGAAACATGTGAATGGGGGTGGAATGTAGTATACGTATGGGGGATAATATGTGGGTACCTAGGGAGGTACTCGAGTGAATAAGAATAAAAAATTATTTTAATAGCGTGAATATAATGTGATGATATTATACGTTACAAGGAGTTACTAGAAGGTTCCACCTACTAGAATATTCTTTCTCTATAATGTTCTTAGGAGATGAAGAGCACTATATAATAAGTGTAATAAAGCATGGTGAAGAGAATTGCATTTTTAACAAGAAAGTATTGCTTGAGAAATGCATTCCTTCCATAAGGAATAATATATGGCGTTCGCTTAACTTATGGGTTATATTTATATTCCTTATGTTCATTTTTTTCGGTGAATGATTTTCTTTTTTTTTGTATGTTTGGTAGGACTACATCTTCATCATGTCAAATATATCACCCAGATCGGGGCAAGGAATTGAATTGGTGGCTTCACGTCAAGGAATGCCTTAACAAAGCACCCGATCACCATCTATCCAAGACCCCATGGGTGGGTGAATGATTTCTTCTTGAAGTAAAGGTCTATTATAGATTAGATTAAATTTATTGAGAACGTAACACATATGCCATTATTGTTCCATAAATTGTTGTGGATATTCCACTCGATTGTTTTCCACAAAAGGTCTGATAAAATTATACTTAAAATTCCAAAATATACACTATTATAGTTTCATATCGCTTTAGATTTATAGATATATCGATTACTGTTAATAGCATATGCATGTGAATTAAAATTATGCATAAAATAGATAATAGTGAAATAAAATTTCACACACACTTTTGACACAATATTTGACCTAGTAAACCCTTTCAGGAGAAAAACCCAACTAGAATGTGAGACTACTCTACTCTCTTTCTCTGAATAGAAAATCTTTGTGAGTACAAAGAAGTGTGGCCTATGGCCTGTGGGCTACTAAAACGCAAAAATCCTCTATGCGTGCTCTATCTCATATCCCTCTCATATATTTTTTTTTAGCTATGGAATAAATGCACTTGAAATAATGGAACCCCTTTTCTTCCTAGTCGCCCAGTTATAACACAACCCGATAGCCTACTAGTGGTTAATTTTGTTTACCTAAACTTATAACCATGGGTACAATATAGAATAATATAAAGTATTATTCATCATAATCATGTGGCTAGTCCCTTTTCCATGAATTATGGGGGCTGACGTGACATCCTCTCGAATTATAGTTGTTAAAATAGAAGGTCAACTTCTGAGTGACATAACTTTCGTATACAGACTCCGAATGACACGACTCTTGCACCATTGGAAAGGTAGTTGTGTGTAGAATAGGAAAAAAAGGTGTTGGGGAAAAGCACCAAAATTTTACCCCCCAAAAAATGTCATTTTATTCCTCTAAAATACTCCTGGAAGGTTTTAGACCACAATTTTCCAAACTGGGTCCTGCAAGTAAAAGGGGTGCTATGAGCCAAAT
Source organism: Pinus tabuliformis (assembly GCA_031772625.1). Lineage (NCBI taxonomy): Eukaryota > Viridiplantae > Streptophyta > Pinopsida > Pinales > Pinaceae > Pinus > Pinus tabuliformis. The sequence continues at coordinate 802,853,484 of CM062815.1, read as the reverse complement.
CTTCCACTTTTTTCACTTTGAAAGCATCGAAATGGATGACACAAAATATAATGATCCAATTCATATCAATAAGTTTGCTATTTTTTTAATAGTAATAATAATAACCTAATTTTAAGATCACAACTAAGCCAACCACCAAATTAGTGTATGAGCCCCCCTTGTTTGTGGGACAAAGGAATCCCCTCTACATAGTCATTTTATTGCTAAAGTATACAAATGTGTGCACAATCTAACCCATCTAGATTTGATCCTATGAATGATATGAACTTAAACAGGAATGCAACAACTTATAGATATAATCATAAACCCAGAGATGCAAAAAAAAAACTTCATTTCATTAATAGAAAAATATTGAACTATTCTTACAAACAAAATGGAAATAAGATAGCTCGGGTGATGGTAGCTTATCTCTAAGAAGAGATGTGGCGGCTACATACATCTTAATTGTGTTACAATGAGGATCAAGGGCCTATTTATTATTGGAAAACATGCGAAAACCCTCAACAACCAAAACCCTAACCCCAGGAGATGTAACACCAAGATTTTGTGGGTCCCGTTGGGGTTAGTTGGGCAGCCAACTTCCCGGGGACGTAACTCGGTCATATTATCTCTGTTTGGCACGTGCGATACCTTGTTGGAAAGGTCTCTATAAGTACTACAGGTTTCGCTATATGCCCCTGCCTATGGCTATGGGCTTGCCGTAGACCGCAAAAAATATGCTGTTTAGGGGGTCAAAACTGCTCTGGAAGTTTGAAACCTGAAAAACTGCTAAAAATAGTAAATGTTGAAATGAAAAAGGAAACAGATGAAACTGACTGGGGGGTCTAGGTGGAATAGGTGAGTGGCCACCAATATCCACCTAGATCATTCCTCCCCCCTTAGGAAGCAATGGTCCCCATTGCGTGCAGAGCCTCCATGAGGTGAGGAATTTCTGTTGAATCTGGTCCCTGGTGAACCACTTGCCCTGGTGAAGGAGTTGGCTTGCTTTGATAAATTTATATAGTTGTATCCTCTGGTGGTGAGTGTTCTTGATTTGTGTGTCCATGGCTTGATCAGTTGTGGCCTATTCCATGTAGTCCAGATTGAGCTTTGTTGGCATGAGCTATTCTGTGATGTCAGATGTGTCCAACAATGGTGGAAAGTATGGCTAAAGGTGATATACATTGAACATTGGGCGCAGACCAAGGAATGATGGGATGCTAAGCTTGAAGGCATTGTCATCGATGGCCTTGGTGATGGTGTATGGCCCATATCAGAGCGGGAGAAGCTTGCGGTGAGGTCCAACAAGGCACTCCTTCTGCAAATGTAGCCAAACTTTGTTGCCCACTTGGAACTTGTGTGGCACTCGATGCTGATCATGGTGCTTCTTGTACTTAGCATTGGCTCTGTCCAATATATCATGGACTTGCTGGTGGATTTGTTGAATGCGCTCAATGAAGTTGTTAGCCTTTTCAACTTCAGACTGAACGTGAGCCGAATATATCTGAGTGGCTGCAAATGGGATGGCCACATTAATGGAGCATAATGGATGAAATCCCAACGCTACCTAAAATGGGTTGTAGCCTGTTGAGTTGTGGAGTGCTCTGTTGTATTTGTGTTGGACATAGGGGATACTTTCATCCCACGTGCGTGGATGCTTCGAGTTGTGTATGTGCAGAATGTGCACTGGAAGTGTGCATTTCACACCGGAAAGAGAAAGAGGCAAGGCTCTTCACAGTGGCAAATTCTAGGAGACAAGGATGGTATGCTTGGGCACTGTGATTATGTAATCCACAGTGATTGAGGAGAAAAATCTAAGCATTGTGTATGTTTCCAGAGTAGGGGCTAAAGGAGGCCTTACTATCTTCTGAGAATGCGTAATCACAATGGAGGAAAAATTGATTAAGGCATTGCACAGAGGGTAACTGTAAGAAAAAAGAAGTTGGGTCACTATGTCCTTGGAATGCTCAATGGACAATCAGAAGGGAGGGAGGCCTTGGTATTGTGCAGGCTTCCATTGCAAGGAACTAAAGGAGGCATCATTGTCAACTAGGAGTGCTAAATGCACAACACAAGGCAGGGTTGATCAAGGCTTTATGCAGTGAGCAAGTGTAAGCAACAAGGGTTGAGTGATTGTGCTCTAGGGATGCACAATGCACAATGTGAAGGGATTTGTCCTCAAGATCGGAAAAAAGGGAAAGTTTAAGAAGCAAGAGGCTCATGACTGAGGCTTGGAAGTTCATAATTCGCTCATCACTCAGTTGAAGGTTAAGGGTGTTTGTAACTTGCGTGTGATGTGAGGACAAGGAAGAATCCAAAAATTTGCTAAGTGTGAGATTAATGGAACAAAGAGAAGAGGAAGAGAATGCATAACAAATCATGAACATGACCTCACACACATACACCATCACACATATGAAAATAATATGCGCAATAGCCAAATCCAACATGCATACAGTGAAATGAAAATAAAGAGACACTTACCACTAAGTGCAACAATTAGGATGCAAGTTGTCTTTACGACAAAAGTCTCGAATGCAACCAAAAAATGTGTTATGACATGGGAGTGTATCTAGTGCGTGTTCTTGTGATAGATAGGATCAATTAATGCAAGAGAGTGTGTTGGATATGCCTCTTGAAGGTGTACTAAGGTGTCCTTAGGATTTGTGAAAGCGAACAAAAGAAAAAATTTCAAGACTGAAAGAAACACATGCCAAAACAAAAGAAATCACAAGTTACATAAGTAAGAATGAAAGCAAACAAAGGAGACACTTGCAAAAGATAGAGCAAGAAAAATTGACACATGTAAGAGCAAAAGAAAGCGAAAGCGACAGCTGCAAAAGAAGAAAACACAGTTGAGAAACTAGCCTGTAGGATGACGCATTTTCAACCAAGAATGTTTCTTGCGCTCTAATAATGTGTAGAGATCCAAAGAAAAATATGAATGTGAGATTAGCTCTAGGATGGTCTCTTTATATAAGGGGAGTAGACATGCAATTAGGGTTAAGGTTTGTGAGTGTGCTTAGTGCATGTCAGGAAACTAGGAGTTAATAGTGAATTAATTACCGCTACGAAGTGTGGCAATACTGACTTGAAGAAGTGCACACTCACTGTCAACAAGGAGTGTGCAATCACTATCGATAGAAGGTGCCCTTACACTGTCACTAGGAACTATGCAATCATTGTTACAAAGAACTGCATAATCACTGTCACTGGCCACTGCACAATCACTGTTGGCAATGATTGCACAATGATTGTCACTGGAAACTGTGCAATCAATGTTGGAAGTATTGCAAAATCATTATATATAGGGACTACGCAATCGTTGTCTCTAAATAAGAGATACATTAGCTTTCCTACTTGGAATAAGTGTGGTTATCAATACATCAAGACTTGGGCATGTGAAAAAAAGTAGTTCGACACTTGACATTCCTAAAGGAATACTTGAACACTTAGGCAACATGACCAAGCATGACATTAATGTTTGAAACAAAAGATGACACAATCATAAGGAGGCTCCAAAATTTGAAGATAGGAAAATATTTGGAGGAGGTTGTAGTAGCTACAACATGAGACCATAACAATAAAACAAGAAACAAAGAACAAGGAAATAGAAAAACTCATTGCAAAAACCAGAATTGGTGTAGCAAAACATCAAGATGAGGAAAAGGTTAAGAAAAACCATTAAACAATTATATAAAAAAATATTACTTATCATCATTACACTAATTAAACTATAACATCAATGCCAAATAAAAATAATTTAATTTTTTATTAATTTTTTAAAAATTAAAATTAACAACTTAATAAATTAAAATTCTAATACAAAATTGCAATAAATTTTTAAACCTAAAATAAAACAAATCTCTTCAAAGTCAAAATTATATTATCCATAAACTTAAATTACACAAATCAAATCCATTTAAATTCATCTCTAAAACAATTTCATAAAAGAGAATATATATAATATGGTGAAATGTCATTCTCACAATCCAATCTAAGAAGATGTTCAATTTCATTAAAGAGAAGATATATAATGTGGTGAAATGTCATTCTCACAATCCAATCTAAGATGTATAACGTAAGTTTTTGAGACATAAATTTAATGCTTTTTCCATGAGTTTATTATTTTGTGACTTAATATCTATTTTTATTTTTATTTTTTTAATTTAATAGTTTTAGTCTTACCAATCAAGTATATTTTTACTACAATTGGAAAATAATTGTTAAAAAAACAATTAATTTTATAACTTACTCGGTCATTATCATAAATACTAACCAACATTAATATAATTCAACAATATGAATTTATGGCCTTATATAATTCAACAACATGACATGATGGCCTTAAACTTTATATTGTTTCAAATATAAATTTTCAAACCATACATTATGTAAATAGAATTAAGCCTTGTATTTACTTGCCACCAAAAACATGTCCTTTGAAATGTGCTAGACCGAAGCTTATTGCACATTCATGGCTTTTGTAATATTGTTCGTTGGATTCTCTTATTTTCAAAGTGTTTCTAGCTTTCTTCTTTCTTCTTTCTTTTTGGATTTTCTTATTTTTCAAATTGTTTTTAGCTTTATTCTTTCTTTTTTAGGTGGCTAAAACTATTTTAGTTTAGTTATTAAGTTATTAATTATGGGTTGTTAATTACGAGTGTAGGTTGACTCATCATTATTATTTAAGGAAAATAATGCAACCTAAAATAATTTGTTGGAAGTATATGAGGGTGTAAAATTTCACTTTTCCCAGTTGCCTCTAGGTCTTGGGTTGTTCACCCATTTCCTTCTGTTTAAGGAAGACAAATTATTATCTAACTAAATGTAATTTTAGATCTTACTCTAGAACCAAAATATGGTTTCAACCTAAATAGTATTTACAAGAAAGAAAATTTCCCTTGTGGTCATCACTAAGGATATGCTTAGTGAAATCATTTACTTTCTTATAACATATAAACTTAGTATCGTGCATCAAACTAAATAATACCCCCCTTATTAGTTATCCTCTAGTCTAGGAGATATTCTTTAACTTTTCTTATATGTTGTAAAATAAGGATTCTTTAATTTGTTTAAGATTTCTATCTAATATTTAATTTCTTTAATTTCTCATTCATTCATGTATTCCCCATGTGATCAATTTAATAGAATTTGAGAAACTGTAATAAAATTCATAAAATATTGTTCGTAACATTCAATTTTAGTTACATGTAGTAAATTTGATGTGTAGCAAGATATTTTGTTGTTAATAACTACATAAACTAATAACATAGGTTGAAGATAGACATATACCATTTGTCTTTTTTCTTTCCTTTTCCTAAAGGTGGAAAAACTCATCATAATTTAGTTGTCAACTAGCAATGAAGACAATGATTATTGATGCCTATACATGTATGAAAATCAACTAATCACCATTATTCAAGGAAACCTATGCCACCTAAAATGACCCATCGATGATTTGTATAGGAGAAATCTTTTTTTCTTTAGATATGTCTCTACTTATTGGGACATTAACCTATTCCCTTATGTTTGAGGAAGACAAGATCTTAGCCAATCAAAAGTAGGTTTAGATCTTACTCTAGGACCAAAATGTGGTTTCCTAGATAGTAACCATAAGGGGAATATTCATTGTGGTAATCATTGTGAATACCTACAATGGGGTTGTGTGCTTTCTATTAATATTTATCCTTGGTCTTATGCATTAAATTAGATACTATCACTAGTTGTAGTTTAACCTTTGTCTGAATAGGTACGTATTGTAGTATACCAATATGAGAGGGAATTTTCTAACTATTAGACTTTTTGGACTTTTTGGTCGGAATTCGGAAAAATAACTTTTGGTTAAATAATGATATTTTGTTATTTAGAATGTGTTTTTATTTCATATATGGATTCCCCACTGTGAAAAACCCCTAGGGCACTCAGGGTGTGTAGAGTTCACAACTTAAATTTGTGATTTCAAAACAAAATTGTCGAATTCTCAACAATTTGAACTTAAAAATATGGTCAGAAAAGCTCCAATACATCTAACGGGTTGACTACGGTAATACGACAGTACTTAGGGAGGTACTAAAAGGAATAATAATAAATATGTATTGTAATAATATGAATACAATATAATGTTAGAAGTTAGAAGTAGCTACTAGAAGGTTCCACCTACTAAAGTGTTCCTTCTCTAAAATGTTCTTAGGAGATAAATATCTCTATATAAAGAAGTGTAAGAAATGCAATAGAGCATGGTGAAGAGTATTGTGTTGGTAACAAGAAAGTATTCCTTGAGAAATGCATTCCTTTCATTAGGAATAATATATATGGTGCTACCCTAACTCAAGGGTTTTATCTATATTTCTTGTGTTCATTGTTTTGTGTGAGTGATTTCTTGTTGAAGTTAAGGGTTTATTATATATTATATTTAAATCTATTGAGGAACATAGAAAGTGGTATAAAATATTTTTCTTGGGCCAAAATAGGGAAGATATCTTTTTGCAAATTATATTCAATGGAAAAAGGAAGGTGGTGCATATTAGGTTAATTTCTAGAATTTTCTAAGCATAAGTTGCAAAAACCAACTGTTTGGTCAATTTAGTGTGTTCTAAATTGCTATTTAAAATGTCAATCCGGGATTCGTAAGCTGACGAAGTGAAGTGTACTATATGTACTAGATAACCATTTCCTTAATCTTTTGTCGTTTTTGAGTTTTAGTTTATTTTTGGATTTATCTTTCCCTAATGTGTGATGGTGAAAATGAAAGTGAAGTATGAAGTATGTATGGTGATGGTGGTTTCTACAGTGATTTTCTCAAACTTGAAAGTGCTCAAGAAGAAAGCTTTAAAACAACTAAACTGAAATCAATTCTTAAGAGGAAGTAAATGCATCAAACAGTGAACTAATGACAATGGCCCAGTATCCTTGCTTCTGAATGAAAAGAAAGTAAAAACTGAACTTAAAGCAACTCAAACCAAAAACAAAGCAACTAATTCACACTACTTAAGCTCTTCAGATCCTTTACCCTTCAGCTCAATCTACCTTGTGGGAAGCAATCATGAATAAGTCAAGCAATATGCTATCTAAATGACAAGAAATTAAATTGCATAAAAGAAACTAGTCACACTACTTTAACTCTTCTGGTCCTTTACCCTTCAGCTCAATCTACCTTGTGGGAAGCAACCATGAATAAGTTTAAGCAATATGATAACTAAATTGCAAGAAATTAAATTGCAGAAAGGAAACTAATCACACTACTTCAACTCTTCTGATCCTTTACCCTTCAGCTCAATCTACCTTGTGGGAAGCAATCATGAATAAGTTTAAGCAATATGATAACTAAATCACACTACAGTTAGTAATATTCTGATTTCTTGCCAATAGAGTCACTTGACTATAGAAAGAAACCATGAACTGATGAGCAGTATGATATCTAAATAACAGAAAAATAAATAAGCAAATCACAACTTGAAAAAGATAGTGCTGGAATTAAACTTCAGAAAATGAAAGTTAGTAGGAAGGACAAGATGATCTCATATGTCAATAGTTATCAAAAAGATGAAAATTTGTCCGAGCTGTCTAAGAAAACCTGCAGAAAAGCACTGATCAGCTGACAGCTATAAGAAAATAGAGGTGAAAATATAAACATCAGTGAGTTAAAAAACATTAAAATAGCGTGTTATGTACAAGCTAAAGATTATGAAAGCAGAAACATTATAAAAACCAAATGAAAACTGTACAAGGCTTCAGCGCACAGGGGCCCTCTGCCACTTTAGCCAGTCAACGCGTAATCACTTGAATGAACTCAGAAAAGTCTTCTCATGTATTAAAGCAACAACATATATAAAACAGTGGGGTGATAACAACAACAGTTCAGAAATTACATATCCAAAAAGCTTCTTTACAACGTTCATCGACGCATTATTTATAATGAAAAAGTGTTGAACTAACTAACTGAATCCTACGCTATTAACTACGTTGCCAAAGACACGTAGATCCCTTCAGCCGAGATCTAGCGTAATTGTCATCATGTCTATTAAATCTCCAGAGTGGTAGCTGTTGGATTCAGGTTACGGAAATGATCTCCAGGTGTGCTGGTGTCTTCGTGAGCTGAGGACTGTGCCACGTAATCGTTCACATGCTCAAAACAGAGACGTGCCACCGCTAAACTCCTTGGTTGGCTTTGCCTTTGACCCTCATTGACCGTGACCTTCCATGGATGATTTGGCTGATTTGAAGGGACACGTTCCATGTATCCGTCACCTAGAGCTTGCCCATGTGGCTCGTTTCTTCATAGGACACCTGTAGCACAACTTTTAACAAAATAGCTGCGGAATCCTGTGCTCGCTGCGGAAACCTGTGCTAGCTGCGGAAACTGACAAGTTTCCGCAGCTGCATGAACAAAAAACTAAACCAAACAATAGTCATAAGCATAGTCAGAAAACCATGTAAAAAGCTCTTTTTAAACTACAATGCAATGATTTAAGAGCTGGGTGGATGAAATAAGTGGAAAAAGAAGGCTGAGAGGGTGTATAGGAAGGTGCAGGTTTGAGGCTGAACATACCCCCACTGTGAAGGTGTTGCATGTCCTCATGCAACCAAAATTGAGTTATTTCCCTCTAATTCACATGTTCTGAGGCTTCTGCAAGGACATCTAGCCCTCTTTTCTTCTTCTTTGATGCTAACATCATCCTTGGTTTCCTGACTAAACATTTGAACTTGAGGTTAATCAATGCTCTGCTTAACTTTTTGCACTTCTTCTTCAGTTTTCTATTTTTCTTTTGCCACAGTCCTAAATGGAGCATAGTGTTATCATGGACAATCTTGTCTACTTTACTCTGCTCTTTGAGTGCTTCATTTTCCTGTATGATATGCCTATTTAGGACTTCTAACTCAAATACTTCCTGTTTCAAAGACTGAACTTGTGCATGAAGTGGCAGAGAGGTACTTGGTCCTGCAGCTGATTGTTCTAAGGTTTCCAGGTAATTGTATGCCTCTTGCTAATTAGTATCTACCTCAGGTGTCTTTCTCGGACTAGGCTCAAAATCTGGTGGAGGAGGAAGACTGCTCTCTCTTTCTGTCCGAAAAGGGCTTTCCTCACGTGGAGGACTTGACTCAATGCTTGGCTGAGTTGGAGATTTCTCAAGTGTCTCTTCATCTAAATCAATAAAGTGAGACTGTTTTTCTTTGGTTTTATTCCCCTTCCCTTTTAGCCTAGTGCTCCTTCTTAAGTATGAACTAGTACTCTTCTCTGGTGCACTCTGTTTTCCTTTTTGCTTTTTCTTGGCTATGGCAGCAGCTTGAAGATCTATTAATCTTTCTGACAGAGGTCGATAATCCTCTTCTATGGATTGCTCAGGGGATGGATAAACTTCTTGGATGGTTCTTTTGCCTTTTTCTTTTCTCTGTTTCTTACTTTTAGCTCTATCTTCTTCTTCTTTTTGGACTGTTTCTTGAATTTCTATTGTAGGGGAGTCTTGGATTGTAATGTTCTTTTCTTTCCTCCTACTTTTCCTTGGAATCTTTGGTGGACTGCTTCCAGAGGCCTCAAACGGTTCTTGGAAGTAGTTTCTTGTCAAGAATTGCTCCACAAGTATCCTTAGTTTTCTTCAACTGATCCTCAATAAGAATTTTTATGAGCCCATGATGGTAGAGATGAGGTTCAATGTTGCCTACGTGTTTTTGAACTGTAAAACTCATCTTTTTCAAACTTGATAGCAGAAAATGAGGCAAATGAAGAGTGTGACCGTCTATGAAATTCATCATCAATCTAACATGATACATGTACATAGAGCCAAAACGACCTTCACACGTGATAAATTTCTAGATGACTAACAGTAGACTAGACCATTCCTCATTTAGTACATGAACAGGGATGCCTCTTGTAAATACAGTGGTATCCATACCTTGGTTTTGTAGCATGGTTCTCCATATTTGATCGTCCACACTTCTATTTTTAAACCACCTTTCACCTTCTTGAGGTAGGCCCGTGGCAGCTGCTACTGTGGCCTCGGTCACTGTGAAATTTAAGTCTCCAACCTCCACTGTTTGTCCATTAAAAGACCGTGCAAAAGCTTTGGTCACCTCCTTGTTATAGCCTTTAAACTTCTGGATAAATCGTAGCCATCTGACTTTCTTCAGCAATTCCTTAACTTGAGGATAACCCTCCAAGTATTTCGGTCCTTCCGGCTCAGCTCTCAGTAATTTTCCCATCCTCTGTTTTAAATTCCACTGAGAGTTCTTCTGTGTGTGAGGGTTTAAGGGAAAAAAATAACTCTGTTACAGGGTTTAGGATAGACTGTAGTGACTGCAGTCAGGGTTTAGAACGAACTGTAGTGGCTGCAGTTAGAAATGGAGAACAGTGAATGGAAATACCCGAATTACAGGAGGAACAGTGGGTGAGCAGCAGTAAACGAGTTCATGAAATGAAATGCGGATGCATGCGAGGAGTATGGTATAAGTGGAGTGTAAGTGGAGTAATAAGCGAGTGGAGTAACGGCGGAACTCTTTCGAATCAAATGACTGCATATGAAATTTTACACGTCTCAACAGACGGCTGCGGAAATTACGGCTAAGAAGAGCCGTAACACAATAGGTCACGTCTCAAGAGTACGGGTAATAAATGGAAGTGCAGTTAGTCTTGAGTTTAAACTCAGGATAATCATGAGACCGTTAGGGAAATGAATGCGAGGTGTGTGGATTAACAAGCCTTTAACGAGGATTAGTGGAATAAGAGTGGTAGTGGAGCTATCGTATCAAATCATTGCTCATAGTAGAACTTGTTATGGTTTAATGACTATGCGTAATTATGACTTGAATTGTTATTTGATAAAGATTTTTGATCATACCTTTGTCATTTCTTGCTCAAGGCTTCTAACCAATTGCTCTTCTTTGTTATCTTGGAGATGCCCCATGTCTTTAGCTCAATTACACCTGCATTTCATGATGATTGCACTAACAGTTGACTGTAAATTTTGAAAACAGAGTGATGCTGGCTGTGGAAATCGTTTTTGGCTGCGGAAACTGCTTCTGGCTGTGGAAACGGTTCCCAGCTGCGGAAACTGAGACAGCACCCCCTTAACTGCACAAAGATAGTTAGAGGAAAACCAACTGAATGAAAATAGTCCTGAAGGGGACTTTTATTGATGGAGTGAAATGGAATGAGTGAAATGAAGTGGGAGTGAAGTGGAGTGAAGTAAAATGGAAATGAGATGGAGGTGAAGTGAAATGACAAGTGAGATGAAGTGAAGATGGAAAGAGAAGGAGAGGAGATTTTTTTGGAAAATATAGAGTGTCAGGTGTCCCTGATTTTCACTCTACATTTTCTGCATAGGACCGCCAATCTGTGATTGGTTTTCAGGCTTATACACATATTTTGTTTTTTCTTCTCTCATTTTTTTTTTTTTCAAAAACTGAAGGAAACAAAGATTAGGCTGATGGGGGAGAAGAATTCTTCTCCACCAGCCTTATTGCAGAATTCTCTTGAAACATTTTGACAAATTCCTCTTTTGAGAGTGGTTTATGATAAATTTTCAATCGGTGGCCATTCACAATAAGAGGAGTCTGAAATTCATCAATGGTCTTGATTCTTACCGCTCCATTGTTAAAGACTTTATCAATCTCATATGGCCCAAGCCAATGAGTCTGAAACTTCCCTTTGAAGTCTTTAAACTTGGAATCAAACAGTAAAGCCCAATCTCCCTCTTGAAACTTTCTCTCTTTGATATATCTGTCATGCCACTTAGCTCTTTGATGTTGAACTAGATCAGTCCTTAAAATTGCATCTTGTCTGATCTCATCTAGCTCATTCAGCTGCTCCATTCTGTGCTTTTGGGCTTCTGATAGATTCATCCCCAACTGAACTGCCATCTTGAAAGTTTTGACTTGAAACTCAATGGGGAGCAGGACTTCTTTCCCATAAACAATTTCATAGGGAGAATGTCCTATTGTGTTCCTCCATGTAGTTCTGTAGGCCCATAAGGCTTCAGGAAGCCTTTCTGCCCAATCTCTTCTGTGGAGATGAACAGTTTTGGTGATGATGCTCTCAAGAACTTTGTTTGTAGATTCCACTTGGCCATTTGCTTGTGGATGGTAAGGAGTAGATTTTCTGTGCTTGATTTTGTATTCTTCCATCAGCTTCTCCATCAATTTAGATGTAAATTGACTTCCCTGATCTGTGACAATTTCTCTTGGGACACCAAAATGAGTAAAAATATCCTCAAAAATAAATTGAATAACTGAATTTTCAGTGGCAGAAGGAAATGCTTTGGCTTCTACCCATTTAGTGACATAATCAGTGCAAACCAATATATACTTCTTTTGTCTAGATGGTGGATTAATGGGTCCAATGAAATCTAAAGCCTATTTTTCAAAGGGTTCGATGAGTACCTGCGGTTGTAATGGCATTTCATTTGAGAGAGTCGGTCTCCCAACTCTTTGGCAGCTGTCACACCTATAGGGTCGTTAATATGCCATGATAATTGTCACTTGTGAACGTTTATTCCACCCATTTCCACCATTCTTCATCATGACATTTATTATAATTTATCATTTAAATCCATTTTATAAATAATTTATGCTCTCATGGATGAATATTATTTATTCTCTTTTATTTTTAATAAATTGATTATTATGAATTAATTTATCAATGATAGTTCTAATAAGTGGGTTGTAACATCATTCGCCATTTTTAGCCTCCAAAGTAACTTCCAGATTGAAGATTTGATTTTTAAATCAGCCAACTCAGAAATTCGCTGGTTTAAGGAGTGACAGTTTTGCGGTTAAGATTATGAGCAAATGAAGACGAATTTGGAAAATCCGGAACATGGGTTTTGTCCAGAACGGGCCCAATTATCTTCATAAAGAACAGTTTGCCCAAATTCGGCTTGTACAGGGAGAAACGCAGGGTTCTTTGAGCACGATTTTCTGAGATTTGCTGTTGCGGCCGCCCTCCAAATCTTAGCTGCAAACCTAAATCCGCCTTGTTCTTGTTGATCAATGGATTAGAATCAACCTAAATTTGTAAGAGAAATCATGATTGTAATTATCCATGCTCTGATCTTCTTTATTTAAATGAAACCCAAGATCAGAGACGGGGGGGAGAACGATTGTATTTTGTAATTATAAGTTTTCAGAACAACTGGGACCATGGAGTCTCGGTGAGATCTGCTCTTGTATACTTTTGTTAATGCAATCAATATAAAGGAATTGGTGTTCACTTCGTTGCTGCATCTGAAGTAAGTTACGGCGGTGCCATTGGAAGCTACGGGCCCGGCTCCAACGGACACTTGCCGCTGTTGTATCATACGGTGATTTGTGTGGTTTGTTTCTTATAATCTGATATATTTACATGTTGTTCCATACTTGTTCATCCGTAGTTTTCCTGTTGTAAATCTCTGTAACAAGTTTACATCATACTTTCAGGATTAATCGCATAGTGTTGTTCTAAGCTGTTTACTTCAGTTACAGAATTCATAAGTAGAATGTTCCAGCTACAGATGATTGGAGTAATGGACTACTGGTGATTATCTCAGATAATATATATATGATTGACGTTTCCTATTTATAATGATTTGCTGTTTCATTTGATCAAGTTGCCTACTTGTATAAACAATTGTTCTTTCTTTGTATATAAGTTGATGTCAAGAATTGAGAGTGTCGAACTCGCGAGATTTAGTTCTTTTGATTGATGTTTCATTTACTGCTGTCTATTTCCTTTTGTTATTTCATTTCATGCTGCTTTTTGCCATTTCCTTTTTCTTGCACTTATTGCTTTGGTGTGAGAGGAGGATCAAGGCTGTCGTGAGACACAGCAGACACTATTATGCTCCCAGAACCATGATCCATACTCTAATTCCTTTTCCTTCATCAATTTCTAGAGGACTGAGTTATTACTACTATATCCTCGATTGATGGTTGTTTGAATGAATGATTTAGTTTAGAACATTTCAGTTTCTTGCTGTTCCAATTAGATTTTGTTTCAAGCATTCATTTACTTTTGGGTTTTAAGCACTATATTGCAAAACATTACTGTTAAGTAAATAGCCGCCTCAGACAGAGTACACTCTTGAAATAAAAAGTCGTCCATGGGTTGATAATTAATGTGAAGGTAACTAGGAGTTCAAAAGACACCTTTTTATCGCTCCACATTTTGGCGCCGTTGCCGGGGATAGTGTAGCCATTTCTAAAGAGTAGTGTGAATCTGATGAGTGCCTGCTAGGGAAGAGTTGGATCTTAAAAACGGAAGGTAAGAACCTGCGTACGGAGCATGTAAAAGCCCTGCTCCACCGTCCGCTTTCCAGCAGGACTCTTAAAGAACCTAGGGTAGAAATAGATGTTTGAATTTTTGTGTGAATGATTAGGAAAAAGATAGAAATTTTAAAAAAAATGAATCACATGATCTCACACAAGTGGTGATGTAAGCACCACCCATTTCACTAACCGATTGACAGGAACATTTGAAGAAGGAGCCTCGAAGAAACACATGAAGAACATCTTAAACTATGGTAAGAAATGGCTCACGTTTCTACTTTTGAATTTCCTATCAAAGATCTAGGAGGAGTGATACAAATGCACATAATTCCCCCATCTTTACCAAATTTTCATGGTTTAGCAAATGAAGATCCACATACATTTTTGTTTGAGTTTGAAATACTTTGTAGAGGATATGATTATTGTACTAATGATCAAAGATTGAAAGTGTTTCCTCTTACTCTAAAAGGAGCAGCTCTCCGATGGTTCATGAGCCTAGATGGGAATTGCATCCAAACATGGGAGGACATGAAGAACATATTCTTGAAGAAGTACCAAGACTATTGCAAATCCAATGAAGATATTTTCAGTATGATACAAGGGGAAGATGAAAGTTTGGAGGACTATGTAGATCGATTTCATTATAACCTTCAAAAATTAAAATATAAGCATTTGGAAAAAGAGATCTTAAAAACACGCCTTCTTAAAGGAATCAAAGATGAATTTTTAGAACTTTTAAATCTGATAGGAAAAGGTGATGTTTTTCAGTTATCATATGATGATGTTTGTGAGTTGTGCATAAGGTATTCAAGAGGAATCTCCAAGGCTGGTAAGAATCCTAGAGATGTTTTTTCTTTGTTTTCCAAATCTGCTACAAGAACAGGAGACATAAGAGCTGAAATCAATGTGTTGTTTGAACATTTTAAAGTTGATTTTATTAGCTCTCTAAATGAAAAATTGGATGTTTTGCAGGTTCATAAAAATGAAGAATGTGATGAAATTGTTTGTTCTCATGACCGAAAGGAGCATCTTATAGATATTCACTCTTCCTTACCTAGGATGGAAGTAGCATATCAAAGAGGTAAGAAAGCTGCAACAAGGCCTATAGGTATGGTTCAAAACACTCTTTCTTCATTGTCATACTTGCATAATCCATTATGGAATGCTAATGTGTTAGGGCAGCCATGTCAATTTCAATATAACCACCTATCTTGTTTACAAGTTGGGCATGGTTCATCTTATGATGGCATGACTACTCTCCCTCATCTTGTAGCACAAGCACATTCTCCATATTCTCCACCAGCTCTTTCACAACACCTTGCTTGCCCATTCACACAACCCAATCAGCCACATCATCAAAATGCTCCTGCTCAACTAATTTCACACCCCCACCATAATAAACCAGTACAACATGCTTACAATGTTGAGCTGGAAAATTTACCCACCCTTCCCACCCATTCTATCTCACATGTGTCATTAGAGAAAACCTACAATGAGATTGAGAATGTTTCAAATGCAAAAATTGTAGAAGCTAGGGTTTCTTGTAGGATGCATCAACAAGTTATTTTAAAAGACCAAGGACTTCATGATCTGATGGATATGAGAAATCAACAAAGTAACGCATACATTGAAGATTGGTTTCACTCCATCATTTATTTGCAACATCACTCCATGCTTCAACAATTTTTGATACCATTTTTTGAAGGGAAGTTGGCTTCTCATACCCTAATATCCATTAACATGCATTTTTCAAATTTGGGTATGTGCATACGTGAAGCCGTATTTCGAAAATGGCTTCACTGGAAGTATTCATACACGTAGTCATATTCATTTTTCAAATCAAAATAGGTTAGTGTAGAAAATAAAATAAAATAAAATAAAGACATAAATAAGTGCATTTTGCTCTTTTGTAAAACTAGGGTTTTTGTTGCAACATGCTATGCAAATCAACATCGGTGATATTTTTTTATAATTTGTGTTTGTAGATGAATCATAATGGAAATAATAAGTTCTACAAACACTCATTTTCATTTTTATCACCAATTTAAAAGAAAATGCTTGAATTTCATTTTTTTGGCTTGCGGGCTTGATGAACTTTCTGGAAAAACAGTCGGGACAGTCAAGTTTTGAGGGACCGAAAATGAATATTTTTAAAAACTATTTCTACCCTAGGTAGCCCTTGATGTCTACTTTCTAACCCAATTTGAATCACTCAATTTTGATTTGAAACGAAAAAGTTAGAACCAAAACATTGACAGGGTGTCTAGCGGGCAGCTCAGGAACAGAGTTGGGACAGTCAGTTTTTGGAGGCCTAAATGATCATATTTTTAAAACCTGTTTCTATCCTAAATAGCCCTTGATGTTTACTTTCCAATCCAATTGGAATAACTCAATTTGGATTTGAAACGAAAAAGTTAGAGCCAAAACATTGACCGGATGTCTAGCGGGCAGCTCAGGAACAGAGTTGGGACAGTCACTTTTTGGAGGCCTAAATGGATGAATTTTTAAAACCTGTTTCTATGGTAGATTCCCCTATGAATCTAGTTTACAATTCAATTGGAATCACGCATTTTTGATAGCGTATGGGGAAGTTATGATCAAAATACTGACTGTCTATCGTAAATCAGCACCCTTAAAACTATGTTTTTCCGGCTATTCCTTACAATATTTGACCTATCAATTCTTCTTGTCTTCAAAACCTGTTTCTATTGGAGATAAATAAATGAATCTACTTTCATTTCCAATTTGAATAATTTGAATCCGACATCAAACGAAAAAGTTACGCATGAAATATCAACTGATGGTCTAAGCCGGGTAATCGAAGATGACTCTATTATGCAGGTTGTTCTAAACAAATTTGACATATCATATCATTGATTTTTTAAAACCTGCTTCTATTGGAGATACACCATTGAATTAGCTTTCATTTGGCTTTGGAATCACTCAATTTGGACGAAAAACAAAGAAGTTGTGATTAAAACACTGCTGGTTAGTATGATTGGCCACTGCTCTCCCGCAGGTAACAAACAAACTTTACTTTGTTATTTTCTCTATGGATTTGTTATATAGAGTAACTACTTGTTAGTTTTTTACATAATTCTTGGATTAAGGGAGCCCGTACACCTCTCTTTCTTCATGATTTAATGTTGTATTGCAGGTAGATACTCGTTTTTTGCAGGTCTTGGGAAAATAAAGAAGGTCAACTTATGGACGAGTGATTTTTCAAAGAAATTTTTATAAAACAAAGGAATTTTATCCAAATCATTACCCAACGGATTCATAATAGAACAAATGAAGAATTGATTTCAATTTCAAGATTCATGTCTTGTCACTGCTGCCAAAACATTTTTCAAATAGATCATTTTTTTGACATAACATCATAGCTGTTGTAACTCAATTTATTTATTTACATACTGCTTTTTGTTGTTTCTTTTCTAATTTCTCTTATATTTTGTATTTCAGGTGTTGCTTCATTCAAACTGTGACCCATCCTCAGCTTCAATACAGTGAACAGCTAATTCATTCTTTGCGTGCTTGTATTTTATGGTTGTATATTTTGCTGTTCCTTTTCTGAAGGAACAGCATTTGTGTGCATTTTTTGTCGTTCCTGCTGTTCCTTTTTCAAAAGGACATCATTGTCGTGTTGCTATTTATTTTCTAAAGGAATAGCACTTTTTGGTTCAGCCATTCATTTTGCTGTTCCTTTTTCACAATACATTTTGTTGTTCTTTTTTCACAATTCCTTTTGCTGTTCCTTTTCAAAATGGAACAGCACTTTTGCATTTTCACGTTTTGTTGTTCATTTTCGAAATGGAACAGCACTTTTCGCACTTTCACGTTTTGTTGTTCCTTTTCGAAATGGAACAACACTTTTTGCACTTTTACATTTTGTTGTTCCTTTTCGAAATGGAACAACACTTTTTGCACTTTTACATTTTGCTGTTCCTTTTCGAAATGGAACAACACCTTTTTGCACTTTCACGTTTTGCTGTTCCTTTTCGAAATGGAACAACACCTTTTTGCACTTTCACGTTGGGTGAGTTTTTACTGTTCCTTTTTCAAAAGGAACAACATTTGGTGTGTTTTTGCTGTTCCTTTTTCAAAAGGAACAGCAGTTTGAGTTTTTTTTGCTGTTCCTTTTTCAGAAGGAACAGTAGTTTGAGTTTTTTGTTGTTCCTTTTTTCAAAAGGAACAACAGTTTGAGTTTTTGCTGTTCCTTTTTCAAAAGGAACAACAGTTTGAGTTTTTGCTGTTCCTTTTTCAAAAGGAACAGCAGTTTGAGTTTTTGTTGTTCCTTTTTCAAAAGGAACAACAGTTCGTGTTTTTGCTGTTCCTTTTTCAAAAGGAACAGCAGTTTGAGTTTTTGCTGTTCCTTTTTCTCAAAAGGAACAGCATTTTGAGTTTTTGTTGTTCCTTTTTCAAAAGGAACAGCAGTTTGAGTTTTTGTTGTTCCTTTTTCAAAAGGAACAGCAGTTCGTGTTTTTGCTGTTCCTTTTTCAAAAGGAACATCAGTTTGAGTTTTTGCTGTTCCTTTTTCAAAAGGAACAACAGTTCGAGTTTTTGCTTGCATGGATTCTTCTCTTTCAAAAGGAACGACATTTGCATTTTCGCGTTTTCTGTGTGTATTTTAGTTTTTGGTGTGCATTTTCTTTGATGTTCCCTACACGGAACACCACTTTTTGAGTCTTTTTGCTGTTCATTCAAAAGAGCAACACTTTGGGAATATTTTTGAGGGCAACCCTTTCCTTTCTCTTGTGGGATTATTCATAGTTCAGCTCAACCACATTCTCCTGATTCTCTTTCATGACATGAAGTACACTACTTTTATGAGGACAGGAATTATGGATTCTTTTGAAGCAAAGTTAATATTATTCACGTTATGATCTTTAAAAGGACAGCTCCTTGATGATAGATTCTTTTTAAAAGGGACACAATTATTTATATATTCATTTACTGCATTGTTCTCTGTTGTACATGATACTAATTGATCATCTTAATACCATGCTGGTTCCACCCTTCCTGGTTATAATCTTCTCTGTCTGTAATAAATGAGATTATGGGTATATTTTTTTATATTGACATCTTCAACTTCTTCCGCCATCCCTGCTCTTAAGGAGTATTGAGCCTCCCTCTTTTTATCATAACAATGTGTAATAAAAACAAAATTTTGTTCGCAGATGGAGGATAGGGGGTCTCATTACGAGCCAGCCTACCATGTTCATAAGGCTGTAACAAAGTGACATTCCCATTATGGCCACCACACCAGGGTTATGATCCATTGGATAGCCAAATTATCCTTGGAACAGGAGGTCTCATCACGAGCCGGCCTGATCATTTTTGCTACCTCCTAGTGAATGGCAGTGTGGTTGTCTGGTTACCACGCCAACACACTGATCTCTTCTGTAGAACAGCACTGTAACTCTCCATTTATAAAATGAGGATCTTGGCTCATATGGGTTAAAAAGCAACCCTGCCGAGGCTATGGATGCCTGCTGGCAGCAGAGGCTCTGCTTATGGTATTGAAGTTATATATTTTCGTCAATTATTATTATAATACCCTTTTCTTATTTTCTTTTTATCAGAGAAGTTATTTCCTTAACTTTTTCCCTGTTTGAACCTTTATGCATGAGAAAGTGTTTTATGATCAATCACATCATTTTCAGCTAGAATACCGTCAGCAAAGCATCTTTCTAGCATATTGTTGTCCTTTTTCGTTTTGTATAAACTATCATCAATCCAAAGCGTCCTATCTCTTATTCATAACTATCTTTACACACTTTTCTCTCAACATAACCATAATTTTCACCGTCCTATGATTGATAAGTGTACTCTGCTTTACTTACTGATATATTGTTCATTCCATTGCCTTGCCGTCCACACCACCCCTCTCATATGCTTTATGGTTATGGAACCCATTTTCCAATTGGAGGGGGGGAATGTATGCATTATGGGATTGCATGCGATATGATTACTACACTTTGCCATACCTTGTTGATTTGACAACATAGTAGTATTGCATGTATACATAAGTTTTTCTAATTGCAATTTTGCATGCATTTTCTCTGTTGCTATTCAAAGCTAACACTATGGATTCAAGAACATTGTATGCAAAATAGTGCTTTGTTTACAGGAGAACAACAAGTATGGGCAGCATTCTATTCGTAGCATGACCACACTATTGCACTTCACAGTAGAGGCTCGTGAACGTGAACAATTCTTCAGACATGATGTGCTTCCCTGGATTCTACCTTTTGCATCACTTTCAGCACCAACTCTGCCTACATCAGCTTCAACAACTGCTAGTATTTATATGTCATTCCACATTTTTGGAGCTAAAACTTGAGGTAAAATTGCATAGTTTTCTAAGTTATTATAAATTTAGGAGAATCTAATGACAATCCATTTTGAGCATTATTTGTCATCTTTCATTCCACATCTTTACCACTTTCCCTTTTTCAACAGCATATCATTTTCGAGTATGGGGGAGTGTTCCTTTCATTCATTTCTTTCTTATCACCACACCATTCATATTCTTTATCCTCCAGTGCTATTCTTATTCACTCTCACCACCCCCCTTATTCCATGTTGTTTTACACCAAGCGTAGAATTCAACAGCTGGTAGCAACCACCTCTATTTGTTTTCTAGCATCGCATGAGGACATGCTAATTTTTCAGAGAGGGGGAGGAATTGCTACGCATGATGGATGTTTTCTATTTTCTCTCCTTTAAGGCATACAATTTCAGTATAGAAACTGATTTCCCTGATATTTTCAAAAACTATGAACTCAATTCTTGTGATCTCTAGGAAACACAGACATACTATTAAAATACACATACCTAGATAAATTCAAGATAAATTGGTTCATAAAATTTCGGAAATCATGCACTCTCACCTACAGCCATTTTGTTTATATCTCATGATCCATGCATCAAAACGATCTGATTTTTGGATCATAGAAGCCTTCATGTATTGAAAATTTACTTGCAACATTTCAACAAAATCTGGTTTGTAGTTTTGAGAAAATGCTTAATGAAGTTTGTTGTTACTTATATCATATTTTGCTGCAACTTCATACATATAGTTGAATGTCAATGTAAAAATTGTTATGCCTTCATCAAGATTGCTAAAATTGAATATTTATTAATTAAGGAAGCATTCAGTTATTCTCAAATTTTTATTGCTTGGTTAACACATGGTTTTTGTCTTTGGGTTGCATGAGGACATGCAATACATTCAGTTTTCGTTGCATGAGGACATGCAACATATTGAGTGTGGGGGTGTGTAGGGTTGTTAATATGCCATGATTATTGTCACTTGTGAACGTTTATTCCACCCATTTCCACCATTCTTCATCATGACATTTATTATAATTTATCATTTAAATCCATTTTATAAATAATTTATGCTCTCATGGATGAATATTATTTATTCTCTTTTATTTTTAATAAATTGATTATTATGCATTAATTTATCAATGATAGTTCTAATAAGTGGGTTGTAACATCATTCGCCATTTTTAGCCTCCAAAGTAACTTCCAGATTGAAGATTTGATTTTTAAATCAGCCAACTCAGAAATTCGCTGGTTTAAGGAGTGACAGTTTTGCGGTTAAGATTCTGAGCAAATGAAGACGAATTTGGAAAATCCGGAACATGGGTTTTGTCCAGAACGGGCCCCATTATCTTCTGAAAGAACAGTTTGCCCAAATTCGGCTTGTACAGGGAGAAACGCAGGGTTCTTTGAGCACGATTTTCTGAGATTTGTTGTTGCGGCCGCCCTCCAAATCTTAGCTGCAAACCTAAATCCGCCTTGTTCTTGTTGATCAATGGATTAGAATCAACCTAAATTTGTAAGAGAAATCATGATTGTAATTATTCATGCTCTGATCTTCTTTATTTAAATGAAACCCAAGATCAGAGACGGGGGGGGAGAACGATTGTATTTTGTAATTATAAGTTTTCAGAACAACTGGGACCATGGAGTCTCGGTGAGATCTGCTCTTGTATACTTTTGTTAATGCAATCAATATAAAGGAATTGGTGTTCACTTCGTTGCTGCATCTGAATTAAGTTACGGCGGTGCCATTGGAAGCTACGGGCCCGGCTCCAACGGACACTTGCCGCTGTTGTATCATACAGTGATTTGTGTGGTTTGTTTCTTATAATCTGATATATTTACATGTTGTTCCATACTTGTTCATCCGTAGTTTTCCTGTTGTAAATCTCTGTAACAAGTTTACATCATACTTTCAGGATTAATCGCATAGTGTTGTTCTAAGCTGTTTACTTCAGTTACAGAATTCATAAGTAGAATGTTCCAGCTACAGATGATTGGAGTAATGGACTACTGGTGATTATCTCAGATAATATATATATGATTGATGTTTCCTATTTATAATGATTTGCTGTTTCATTTGATCAAGTTGCCTACTTGTATAAACAATTGTTCTTTCTTTGTATATAAGTTGATGTCAAGAATTGAGAGTGTCGAACTCGCGAGATTTAGTTCTTTTGATTGATGTTTCATTTACTTCTGTCTATTTCCTTTTGTTATTTCATTTCATGCTGCTTTTTGCCATTTCCTTTTTCTTGCACTTATTGCTTTGGTGTGAGAGGAGGATCAAGGCTGTCGTGAGACACAGCAGACACTATTATGCTCCCAGAACCATGATCCATACTCTAATTCCTTTTCCTTCATCAATTTCTAGAGGACTGAGTTATTACTAATATATCCTCGATTGATGGTTGTTTGAATGAATGATTTAGTTTAGAACATTTCAGTTTCTTGCTGTTCCAATTAGATTTTGTTTCAAGCATTCATTTACTTTTGGGTTTTAAGCACTATATTGCAAAACATTACTCTTAAGTAAATAGCCGCCTCAGACAGAGTACACTCTTGAAATAAAAAGTCGTCCCTGGGTTGATAATTAATGTGAAGGTAACTAGGAGTTCAAAAGACACCTTTTTATCGCTCCACAACACCTTCTGACATATTGTTTTGCATCTTTGAAGAGAGAAGGCCAATAATATCCTAAAGAAAGGATTTTATAGGCCGTCCTCTTGTCAGAAAAGTGCCCACCGCATGGTTCATCATGACATGCCTTGAGGATGTCAGGCATTTCATCTTCCCGAACACTTCTTCTGATCACACAATCTAGCCCTGTCTTAAACAATTCATTAGAAATCCATGAATAATTTGAACTCTCCTGAATAATTTTCCTTTTCTCATTAGGAAATAAGTGTGGAGGTAGTTTCCATGTAACCAAATAGTTAGCAATATCTGCATACCAAGGAGTCTTAGTAGTTACTGCAAACAAATATTCATCTGGAAACTTATCCTCTACATGAGAATCTTCGTTAGTATTTTGGATTCTAGACAAGAAATCAGCTACTGTATTTTGTTTCCTTGGTCTATCTAACACAGTAATATTGAATTCTTGTAAAAGTAAAAGCCATCTTGTAACTCTGCCATTAGTAACAGGTTTGTTCATGAGATATCTAATTGCAGAATGATCAGTATGGACAAAAGTTTCATAGCCTGTTATATAATGTCTAAACTTGTTGATTGCATGAACAACAACTAAGAACTCTTTCTCAGTCACAGTATAGTTTAACTCAGTGGGAGTCAAATTTTTACTGGTGTAATAAATGGCATAAGGAACTAAATCATTTTGACCCAACACAGCTCCTAGAGCTGTATCTGAAGCATCTGTAAAAATATGGAAAGGAAGTTTCCAATTTGGCCCTCTCAAAATGGGTGCTTTAGATATTCTTGTTTTCAAAGTTTCAAATGCAGATTGACAATCAGGATCCCATTTGAATTCACAGTCTTTTGTAAGTAATTTGAAGAGTGGAGATGCTATTTTGGTGAAGTTTTCAATAAATCTTCTATAATATCCAGTAAATCCAAGAAAACTTCTAACATCTTTTTGACAATTTGGAATAGGCAACTTGGAGATGACTTCAACTTTTGATCTATCAACTTTAATTCCATCCCCTGAAATATGATGTCCTAAAACAATCCCTTCAGTAAACATCATAAAGCATTTTTCATGAATTAATGATAGGTTTGTTTCTTTACATCTAATAAGGACTTTTTCCAAATTCTCTAATGCCTCTTCAAACGAATTACCATAAACTGTAAAATCATCCATATAAACCTCTACACAATCATGGATTAGATCGGAAAAGGTTCCTAGTACTGCCCTTTGAAATGTTGCGGGTGCATTACATAATCCAAAAGGAAGTACTCGGTAAGCAAAAGTTCCCCATGGACAGGTAAATGTGGTCTTGTCCTGATCTTCAGGTGCTACCTGAATCTGATTGTAACCACTAAAACCATCCAAAAATGAGAAATACTTTTTGCCTGCTAAAGTATCTAATACCTGATCAATAAATGGTAAAGGAAAGTGATCCTTCAAGGTTGCTTTGTTCAATTCCCTATAATCAATGCAAACCCTCCATTTACCATTCTTTTTAGGTACTATAACCAAAGGAGAAACCCATCGGCTATCTGAAATTGGATAAATGAAGTTCACATTAAGTAACTTTTGGAGCTATTCTTTCACTATATCCCTAAGGTTTGGATTCATCCTTCTCTGAGGTTGTCTGATTGGTCTACTGTTTTCCTCAATGTAGATGTGGTGAATGCAAGTCTTAGGGTCAATACCTTTCATATCGGTATACTCCCATGCAAATGCAGTAGAATGTTTTTGCAAGATTTTGGTTAGCTCTTCCTGTTGTGATCTTTCCAAGTTTTTGTTGATATTCAATGTTTTACCTGGAAAGATCTCAATGGCGGAACTACCAAACTCTTCCATAGAGAAAAGAGACATTTGTCTAGATGATAGATACTCAATGTCAGAATCCAACTGAAATTGTGTGTGGTCATATTCTGAAGATGTTTCAAAGTTTTCTAATATGTCCAGAATTTGACTATCTTCATTGATCTCAGAAATGGTAAAGACAGGTTGTATAGTATCTTCATCATCAATCCATTCAGTATCTCCTATTTCTGTAACTGCTTTTGCTGGAGGATACAGATTGAATTTCTTTGTCGAATTACTATCAGAAATATACATATCCCCAGACCTACAACTGATAAAAGCATCAGTTGTGGCTAGCCAAGGTCTTCCTAAGATGAGAGGATGTCCTCCTAGATTACTCTTGGGAGTTAAAATCATGAAATCTACTAGATATTCCCAAGAGTCTAAGGAGACTGAAATGTCTTCTAATACACCATATGGTTTGATAATTGATCGATCTGCAAGTTGCAGTAAAGTAGGTGTAACGAGAAGGTTAGGAAGTTTCAGCTGTTCCATAGTCTGTCTACTCATGATGTTGATAGCAGCCCCCAAATCAATCAAAGTATTTGGAGTTTCTACCCCATTGATATGTGTTTTGACAATTGGACTACCGGGATCTACATACTTCTGCATATTAATTTTTTCCATCATGATATCTTCAATTTTTCCTACCAGGTGGATTCTTCTTATATCTCTTGGTTTCCTTCCTGGTCTTTTAAGACTCAACTCCTTTATTGTTTTTGCTAGAATAGGAATCTCTTTAATGGCTTGTAACAAGGGAATCTTGATACAGACATTCTTCAATTCATCTAGAAAATCATAGTCAGGCAACAAGATTTGTTTTTCCACTCCTTTGTCAATTTGTAATCTTTCAGGAAAAGGAGGTGTGGATGAAGATGCAGGTTGCTCAACTATAGGAGTTGTGGGGGTTAACTCTTTTTCTTTTTATTTCTGAGTGTTTGGGTTTTGAAGAGATGCTTCAGAACCCTTATTGGCTTCAAGAGATTCTTCCTCAGAAATGCTTTGATTTTGGACATCTATAGAAGGTTTATCTAAAACTCTACCAGATCTAAGTTGTACATCATTGAGAGGAACAATCATATATTGGTTTGTAGATTTCTGTGGAGTGGTTTCTGAGAGATTGAATTCGGATATTCTACAGTGCTCATCATTCTTATTTGTCGACATTTCGAGCCTAGATTTCTGTGGAGTGGTTTCTGAGAGATTGAATTCGGATATTCCACAGTGTTGCATTCTTATTTATCGACGTTTCGAGCCTAGATTTCTATGGAGTGGTTTCTGAGAGATTGAATTCGGATATTCCACAGTGTTCATCATTCTTATTTGTCGACGTTTCGACGTTTCAAGTCTTGGTCTAGGCTCGAAACGTCAACAAATAAGAATGATGAACACTGTGGAATATCCGAATTCAATCTCTCAACAATCATATAGGCAGGAAATTGTTGACCTTCTATCATGTAAGCATTTTGAGGGTTTTTATTATTGGGGTTTGGCAATGGCTGAGAAGGAAGTTGATTTGACTTCTGTTGGAATGGGAGCAAGAGTTGAGAATTTGGATTCTGTTGAGAAGGTTGTTGTTGTTGAAATGGCAATGATAATTGTGGATTTTGATTTGGAAGTTGTGGAGCTTGTTGATTTTGAAAAGATGGAGGATATTGATAAAATTGAGCAAATCTCCCATAAGGATTTTGCATACCTTGTACCCATGATTGAAAAGGATTTTGAGGTTGGGACCAAGGTTGTTGCCAAGGATTCCAATTTGGTGGGGGTTGAAAATTCATAGAGTTGTTAAACCCTTGATTTTGTTGCCCCTGCCAAGGTCTCCTTGCAACAAAACAGAGAGACTCAATTGTATTTGGGTCTTCTTGAAAGACAGCTTTGAGCCCAGGAATTGAAGGACAATCCTTGGTCTCATGATTCTCTGAACAGATTACACATGTTTCTACAACTTTTGCATCCAAGGGACATTCCCTTAGAGCATGTTTCTTTCTACATTTTGGGCAAAAGATGGCCAAAGCTTCAGCTTCTGCTTTCTGCTTGTTGTGTATCTTAAGAGTGTCTAGTTGCTCACTAAGACTCCCTAAGATATCAGTTTTGAACTCATCAAGCATGTTGCCAATCTCAGCCCTACTTACTGATCCAGTTGCAGATTTGTTTGCTCTGATGAGAGAAGGATCTCTAGGCCCTTTTTGAGTTTTAGATTTCCCCCTTGAGAGATGGACACATAGCTCTGCTATATCATGAAGTGGAAGTTGAGATATGTCTCCTTTCCCCATCATGTTCAAAATATCTATCCATTCATCTCTAATGGCTTTTAATAGAAGGGATTTCAAGGTCTCCTCATCTAAGTTACTCATTTTTGCTCTTTTCAGATTATATTGGAATCTTTCAAGTAAATCTTCCAAGTTTTCATCTTCTTTTTGTACCATTTTGAATACCTCATCCTTGTGATTGGTGGGCATACAATAGTCCAGGTACCTATCCAAAAATGTTTGTTTCATATCATTCCAAGTCCTAATGGATTGAGTGAGTAACCCCATGAACCATTTCAAAGCTGCTCCTTTCAATGTTGAAGGAAACAGTTTGAGTTTTTGAGAGTCTTCCAGATAATCATAAGTTCGACACACGACCTCAAACTCAAATAGAAATGTTTCAGGGTCCTCATTTCTTAACCCATGAAAGTTTGGGAGGACAGATGGTGAGATGTTCTTCATTGTGGCTCGAGAGTCCTCATCGACTATAGGAAATCCGAATGAATTATCTCCATCCCTATTTCCCCCAATGTTACCTCTACCTCCTCCATTATTTCCTCCTCCTCCTCCTCTACCTCTACCAAATCCATTTGCTCCTTCTTCTGTCATGGCAGTTTCCCTGGAGAATTCAGAGTCCTCTGGTTCCTCTACTAAGGGTGAACGAGGAGGAATTTCTCCCTCTTCTTCCTCAGGTGATTCTACTTCTTCAATTACAATTTGTCTCCCTGTAGAAGGAAGGAAAGGATCTCTTCCTAATTCAGATTCGATGGATGGTGTGGGAGAGTCAACTACTGCCTCTTGGATTCCAGGAATCCTAGGGCTAGGAGTGTAGGTTGGAGATGATGGAGGTGTTTCTTGTCTATTCCTTGAAGTAGATGGAGTTGTAAAAATCGAACTCTTGGCTCTAGCTAAAAACCTTCCCCTAGAATCTCTTGCTCTATGCATGTCATTTTTTTATTTTTCTTCAAGTCGGGCTAATAATTCTCTTTCTGATCTTCCAGGTCACTCTAGGTGCAAGAAGAGAGCATACTCAAGAACTATTAAACCAATAACTTTCTCTTTTCTGATCCTCCAGATCACACTAAGTGCAAGAGGAGAGCATACTTGAGAGGTTATCAATTTTCCTTCCTTGAAATTTTCTTGTTTTTTTTTTAAGAAATTGGCTACCTAGTTTCACTTCCCCGGCAACGGCGCCAAAATGTTTGGTCAATTTAGTGTGATCTAAATTGCTATTTAAAATGTCAATCCGGGATTCGTAAGCTGACGAAGTGAAGTGTACTATATGTACTAGATAACCATTTCCTTAATCTTTTGTCGTTTTTGAGTTTTTAGTTTATTTTTGGATTTATCTTTCCCTAATGTGTGATGGTGAAAATGAAAGTGAAGTATGAAGTATGGATGGTGATGGTGGTTTCTACAGTGATTTTCTCAAACTTGAAAGTGCTCAAGAAGAAAGCTTTAAAACAACTAAACTGAAATCAATTCTTAAGAGGAAGTAAATGCATCAAACAGTGAACTAATGACAATGGCCCAGTATCCTTGCTGCTGAATGAAAAGAAAGTAAAAATTGAACTTAAAGCAACTCAAACCAAAAACAAAGCAACTAATTCACACTACTTAAACTCTTCAGATCCTTTACCCTTCAGCTCAATCTACCTTGTGGGAAGCAATCATGAATAAGTCAAGCAATATGCTATCTAAATGGCAAGAAATTAAATTGCATAAAAGAAACTAGTCACACTACTTTAACTCTTCTGGTCCTTTACCCTTCAGCTCAATCTACCTTGTGGGAAGCAACCATGAATAAGTTTAAGCAATATGATAACTAAATTGCAAGAAATTAAATTGCAGAAAGGAAACTAATCACACTACTTCAACTCTTCTGATCCTTTACCCTTCAGCTCAATCTACCTTGTGGGAAGCAATCATGAATAAGTTTAAGCAATATGATAACTAAATCACACTACAGTTAGTAATATTCTGATTTCTTGCTAATAGAGTCACTTGACTATAGAAAGAAACCATGAACTGATGAGCAGTATGATATCTAAATAACAGAAAAATAAATAAGCAAATCACAACTTGAAAAAGACAGTGCTGGAATTAAACTTCAGAAAATGAAAGTTAGCAGGAAGGACAAGATGATCTCATATGTCAATAGTTATCAAAAAGATGAAAATTTTCCCAGGCTGTCTAAGAAAACCTGCAAAAAAGCACTAATCAGCTGACAGCTATAAGAAAATAGAGGTGAAAATATAAACAGCAGTGAGTTAAAAAACATTAAAACAACGTGTTATGTACAAGCTAAAGATTATGAAAGCAGGAACATAATAAAAACCAAATGAAAACTTTACAAGGCTTCAACGCGCAGGGGCCCTCTGCCACTTCAGACAGTCAACAAATAATCACACGAATGAACTCAGAAAGTCTTCTCATGTATTAAAGCAGCAACATATATAAAACAGTGGGGTGATAACAACAACAGTTCAGAAATTACATATCCAAAAAGATTCTTTACAGTGTTCATCGACGCGTTATTTATAATGAAAAAGTGCTGAACTAACTAATTGAATCCTACGCTATTAACTACGTTGCCAAAGACACGTAGATCCCTTCAGCCGAGATCTAGCGTAACTGTCATCATGTCTATTAAATCTCCGGAGTGGTAGCTGTTGGATTCAGGTTACGGAAATGATCTCTAGGTGTGCTGGTGTCTTCGTGAGCTGAGGACTGTGCCACGTAATCGTTCACATGCTCAAAACAGAGACGTGCCACCGTTGAACTCCTTGGTTGGCTTTGCCTTTGACCCTCGTTGACCGTGACCTTCCATGGATGATTTGGCTGATTTGAAGGGACACGTTCCATGTATTCGTCACCTGGAGCTTGCCCATGTGGCTCGTTTCTTCATAGGACACCTGTAGCACAGCTTTTAACAAAATAGTTGTGGAATCCTGTGTTGGCTGCGGAAACCTGTGCTGGCTGCGGAAACTGACACGTTTCCGCAGCTGCATGAACAAAAAAATAAACCAAACAACAGTCATAAGCATAGTCAGAAAACCATGTAAAAAGCTCTTTTTAAACTACAATGCAATGATTTAACAGTTGGGTGGATGAAATAAGTGGAAAAAGAAGGCTGAGAGGGTGTATAGGAAGGTGCAGGTTTGAGGCTCAACACCAACCATAAATATAAAATAATATTGAAAAAACACCTAGGTTTAAAAAAAATCATCCAAAGTATAATCTAAACAATGCAGATGATGGAGATGTTGTTGATGTAAAAATACCACTCATTATTTTGAGGATGGTTACATGAATCACAAATCAAATATCTTTTTACGGAGATACCTAATTTAAGTGAAACCAAGGCCATTACCTGCAAAGTTGGTTTCCATTTCATAATTGTGGCCATAATAGAAGATTGGAGAAATATAGCCACATTTACACACATTTTCATTTAATGCCTCTCAAATCTCCGTTAAAGAAGTAAGTTATTTTTTATTATTGTTCTTGGAATTATGGTAAATAATATATATTTTACAGGAAAAGAGAATGACCATAGTATCAAATAATCCGTACAACACAAAAATTCGTTGTGGAAAGAGAAGTGGAAGTTTTCTTTACACATGCATTTTAGAGAAGATGTTTCTATATGGTAGTCTTAGTCAAATTATTGTAAGGTATGGAAATTTTTGATAAATATTATGAAATTATATTTTTAGATAGATGATATCATGCTAATAATATTGATAAAGAAAGAACCAATTTTATTCAACAATGGGTGTATTTATGGATGTATTCAACAAAGCAAAGTGATTGTTTCTATAAACCTCGTAAGCAATATAATTTTGGCAATGTTAATTTGACTAAAAAATGAAAATAAAACTTAAGAATATTGAAATAACATAGGTTAATGGTGTAAACGTTCACATTTTTAAATATTTGAAGATTTCCTTGGATAAATGTACACTGCACTTAATTTTTTATACTATAGTTATCCATGATGTAGATGTTATTCTTAGATATCTCTGGATGGAATCAATTAATATGTCTAATATTAATATTCAAAAGAAGTTTATGAAGATTTGGTATAAGAAACGAATATCACACTACAATATATCTCTCTTGGTAAACAATAAAAGCCCAAAGTGCCACATATAACAACCTTTTCAGGGAACATAATTATAGTACTTCATGACAACTAATAGGATGAGTCTAAGGTTGAATTGTAACAAGATAATATAGTAGAACCTATAAATCAACCACAAGAAGGGCATAAATAGGGAGAAGACACAAAGGAGCCTTATGATGAAGAATCGAAGAAAAAGGAATTGAGAAATAAGGTTTTTGTAAATTTCCACCTACACCATTCAATGAAACATCAATCATTAAAGAACATGTGTGAGAATTAACAAACTCATTATGGAACAAGATGACACTAGAATGAAAACCAGATAGGAGACACATAGATGCATCACACCTTTCATGGAGAGATTATATAGCACATTAAGGAACTATAAATTCCAAATCAACATGTCCAACAGGTAGTTTGACCACATGTTCACATGTCACTAGGATGGATGGATGTTTGCGCTTGGCACCAGATGACTACATTTCTTAGGCACTCATATCATATCATTTCTTCCCATGTTTTGTGGATGAAACATGTGAATGGGGATGGAATGTAGTATACATATGGGGGATAATATGTGGGTACCTAGGAAGGCACTCGAGTGAATAAGAATAAAAAATTATTTTAATAGCGTGAATATAATGTGATGATATTAGAAGTTACAAGGAGTTACTAGAAGGTTCCACCTAGTAGAATGTTCTTTCTCTATAATGTTCTTAGGAGATGAAGAGCACTATATAAGAAGTGTAATAAAGCATGGTGAAGAGAATTGCATTTTTAACAAGCAAGTATTGCTTGAGAAATGCATTCCTTCCATAAGGAATAATATATGGCGTTCGGTTAACTTATGGGTTTTATTTATATTCCTTATGTTCATTTTTTTTGGGTGAATGATAATTTTTTTTTTGTAAGTTTGGTAGGACTACATCTTCATCATGTCCAATATATCACCCAAATCGGGGCAAGGAATTGAATTGGTGACTTCATGTCAAGGAGTGCCTTAACAAAGCACCCGATCACCATCTATCCTAGACCCCGTGGATGGGTGAATGATTTCTTCTTGAAGTAAAGGTCTATTATAGATTAGATTAAATTTATTGAGGAACGTAACACAGATACCATTATTGTTCCATAAACTGTCGTGGATATTCCACTTGATAGTTTTCCACAAAAGGTCTGATAAAATTATACTTAAAATTCCAAAATCTACACTATTATAGTTTCATATCGCTTTAGATTTATAGATATATCGATTGCTGTTAATAGCATATGCATGTGAAGTAAAATTATGCATAAAATAGATAATAGTGAAATAAAATCTTACACACACATTTGACACAAGATTTGACCTGGTAAACCCTTGCAGGAGAAAAACCCAACTAGAATGTGAGACTACTCTACTCTCTTTCTCTGAATAGAAAATCTTTGTGAGTACAAAGAAGTGTGGCCTATGGCATGTGGGCTACTAAAACGCAAAAATTCTCTCTGCATCCTCTATCTCCTATCCCTCTCGTCTATTTTTTTTTAGCTATGGAATAAATGCACTTGAAATAATGGAACCCCTTTTCTTTCTAGTCGCCCAGTTATAACACAACCCAACAACCTACTAGTGGTTAACTTTGTTTACCTCAACTCATAACCATGGGTACAATATAGAATATTACAAAAGTATTCTTCATCATAATCATATGGCTAGTCCCTTTTCCATGAATTATTGGGGCTGATGTGACATCCTCTCGAACTATGGTTATGAAAATAGAAGGTCAACTTCTGAGTGACATAACTTTCGCTTACAGACTTTGAATGACATGACTCTTGCACTGTTGGAAAGGTAGTTGTGTGTAGAATAGGAAAAACGGGTGTTGTGAAAAAGCACCAAAATTTTACCCCCCAAAAAACGTCATTTTATGCCTCTAAAATACTCCTGGAAGGTTTTAGACCACAATTTTCCAAACTGGGTCCTACAAGTAAAAAGGGTGCTATGAGCCAAATCTTCCACTTTTTTCACTCTGAAAGCATCGAAATGGATGAAAAAAAATATAATAATCCAATTCATATCAATACATTTTCTATTTTTTTAATAATAATAATAATAAATTTTAAGATCACAACTAAGCCAACCACCAAATTAGTGTATGAGCCCTCCTTGTTTGTGGGACAAAAGAATCCCCTCTACATAGTCATTTGATTGCTAAAGTCTACAAATGTGTGCACAATCTAACCCATCTAGATTTGATCCTATGAATGATTTGAACTTAAACGGGAATGCAACAACTTATAGATATAATCATAAACGCAGAGATGCAGCAAAAAAACACTTCATTTCATTAACAGAAAAATATTGAACGATGCTTACAAACAAAATGGAAATAAGATAGCTTGGGTGATGGTAGCTTATCTCTGAGAAGAGATGTGGCGGCTACATACCTCTGAATTGTGTTACAATGAGGATAAAGGGCCTATTTATTATTGGAAAACATGAGAAAAACCTCAACAACCAAAACCCTAACCCCAGGAGATGTAACACCAAGAGTTTGTGGGCCCTGTTGGGGTTAGTTGGGCAGCCAATTTCCCGGGGACGTAACTCGGTCATATTATCTCTGTTTGGCGCGTGCAATACCTTGTTGGAAAGGTCTCTCTAAGTACTACAAGTTTCTCTATATTCCCTTGCCTATGGCAATGGGCTTACCGCAGACCACAAAAAAAATGCTGTTTAGGGGGTGAAAACTGCTCCGGAAGTTCGAAACCTGAAAAAATGCTAAAAATAGTAAATGTTGAAATGAAAAAGGAAATAGATGAAACTGACTGAGGGGTCTAGGTGGAATAGGTGAGTGACCACCAATATCCACCTAGATCATTCCTCCACCCTTAGCAAGAAATGGTCCCCATTTCGTGCAGAGCTTCCATGAGGTGAGGAAATTTCTGTTGAATCTGGTCCTTGGTGAACCACTTGCCCTGGTGAAGGAGTTGGCCTGCTTTGATAAATTGATATAGTTGTATCCTCTGTTGGCAAGTGTTCTTGATCTGTGTGTCCATGGTCTGATCAGTTGTGGCCTATTCCATGTAGTCTGGGTTGAGCTCTGTTGGCGTGAGTTATTCTGTGATGTCAGATGTATCCAACAATGGTGGAAAGTATGGTCGAAGGTGATCTTCATTGAACACTGGGTGCAGACCAAGGAATTATGGGATGCTAAGCTTGAAGGCATTGTCATTGATGGCCTTGGTGATGGTGTATGGCCCATATCAGAGCGGGAGAAGCTTGCAGTGAGGTCCAGCAAGTCACTCCTTCTGCGAATGTAGCCAAAATTTGTTTCCCACCTGGAACTTGTGCGACACTCGATGCTGATCATGGTGCTTCTTGTACTTAGCATTGGCTCTGTCAAATATATCATGGACTTGCTGGTGGATTTGTTGAATGCGCTCAATGAAGTTGTTAGCCTTTTCAACTTCGGACTGAACATGAGCCGAATCTACCTAAGTGGTTGCAAATGGTATGGCCACATCAGTGGAGCATAATGGATGAAATCACAACACTACCTAAAAGGGGTTGTAGCATGTTGAGCTATGGAGAGCTCTGTTGTAGCTGTGTTGGACATAGGGGATACTTCCATCCAACGTGTGTGGATGCTTCGAGTTCCGTATGCGCAGAATGTGCACGATCATCCTATTGACAACCTCTATTTGGCCATAAGTTTGGGTATGGAAATTCATGTACATAGTAAGTTTTGTATCCAACATTGACCAAATACTTGACCAAAATTCACTCAGGAATATGTTGTCCCGATCTGAGACAATGGACTATTGGATCCCAAAGCGTACCCATACTCGCTCAAAGAAGATATTAGCAGTGGCCTCTGTTGTGATACTCTTCTTGCAGGATACCATGTTGGCCATCTTAGAGAATCTGTCGATGACAACGAAAATGCAATTGTTGGCATGCTTAGTAGAAGGAAGCCCCGACATGTAATCCATGGAGATATATTCCCAAGGCTGGCTTGGAGTAGGTAGAGGAGTATACATGCCTTGCTTGTTGATGGTTGGGTTGGAAATTGCACAGGAGGTGCATGATCTAATGTACTTCCCAACATCCTAACGAAGTTTCCGCCAATAAAAATACTTCTGCAATACCACAACTATTTTCTCTACTCTGAAATGTCCAGCTACCTGACTGTAGTGGGCCTCCAAAATCATCTTAGCACGCTCACTTGAAGGAAAACAGATGTGTCCCAGGTGGCATAAAAGTGCATCCTAAAGGTTAAAATTTGGAACTTGCTTCCCTTTCAAGAGTGTCTGGTATATGTTGCCAAATTCTGGATCGATCGTGTAAAGATGTGGCCATCCCGATGTATCATGGCCACAGGATTCAAGCATAGTGATCAGCGCCATGACTGGTGGTCGGCTGAGGCAATTAACGACATTATTAGTGTTTCCCTTCTGATACTTAATGTTTGAATGGAACTGTTGCAAATAGGTGGACAATTTCTGATGGCGATCGTTCTGTAACTTCCCTTGTGTCTGTATGAACTGTAGAGGTCGGTGCTCTATGTGGATGGTCGTTTCCTTCCCGAGAATGTAATTCTTCCATTAACAACATTCCTGCACAATGGAATACATTTATTTGTCGTAAGTGGGGTACTTTCGGATTGTGTCTGAAAGTGTCTCATTGTGGTAAGCCACTGGATGCCCATGCTGAGTAAGAACCACACCAATAGCATAGTCAGAGGCATCTGTCTCAATCTCAAATGGTTCTTGCAGGTCTAGTAATATGAGCACTGGTGCAGAATAAAGGTGATTCTTCAACTTAGAGAACGCTTGCTGTTGGGTTTCCGACCAAAAAAATTAAATTGTTTTGCTCCGCCCTTGGTGACTTGACTTAAATTCCAAGTGATATGAGGGAACCCCAACATAATTCTATGGTAGAAATTGGCAAGACCCAAAAAGATGTGGAGCTTTGTTAGAGTGGTTGGGGCTGGCCAATCCTGAATGACTTGTATCTTAGATGGGTCCACATGTACACTCTGCTCATCAATGATGTACCCCAGATATTGAACCTAGGTCAGGCCAAAGGTGCATTTCTCCAAGTTAGCACACAACTTGTGTTGGTGCAGGTTTTGAAGTACCTGTTGAATATGGTGGAGATGTTCTTCCTAACTCTGGATGAAAATAAAGATGTCATCCATCAGTATCATGAATGTTAAAGGGGAATTCGACAATCCAAATGGCATGACCGACCATTCAAAAAGGCCCTCCTTGGATTTGAAGGCAGTGTTCCACACATCAGAGGGTTCGATAGGCTCCTGGTGATAACCTGACTTCAAGTCAATCTTGTTGAAATATTTGGCCGCCTTGAGTTGGTCCAGAAGGTCATCAACTCGAGGGATTGGGTACCTATTCCGGACAGTGATCTTGTTTAACGCCTGATAGTCAATACAAAGCCTCTAGGTCCCATCATTCTTTTGTACCAATACAATCAGTCTCCCACAAGGTGATGAGCTTGGCCTGATGTGCCCTTTCTGCAATAGTTCCTGAATCTATCTCTTGATATCATTGTTCTCTAAAACACTAATGCAAAAACTTATAGATATATTCATAAACACAGAGATGCACAAGAAAAACACTTCATTTCGTGAATAGAAAAATATTGAATTATCCTTACAAACAGAATGGAAATAAGATATCTCAGGTGATGGTAGTTTATCTATGAGAAGAGATGTGGCGGCTACATGCCTTTGAACTGTGTTACAATGAGGCTCAGGGGCCTATTTATTATTGGAAAACATGAGAAAACCCTCAACAACCAAAACCCTAACCCCAAGAGATGTAACACCAAGAGTTTGTGGGCCCCATTGGGGTTAGTTGGGCAGCCAACTTCTTGGGGCCGTAACTTGGTCATATTATCTCCATTTGGTGCTTATGATACCTTGCTAGAAAGGTCTCTCTGAGTACTACAAGTTTCGTCGTAGGCCCTAGCCTGTGGCTATGGGCCTACTGTAGGCCGCAAAAAAACGTCGTTTAGGGGGTCAAAACTGCTCCAGAAGTTGAGGACCCAAAAAAATACTAAAAATAGTAAATGTTGAAATGAACAAGGAAACAGATGAAACTGGATGGGGGGTCTAGGTGGAATAGGTGGATGGCCACCAATATCCACCTAGATCAATGACCTATTAGGAAAGAACATATGTTCTTAACCATTAAGCCCATTGAGGTTGTAATATTTTTAAATTATAAATAATATAATAATATATTAATTTTAACGTCACAACCAATCTAGACACCAAATTGGCATATGCGACTCCCTTGTTTGTGGAGTAAGGAAATTTACGTCCTGCAAATATTTGATGATCAAAGTCTACCTTGGTGTACATAATCTATTACCCTCTGGATTTGAACTTGTGACCAATTGGGAGGAAACATGCGCTCTTAACCATTAGGCCCACTCAAGCTATACTAAACATAAATTACTAATTTTGTATATTATTTATTTAATTCTAGTAATAGATAGTTATTTTAATATTCTTTTAGAATGTTAATTAAGTTAATTCATATATTTGAATATGTATTTAGTATGGCGAATAATATGAGCAATGATTCTCTTTGAATGATTTGGGCTTATATGGTTAGTTACATTGGATTTATTCTAGGAATTTCAAGGTTTTGATTACAAATATTTTGTCTCCTATTTATGCCTTCTTCTCTTTTCCAAAACATTAATTTTCAAATCGATCCAAATCATATATTATAGGTTGAGACACTTTTTTCATTTTAAATCAATATAAATCCCCTCATTCTACATTATTGTATTTTCAACTATTATATAATTTTTTGATACTTTCATCTTCGAATGACACTTAATTATTCCAAAGCATTTTCAAAATGAACTCCTTAATAATCTCTCTCTCTCTCTCTCTCTCTCTCTCTGCATGCACACACGAACACACGCACACACATGGTTAGATTTATATCTATAGCACCAAGGTTTAGTTCAATTTTTTGAACCATTTGTCGAAGACACATTGCTAATGCAGAGGTTGTAGACCACAATTTCAATTTTAGTCAGCACCCTGAGGGTAATAGCCACTATTTTTCTTAACCGTTGAACCACCCTCTATATATATGGGGGAAGAGGGAAGAAACCTTGTAGGATCCCTTCTTCCTAAATTATCTACATGTAGGGTTGCTCAACCACCATCCACAATAGTAGTTGGTAGCCCCATGGAACTTGACTATATTTGAACTATTGACCTATGGTATCTGTTATCACTTAAGAAAAATTTCAAATTCTGAGTATTAGTTTTTTCAAAAGATTGGTGTCAGTCTTGGTCTGGTTTTTCCATGTTGTTTTAGAGTCTAAGATTTTAAATAGAGTCTTGTTGGTATGGTCAAAAGGGGTCAATTCTCTGTACTTTTCTATCATTGGTCTCATATCACACATAAACTCCATATGTCGAAACTTGTTTTAAGGTTCTTATGCGCTACGAAACTATCTAGGAGTTTTCGTAGCGCAAAACCTAGTCTAGGTGTTTTCGTAGCGCAAAACCCAGAATTTGCACTGGTTGCGCTATGAAATCGGGGATTCGTGCAGATCCGTAGCAAATCTCATCCAGCTGTCAAATCTATCAAAATCCATTATCTTTACATCATCAGTTGTTAGTCCATACACTTTTCCTATCACATTCAACCGCTTATCCTCATCATTAGGGTCGTTAAATGTCTTGGTACGCTCAGGTTGCAAGTTTCAAAAAGAAGCCAAGTAATCACAGTCATAATTATGTTTGGGTTCATGCATGAGGAGAAAATTGGCAAGCGTTCAATTAGAATTCCTTGAAGATCAAGCGAGGCAGTTTTCAAGCAAGGCAGCTTTCAAGCGAGGCAGTGATCGAGATTGAGACAGTGCAAGTTTTTTCAAATTTTCATTTTGCTGGAATTTCATGGAGGGGTCTACAGAAAGAAAATATCATAGGTCAGGCAGATGTCTGAGGAATGAACCTGAGGGTTTAGATATCATCCTAAATAATAATGAAGTTGAACAAGCCTTCAAACAGGTTGGCTGTTGGAGGTTTTGCGAAAAACTTCAAGGAGGCCATATGCAAGTCACCAGGGAATTTCCTTTAAATTTCACAAGACTGAATTCGAAAGTTGGGGTGCTTTAATTGCCAATATCTCTAGAGCTTATATCTACAGTCACCGAGATTCCAAGGGGACAGGAAAGATGGTTTAAAAATTTCAAGTTTGATATGACCCCCTGCAAGGAATTTCTGAAACCGTAGTTCATTGATTTAGACTTAAACAAGTCAGTGCCCAGGAGTTTTGTCAAAGATTCATATGCTAATTTACTTACCTGCATACAGAGGTACTTCACCTGTGAAGGGGGGTATCATAAGGTGTATTCCTATCACTTCTAGCTTCTGCTGCATTTCACAGGAAAGATATCTCTTGATTTGCCTTTCTATTTGTTTTGTAGCCTAGGCAAAATGTGTGACAAGGTTCAGTTGAAGAAGGAAGCCTGTGAGACCTCGTTGTTTCATCACGACTTAGTCAAATTGATCATTTTTCATGAGCTCCAGAAAATAGATATAGAATGGTCCATGTTCATGTTTATGTCCGGCTTCAAAAATGAAATTGGTCTCAGTCCTCAGGCTACGAAGAATTCTCCACTAGCAGTTAGTCATCATGCAAAAACAAGATCCAGGAGATTCATGAAATTTAAGGCTAGGAAACAAGTAAAGGAGCCCACAAGACCACTAGTAATCCAAGACACACCCCAACAGTCACAGAAAGAGAAAGCTCATATCAAAGAGGGTGTACATGAGCAATCTACAGGTGAAGCAGTCCATAGCGGAATAACCAGGAACTAGTTAGCTAAAGAAAAACACAAGACAATGGTTACTGAGGAAAGCTCGATTTCAAAGGGAAGTCTGAATGACTTGCTTCAAGCTATTGATATTGAATAATCTCCTCTAGTTCGAGCAGACTTGATAGAAACATGTAAAGACAAAACCAAAAGGGCCAAAGCCTCTAAAAAGCTAAAATTTGATGATCAGGTTTCGAAATTTGTTTTTAAGCCAAGAAGACCTGTGACGAGGCATTCAAAAGAGGTACAAGAGGTGCTGCCAGAAGCAAGTGAAACAGAGGAGGTGGCAAAATCTCATG
Source organism: Pinus tabuliformis (assembly GCA_031772625.1). Classification (NCBI taxonomy): domain Eukaryota; kingdom Viridiplantae; phylum Streptophyta; class Pinopsida; order Pinales; family Pinaceae; genus Pinus; species Pinus tabuliformis. The sequence goes on along the minus strand of CM062815.1, from coordinate 802,812,911 downwards.
AAGGACCTGTGACTTCATCAGAAACATCATCTCAGCTACATAAAAACGATAGAGGTAAGGCAGTTATCTCTCAAGAGGAATGTAGTGTTGAAGGGTTGAAAAAGAAATTGAAGTTAGAAAATCTTGAAATTGCCAAATTAAGAAAAACCTCAAGGAAACATGCAATCAAGGAAGCTTATTTTAATAAAATGGAGGCTCTGTGGGAAGACAAAACTATTTCAATACCCGAAGTGGTCAACTGTCATGCTCAATACTACACCTGGTCAGTCCCTGCCATAAAGGAAGCAAAATACATCAGGAAAGTCAACACAAAACTAAGAGCTGGGATCAAAATTATGAAGAGGCAAATCGAAGATCTAAAGATACAACTAAGCCAGCATGAAGGACATCTTTAGCTAAAGGAAATCCCATAGCAAGTAAGGCTAAGTCCTAAATTTTGATAGATTACCTTTTTTAAGTTTATCTTGAAGAATGGTGCCTATTTATTCAGTTTTGAACAGCTTCATAACGGTTAGAAAATCCATTTTCAAGAAAAGGAAACCCCAAGAAAGTCAAGTTTCGGTCTTAAACTGTGTTTTTGTAATTACACAACAGTTTCGTAGCACGCTATGGAACTGCTGTAGATGATGCCTAATGCATAGCAGTTTCGTAGCGCGCTACGCAACTACTGTAGCCACATATTATAATTCGGTTGACCAATTTTGAGTGACAAAAGGGAAATCTTTTTTAAAGGGAATTTCTGAAAAGGATCATTTACAAAGTGCAAGCATCCAGCAAGGGCAAAACAAGCAGAGGAAAGATATATATGAACTCTAAGCTATTTGTTGTAAAAATGATCACAGCTAGTATTATTCATGGTATTTCAAGAAGCATTAAAGAGGTTTTGTCTTCACACATGTATATGGGAAGGGTCTACAGTGCATGAAAAATGTGACAGTCCAATACATTTTGTGTAATTAAAAAAGAACAAGAGGGATAATTGATTTCGAAGATCCTTGTGGAGACCAAAAGCAGAAAAACAGGGGCAGTTTCCTAATTTCCAGGAGCAGTAAAGGGATGAGCCATTAAGGGCTGGCAAGGAGTTTCAAACCTCCACCAAAGCTAAACTGAAGAAGGCCATCTGTCAGAGAACGAATTTGGATTGTAATAAATGCTACTACCAACATGATGTGGAGTTATACTCCTAATTGTTTACGTCTCTAGAACTTCCAATTAGCAGACAGTTGCATTTAATAGCTAGTTTAAAGTGTCAATAGGTGTCATAATAGGAAGAATTCGAGTTCCCCTCATGCTGGAGGAGGAATCTCAGTTATGTATAGAGCTCTATATATAACAGAAAATCAAATGTAGAAAGGGTTGGAAAATTTCAGAGAAATAGAGATATTGTGCTTTGTGTAAGACTCTATTTTAGTAATAGAATATTTGGTTTTGCTTCTAAGGAATCAGAAGGAATTCAATGTTCATAATGTCTTGTATTGTCCTCTTCTCAGTATTTTCTATGGTATAAATGTGTGATTACTTAGAAATCACTGATTATGCTCTAATTTCCTTCATACTTTTATAAACTGTGCTGTCCCATATGTTTCTGATGTGTTCTAAATGTGTTGAATTCTAGATGCCCTGACTTCCATGTAAAGCTAATAGCATTGTCATACTGAAACAATTTTGACTCCATAAGCCCAATGGATATTTTCTAATTGTGTTTCAACCATTTACACTTTTTCATTTGTTTCATAGAGTTAGCCATCTTATTCATTATCAAAAATGTTTAATCTTGTGAGAGAGCCCTCTTAGGTTGGGGAGGCTAAGCTTCAGCCAAAAGTAGGTTTGAAATACTTACTCAAGATCTACCTGATCAGCAGCCTTTCAAGGGTTGATTTTGAGATAACATTTTGGTGCGTCTTCCAGGAGCCTGAAGATTATTCATTCCCGAAATCAAGAGTCTGAACTTTTGAAGGTAGCAGGAGCTCATAAAACTTTTCGAGGTTGCAATCTACGTTGGTGACTCCATTCATTTTCAAAAAGTTTAAAAGGTGGCTTCGAGAGGGAGATACACACGGAGCAACCCTGACCCAAATCCACCTACTCCTGTGGACAATCCAAACACACTTTCAAGGAGCAGACAAAGATTTACTGAAACACCAAGTACTCCATCTTTTTCAAAATCTTTGCTCTCTGAATTTTCAAGAAGTCCTGAGGATAAAATAGTTGATGACAAGATTCATGAGGTGTTGTTGAGATCAGAAAATGAAGAAGAACTCATTGGAATTATTTTAGATTTGCAAAAAAGAGGGATTGATACTTCATCTCTGGTATCACAAAAAGATAAAGAGGAATTTTGGGAAGTTGTTACTTCTGAATTATTGTTAGAAAGGGAAGATTTAGATAAACTTAAAGAACTTGATCCTTTTGAAGTCTTACTCAAATCTAAAGCTGGTCTACCCCTTCCAAATTGGAGTACATTTGTCACTGGTTTGCAAAGCCCAAGTAGTCCTTTTCATATCAGCACCTCATCCTCTGCTTCTACTAGTCCTAGTGGTTTTCAAACACCAAGCAATCCACCTCATATCAGTTATGTTTCCTCTATCCCTTCAGTACCTATCATCACTTTTCCTCCATTAATCATGGCCGTACCTGCTAGGTATGCTCCACTAGCACTCCTTGCTGTTTTACATGACCTTCCTAGCAAATATGCTGCAAGAATTCCAACATGGGGTTGGGATGAAGAAATCGCAACAGAAGAACATGTAGACAGATTCAATGGTTTTGTTGATAGAGAGGAATTTGATGATGAGGATGTGAAACTAAGATTATTTGCACAAACCTTCATTGGAGAAGTTAGAAAATGTTTTAAAGCCCTTCCAGCTGGAAGCATTCATAATTGGGTAGAGTTTGAAGATAGCTTTCTAAGGAAGTGGGGAAATAGAACTAATCCGGTTCAAGCTCTTTCCGAATACAATAATATTAGAAGGGCACCTGATGAGACCATTCAAAACTTCTCAAAGAGGTTTAACGAAGTGTTCAATTCCATCCCAGTTCATTTAAAACCTCCGGAAGCTTTGGCACAAATGAGATATGCTGAAGCCTTTGATTCTGATTTCTCTCTGTTGCTTAGAGAGAGAGACTCTGCTACACTGGCTGATATGAAAAATGATGCAATTAAAGTGGAAGTAAACATGGTTGCTTCCAAATAATCAAATATGGTAGAGCTAAATTTAAAGAAGAAGAGAAACCTTCTTCTTCAACTCCAGAAGATAAGATTGACTCAATGATGAAGACCATGGAGAAGCTGATGGATCGGTTGGCTCTTGGAAATACTTCTGCTCCTCTTGTGCAGCAGGAACCTCAATTTAGAAACCCTCAGTTTAGAAGACCTCAAAACCAGCAAAGGCCAAGAGAAAATAGGAATCAACAGCCTGATCCTCCAGTAAGACCTCCTTTTCAGCAGAACTTGGTTGATGAAGAAGATGAGCCTGAAATTCCTGAAGAGTCCATCCATTGTCTTGATGAAGAAGTGTCAGGGATTTTCTTGACTAAGGAAGAACATGATGAGTCCAGTATGACCAAACAAGGAGAGGAGCCTTTGGGCTATTTAAAAGGTTATCAACATGCTATCTTTGAAATGCAAAAATAGTACAATCTCAAGAATAGAAATGTGCCAATTACAGCAAACAAAACACAGCCCAAGAAGGATGCTCCAAAGGTTGTTGAAGACAAGAAAGACAACCCAAAGGCTGTTGAAGGTAAAAATGATTCTCCACTTGGCAAGAAGGACATTCAAACTCCATCTCCTACTAAAGAAATTGAGAAAATGGTTTATGTTTTCAATCTTGAGAATGAAATTGCAAAAATCAAAATATCAGTCCCTTTTAGTGAAATTATCGTGGTAGATAAATATAGAAGTAAGATTATAGAGATGCTTAATTCACAACTAGGAGTGGCTGATATCTTAAATGTACAAGAAGATAATCCTATTATATACTTGGGTCCAAGACTTGAAGATGATCAGAATGAAGAATTTCCTCCTTTCTATGTAAGCATTAGTATTCATGATATGACCTTACATAATGCTATGTTGGACTCGGAGGCCTCTCATAATCTCATGCCCAAGGTAATCATGGAAAGGTTAGGATTACAGGTAACAAGACCATATAAAGATTTATTCTCTTTTGATTCGAAAAGAGTTCAATGCATTGGTTTAATTAAAGATGTTGTTGTGGGTCTAACACAAATTCCAGCAAAAACAATTGTCATGGACATTGTTGTAGCTGACATTCCACCCAAGTTTGGGATGCTGTTGTCAAGATCGTGGGCAGCGAAAATCAAAGGCACAATGCAGATGGACCTTACCTATGCTACTATCCCTGTTTTTGGTGAGCAAAGGAGATTGTTTTGGGAGACCAGAGTGGCTTATATGGTAAGCAGCAAAGACAAACCTCAAAATTTTCCCATTTATTCATTTGATACTGGACTTGGATCAGCCATCCTTTTCAATGAGTTAGTTGATGGTGAATCAGAGGAGATGCTTTCAGAAAATTAGCACCTAGGAAATCAACAAGAAGATGAAAAAGAGACAATGAGTTGGTGGTCGTTGTACTTTGATGGATCAACAGGAAGAGAAGGGGCAGGGGTTGGAATTTGGATCACAAGTCCAAATGATGACAATAAGTTTTACTCCTACAAACTAAACTTTGATTGCACCAATAATATGGCTGAATATGAATCTCTGATTTTGGGCTTATAAGTTTTGTTAAAATTGAAAGCTAGAAACATTTCTATTTTTGGAGATTCTGAATTGGTGATCAGACAAGTGGAAGGTGCTTATCAAACAAAGGATGTAAGGATGAGAGCATACAAAAATTTAGTGTTAGACATGTTGGAAAAGTTTCAGGCATATTCTTTCACTATCAAAACTAGAGATCAGAACTCCATTGCAGATTCCCTTGCTGTTTTCGCCAGTCTATTTGTTAATCCTATTCATTCTTCTGAAAAGTATGAGGTGGAGCTTCGTCATCGACTAGATATACCAGATAACATCACTAATTGGCAGGTCTTTGAAGATGAACAACAGGTAAAGAATTTCATTGAATTAAAAGAAGAATTTGAAAGCACTCAAATGGATCAAAAAAATATGTTTGTGGAGTCAAAGGAAAATTCTCAAGTCTTACAACTAAAAAACAATTTAATACCTAAGGGTCTCATTCCTCTTGAGAAGCTGTTTGATCAAAATGATGTGTTCAAAGCTCCAAAATTACAGGCTGATGAGGAGGAAATAGAGAGCTGCAATTTAGGAAATTCAGTTGTGCCTAAGATGGTTAAGATCTAAAAGTTTCTTTCAACTGAGATGAAAACTAAATATGTTGAGATGATGAAAGGGTTTGTTGATGTTTTTGCATGGAGCTATGCTGATTTAAAACAATATGATGCTTCTATTATTCAACATACTATTCCTATTAAAGAGAACAAGAAACCTTTCAAGCAGAAGTTAAGAAGAATCAATCCTCTTCTCATGCCACTGATTGAAAGGGAAATTAAGAAACTCTTTGATGCTAAAATCATTGTTCCAATCAGATTCTCAAATTGGCTTGCAAATTTAGTTCCAGTTAGAAAGAAGAATGGAGAGATCAGGATTTGTATAGACTTCAAAAATTTGAATAAGGCTTCATTGAAAGATAACTATCCTCTTCCCAAGATGGATTTAATTCTACAAAATATTGTTGGTTCATAAAGGATGTCTATGCTTGATGGTTTCTCAGGGTACAATCAAATTCTTGTGCATCCAGATGATCAAGAGAAGACAGCCTTCACAACGCCATGGGGAACGTTCATGTACGCCAAAATGCCTTTCGGTCTCATGAATGCAGGGGCCACTTTCCAAAGAGCAATGGATATTTCCTTTGCTAAAGAAAAGGACAAATCAGTGGTGGTTTATCTTGATGACATCACAATTTTTTCAAAGAGAGAAGAAGATCAATTGAAGCACCTTGAAAAAACTCTGGTGAAATATAGAAGGTTTGGTATTTCTCTTAATCCCACTAAAGGTGTTTTTGCTTTAACATCACGCAAGCTACTTGGTAATATTATTTCTGAAGAAGGAATTAAGATTGATCCTAATAGAGTCAATGCAATTCTAAAGCTAGATCTGCCAAGAAGCAGGAAAGAGATTCAATCTTTTCTTGGAAAGGTGAATTTTGTTAGGCGCTTCATTCCAAATTTTGTTGAAATAGTCAAGAATATAACAAGGATGTTGAAGAAAGGAGTGGAATTTAAGTGGACATCATAAGCAAGGAAATCTTTTGAGGAAATCAAGAAGGCACTTACACAAGCACTGGTACTTATCAGCCTAGATTTTACCAAGGAATTTCTTATTTTTACATTTGCTTCTCAAGAAACAATTGCTGGAGTGTTGCTACAAAAAGGAAAGCAAGGTATAGAACAACCTATTTCTTTCTTTAGTAAGACATTAGCAAATGTTGAACTGAAGTACAACATTTTAGAAAAGCAAGCTTACGCCTTGGTGAAAGCCATAAAAGATTTCAGAATCTATGTTTTACATTCTCATATTGTCGCTTATGTTCCAAGTGCTGTAATAAAAGACATCTTAACACAAGCAGATCCTGATGGAAAAAGAGGCAAATGGATAGCAAAGTTGCTGGAGTATGATATTGACATTAAACCTACCAAATTGGTGAAGGGTCAAGGCTTGGCAAAGCTGATGACTCAGTCAAATCTGGACTGTCTTGACATTAATTTGGATGCCCAAATTGCAGAATTTTCTGAAAATGAGGAGGAATTGGTCCAAATCAATGAGAAGTTCTTGGTTTCAGAATGGTACAAGGATGTGGCTTTTGTTCTTCAGCATAATAAGGCCCCTGCCAATTTAACAAAGTCCAAAGCACGGTTTGTCAAGCTGAAATCTTTAAGATATTTTGTGTATGACCAAAATTTGTTTTGGAAAGATGCAGGAGGGATTTTGTTAAACTGTCTCCTTGAAGAAGAAGCTGATAAAGTGATTGAAGAATTTCATAAAGGAGATTGTGGAGGACACCATTATTGGAAAGCTACTGCAAACAAGATCCTAAGGGCTGGATATTTTTGGCCAACTATGTTCAAAGACATTTATAAAAGGGTAGCTACATGTCATGAATGTCAAATATTTGAAGGAAAGAGGAAGCTTGTGCCTTTGCCTTTGGTTCCTATATATGTTGAAGCGCCTTTCCAGCAATGGGGATTGGATTTTATTGGGGAAATTCATCCTCCTTCATCAGGACAGCATCGCTGGATTCTCACAGCCACCGATTATTTCACCAAATGGATAGAAGCAGTTCCAACAAGGCAAGCTAATGATTCAGTGATTATCTCTTTCCTAGAAAATAATATATTGTCTAGATTTGGTTGCCCAATGAAGATTATAACTGACAATGATCAAGCTTTTAAGTCCAAGAAAATGATTAATTTTTGTCACCAATATCACATCACTCTTGGACATTCCACTGCTTATTATCCGCAAGGAAATGGCCTTGTTGAATCATCAAACAAAAGCATTGTAAGGATCATTAAGAAGCTGCTGTAGGAAAACAAGAAAGCTTGGCATTTGAAATTGAAGTATGCTTTGTGGGCTGATAGGATTTGTACAAAGAGATCTATTGGCACTTCGCCATATGAATTAGTGTACGGTGCTGAAGCTATATTTCCAACATCACTTGGAGTACCTGTAATGAAACTAATTCAAGGATTAGAAGAGGAACCAAATGTTGTACAAAGGAGAATCAATCAGCTGATAGCCCTACAGGAGAAGAGAAATGAAGTGTATGACAGTCATCAACACAGTCAGAACAGAATCAAGAATACATTTGATAAAAAGATCAAAGAAGTTAGTTTCCAGATCAATGACAAAGTGCTGAAATGGGAGGCCAGAATCGAAGAAAAGGGTAAGCACGGTAAGTTTGAGAATTTGTGGAAAGGTCCTTATCAGATTGCTGCTTTCCATGGAAACAACACTTACATTTTGCAGGAAATTGATGGAGAACCATATGTTGGAGGACCTGTTAATGGCAGGTTCCTTAAGCATTATCATTGTTGAAATACTATCAGTTTCTCATAACATTGTATATATCCGTTTTATCAGTCTTTCTTTTTTGATAATAATGACAAGCTGAAATAGAAGGCTTAAGCCCGAGGTGAAGGCCCAAGAAGTCTAAAGGGGATGCTTGTCAAATAAATTTCTGTTTACAATAAGAGGATAAAGCACTGGACCTGCGAGTTCTTAGTGTACCACAAGGGCACACTATCCCAAGTGGAGCCACTATTATCACTTAAGAAAAATTCAAATTCTGAGCATCAGTTTTTTCAAAAGATTGGTGTCAGTCTTGGTCTAGTTTTTCCATGTTGTTTTAGAGTCTAAGATTTTGAATAGAGTCTTGTTGGTATGGTCAAAAGGGGTCAATTCTCTGTACTTGTCTATCATTGGTCTCATATCACACATAAACTCCATATGTCGAAACTTGTTTCAAGGTTCTTATGTGCTACGAAACTGTCTAGGAGTTTTCGTAGCGCAAAATCCAGTCTAGGTGTTTTTGTAGTGCAAAACCCAGAATTTGCACTGGCTGCGCTACGAAATCGGGGATTCGTGCAGATCCGTAGCAAATCTCATCCAGCTATCAAATCTATCAAAATCCGTTATCTTTACATCATCAGTTGTCAGTCCATACACTTTGCCTATCACATTCAACTGCTTATCCTTATCATTAGGGTCATTATATGTCTCGGTACGCTCAGGTTCCAAGTTTCAAAAAGAAGCCAAGTAATCATAGTCATAATTAGGTTTGGGTTCATGCATGTGGAGAAAACTGGAAAGCGTTAAATTAGAATTCCTTGAAGATCAAGCGAGGCAATTTTCAAGCGAGGCAACTTTCAAGCAAGGCAGTTATCAAAATTGAGGCAGTGCAAGTTTTTTCAAATTTTCGTTTTGCTGGAATTTCATGGAGGGGTCTACAAAAAGAAAAGATCATAGGTTAGGTAGATGTCTGAGGAATGAACCTGAGGGTTTATATATCATCCTAAAGAATAATGAAGTTGAAAAAGCCTTCAAACAGGTTGGTTGTTGGAGGTTTTGTGAAAAACTTCAAGGAGGCCATATGCAAGTCACCAGGGAATTTGCTTTAAATTTCATAGGACTGAATTCGAAAGTTGGGGTGCTTGAATTCCCAATCTCTCCAAAGGTTATATCTACAGTCACCGAGATTCCAAGGGGAGAGGAAAGATGGTTTAAAAATTTCAAGTTTGATATGACCCCCTGCAAGGAATTTCTGAAACCGTAGTTCATTGATTCAAACTTAAACAAGTCAATGCCTAGGAGTTTTGTCAAAGATTCATATGCTAATTTACTTACCTGCATACAGAGGTACTTGACCTGTGAAGGGAGGTATCATAAGGTGTATTCCTATCACTTCAAGCTTCTGTTGCATTTCATAGGAAAGATATCTCTTGATTTGCCTTTCTATTTGATTCATAGCCTAGGCAAAATGTGTGACAAGGTTCAGTTGAAGAAGGAAGCCTGTGAGACCTCGTTGTTTCATCATGGCTTAGTCAAATTGATCGTTTTTCATGAGCTCCAGAAAATAGATAGAGAATGGTCCATGTTCATTTTTATTTCCGGCTTCAAAAATGAAACTGGTCTCAGTCCTTAGGCTACGAAGAATTCTCCACCAGCAGTTAGTCATTGTGCAGAAACAAGATCCAGGAGATTCATGAAATTGAAGGCCAGGAAATAGGTAAAGGAGCCCACAAGACCACTAGTAATCCAAGACACACCCCAACAATCACAGAAAGAGAAGGCTCAGATCAAAGAGGGTGTACATGAGCAATCTACAAGTGAAGTAGGCCAGAGAAGAATAACCAGGAGCCAGTTAGCTAAAGAAAAAGGCAAGACAGTGGTTATTGAGGAAAGCCCAGTTTCAAAGGGAAGTCTGAATGACTTGCTTCAAGCTATTGATATTGAAGAATCTCCTCTAGTTCGAGCAGACTTGATAGAAATAGGTAAAGACAAAACCAAAAGGGCCAAAGGATCTAAAAAGCTAAAATTTGATGTCAGGATTCTAAATTTGTTTTTAAACCAAGAAGACCTGTGACAAGGCGTTCAAAAGAGGTATAAGAGGCGCTACCAGAAGCAAGTGAAACAGAGGAGGTGGCAAAATCTCATGAAGGACCTGTGACTTCATCAGAAACATCATCTCAGCTACATAAAAATGATAGAGGTAAGGTAGTTATCTCTCAAGAGGAATGTAGTGTTGAAGAGTTGAAAAAGAAATTGAAGTTAACAAATCTTGAAATTTCCAAATGAAGAAAATCCTCAAGGAAACATGCAATAAAGGAAGCTTATTTTAATAAAATGGAGGCTCTGTGGGAAGACAAAACTATTTCAATACCCGAAGTGGTCAACTGTCATGCTCAATACTACACCTGGTCAGTCCCTGCCATAAAGGAAGCAAAATACATCAGGAAAGTCAACACAAAACTGAGAGCTGGGATCAGAATTATGAAGAGGCAAATCGAAGATCTAAAGATACAACTAAGCCAGCATGAAGGACATCTTTAGCTAAAGGAAATACCATAGCAAGTAAGGCTAAGTCCTAAATTTTGATAGATTACCTTTTTTAAGTTTATCTTGAAGAATGGTGCCTATTTATTCAGGTTTGAACAGCTTCATGATAGTTAGAAAAGCCATTTTCAAGAAAAGGAAACCCCAAGAAAGTCAAGTTTCTACCTTAAACTGTGTTTTTGTAATTACATAGTAGTTTCGTAACACACTACGAAACTGCTGTAGATGATGCCTAATGCACAACTGTTTCGTAGCGTGCTACAAAACTGCTGTAGCTGCATATTATAATTCGGTTGAACAATTTTGAGTGACAAAAGGGAAATATTTTTGAAAGGGAATTTTTGAAAAGAATCATTTACAAAGTGCAAGCATCCAGCAAGGGCAAAACAAGCAGAGGAAAGATATATATGAAATCTAAGCTATTTGTGGTAAAAATGATCACAACTAGTATTGTTCATGGTATTTCAGGCAACATTAAAGAGGTTTTTTCTTCACACATGTATATGGGAAGGGTCTACAGTGCATGAAAAACATGGCAGTCCAATACATTTTTGTGTAATTAAAAAAGAACAACAGGGATAATTGATTTCGAAGATCCTTGTGGAGACCAAAAGCATAAAAATAGGGGCAATTTCCTAATTTCTAGGAGGAGTAAAGGAATGAGACATTAAGGGCCGGCAAGGAGTTTCAAACCTCCACCAAAGCTAAACTGAAGAAGGCCATGTATTAGAGAATGAGTTTGGATTGTAATAAATGCTACTACCAACATGATGTGGAGTTATACTCCTAATTGTTTTAGGTCTCTAGAACTTCCAGTTAGCAGTCAGTTGCATTTAATAGTTAGTTTAAAGTGTCAATAGGTGTCATAATAGGAAGAATTCGAGTTCCCCTCATGCTGGAGGAGGAATATCAGTTATGTAAAGAGCTCTATATATAGCAGAAAATCAGATGTAGAAAGGGTTGGAAAATTTCAGAGAAATAGGGATATTGTGCTTTGTGTAAGACTCTGTTTTAGTAATACAGTATTTGGCTTTGCTTCTCAGGAATCAGAAGGAATTCAATGTTCAGAATGTCTTGTATTGTCGTCTTCTCAGTATTTGCAGTGGTATGAATGTGTGATTACTTAGAAATCACTGATTGTGCTCTAATTTCCTTCATACGTTTATAAACTGTGTTGTCCCATATGTTTCTGATGTGTTCTAAATGTGTTGAATTCTAGATGCCCTGACTTCCATGTAAAGCTAATAGCATTTTCATACTGAAACAATTTTGACTCCATAAGCCCAATGGATATTTTCTAATTGTGTTTCAACCATTTACACTTTTTCATTTGTTTCATAGAGTTAGCCATCTTATTCATTATCAAAAATATTTAATCTTGTGAGAGAGCCCTCTTAGGTTGGGGAGGCTAAGCTTCAGTCAAAATTAGGTTTGAAACAGTTACTCAAGATCTACCTGATCAGCAGCCTTTCAGGGGTTGATTTTGAGATAACAATATCCACATTAGCAATGTGCTTGGGTGCATGCTTCAACCAATTGAGCTAATTTTTGGATATAAATAAATAGATACATAAGCCATGATCATCTCCTCCATGTTAGGAAACTAGTTGGCATAGAAGATTAGTAATGGGAAATGCTCAGGATAGGTATTGATCCCTGGATCATGTATAAGGGTCAATATAAAATCTTAGATGGGTTTCTAATTGTTGTACACCATCAAGGAATATACACCTTATAAAAAATATTTTAAATTCCAGTTTTGAGCATCAAGGTGGGAGAAGGGCAGGGAGATTGGGGAAATAGGGGATATAAATTAACAAATAGAATTCTTATGTTGAAGTTATTTTGAATAATGAAATTAGATTCGGTTCTATTCTAATTATCTGATCTAGTATAAGCATATCATAAATAAGAATTGCTCTACTAACCTAGGTTATAGAGTTATGTATTTGGAAGACTTGCAAGAGGAAAATTGTTTCTAGTAGTAGTTTTACCCTAGTTATCTTGTTGGTCAAAACAAATCTATAAATGGGAAATACTTTTCTAACCTAGGTTATAGTGCTATGTACTTATAAGATATGAAAGAAGAAATTTGTTTCTAGTAGATATCATTGGGAAGGTATTATCTCCTATGAAAAATCACGTTTCATGTAGGCAACTCTTTTAAATAAGGTTCTAAACAAGGATCATGTATATTGAAAAATGGTCATGATAGGGCCCCAACTTTTTATTGCGTTGTATAAAAATGAAGTAGACATAATTAACCACTTGTTATTGAATTACCATTTCATTGGTAAATTCTAGGATGCAACTCACACATTGATTAAGGGGAAAGGGTGATTGGAAGGAACATTATTGATATAGGACTTACAATACTAGTATGATATCCAAAGATAAAAATCCATAAAGCTTTGCGTTGTGTTATTGGATGGGCATTGTAGATTTCTAATAATTATATTATTTATCAAGATAAATAGTAATACCATCACATGTATTCTATATGATAATTTTTACTTACGAGGGAAATAAAGTCCATCTAATATTAAACCTCAACAGAATATTAATATCACGGAGATTGACAAATCTCAAGTTTATGGATTTATTATTATTATTATTATGGTGATTACTAAAGTGATTTTACTTATGTGAAAATAAGGTTGTTTTATATCACTCTAAACTCACACTATTACTTTTTCTAAGGGTATTAGTATTTCTATTAACACTGATCTCTTCAAATTTCAGGTGACTTAAGGTTTGTGATAGAATATAGGAAGGAGGATTATGTTTTACAGAACTTAATCCCAAATATGAAATATCTTAAAGACATTTAATTCTATTTTTTAAAACAAATCTATAGGGTACATAATTTTTTAGTTGAAGGTCTAGAATAAAATTTTCAATTATGTTTTTTTTGTGCATTATTGGGGCCTCTACACCAACCCTCAGCAAATTACAATAAGGACTCTTCTAAAATTATTATATTTTAACTTTTGATTGAATTTTTCAATTATTGATTATAAGCAATCCTTTTATATATATATATATATATATATATATATATATATATATATATATATATATATATATATATATATTAAAAAATAAAAATAAAAATTGAAAATTTTAAGAAATTGGGATGTGTATTTCTTTTGAGTTGCTTGATGTAGTAGGCGTTGGATTTCAAAATTCCTCAATATCTTTTTAGTTCTCATATCTTGATATCCAAGAATTTTCTTTGTTTGCAATAATATATTTCTTTAGAATACCCAAATATCGAGATATCTATTTTAGTTATCATATGAAGATATTCAAGTATTCACCTAGTTCACAATGATACATTCCTTTAGAAAGCCTAGATATCTAGATATCCCTTCTCAAAGTTTTTCGGTATATATATATATATATATATATATATCTATATATATATATATATATATATATATATATATATATATATATATATATATATATATATATATATATATATATATATATATATATATATATAGCTCAGAGAGAGAGTGTGTCTGGGTCGGAAATAATTGTTGTTCATCAATTCTACCTGAGACTCCCAGATGTCTAGATGATCTGAATCGGATAAGGTATTTCATTTTATTTACACATTTATTTTATTTTATTTTATTGTTTATTATTAAAAATTTTATGTTATCACACAAAAAGTAATCACCTAGCCATAATTAATTAGGTGAATTGAAATACACAATGTATTATGAGTTTTTACACATTAAAATCCACTTCCACCTTAGGAAATAGCCTAAGGAACCACTTTTCCTAAGTTATTTTGATTAATTAATTTACCCACATGCGAATAACACATAAATGCATTAATTTTATGTTATTCTCATATTTTTATCTATCAAAGTGGAAATAATTCCAAATATTTTTGCTCACATTTTCCATTTCCATAGGAATAATTCAGTAAATCATTTATTTATTGATTTTTCGTTAATTATTTAAGCATTCTTATTGAAATAATTTATTAAATCATTATTTATAAATTATTTGTAACTTATTTGACCATTTTGCCTAGAAGTAATTTAATAATCCCATTTGTTTATTAATTATTTCTTATTATTTTACACATTTTTATTAGTTAACTCAATAAATTATAAATTTTTTAGTTAGTTATCTAAATAAAGCTCATTGACCATTTCTTTGAACTTTTCATCTCACAAATAACAGGAAAATACCAAACTTGGTTAGGTTTTGATCTGATCAAACAAATATTTATTATTTGACCGTATCAAATCCAACCTAGCATTTTATTATAAATAGAGAGGTTTTCTCTCTTCATTTAACCATGACATTATCATCGCCAAACTTTTGGTCTTGGGACATTTGAGTTCTCTCCATTAGAGACTCACCACCTTCAATTTATTTTTTCTTTTATTTTATGAATAATGAAACTAGTCTCTTGGAGAGAGGAAGCCACTAAAATTACAAGGAAGAATCATAGAAGAACCCTCCTAAGGAAGAGGTCATCTTGAACCACTTTTAGGAATTCTCCACAGGTGAAACTTATATTACTAAAAATATTTGTTTTTTGGGCAATGGAGTTCCTCATAAGTTGTTATGTGTTTTAGATCTATTATCTATTGTTTGTTTTCTATTATTGCTATTCTTTTTATGTAGATATGGTAATAACACATGAATGATTACTACGTTTAGGGGTTAAACCTCATATTTGTTTGTTATCCTACTAACCACTATAGAAAAGGTTTTATATCCTCACCCTTGTGTACGAAAACATCTTACAAAATGGTGACTCCACTGGGGAATATAACATTAATCCTTGTCTTTGATGTTGATAAAGTAGACTCTCCTCATCTCCCCCCATCCATTGCTTTCTATATCATTTTATCTATCAAGCATGTTGTTGTTCAACGGTGTGTTGTTGATGAAGGGGCATCTATGTATGTGATTTTCACTTAGGTATTGAAACAAATAAGATCGCTGAAACTTTAGTCATCCATGATCATACTTAGAGTGTATGATGGTCATCCCTCATAACATGTAGCCTTGTATGAAAATTTCCCTATCGAGTTAGTCGGCAAGCAAGTTTTGATCAATGTGTTATTGATGCACCTTTAAACTATAATATCCTGCTAGGTTGTAGCTTCATGTATTCTGTTAGTGTCAGTCTTTCCAGCCTTCCTACAATGATCAAATATGCTCTTACAAAGTGGTCTCAGAGTGTCAAGGTCAAATTTTTTCATTTCAAGAGTCTTCAAGCAAAATTTGGTCACTAGGCATTAGGTCTAGGGTTTGCTTTCACTCTTTTCAAAGTTGCCCAAATGTCAGTCTATGTCACTATTCAGCTGAGTCTATCATCATTCATATGGTTTTTATCATCATTTCAAGTTCCATTGGGTCATTTTACAACTTATTCATGCTTCAGTTGTGCCTTGGTAAGGTCCATTTCCCTCTCCTAGGGTTTTGGAGGTAATTTCTCTTGGATGGTCAAATCATCGAAAAACTTTGTATCCTGATGTTCATACACCTTCCCCTATCCTTCATGTACCTTATTAAACACTTTCCATCACTGAGATTCCCCAAATTCCTCATTTTTACACAAACCCTAGTTTCTTGCTACAACTTGGCAATTTTCTAGGTTGGGCCTGTGTTTTGCCCTTTTGGACCCCTTCCCCTCACTCGATCTCTGAGATTCCACTTTCCCCTACTTCCTAACATCCCTCACTACTTCCCAAAATTTCCTCAAGAATTTAGAAGCCCCTTATCCCCTTCATTTCGCTTCATTTCGACAAAATCCCTTGTTTCACACATCAGGATAAGTTTCACTCAAAAGATATTTCAGAGCCATAAAAGATGAATTTTAGAAAACTGAGAGAGGTTTTTGTCCAAAACATGTCAAATAAGAAAAACCTCCTTCACTTTTTACACAGGTTTCATGGTTTTATAGAAATGTCAAAACTATCGTTGCCTCAGGAGAATTGAATGCACCTCTGAAGTGACCTTGGAAAAATCAAGTTTTCTCCTAGTTTGGTTGGTTAAATGACTTTATTTATGAGTCAAATGATAACTAGACACAAAGAGATTTCCAATGAGCTATCATGAGCTCAATTTGGAGTTGCGAAAGGCATTCCAAAGTTGACTGCAACAGCACTCTGCCTTGAGGCAGCCTCATTTGGCACATTTTGACCAGTCTTGGGAGATTTGATTATTGACAACTCAAATGAACTCCAAATTGAAAAATTTTATTTGGGTTGGAATGTAGACTCCAATCCCTTTCCAACGAGCTATCCTGCACCCAATTTGGACACCAGGAAAGCCTCCAAAAGCCTCCTGCAAAAGGCGCTATGCACTGAGATGGGCGCTACGCACTGGGCCTCACTAGCCAGTGTAAAAATACACAGGCGCTACGCACTCAGGTGTGCGCTATGCACTGGGTAAAATTTTTTTCTCCTTCATCCAGATTCATGCCAAATTTCCTCCAACTACTTTCAAGTAGTGTTATAGACATTTTTGTGCCTAACAACATGAAGCATGAAATGTCAATAATCTGAGGGATCCAAAGTCCCTAAACATGTTGTTCCTACCCCTAGAGGAACAAGGTCAGCAAACCACAGCACTAAAAATCAGTTATCCACCTGAAAACACTAAAAAACAAGCTATTTCTGGATCATGTCAGCTGCTCCACTGAGCATTTGCGCTGAATGTCAACTTCCCCACTCTGTACCTGCGCTGAATGTCAAAAGCAATGAAGGCTACCTGCGCTGGGCGAGATTGGCCAAGTGGCACAGTCATTCTGCAAGGTGTCAAATGCCCAGGAAGCTTCCAAAATGACACTTGGAT
Organism: Pinus tabuliformis; assembly: GCA_031772625.1. Taxonomy (NCBI): domain Eukaryota; kingdom Viridiplantae; phylum Streptophyta; class Pinopsida; order Pinales; family Pinaceae; genus Pinus; species Pinus tabuliformis. The sequence continues at coordinate 802,795,477 of CM062815.1, read as the reverse complement.
CAGGGAATTCACCTTGTGATGAGTAAGAGGATCTAGATCTCCAAGTGGAAGCAAGAAACTCCAAGTGGACTCAAGAACTGAAGTATAACTGAAGTGGGAGAGGACGCTAGTCAGCTTCATGCCAACCTCAAGCTGACTCATCCTTTCTCCAAATCTCCTATATATAGAGCTCTCTCATGAGGTCTAAGGAGGCTGGAATTTTGTGTAAGTAAGGAAGTGCTGTTGGTTTGAGTATAGAACTATTGGGTGATTGCTTTGAGGGAGGTGAAGAGGAGATTTCTTTCTGCTGGGAGGTGTTGCTGGATTGGGCCTCTTATGGTTGTAACACTCTCAGAACTTTACTTCTTCCATTAATAAAGCATTTGGGGTTCTTCTATATGCATGTATCTTTGTGGCGTATTGATGCTTGTATATTTGATTTATTCTAATCCTTGAATCAATTATGGATGTATGCTTCTTGTAGTTTCCCTTTCTTGTGCTTTTGCAGGATCTTTGTGTAGCTGGGCCAGTGAAAGAGCAAGGAGCTGGGAGCAAGCAGCAAAGAAGGAAGATTGGATCAACCATTAGCGGAAGATAACGGTTAGTGGATCCCTTTCTCCTCTCTCTTACATCTCATAAAGAAGTAATCTTGAATAACTTTACATTCAGTTGTTGCTGAGGTACTATCACCCTTAGAGTGGGATAGGGTCATTCCGTATTGGATACTTTTCCCAACAACAAATTGGCGACTCCGCTGGGGATCGTATCTTGTTGGTTGTTTGTGTTTTTGCTATTCATTTCATAAACAAAGGGAGTACTGAATCGAACTGTGTTTGAATCTTTCAAATACAAAGTAGAGGGCAGCTACTCTAGCTCAGTTTCTGGGCAAGTTTATGATTTGAAGAGCTGATCCACAAGGACTCTAATAAGCTCTTAGTGATAGCTTTTCATCCTCCTTGTCATCCCTTAGTGTGTCCTTGACTGATAGCTTCTGATTTGAGCTAAAACTGTGAATTTTTGAGCAATCTGTGACCCGGAAACTGAGAGAAACAAAAGTTTCGTTCTTCAGTGCAGGCTGTACAAAGGCTGTCTGCATTTCAGCGCAGTTCCCGAAGGGGCTACCTACGCTGAAGGTCAAACAAGCAGTGTACCACCTGCGCTGGACCAGTCTTGCCTTTGCTACTGGGGTTTCCTGCTGTTTCTTGCCCTGTTTTCACTCTTGTTTTTGCTGTTTGTTACCAGTCAGTGTGCCTATCTGAAACCATCTTTCCTTATCACTATTCCGCCTCGGTTGTATAAAGAAACTGTGTTTGTTCTTTGTGTATTTCTTATACATTTACAGTTTCCCATAACGAAAGTGAACTAGTCTTGCTGTGGCCTCTTAGATCTAGACCTGTGATAAAGTGTCGTTTTGATCTTAAGAGTTAGTTTGTTTGCTGTTCATAGCTGATTGAGCTTTTGCTTTCGTCATTTGGTTTGAGTTTATATATTTCTAGTGTCGAAACAAGTAAATCTTAAGGTGTCTTTTGATTTTGGACAAGCTTGTTTGCTTTCACTTGAAATTGAATTCAAAATTATACAACGACTTTCTTTTTGCATTACACCAACATTAAGAAAGAGAAAAGAAATACCTGCATCTTTGCATTTTGCATATAAGTTTGTATGTTGATTTAGGGAAAAAGTGCATTAGCGAGTGCTCTTTGATCTGTGTGAAAAGATTTTGTCTCTCTTTTCCCTCAGTAGTTAAGATTTTCATAAGTCAAAAAGATTGAAAAAGCTTGCTTCTCATCTTAGACTGCATTTAGGAATTTGTATCAATACATCTCGTGGTGAACCTTGAAAGGCAAACATTAAAAATATCAACTTAAAATATATTGAATGAACCTAACAACGCTTTGAAACATAACACAAACATCTAGAGGTCTAAGCTAGAGACGTGTTCCGGCGTCGTTAAACGTAGTGACTGTCGATCTCGACGAAGGTGGGTGATTCCTCCTGAGAGTCGGTGGCACTAATACGGACTTGTGCTCCCACGTACCGTCGTGTATATATTGGGAGACCCCTATAGGAATAAAGCCTTTATCCATAGGAATCCGTGTCGGCCGCCCTACTGATCGCAATGCAGTGAACACAGCATTCACGAAGATCGACCACTCGTACCGTAAAACGTATTCTGTGGTTTTGCAAAAAGTTTGGCACACCCTCTGCCTAGAACTCCAGAGCAGTTTCTTTTGGCCTTTTTCAAACTCTATAACTGAAAAAGTCCAACCGAGCATTTGTCACTTCGGGCTCGTTAATACATCGAAGGAGACTAGAGTCATCTTTAGCTTTTTCTCGACTCTTAAAAAGTGAAAAAGCAAGTTGTGTCTAAAAGCGTCTAATAAAATTCATTCAATTCGGAAACACAAATTTCCCCTTTTAATATTTTAGTTGATCGAGTAATCCGCAATCGTGGAAGAAAGTCAATTGAAACCCCGTCGTTCGCGGAGGCTTACGAGTCAACCGTCTTTGTCCCCGGAATCGAAAACAGTACGAGCAAAGGGAACTCGTTTAACCGGTTCAAAATCTCCTTTGAAAGTTAGAACAAGTGTTCCAACTGCATCCGAGGTTCCGGTTACTCCTTACATTTCTGGAAACCCTACCTCTATAGAAGAAGTTCAACATCCACAGAAGGACAGTAATACTGATCCTAGTCTGGGGGCAAATACTTGTGTAACTGAACCATTTCCATCTGTAACCGGTCCAGAAAGTTTTGTTCCTCAAACAACTGTCACTGTCGAAGCAACCACTTCTTCGGCACCAGAAATATTTTACGGACCTGACGGTCTTCCTCTTCCACCGGGTTTGATTGCGATAGAGGAAATTGCAGAGGATCCGCAAGCAAGTACTCCAACTCATTTTGGAGTAGGGGTCACTCTCTTTCCTTCATCAGAGGTTAATCCACCACAAGTGGAAGTCCCTGTAGAATCGCTAGGCAATCTATTGGATAGACTTAAAATGTCTGAACAACCGTCATCATCTAGGACTGTGTCAAATGACACAGCGACGGCAGAAGCCCCTGCCGTCACTCTAACGATGTTTGCCGGCATACCAGTTGTCCCAACTAGCTCTCAACAGCTAGAAGGAGTTCACCAAGGGACTATTTCGACAGTATGGTCTATTCCAGTTTGTTAATCCGGAGTAATACCCGGTAATTCTTATGTTGAAACTCGACAGATTGATCCTCATGGAGGTCAATTTGGGCCATCTAGTCCTCAGGGACTAACAATCCCTCTGAGTTCCGGATTGCTACCATATGGGGGGCAGTATGCCCTTTCATTACCTCCTCCGGGAGGATATCCATATGGCAGTTCTCAACAGTATTCAGGTTATACTGGAATTGCATCAAGTAGTTGGGTACCTATGCTACCTCAACAACCAAGGATTGTATATTATATGCAACAGTGTGTACCTGTGACGAACATCCCAACCACACCGGCTATTGTAACTGTGTCTCAAGTTCAAGCGATACCTGTTACATGTCAACCTCAGATTTCTCAGGTTGTAATGCAACAGTCGCTTGACCATGGGTCACAACCACAATCACCAACTGGTGGGACGACACAAGTACAAACGGGTACAATTACCCCACACCTTGGTCCAATGGTTAGCATGGCGCAACAGAACATGGCGTCACAACCATGGCTTGTACAATACCAACAACCGCAGTTCCAGCAAGTGTACCAAGGTTCTGAGCAGCAGATCTTTGCGAATAGTGGACAACCGTATATCCAAAACGGTCAAAACCAACCACTTTAAAGTGGTCAAGTCCACCAACCATATCAATCATACCAACATCAATTACATTATGCTGGTATGCAAAGGCCCACTGCTCAAGCGATTCCATCGTACCCTGGTTACGCTTCGCCTAACCTGAATCAACAGTTACCATTCGTGGCAACTTTAGAGTTACCTGATTTACACCGGTTAACAAACGATCCGATTGCTTATGCCCCTTGGTGGCCAACGATTCCTCACAAACTTCCATCTGACATTCCTAAATTCAATGGAAATCCAGGTGAAGACCCGTCGAATCACGTGATGACTTTTCATCTGTGGTGTTCGTCGAACACCCTTAATGACGATTCGATAAGGCTTCGCCTTTTTCAGAGGACATTGACAGGTCCAGCGGCTAAATGGTATATTGAATTGCCAAGAGCCTCTTTCGACAACTTTAGTTCCCTAGCCACGACTTTCTTAACCCACTTTCAATTACCGATAAGGTATGAAACGGGAACAGAAATATTAACCAACTTCAAACAGACAACTGCTACCCATATATCTGATCATATACATGAGTGGCGTCATCATCGTAGGATGGTGAAAACATATGTTCCCGATCAGCTATTAGCTGAATGGTTTATAAAGTCGTTACTTCTGGCTATTACGGAAGATGTGGCCAAGGGGGGAGTCGTAACAGAGGAGCAAGTGATTGCTCGTGCACAATATTTGGACTTAGTTTATACTCAGTCCGGCACACTCTATGACAAAATACCTGACACCCCTAGACCAGAGTTTTCAATTCCTCCCCCTCCTAAATCAAATAGTGACTCTCATGCCGGTGATGGCGTGATTGGCACAGCAAACACGAAATCGATAAAGGCTTCGTCAAAGAAAGCCCGTAAGAATTCGGATCAAAATGCAAAAGAAGAAATTCTTGCTTCGGAAGTAAATGCCGTATCAGAAGATAAAGGCAAAGAAACCAATCAACCAGGAAGCAAGAAGAAGCAAAACAAAGGGAAGAAGAAGAAACAAGGTGAGTCATCCCCTGGAAAGAATTCTTCAAACCCTCCTGGCAAAGGAAAACAAAATTATCCATGTCTAATATGTGATGATAAGGATCATAACACAAAGAATTGCCCATTCAAAGCTGAGTTAAAGAGGTTCTTTAAAAGTCCCCAAACATCAGCTGTGTTAACTGATCCGTTTCCCAACCCAGGTCAAAATCTGGTTGATAGTGGAAATGCTTCCCCGTCGCAAGTCCTTATGTTGTCGGTTTCGAAACAGCAGAATGATGCTTTGATTTCGACAAGGAACAAAGATTATGGGAATCCTCAGGTGTCGAACGAAAAAGGTAAAGATCAACCAAGTAGTTCGACAACAACTTCGACAGAAGTTGTAACGCCCACCATCCCTGAATTAACAATAAAACCGCCGAAGGGTGTAGTACACAAGTCGACATTTAATCCTCGCGCCAGAGCGGCGCAACATTATAATATAGTGGAAGATTTGGCCCAATCGCCATCCGCTATGTCGACTCTTGAAGTGCTACAAAATTGTCCAACCCAAAGGCAGGCGTTGTTATCAGCAATTGGTGGGGTTGATCCTAAGGATTCCAATCTTGTATCCTTTGATCACAAGGGATATGATCCTCAGTTACCAGCTCAGCTAGCTTTCCTTATTCAAGTGAAAGCACTCAACAAAACTGTTCATAGAACAATAATTGATGAGGGAGCCTCGACATGTATTATGTCAATGAGTTGCTGGAAAACTTTAGGATCTCCAACCTTGTCGCGATCTTCGACGACATTAAAAGCTTTCGACGGAAGGACTTATACCCCTTACGGTATCCTTAATAACTTGAAAGTTGAACTAGGAGGAAAGACAGTAGAAATTGATGTAGAAGTCATTGATGGAAATCTTGACTATAACATCCTACTGGGTAGACCATGGATTTATGCCATGGCAGCTGTCGTGTCGACTTATTTTAGGAAGATCGCATTCCCGTTTGAAGGAGGGATTACGATCGTCGACCAACAGAATTTCCTCCCTAATGGTTCACAAGTTACAGGAAGCATTCCCATGATCCATGAGAGCAACCATTCAATTCAAGATATCGGAGTAGGATTATTGAAAGACCCCACATTGATGGGAACTTTCGCGCTACCACCTCCTATTTATACAGGAAATGTATCGTTTGTAGCAACCTGCAACATGATATCTTCCACGAAGGCAACATGGATCATTCAATGGTTTTGCCCCCAAGCCCTTTAGAAATATTTTAGCAATCAATGTTTCAAGCATGGGAGGCGAGCCCAAATCAACGCTCGTCAAGCGTTTGGGTAGATAGATCTAGAGAATATGGAACCCCATTAGATCCTTGGTCGAAAGTACATGGGACTGACGAAGGAATCTTACAATCAATGATGATTGAGGGGGCACCATGGAATGATCACCAACATCGTTCCCTTCTTCCGGAATATGAAGAAGATACTCAAAGTGACCTTTATCACCCTTCAGTATTTGAGTTCCTAACGAATACTGTAAATACGGTGGATTCCGAGCGAAACCTATCCAATATTGAAGAGACTATAGCCATAAATATCTCGACTAAAACAGATGTTGTAGAGAATATTTATGTCGGCAAAGGTTGTTCCCCTTCAGAACTGGAAATATATAACGCTCTTTTTCGCGAATTTAGAGATGTCTTTGCTTGGTCATATGATGAAATGCCAGGCATTGACTCGAGTATCGTTGAACATGAAATTAAAATGTATCCTGATGTCAAACCAGTAAGACAACGGCTTCGTCAGGTGCACCCGAAGAAAGTCGCTGCCATTAAGGCGGAAGTTGAAAAACTCCTCCATGCTGGATTCATCTACCCGGTTCCTCTAACCGATTGGGTATCGAATATTGTCCCTGTTATGAAGAAACAAGGGACGATTAGAGTGTGTGTTGATTATAGGGATGTAAACCAAGCTTGTCCGAAGGACAACTACCCTACACCCTTCATCGACCAGATAATTGATGAATGCGCCGGATGTGAAATCTTTTCATTTATGGATGGATTTTCCGGGTATAATCAAATAAATATCCGCCCACAGGACCAGTCAAAGACTGCATTTATTTGTCCGTGGGGCACATTCGCTTATCGAAAATTACCCTTTGGTTTAAAGAACGCAGGGGCGACGTTTCAGAGGGCAATGAATTATGCCTTCCATGACATCAAGAACATTGTTCAACCTTATCTCGACGATCTTCCGGCTCATTCGCGAAAGCGGACTGATCATCCGAAGCATTTAAGAGCGATATTTCTACGTTGCCGACACTACAAGATAAGACTCAATCCGCACAAATGTGTGTTTTGCGTCGGTTCTGGTCGTTTACTTGGCTTTGTAGTCTCTAAAGATGGGATTCGTCTCGACCCCTATAAGGTTCAGGCAATCATTAATTTGCCTCCACCTTCAAATTTGCTTCAGATTCAGAAACTCCAAGGGAAAGCAAACTTTCTGAGGAGGTTCATTCCAAATTACGCAGAACTTGCTAAGGGTTATACTCGTCTTTTGAAAAAGGATGTACCTTTTGTCTGGGACCAGGTGGCGCAAGCTTCTTTTGATGCTCTGAAAGATTGTCTAGTAAAAGCATCATTAATGTACGCCCCGGACTATCAAAGAGATTTTAACCTGTATCTAGCTGCAGCAGATACGACCATTGCGATGGTTTTAGTTCAAGAAGTCGATGGAATAGAACATCCTATCTATTATTTAAGTAAAAACTTAAACGATACAGAAAGTAAATATTCTTATGTTGAAAAACTAGCGCTTGCAGCTGTTCAAGCGATTCAAAGGTTTCGACATTATGTCCTCTTTCGGAAAACTACCATCCTGTCAGATTGCAACCCCATGACTTATATACTGTCGCGACAGTTGCTGGGGGGAAAATATTCAAAATGGATAGCGATCCTTCAAGAATTTGATCTGGAATTTGTAAAATCCAAATCAAAGAAAGCTCTAGTTTTCGCAGAATTATTATGCGATCTCCCATCGTTGTCCAACGATGAAACATCGGAAGAGTCAATCGTGGACGAAAGTTTGTTTCTGATATCTGTAAGCGATGAGTGGTATGGAGATATCATAGTTTATCTCCAAACCCAAAAGTTCAGGCCTAACACCTCTCGCTCCGAACAAAAACGTATACGATACCAAGCAAAAGACTACATGATCGTCGGTGATACACTTTACCGTCGTGGTGTCGATACAGTTCTGAGGAGGTGCCTTACCCATGAGGAGGCCGAAAAAGCCCTGAATGATTGTCATTCAGGCGCGTGTGGAGGGCATCAGTCTGGATATGCAACAGCACAAAGAATCTTACGAGCAGGATACTTCTGGCCAACCATGTTCAAAGATTGCATAACCGCAGTCAGAAGTTGCCATGCTTGTCAAATCTTTGATAGCAAAACCAGACGACCACCCGCACCTTTACAGCTGATAGTTGCTGTTGGGCCCTTCGCCAAGTGGGGCATCGATTTCATGCAATGTAACCCCACCTCGACCGGGGGCATGGGTATATTATAGTCGTTGTTGACTATTTTACCAAATGGGCCGAGGCGATGCCTACATTGGATAACACTGGTGAAACAGCTGCCCTTTTCTTTTTCAATCATGTAGTCGCCAGGTTCGGCGTACCACAGGCTATAGTTACAGATCATGGATCGCATTTTCGCAATCACATGATGGTCGAATTAGCTGCCAAGCTAGGGCTATCTCACGACAGCTCTACCCATATTATCCGCAAGCCAACGGACAAGTTGAGGCAATCAACAAGGTCCTGAAGCGTATGTTGCAAAGGATGATCGGGGTTCATAAAAGAAGATGGCACCTAATCCTGTACTCAGCTTTGTGGGCTTACCGGACCTCGGTAAAGAACGCAACCGGGTTCACACCTTTTCAACTGGTGTATGGCCTGGAAGCAGTCTTACCGATCCAGTGCGAAATTTCGTCGCTTAAACTCGCAATCAATCTTCTCCCCGGAACTTCAGAAGAAGAGGCTCGTTTCTTGGAATTAATCCAGTTGGATGAAACCCGTCGTGACGCCGCTTTGGCTAACGAAGCTCATAAGAAACGAGTCAAGGCTCAGTTCGACAAAAATGTCAAACCCCGTGTCTTCTCAGAAGGTGATTTGGTCTTGCTTTATGATCAAGAATCCGATAAATTGGGAGCAGGTAAATTCAAGTCCTTATGGATGGGCCCCTATATTGTTAAAAGGGTGTTAGCAAAAGGAGCCTACGAGTTAATGGATTACGATGGAATTCCACTGGCGCAGCCCCGCAACGGGTTGTACCTCAAGCGTTACTATGCTTAAATAGTAACCTGCATGCTTTTGTTGTATTTTGTTTTCGCTAAAGTGTTTGTTCTGGTCGAGTGATCCACCTTTTTCGTTCGCTGCAGATGTCAAACCTTATGGAGACATGTGTTGGATATGCCGACGGAGCGAGTCGTAGTTCGCGGAACCTATCCTCCGCAGCCTGGGCCATTTTTGATCCAAGCGGCGAGTTAGTAAGTTTCAGAGGTGTATGTATTGGGCAATCAACGAATAACATCGCTGAGTATAGCGCGTTGATAGAACTACTCTCTGATGCCATCACACGTGGCATACGCCGACTAATTGTCAGGCTAGACTCACAGCTCGTAATACTACAACTCAATGGTATATATTCTGTTCGCAATCCAGCTATTTATCGCATGTTCCTAAGGGTTAAGATCTTGGAAAGACGATTTGATTCAATTCAATATCAACATATTTCAAGAAACTTAAACACATTAACTGACTCATTAGCAAACTATGTGTTAGATAGACATTTGCAACATTTATAAAAAGGACACATCATCAAAGATTGTACATATGGATCACGAATCAACCAGAATAAAACCTGAAAATCAAAATATATAAGCTGTTTATATAAGTTCATACATAATGTTCTGTAACCAAGACAAAATTGGTCATATGACCTAAAAACTCAAAAAGATGCTAGGGGGCACCCTAGCCTAGTGGTGCTCATGATAGCACGTCACGGCCTGTGCAATCATGCGCAAGAGACGAGTCCATCGTCTAGGCACACCAATAGTATGCCGCTGCATCTGTAAAGGTAACTCGTCAATCTGTACATCCGGAAGGCCACGAGTAAGGCTCTCAACCTGCTCCTGCACAGCTGTAAGGGTCTCAGTGTCGTCAAGATCGCGAATAACAACTCTCCTAGCAGGCTCCCCTACCGGGGCAGCAGCTGGCGATCTCGGACGAACTGCTGGACGAACAGGACCAATATCTGCATGCACCCAAGAGTACAATTAAAAGTCTTGATAGAATAAAGCACAACAACATTATGAGTAAGAACAATAAACAGTAATATGGTCAAGGAGTTTACCAATGGCTCCCCACTGCTCGCCATCCGGTAGCACCAAATCCGGATCGCCTCGGAAATCCATACCCACATATGGATACTCAGAAAACGCCATCTCCTGGCGCTCGAACCACCTAAAGAAGGCCTCAGTAAAAGTAATCTGAGGTTGACCTGCATGCCTAGACATGTGGTCAACCCACCTCTGCATGCGTGGCTCGGTCGGAGAAGGCAAGTCAAGTATGATGTACTGAGGCTGCATCAGTGGGATTTTCTCCAAGGCGAAGGCAGTCAGAATAGAACCAAATCCAAAGTTCTTCAGCTTCCCGTCCTTTACCTTGGTCAATTGACTTTTCATCTGAACAAGTACTGTATCACACCAGTTGAATACTTTCGGTTGGAGACACTCCAAGGCGTGCTGCATATAAGACCTGTTGGCAACATGTAGAGCTGCGCTGCCGGCCATCCTACCAATAGTGAACAGAATGGACCTGAGAGCCCGATCAGTAATCTCACGGATAACAATCTTGCCGTCTCTGCTCGGCTGAGAACCTTCCCTGCAATACTGGCGGACATAATCTCTGGTGGAATCAGTCCCCCGGTCCGTACCTGATAAGGAAATGGGGGCACCTCGTCTTGACAATCCAGTCAAGAAGTACATGTCCTCTATAGTCAAGGGGATGGTCTTCCCCCTAATCTGGAACACTTGGTTAATAGGATCCCAAGCATCAAGCATATACTGCAGTAAAGAAATCTGTGCTCTCATGCTAGAGATACGGAAGAACTTCAGGCCACAGTTCCGCAACGCGTTCACCGTGACCGGGTCATGGAGGGCAATCATGTCCTCCTCTTCATGTTCTCGTTCTCGCCATGTAAGGGACATTTTGTTCAAGGTTCCCTGCAAAGCAAACAAGAGAAAGAGTGAATTCCTGATTTGATGAAAAACTGGCGAAAAATCATCAAAAATAACCTTAAAACTCAGTCTTTGAGAGCCCAGCGTAGGCAGGAAGTCTCCCACTTGCGCTGAGGGTGAGGCTTCCTTAAGGCAGCTTGACCTTCAACGCAGGTTTCGAAAGGGAAACCTGCGCTGATCTTAGGGCGTCCTGGCAAAACCCCAGGGGCTCAGAAAGACCGGAAAACAGGCAAAAAACAGGAAAATGAAACCGTGAAAAGAAAGAGCTAGGGTTTAGCTCCTACCTGGTCCAGACGGCGCTGAAAATCGTCCGCAGAATCTCCCGGAATCAGCTGGTGAAAATCAAGGGGGAAGAGGCACCTCCAGAGCTCCAACAAACCAAATGCAAATGAAATGGTAAATGAGAGGTAAAAACACCTTTTAATGGCTTTTTACACAGTTTAAAGTGAAATATTAGGGTTATAATCTCATTTTCATGCAAATATTATTCATTTCTAACAAAGTTTGTTGCAGCAATTGAAAAAGTAGTACTATATTTGAAAAGAGAAAAGCTAGTAATGGTAAAAAATCAAAATTTGACCATATGTTCGAGCAGTTTTACCGTGGAATTTATGCTCGTTAAAAAATAGAAAAGCGAGATCCGAGCAGTTTTAACGCGGAATTCATGCTCGTTAAAAAATAAACATAAGCATTGAGCAGTGTTTTGGCGCATTCAAGCTCATTAAAAAATGAACCCATCTCGATAAATAACCATTGTGATCGTAAATTTATTAGCCATAAAAAGCCTTGGTCGTGTTTACACCCGCCACCTCCATTTCATTTGGCCAATCGTTCACCTCCATATGATTGTTTACCCATTTTGAGGAACAGCTGCGAAGAGTGATTTCACTTAGCCATCCTTGTGACACTGCCGTGATTGGAAAATTCCAACCTGTACCTGGAATCTGCTGCTATCCCTGTTTATCACTCGTTCCTCAAAAGACGAGTCTTCTTTGAGCTCTTTTCTCCTAACTCGTAAAATATGAAAAGTTTGCCGAGTTTTGGCCTTCCAACTCGTTAAAATGACCGGAAGGGATATCCCTCCTCTAGATTTTAATCTTTTTGGACCTGAGGGATTATTGCACAAAAAGATCGAGCGCTTGTTTTGTTCGGCTCGTTAAAACAATCGAAAACTCATCCCTTCTGTATTGTTTTATACTTTTTCGAACTTAAGGGATTAGATGACGAAAAAGGAATTTTGGAGTTAACTTTCTGTACCTTTTCAGACTCTCTAAAAATGAAAAGGACCGAGTTTTCCTTGTCGTTAGACTCGTTAAAATGATTAAATAGCGACAAACTTGTCTTTAGACGAGAACGAGTTTCCCTATCGCTAGGCTCGTTAAAACATAGCGATGGGCTTGCCCGAAGGGAAGGTTATAGAACACGCATATGTTATCCTCCCCAAGCTTGACAAAAATAAAGAGGTACTGGTCAGAAATGACTGGGGAAAAATTGGGAGAACCTCAAAGCTTTAATGGTAGCAAGTCGCTCTTGAACATGACACTTTGTCCTCCGTATCACATCGGGTTGGGTTGTTTCATTCACCGGTCTCATCACCATGGTCCTCGCCAAACCATCCACATTTGGGGTAATGCTACCGATCCATCACATCAGTGTCGTTATATGTTCAAGAGATGTTGTTCAGAAAGAGTCAACCGTGTCCCATCCACTGCCATACATTATCCTTCATCCACCCATGATCGCCACCCTGAATCATATTTCACAGATTGTTTTCACCTCCACTAAAATCATTAGCTCCGTTCCGTGTCATTGATGTGGGATTCATTAAGGCCCTCCTTTGACGGATCGCTTCTTGTCGACTTCAGCTCATTATCCAAGAAGTTGATCTAGGAACAACCCCCTCAGTACTTTGAAGCTTGCATGCCTCAATGGCAAGTTTCTCACTTCCGGCGACAGGTATACATCAATGACCTTCGACCAGAAGATTTTGCGTGGTGTTCGACGCCAAGTCCTTTATTCACACCACGTGAATTGTACTGCAGTACCTTGAGGGTCATTGTCATTATTGGTGATTCCTCTCGCGCTTGTTAACGGTTTACATTATTGACCGGTAATCAAGCGATGTCTTTCCATGTTCGACTTCAGCGCAATTCTCACATGGATCGACTTGTACTTAGAGTGAAGATCGAACGAGTTTGAAGACCCCGGATCTAGTTTCATCCATCCGGGCTGCGATATATATTCAGGATATAAAGACATTCGATATGTACATCATTGCAACAGATGATCATCCTACTCAAAGGATGATAATTTCAGCAGAGAATTATCAGTCTACCATCAGACGATCGTCTGTTCTATGTACCAAAATGAATTTATAAAGCTGAGCATGGGAATGCCCGCCTCAGCTAGATCATGAAAGCAGAATGAAAAATAATGTATTGTATTGTATTTTATTACAGGGCACCTCTCAGCGATTGAATGAACTTCGGATCCTCCTGATAAAGCATTTCACCCGCTAAACGACCTCATACTTTAGGGGGCAACTGTTATAGACATTTTTGTGCCTAACAGCATGAAGCATGAAATGTCAATAATCTGAGGGATCCAAAGTCCCTAAACATGTTGTTCCTACCCCTAGAGGAACAAGGTCAACAAACCACAGCACTAAAAATCAGTTCTCCACCTGAAAACACTAAAAAACAAGCTATTTCTGGATCATGTCAGCTGCTCCACTGAGCATCTGCGCTGAATGTCAACTGCCCCACTCTGTACCTGCGCTGAATGTCAAAAGCAATGAAGGCTACCTGTGCTGGGCAAGATTGGCCAAGTGGCACAGTCATTCTGCAAGGTGTCAAATGCCCAGGAAGCTTCCAAAATGACACTTGGATCAGGGAATTCGCCTTGTGATGAGTAAGAGGATCTAGATTCCAAGTGGAAGCAAGAAACTCCAAGTGGACTCAAGAACTGAAGTATAACTGAAGTGGGAGAGGACACTAGTCAGCTTCATGCCAACCTCAAGCTGACTCATCCTTTCTCCAAATCTCCTATATATAGATCTCTCTCATGAGGTCTAAGGAGGCTGGAATTTTGTGTAAGTAAGGAAGTGCTGTTGGTTTGAGTATAGAACTATTGGGTGATTGCTTTGAGGGAGGTGAAGAGGAGATTTCTTTCTACTGGGAGGTGTTGCTGGATTGGGCCTCTTATGGTTGTAACACTCTCAGAACTTTACTTCTTCCATTAATAAAGCATTTGAGGTTCTTCTATATGCATGTATCTTTGTGGCGTATTGATGCTTGTATATTTGATTTATTCTAATCCTTGAATCAATTATGGATGTATGCTTCTTGTAGTTTCCCTTTCTTGTGCTTTTGTAGGATCTTTGTGTAGCTGGGCCAGTGAAAGAGCAAGGAGCTGGGAGCAAGCAGCAAAGAAGGAAGATTGGATCAACCATTAGCGGAAGATAACGGTTAGTGGATCCCTTTCTCCTCTCTCTTACATATCATAAAGAAGTAATCTTGAATAACTTTACATTCAGTTGTTGCTGAGGTACTATCACCCTTAGAGTGGGATAGGGTCATTCCGTATTGGATACTTTTCCCAACAACAAGTAGGTTCTTTATGTTTTCTCAGTGAATTTTAGACATGATTATGGTGTTTTGAAGTGGAGAAACAAGTGTGAAATGTAAAACCCTATGTTTATTTCCAAATTCACTTCTTAGGGTTTGAAACAAATATTAGGGATTGTGTGGGTTGATATATGCCTATGTCATCTATTTTCAGTGGTGTCCATGCTCATTGTGAACCTTAGCCTCACACTCTCTTTTTTCCATTACATCCCTGCTGTCATTGTTATGGCCATTGTCATTTCCACCTCTTTTCTACACACTTGTCAAATTCTTTCATAATCAAAGCGATGACTGTTTTTTCATGCAAACTCATTTGACAAAACTATTCTCATTGTGGCTTTCCTATGATACTTTGATACACATGTGACATATTTGGAAATTGCACCAAACTCTCATTCTTCATCTCATTGAAAGCCAAATAGACTTTGAAACACCATGAAGGTGGATAGACAGTGACTTTACAACTAAAACTGCATGCACCAGAAGGACACTAAAACGTCGAAAAAGGGAGGATAGACTCTGGATTTTGGCTGAAGCCTCTTTGACTGAGCATAGTACTTGATTGGGGACCCCCAGCCCAAATTTCAACAAGTTCGGGGAAAATTTTGTCAATTTTGAAATTTTTGTGTAAAAAACAGGTTTTTTGGCTCAACACATAGCGCGCTGCGCGCTACCCATAAGATTGGGAGGTCCAAATCACGAAAGGTTTGCATTTTTGGATTTTTCATGATGAAATACACCTGCTCAGCTACTGCCAAGGCATTTCATCAAGGTTTGGGTCTTCAAGAGGTCACAAAACATGCAAAAAATGACCTCACTGCCCCTTTTTGGACACACAGGAAGCAGCCTTGGAAGAATGCACTTTTGGAGGGGCAAATGGACATCAAATTAAAAAAGTCCACTTGGGTTGGAAAGTAGACATCCATGGATTTCCAAAAATCCAACCTGAGCTCAATTTAGAAGCCGGGAAGTGCCCCAAAAGCAGGTGGAAAGGCGCACTACGCATAGGGATTAGGCGCGCTACGCATCAGGATTTTTTGCAAAGTTTTCATCTTCAGCTCAGGAAACGAAGCCAGTTTGACCAGTTTTGACTTGTGATGGGATTTTTCACCCTCCTTGATGTAATTAATGGAACTTTATGTTGACTTGACACTTATTTACCTATTCTAGATGATTCATTCATAAAATAGCAAGAATTTAATGAATGAATTGGTTTCCTAGCTTATAGAGGCAAGTTGTTTTGACTGCCTAGATTGTAGTGCTTTGTTTAGAATTGGTTGAAACAGCTCCTAGGATGATGAGCTAGACCCCTAGAGGCAAGGGAATGTGTTAGCTTGCCTATATTATGTATTTTCTTAGTCATTTTTAGGGTTGGACTCTTGGGAATAGCTTGATACACTATTGTACATATTTTATCTGCAATTTTGGCAAAGGATAGACCAGGGTTTTGCAGCACTATTTGGGATTCATGTGGCCTTATGTGTTGATGGTGTGTTTCTATCAGTACTTGTAAGCTGTGTATGTGTATCACTTTCCTTATTTAATCTTCTGCAATTAAACAAATGAAGTGTTAAGGTAGAATCCATAAATTTGCTATGCTCTGCCTTTAAGTTTGTTTAATTTTCCATGTTTTCTTCAGTTTAAGGAGAATCCTTGAGACTTCCTTGCTCTCCTTAGCTCCTCACCTGTCAGGACTATTCATTCATTCACTTTAAAGGCATCAAAACAATCGCCTATCTTGCCCCAAGTAGACCTCTGCAAAAGCTGTGCCTCATCCCTGCACCCAAAATTGCCTTTCCCTTGAGTTCAACAAACTTCAAAAAATAAATTCCATAGTCCTCGTACTTCATACCTAGCCTAAAATTAGTCATCAATTAAGTCATCTCGAGCCTCTTTGATTACCTTTTACCGAGATTGATTGGAGAGAGCCCTCTCCTGTCCTCGTAGGGATAGCTACGAGGCTGAGCGTGGTTTGATGTGGCCTCGAGTTTTGCCTTCCTCAGCCTGAGGCGAATTCGAATGCTAACATATGCCATGAAGGAAGTCTATTCCTATCTTTTTTGTACCACAATCTTCCCCCAAAAGG
This sequence comes from Pinus tabuliformis, assembly GCA_031772625.1. Taxonomy (NCBI): domain Eukaryota; kingdom Viridiplantae; phylum Streptophyta; class Pinopsida; order Pinales; family Pinaceae; genus Pinus; species Pinus tabuliformis. The sequence goes on along the minus strand of CM062815.1, from coordinate 802,778,720 downwards.
GGAAGATTATCACTATCAACTAGTTAACATACTACAATTCGTAGCTTCAAGTTTATCCTGAAAATTTCATTTCTTAATGGTTGCAATGACACATTTCCCTCTCTCACCGAGATTAGTCATGGACTCTATAAATATTCCTATTTTCTTGGAGCATATTATGGCACACTTTCTGGTTTGATTACACCTAGTCTCTCTTAGGCATGCATGGTGATTGGGTCTCAAGCTATTAAGTAGCCTAGTCTCTCTTTCCAACATCCCTCTCCTGAGTAATAGGCTACCACAAATTAAACTAATGTACTAAGGAGTGTTCCCATTGGTTATTGTTCATTTGGTTAGATATATTTCTTATTCCCACCACCAAGAGTAATTAGCACACTTGTGATGACTATGTTGAATTTTCCTAATCCACAATAAATTCCAGTTTGGTACCTGCATCCTCCTACCAATACCCATCCTAGCCATCTCAAACCATATTTGTATTTGAAACCGTCCAACCTATCATGAGGGCCCCCTCCATTACTTCAATTATACTTTAGCCTCAACAAGAGTCTGCTCCTACTATACAAGCATCTAGTTAGGGGGGAAAAACTAAGAAGAAGGGGGGAATTGATAAGACATCCCTGACTATAACCTCTCAACCTTATGCACCTAAGCCTACACCATAACGTTCTTTGTCAGGGGAGTACTCATCACCATTTTTTTCATCTGATCTATAGGGATAATCATGTGAACTGTAGTCCACCATTTTTCTTGTCATCTTGATCTTCTACTTCCTGCAAACATATCATGTCAGATAAACCATACAAACATCATTAAAATAACTTAATGAAGTTCATGGGAGGCTATCTCTTCTGCAAAATAAATCTGGATTAGCACAACGTATTTATATATAATGAAATGAACATATCAATCACCAACCTCTACATGATGGCACAACTGCAACAATGACCATTAAAATGCATTCATAATGAACACATATACGACTGACATGCATTCTTGAAAAGCACATTCTGCCGATCTAGTCCAAGTGTTTTAACTTGGCGGTTATGATATCAATATGTGGTATTAGATATCACCCAAAGAGAATGAAACCCACTCTGATACCAATATGTAACCACCCCTCCCATATTTACCCAATTTCACTGGCTTGTCAGGGTAAACATGAGACAAAGAGTTACTATGACATGACATGGCCTACAAGATCTAGTTAAGGAAGTGAGGCCTACAACTAACCATGAACTGCCAACTCACAACATTCCTTAGGGCTACAAGGAACTTTGGGGCCAAAGGACCACCCCAAGTGACCAAACCCTAAGTTTGATCTCCTTTTCACTGACCCAGGCTTCCAACTGCATGCGTGATGACACCTAGGTGTAGTTGAATGCCTCTAATCGCATTCACAACACTGCCTGAGTGTGATTGTGACCTAAATTGTCCAGTTTAGAGGGTGCGACCTTGCTATCTGAGCCAAAATTCCATGTTAGCCTCGAGAACACTACCCAAAACTGCCTTAGTCTTCTCAAAAGCATCCATTACATGACAACAAGGATAAAAATTGAAATTTGAAGGAAAATATTGACCTAGACTGCCTAGAACATAAAAGAAATTTTGTCAAACACATGGAAAAAATGTAAGCTACAGGTCATGAATGCATATCTGATCATAAAGTTTGAGATTCATATGAGAATCACTGAGAAGGCCCTATGCCCTCTCCACATTGCTACAAAAACACTTATTAGTCCATACATCCATCAATTTATCAATAGCTAAACAATTCATGACAAGAGCCATAAAAGATACACATAATATGAAAAACATATAACTAGAAAATAACCAACATATAAACCATGGAAACTTAGCCATGATATTTCCAAAATAATCGTTACAAATATACATGAAACACAATACAATAATAGATCTTATTAACATATGAAAATACCAACCAAGTTAGGGACTTCCACGTACCAACCGATTATAAATTGGGCTGAACCAAATATCTCTTTCAACCAATCGCCCTGGTGCCATATTCCAAGAATAAATGTGGGATCTCATTGATTAAACAAAATAAAACCAAATCACTACTTCCAGAGGCCAAACCACCTCAACCCTCTACCAGTGATTCCATGTTAATGTCAGACATCATTAACACCAATCAGATCAGTCTCTACCCAAGTTTTCTAGGGCTCAAGGAAATAGTAAATCAACCTGCAACCTTCTAGGGCTCTACAGAAATTGTCCAACCCATATCTAGGGACTAGTAACTCAACCCACCAAGGGCTTTAGAGTGTTTGTCCCAACCTAGGCTCCAAGACTAGTAACTCAACCCAAGTTGTTCCAGGGCTTCCATAGGGCTTGTTCCAACCGATAGCCATAAGGAATTATAAGCACCAACTAGAAAAAATCATATGGAAAAACCCAGAACACCATGGATATCTAAGAAATGGAAAGGCAAGGCTAAAACCACTGTCAATCCGGGAAATCCTCCATGCCAATGACAATACATATCCAGAAAATCATATGCATTTATCATGCATCCATAAATCAGAAATGAAATCACACATGCAACCTATTACCTACAAATCAATCTAGATGTAGCGGTAATCCGCCTATTCCCTTGCGTTTTCCTTCTTTCCTTTGCTTTCTTTCTCCAAATCCAAAGTATGCCAAAGTTATCCAAGAATTCTCTAATTTTGCAAGAGTATGAGAGAATGAGAGAGGCAAAGAATGAACTGACAAAATCTATTCAAACTGATCCTCAGAATCAATTTCCCTCTCTTGAAAATTTGTGACTCTTCACCTTCCATTTCTCCTACTTTCCTTTATTTTCATAAATAAAATGAAATTATTGCAACTTTGATTTTTCCAATGCCTTTTCCAATTTCCATAGCCATTTTATTAATCACCAGTGATACCCATCCCTATATTTTTCCAAACATTCATCTTCGACTACATGTCGTATGACCTTGGTATTATTTTTATTTACATAGAAAATCAATGAGGGGTTGTTACAACTTCATTATTTTTTAATTTCATTGAATAAATGTTCTTCCATGGAGATAGTAATAGCTGCAAGGGCTCCTCTCTTTCATCATCATATCATATATTAGCTTTGACCCTCCTAGATGTTGTGGAGCCAAATTCCATTCTCGATCTTTCTTTGTAACAATGTTCATGCCATCAACCTTTTTACATAACTTTCGATCAATCATTATCTTCATCATAAATAGTGTCTTGCCAAACCAATAAATGTAGAGTTAATAATTTCTCCTTCTGTCCATCGGGAAAGTGAATATCATTGGATTCAACATGAACACCATGTTATATTGTGACTTACTACATTTCCTGCTTTCATGGTTTGCACATTTGTGCCATCAATATTTCTAAGTCAAAATAAACGTTGTTCACTCAATCCATAAAATTGGAATTGAGCTTAAACCAAACAGTTTTGGATATATAATCTTCAACTACTATCTTTTTTATCTATAATTATGAAATATGTCCTTCTAAGTAGCCAAGTCATATCTCAAATGAATCATCAAAATCAAAGTTACCTATTCATCATAGCCTTTAAAATGTCATGTTATTCTACTAATTTCCTTTGAGATCAACATCCCTTTGTATGGTTCATATTCATACTCGAATTCTTCTTCATACTTTATGCCTTCGAGTATCGATCACTGTGGAGTGAATTAATAAGCTTCAAGATCATATTTTTCATAGTTTATGCAACTTCCTTTTAATTTGTCCATATTTCATTCTTTGAGAGACAAAATTGGATGTTGATAATGTATTCTTCCTATCCATCATATTTCTATATATCGGATAATCATATGGAAGAGTTCCAAAATGTATTGTCTTGTTCATCTACCACATTTCTATGTATATGGAAGAGTTCTTTCATATTCATCATGCTTCTTTGAGTTGAGAAATTGAACATAAGATTTATGTCCAATATTATCCAAAAGTTATCATGCTTGTGTTCCTAAGCATAATTTTCCAATTAGCCCTTCCTGCAATATTACTTGAATACATGAGTTTCAATTCCTAATGAGAAGCTTTTAAATATATGCATACCTCTTCCTTTATGCTTTCCTTATAGTATTCTTTCTTGTGAACAAGTCACATCTCTTCCCGAGGATGATGTCTAGAGTGATGTTCAATATGAGATTCCTTCCCTAAGATGAGAAGTACTCTATTATATTGTCATATTGCAACTCGATTATCTTCATTTTTGCAAGTGTCTTCAATGATAGATTCCATAATTTCAGTATAAATATACCTTTTATCATGTTATAAAGGTTCTTTCACATATTGATGAACCTTCATAATCACTATCAAGGATACTTGTGATCCTTTCTAGTTAGTAGACTGCTTCTATAATGATGTTCATGCAAAAAAGTAACTTCATTAATGGTGGAGTGTTGGATGGTCCAAGATATTCTATCTTTGCTTGATGATGGCTACCAAGGAGATGCAATTGATGATGTAGATTCTAATACTTCTAATGCTTTATGATTCTTTCCATGATGCCATGCTTCCAAAATTCTTGTACAAATGCAACTATACATGCTACTATAAGTTCCATCTTCTAATTAAAAAGAAAACATACTATAAATAGACCTACTAGGAGAGTTCTTGAATAATATATATCCTTGTTGTCTTCGTTCTTTGGTTCTTTTTAGGTTCATTTTCTTTAGTGCATGTGCTCCACTTCTTTCCTTCCTCTTGTTGTACTTCTTGTTTTACAGGTCTTTGGGACAATCTCTCTTAAAATTTCCATATTCATTGTAGCCAAAGCATTCCACGTTGTACATATCTATATTTATTCATGGTTGATTGTTTTTCCTTTGATGAGGTTCAAACTTTCCAAACTTCCCTTTCTTCTTCTTTACTTTGACAAAAAATCTTGAGACTTTTCATTTGGTTCGGTGTCATCCTTTGCATTCAATATTGTCTCTTATATCATACACAAATACCATATCTCATCAAATTTTAGAGTGTCCTTTCTTGAATAAATGTCTATCACACAAGTGTTATATTTGGGAGGTAATACAATGAGCATAAAAGTTATTAGTTCAGAATCAGTGACAACTTCTCCAAGCCCCTGTAATTGATATATTAATTGTGAAACCTTAAATAGATATGAGGTCAAGTATTCATCCTTCGATACCGTTTTCTTGTAAATCTTATTTCTTATAGATATCTTCTAACCTATAGTGCTCAGTGAATACAATTTCACCAACTTCTCATATATTGCCTTAAATGTGTCCAAATCTGCCACAAAAGGAATAATATGATCCTTAATGGACTCAATGCTAATCCTTTGATCCTTCACTTATCCTTTCATTTATTTTTCCAATTCCTAAGTCTTATCCTTCTCTGGTTTTGCAACTTTTCCTTGAAAATAGTCCATGACTTCATTTTCTATAAAAATCAAATCTATTATTTTTTTCCATGCTTGAAAGTTTATAGACCCGTCAAGATTATTTCCTTCCTTACAAAATAAATTCATTTTATTTTAAGATTGATCCGTAGAGTATAATTTAGTACTTGACATGATATTTTCTAGATTGATGAATATATCTTCAAATAACTTGATGTTCCCAAGACTTCCAAGAGACTTCAAAGATGCCCTAGAATGAATACTTCTAGGATGCTTCGAACAACAGTGAATTCCAGCTACTTCAAAGAATGTGGATGATGATCGTAGGATTCTATATGCTTCCTTCTATAAATATGTATTCCAGATAACTTTCCAAGAGAGAGAGATCAAATTTCTTCTTCAAGATATGTAAACAAGAGCCTTTAATGGAGGAGTAGTAGCCTTCCTTCAAGATGAACCCTTTTGAATCCTCTTCTTTTGTATCCTTCCTTTTTTCTTTCCTTGTGTCCTTTATGCAAATGATATCCATCAAGGTATCTTTAATGAATGTCTTTTCCTTATGCCAACAAGACTAATCTCCAAGTTACCTTCTCCTTCACCTTAGCTTTGATACCATGTTGAGAAATTGATAAGGGTAGTAGTTAGGGTGATTTCCCTTTACTTGTAATTTATTTTGAAGTTATGTTGTATTATTATTACTTTATTATGTTATGTTCATCAAGAAATTACCAAAACCATAGGCAATAAAGATCACAAATACTCAATGGACACAATATGTAGGATCCAACCAGGCAAAAACCCCTCCAAGGGGAAAAAATTGAAAATTCATTTGTTCTTAAAGAATTAGATAAAATGAGGAATCCAAGACCCAAACAAGAAGATCAAGACCTCCAACAAGACCCAAGTCATCCCTCCTTCCATGCTCTTCTAGCAAGTCAAAGTCAAACCAAGTCAAAGCCTTTCAAATCTACTCAACAAGATTTCAGTCCCAAATAACAAAATTTTGGCCCCCAACAACAGAACTTTGGCCCCCAACAACAAAAATTAAGACCTACAACTTCAGCCCCTACAGCAGCTTCAAAAATTTGCACATGTGAGAGATTTAGGGAAGATTATAGGGTAGAAAATTTGGCTTTCTTCCTTCTTTTCCTCTCCCTTCTCAACTCACTTTTCTCTTAAATTTCACTCTTTTTGTCTTGAATATCAAGCTTGCTTGAGTGGTGCTTCAAATAAGATCAATCTCTCTCTATTTATACACATCCAGGAGGTTGAATTACCCCTTCTAGGGATGACTTGGTCATGTTGGTACAAAAATGTCATTTTTGACTCAAATAAATTTGTTTTTTTTTTCACTTTCTTTTCAAATTTAAAATGGGACTTGACTTTAATACAATATTTGACTTGTGACAAATATTGTTTTAAATCAATAAACCCTAGAAGCATGAAGAACATGCTTGACTTAGATGACCAAATAATTTGAGCATGAAACCCATGCTTATAAAATAATTTTTTTCTTTTTCTTTTGATCTTTACATGGAATATACAATAATATAAGTACAATAGAAATTATTAAGACCAAACTTAGTTACATATTCTAACACATCTAACTATGTACATTTGGAAATATATTCTATCTCTGAGGTCATTTTGAAATCAACATCGGTGGAACTTCAGTCCACAAGTCACCAATCTACATCATTATATGTTGCACAAGTGAATAATGTCTCTCATGACGATGATTTAGATAACTGTTCACCATATAAATCATGTGGTCCTTCATAGTATCACATCCCAGTCTTCCACGTGGATGAGGACATTATGAAGTCTATGACAACACCATATTATCCATGGGATACTATGCATCATCGTTTCAATTTTCTCGCATAGAAACCAATTCCTTTTGACCAATATGTTGTGGAATAGAGAGACTTCATTCATATTCAAGTAGATTAGTTTAGAACCCCGTATTTTGAACCCGGAAATTTTAACCACATCCACCTTGTGGCCCTTACATTGTTGAACAATATTTGGGTTGGGAGGCATCAAATTTTCAGGGTCTAGACGAAGAAATTCTCCGCAACCCTCATATTTCATATGGTAATGTCGACTCTAGTAACATTATTCTTCCCCATATTGTATAACTTATAGAGTCCCATATCACTCAAGATACCCCTAGGGATGATCCACTTAATCATTCCTACTTCTTAAGTCAACAACCCGATCCCTATAACAATTATGTTGTTGAACCCCAACTTCATCTAATTGGGGAGTTTTTCATTATATCCCAATCCACTCCTTGGTATGATGATACCTCTTTGTGAACCCAAAGACTTAGTCACTTTGATTCACATATGTAGTACCAAGTGAGATTGGCACTCCACCATTTCCTTTCTCCTATTGTATTCATCTGTTATTTCCAGAAGAAAATAGCTAACATAAAAAATATGGAGATGTGTCTGAACACATAATTTTCCTAGTTGCACACCTAGTGCATATGTATATCACCACCATTTAGGGAATTCCCTTAGCAAGCTACATACAACATCTAACAGGGGGCATCATTCTCACTTGTGCATGCTTGATAAAACCCTTCGATCATCCTTTACTAGGGAGAAGCATCTCATGCTTGGGGAATGATGATCTCTTTGGGCACTTTTCATTTTCATTATTATCCATTCTCATCCTAGGCCCCAAAGGTCCAGGTAAGGTCAATTATCCTCTCATTTCTTGGATAGTTTTTCCTACCAGCCACTCCAAAGATCCATCCACACATCAAATACAGTAGATGAGTAATACCATACTTTGAGACATTATACTTTATGTGATTCCTTTGTTACTAGCCAACCCCTATGTTTGACATGGTGGGTAGGGATGACTCTCGACATCCTCTGGTAGTTTATTTCCTCAACCTTTATTCCATTGGTTATTTTCTAGGAACCATCTTTCTAATAAGTGTTAAGTGCATTCTTAGACAAGTAAGGTTAAGGAAACTTCCTAAAAGTCATAGATCCAAATTCCACCAGTCAGTTTGTTTGTGACAAGCTCACCAAGATTAAGGGCATCTTCCTCCTCTCCAAGTTCTCCACCAACAAATGGGACACCCACAGTTTGATAAGTAGATCAACCCATCCATTTTTTTTTCATTTTCCACCTATTGAGTGTTATAGATTCCCCCACATGGGCTCTCCAACACTACTACTCTTTCATTTTCGTGCCCATGCCATTTGATCCCCCTTGGATAGGGAGTTCGATTTGTTTTCATATTAGAGCCAACATCATTTTCATTTCTCATTCTTATGATGATAAGCCATGTCCCCCTAGACTCCCCCCTCTTATAACCTCTTGCTTCACCTTGAGAGAGCCTTGTACCACTTTTACCTATTTTGGTTAGTGGCAACATAATTGGGTACCCCTTGTTTAGAGCATCAAAAATGAGTCACCATTATGTCCCATGGAGTTTGTTCATAAGCACAACGAGCATGTTAGGTCCCTATAATGTTAGTGTAGCCACCTTATTTTTATTGTTGTGCCCATGTATCCACCATATTGTTATTATTGTTCCCCATACAATCCCACTATTGTTATTGTTGTGCCCTTACATTATTACTGTTATGTAGGCTTTGATTGTATTGTGACCCCTTAGACTCCTATACATACCAAGGAGGTATTGTAATTTATATCATCAAAGAATTATTCATTTATATGATGTAAAGGAGGGTTCCCCCTAAAATAGGCTAATTTTCAAGTCGTTGATCTATCTTTTGTTTTGTTTTGGGATTTGGTTGCATAACATTTGGTATTACAGCTTTGGATTCTAGGGTTTCGCTGCTTCAAACATGTCATCTAAGAATTTTCGCTATAAAATTTTTATGTGAGGCTTCAGAAGCTGAAATTCTTACCACCTGGAGCTAAAACTGTTGTGAACTTCGTGTAAAAAATTTAGATATTTTCTAGCTATATTTTCTGAGATATGGTCTGAAGAATTTAAGGTTTTTGCATGCTCCAAAATTTAGTCTCAAACATGTGACCGAGAGGAAATCATCATACTTTCTCTATGAGCATCTTATTTAAATTTTGTAAAAAAGGGACTGAAATTTCATGGATTGTATCTTGTTGTGTATTATTTTTGGGGCCAAATGTTGAAACAGTGACACACGGAATTTCGTACAAGTTCGCTCTACTAAACCAGTCCATAATCAAGTCATCGTGGGAGATTGGGCATAACTTTATCTAATCAGTTTTATTTGTGGCATTAGAAAGAGGACTCAAAGTTATAACACATGATGAAATTGTAGACCTTGAAGAGCTTAAATTATAGAGATACAATAGTTTCAATATTGAGCTCCTACAAGAAAGAAAAAGGGCTTGTATTTAAAGAAAAAAGATTGTTTGAAGTGATTCAAGGAGCATATTGAAGCATATAAATAATTATTTGGTCCCAATATGCATCATAACAAGAAAACGTTTACACCCAGTAAGGAAACATAAATTTCTCGTATGATGCATGAAGAAGAGGAAGAAATGCAACATGATATGTCAAAATTACGATACCATGTGCAATAAATTTCACTCTAGAAAAGAATAACAAAAATTGAACTGGAAGCTAAGATGGATGGTTTGAAGAGTGGATTAAAATTTTACATGGAAGAAATTATGAATTTCAATATGGAATTTTTGAAGGATGCTTTAAAAAAATAAATAGAAAGGGACTTGGAAGGTTTGAAGGAAGGTTTGACAAAGTTGCTACAAGAAATGCTTTCTAGTGGTGACAAGGTACTCTATGAAAATCATGATGAGGACAAAAGGAATACTAATTATGATTTTAGAGACTCTAATAGTGGGTTTAAGACTAACCACATTCCGAATACCGATATGAGGAAATTTGTTGGGAAAGTTCTGGTAACATGGATACTACAGATAGAGAAATTATTTGATCTACAAGATGTGTCGTACACACAAAAGGTACACATTGCATATTTATAGAAAAAAATCAATTTGTGTGGTATTGATGCCTTTGTTATCATAAATTAATTGTCACTTGGACAATTTTTATGGAATAATTTATAGCACATTATGATGATACAAAGAGCAATACCTTCTTTAGCCAAATGATAAATCTCAAGAAAAAGGGTTTAATGGGAGAGCACATTGAGGACTTCCGAAGATTGAATATCAAGGTAAATGATATTCTATAGGAGCATAGGATTGATGTCTTCATAAGGAATTTAAGGATAACATTCAACATGAGGTTCACCTTTGGGAACCTAATTCATTAGAGAAGGCATTCAAGGTGGCAAGAAAAATTGAAAGAAAAATTATGGAAACAAGGTAGTCTACCACTCACAACTATAAAGATGGAAGTGTTGTTCTTCCTAACCTCCCACAACCTACAAGGTTGACACCACAACACTTGGAGGAAAAATGAGCAAAAGGACTTTGTTACATTTTTTATAACAAACACACTAAGGGTCATAAGTGTGTTGAGGATCTTGAAAAAACGCGCTGCGCTGAGCCGATTGCCGCCCTGCAACAGAGCCTGAGCTTCTCGGCCCTGTGGCCACCTTAAGGATCTTCCGAGAGGGGCATCGACAGCAAGGAACCCTGCAATTGCACCTTTTTACAGGCTAGAACGACTATGCCCGCTGTGATTTGGGGGAGCTCGATCCGGCCGAGCTAAGGCTTCCCTCATGGAGTCTCCTTCGCCCTCCCCCGCCGAAGCCGAGGCCTTTGCTAATCTGCTAAATTCTTTGCCAAAAAAGAAAACATCAGAGGTTTCAAAATTTGTGAAATGCCTGGATGATATCCCAGAGATCTCGCTCCCTCCTGAGAAACAGATCGAGGTTACCCTTTCCTTGTATGAGCGTGCCTTGGTGGGACAGTTCACTGGTCTCTGGCCCTCCCCCAGATCCACTGAAAGCTGGGTCGCAAGGAACTGGGCACCGCTGATATCGGGCAAGGTCACTTCATACTTTTTGGGGAAGGGTTTCTTCCTGTTCGAATTTTCTGAAAAGGAAGATAAGGATCTGATCTTTCGAAATGGGCCCTATTTCATGGGCCCCCAGGGACTATACCTCAATAAGTGGACGCCCGAATTTGATCCAGTAGTCGACGTGCCCACTGCCGTCCCTGTGTGGGTTAGATTACCTAATCTGCCAATGCACAGTTGGAATTGGGAATCCCTCAATCACATCGGGAATACCCTGGGTAAATTCATTGATCAAGTAAACAACAAAGATCAATATGACTGTGCAAGAATTTGTGTTGAATTTGATCTCAAGGTTGGTCTACCTGAGGCAATAAAGATCAGAGTTGGAAGTTGGACGCATGTGCAAAAGCTGGATTATGAACAACTACCGTTCAAGTGCAGGAAGTGCCAGGTCTATGGCCATTTCGCTAGAGGATGCCCAAAAAATACTGAAGCAGAGAAAGGCAAAGAGGACGGGTGGACGCAGGTCAAAAGGACCAAAAGCAAAGCCACAAGAGTAGGAAATGTCAATGGGAAAACTCTCCAAACAGGTTTAGGGCTTCAAAACCCACATATGGAAGAGCAAGGAAACAAATTTATACAGCTAAGTTCAGCAATAGAGGAAGTCCAAGATCTGGAGACACAAAAGAAAGAATCGGCCCAAAAAGAGCCCCCCCAGGGACCAAAGCAAACAGACAGTAAAGCAGACAGAATGGAAGATACACCCTCATAAGAGGCTGAGGAAGTACAAGGCTCAGAGGACTCAGAAGAAGAAGGTGAAATAGGTGAATCACAAACCTCGGCCAGAAGATCTTTGAGGGGCCGAAAATCAGCCCGTGAGAAAAGAGAGCAGGAGACATACAAAGACAAACTACAAGGAAGCCAACCCACCCTCGAGAAACTCCTAGCTAAAACTCTGAAGATGAATAGAAACCCGGCCCAGAGCTCTAAAGGAGCTCTCCATTCCAAAAATAAGTGATGAGGATCGTCTGCTGGAACTGTAGGGGTATGGGGAGAAAAAGTAAAGAAGAAACTGTCAAAAGTTTGATAATATCTGAATATCCTGACATATTCCTCATCCAAGAGACTAAAATGGAGGACAAGGACTTCCTCCATATCGGCAAAAATCTGTGGAAAAGAAGTGAAGGGCAAGCTGTCTCAGCTAGGGGTGCCTCAGGAGGCTTGGGTACCCTTTGGAATGCAAGCAAGTTCACAAGGGTGAAAGAGATCGCCAACACCCATTGGCTGTTCTCAAAACTGAAGGACGTTGAATCAGATGAGACTCTTTGTCTCTTTAATGTGTATGTCCCATTGCAGGAGAAAAAAAGAATTGTTGGGATTCTATTAGAGAGCTGGCAGACTCTGAAGATTTAGCAAATATCATCATCGCTGGAAATCTAAATCTCACTTTAACTATCGTTGAAAAACGTGGAGGGAGCATAGTAAGGGATCCAGTGCGAGAATGGGTTGAGGATCTACTCCAGGACTCGGACATGATCGACATCAAACCATCGTTGGGAAAATACACCTAGTCCAACAAAAGGCTCGGTCCAGGCCACAACACTGCAAGGTTAGATAGATTTCTTGTTCAAAGTTCTTTTCTCCTTCTTGGACTAGATTCTAGAATGCATATTCTCCCCTGTAGTGTCTCTGATCACAGGCCCATCAAGCTTGAAATTTTGGCTCACTGGGATAAAGGCCCCATTCCTTTTAAATTCAATCCTCTCTGTATCAAGGAGCAATCCTGCTTGCAGTTAGTAAAAGATACTTGGAAGCTACCAGTTAATGGTTCTGCGTTCTTTGTATGGGAGGAAAAACTCAGGAGAGTGAAGGCTGCTTTAAAATTTTGGGCAAAATCTCTCCCAAATCCTGCAGTGGAAAGAAAGAAGCTACAAGAACAGCTAGAGACCCATCATCTTAACTCAGAAAATGAAGAGATCACAAAAGAAATTCTCGAAAAAGAGGCAGACCTTCAGCAAAAGCTGCTTAAAGAAAGCCTGGCTGAGGAAGAGTACTAGAGGACCAAATCTCGCAGGCTTTGGCTTAAGGTAGGTGATAGGAATACATCCTTCTTCCATAAGCAAGCCCAAGCACGAAAAAACTTCAACTCCATTACTGAAATTAGGGAAGAGAACATCATCCAGAGAGACACTCAAAGCATAAAAAATGCAGCCTTACATCACTTCAAAAATCTATATAGCGAAATAGAGGGATAGGGTCAAATTCCATTTACTGTAAATGAGGTTCCCACGCTGATATCTAACTGGAGGAATCAGTTCTTGGAAGCAGAAGTCACAAATAATGAAATCAAATCCGCCCTCTTCTCTATGGAGTCGGATAAGGCCCCGGGCCTAGATGGATTTACTGCCAGATTCTTACAGAACTGTTGGCAGATAGTCGAAAAAGATTTGTGCAGAATGGTCCAGAAATCTCAAACCTGTCAGAAAATAGGGGGAAGCACTAACTTGGCTTTCTTGGCTCTTATCCCCAAGGAAAGAGGCGCAAATTCCTTCTCCAGATTTCGCCCTATATCCCTTTGCAATATAGGCTATAAACTGATAACAAAAGTGATTGCGAATAGATTGAAAACAATTCTCCCTGACATTATCCCAGAGAATCAGGGGGGCTTCATTTAGGGAAGACATATTGTGGACAACTATATACTGGTTCAAGAGGCGTTTCATTCAAGCTTGGCCCATAAAGAGAAAGGAATGGTTGTCAAACTCGATCTTGAAAGCGCCTTTGATAGGGTGAGGCATAGATTCTTGCTGGAGGTACTCCACAAATTCGGGTTTGGGCATAAGTTTATCAAATGGATCAAGGCTTTCATTAGTGAGCCATGGATTGCCCCACTGGTGAACGGGAGAGCCACGGATTTTTTCAAAGCCTCAAGAGGGCTGAGGCAAGGGTGCCCTCTCTCCCCCTTGCTCTTTGTCCTCCAAGCATCAGTTTTAAGCTTCCTCTTTAATAGAAAATAGTCAGAGCAAGAAATAAAGGGAATAAACATTGCAAGAGGAGTAAAAAGCATAAATCATGCGCTATTCACATATGACTCTCTGTTGCTAGGTGCCGCCTCATTGGTATTGGCTAATCGATTTAAAGAGGTAGTGGATGACTACTGTGCAGACTCAGGAAGCAAGCTCAACAAAGGCAAATGCCATGTCTTCTGTTGGAATATCTCCGTCAGATCGATCCAAGCCATTTCTAACTGTTTTGGTTTTTTAGCCACCTCTACTTGGACTTCATTCAAGTACCTAGGGCTCCATGTCTTTCAAAAAATGGCTCTCAGCAGAGAATGGATGCCGCTGTTGGAAAAATTCAAAGCCAAAATCCAGTCCTGGGGATATAATTGGCTCAACCTAGCAGGTAAGACAGTACTGATAAAATCAGTTTTGAACAGTCTACCCATATTTCAGGCAACAGTGATGATGGCTCCCATGGGCATAATGAGGAAGATGGAGGCTTACATAAAATAAAAAATTCTGGAAAGGTGGCAAAGCCAACGAGAAGAAATTCCCCTTATTAAGCTAGAACATGATCTCTCTGCCCAGAATCAAAGGCGGTTTAAATTTTAAAAACCTCAGCAATCAAAATACAGCCATGGGTGCTAAATTGGTATGGAGGATCATCACTCCAAAACCGGGTTGGGCACAACGTGAACTGTGGAAGAAATATTACGGAGGGCAAAGAACACGCTGTCTGAATAATTCAAAGGCAATAGAAAGTTCGATGATTCATAAACTATGTGAAAAATCCACAGCCCTTATCA
Source organism: Pinus tabuliformis (assembly GCA_031772625.1). NCBI lineage: Eukaryota > Viridiplantae > Streptophyta > Pinopsida > Pinales > Pinaceae > Pinus > Pinus tabuliformis. The sequence goes on along the minus strand of CM062815.1, from coordinate 802,763,603 downwards.
AACAACACGCACACTGGATCCCAGGTAATGGTCAACGCATTCAAATCTGGGATGATAGCATCATGGGCAGTGAACCGATTGTTGAAAACCGATCCTTAGCCGCTCTGAAAGATTGGATGAACGCTGAAGGTATTAAAACTCTGTGGGATTTATCCCTCTGGGATAATGACGATTGGTGGCGATGGAAGCACCTAGAGGTGCCATCAAATCTTGCTAATGAATACGCTGCCTTTCTTTCCCAACTGAAAGGCAAAGCCCCAATGAACAGAAGGAAAACAGATAGCTGAGGTTGGGGCCCGATCCCTGGTAAATACATTGTTTCGTAGGGATATTTCCAGCTCTCCCGCTATCCTAATGCACCACCCGATCCGAGGCCTTGGCAGGGGATCTGGTCTTCAACAACGTTGCCCAAAGTTGACACCTTCTGCTGGCTACTATGTCACCACAGAATTCTGACAGAAGATAGGCTTAGGAAAAGATGATACTTAGGGCCATCTCGCTGCTCGCTATGTGAGGAACAAGAGGAAAATGCCTCCCACATGATGATGTCCTGTAAATTCGTTGCAGATTTGTGGAAGGAGGCTTTAGGACCATGGAGCATGAATTTTGGCCCTTTCAATCTTTGCTCAGAACTGTTCTCTAATTGGAAGCGAATGTATCCTGGTGGCACTGTTCAGAACTCCCAAATCAAAGATGCATGGCTCGCCCTACCCAAGTTAATCTGTTGGCATATCTGGTTGGAAATAAATCAAAGGATTTTTAAGGACAAGAAGAGCGCTTCTATGATAATCTGGGTAAAAATTAAAAGTCACCTCAAAGATTGCATGGGAGACCAGATTAACATGAAGGATCTCACTGAACAAGAAATAGTCTGGGGTGCCTCCCTGGATCTCCAATTCTCAAATAATGTAAAGCCCCCTCTCCTCCCTTAAAGCCTTGGCAAATCCACCTTAAAGACACAGAATTTGCTGAATTCTGCACCAAAAAGGTGAGGAAAGCTCTCTTTTTTGATGGTGCATCTAAAGGCAACCCTGGCAACTCTGGAGGTGGTGGTGTTATTAAAAGTGAAGAGGGTATAACGGAAGCTAGATATGCTTGGGGAGTGGGCATCAACACCAGCATTCAATCTGAAGCTCTAGCTCTCCTCCAGGGACTCAAGGTGCTTAAGAATTTGGGAATCAAAGACGCAGTAGTTTTTGGGGATTCTCAGACTATTATAAAGATCATTGTGGACAACTCCTCTCCCTCAGACTTAAGACTATCTAGATTGCTGAGATGGAGAAGAAGGTTGGGATCCCATCCCCTAGCTACCCGATAAGAATGTTTTACTGTATACTCCTAAAGCAGTTTGTTTGCATCTATAAATTAGGACAAATAGAGAATTTTGCAAGAAGTACAGAATGTAAAATCTGCAAGATCATTAGGAGGATAGTTATATGGTTCCTGGATGAGGCGAAATCTGAGACCTTCCTTCCATTTTGTAATCTGAATTGAGGCATTTCAGCCAAGAGGTAATATATCAGTCTAACCATTCCTGTTAAAAAAAAAGTGTGTTGAGAAGAAATTATTTTACATAGATTGTGAAGAGGAGGAAGAAAAGGAACAAGAAACATCAAAAGAAGAGGATATACACCATGAACCAACCCCAGAGAAAGAATAAATTAATTCTACCATATCTTGTAATGCATTGGTAGGAATTACCACTCCTCAAACTCTCAGGATAGAAGGATATATCAAGAAAAAAAAGTAATAGTGTTGATCGATTCTAGTAGTACCCATAATTGTATTCATTGTCAAATAGACAAAGAATTGAATTTCTTTCTATATCCAACACCATAGTTTCAATTGATGATTGCAAATGGAGGAACTATAAATTGCTTAGGCAAGTTCCATAATATCTATCTAACCATGGGGGAATATGTATCGAATTTTCCAATGCTTTATATTCCAATGGGTGGTGTTGATGTTGTAATAGGAGTGAAATGGTTACAATCTTTGGGGACGATAAATTTTAATTTTGAAGAACATTTCTAGAAATTTTACTAAAAATGAAAGAAAATTGAATTAAGGGGCATCATAGGGAAACCAGGGAAGATAATCAACTCTAATGGAATGAAAAATATTTTGTAAAAATAAAAATAAGAAATAATTGAACAATTATGCTCACTAGATATTCAAACATTGAAATAATTGTTTTCTCCAGATCTCCAAAGAATTTTCGACAATCATTCCAAGGTATTTGAGACTACCAAAGGCCTCCCATCTATTTGTGACCATGATCATACTATTCACTTCATTCCAGTAAGCATTCCTCCAAACATCAGACTTTATAGATATCCCTAAGCCCAAAATAGTGAAATTGAACGTATGGTTGTAGAAATGCTAGATGTAGGTATAGTTCAACCTAGCCAAAGTTATTTCTTTGCTCCAGTAGTATTGGTACATAAGAAGGACAAATCGTGGAACCCTTACCTAATGATAAGACACTTCAAGGTAAAAAGAAATCATGATAGTCTTAAATACTTTTTCGAACAAAGATTATCTTCAGAAGAGCAAGAAAAATGGGTCACTAAGATGTTCGCTTATGACTTTGAAATCATCTAAAAAAAGGGAAGAAAAATGTTGTTGTGGATGCATTCTCAAGAAGGGATGAGGATGTGGAAGCATTTATCTATGCCATTGCTATTATACAACCTTAATAGATAACTAAAGCAAGGGAGGAATGGAGGAATGATGAAGAGGTGTGGACACTCATTCAAAAGTTGTAGCAATATCCTAGTACATTTAATACATTTATATGGAAAAATGACTCATTAGGGCAAAAATATCGCTTATATCTATTTAAGAATTCCCAACTCAAATAAAATATTTCTTTGGAACTGCACACCTCTCCTTTAGGAGGGCACTCAAGATTTTTAAAAACTTACCATAGGTTTAAGAAGAATTTTTTTTTTGGATCGCCTTAAACTTGATATTCAAAAGTTTGTGGTAGAATGTTTGGTTTGCCAATAAAATAAGGTTGAGACAATTAAGACCCCAGGTCTGTTACAACCTTTATCCATTCCATGTCAGTGTTGGGAGGAGGTATCAATGGATTTTATCACATGTTTACCCAAGTTCGAAGGGAAGAGTATCATAATGGTGGTAGTTGATAGACATAACAAGTATGCACACATTTGTGCATTATCTCATCCTTTAAAACCAACACAATCGCTACAACATTTTTGGAAATAGTTCAAAAGCTACATGGAAACCCAAATATTATTGTAAGTGACAGATATCCCATTTTCACTGGAAATTTTTGGATGAAATTATTTTCTTGTCTTGGTACTCAATTAGCTCATAGATATTATCATCCTAAATCTAACAACCAAATTGAGATAGTGAACAACTTTTTAGAAGGATATCTTTGTTTCTTTGTATCTGATAAAAAAATAGAATGGGTCAAGTGGTTAGCTCTAGCTGAATGGTGGTATAACACTTCCTTCCATACTGAAACAACAATGACCCCATTTATGGAACTTTATGGATATCATCCATTTTCCATCACATCATCTTTAAGAGAAAATTCTAAGGTTCAAGCAGTGGAAGATCACATCAAGCATCAACAACAAGTTCTCCAACTCTTAAAGGATAACCACACTCTGTTGTAGAATCCAATGAAAGAACTGGCATATCAACATTTCGGCGAAAGAAGTTTTGACATAGGTGAATGGGTAATTTTACAACGGCAACCATACAAACAAATGTCCCTCAATCAAGCTAAGAATGATAATAAATTACCACCGATGTGCTATGGTCCTTACAAGGTGTTGCAAAATATTGATACTATGGCATACAAATTGGAGTTTCCTACATCTTCTCGAGTATACCCATTTTTCCATGTTTCATGCTTAAAGAAGGTTATCAATGACAGGCTCCCAGTTCAAACAATATTGGCATAACTTAACAAGGAAGGAAAAATAATAATGGATCATGAAGTAGTCACATAAACAATAACTGTTGATAGCTATGTAATTGATCAATTTTAGAGTATCTCATTAAGTGGAAGAACCTACCCACTGAAGATTCCACATGGGAGGATGCAAATTTTATATAAAAGCATCCAAAAATACTTAAGCATTGAGGAAAACACGTTTTTTGAGGGAGAGGGGAATGCAAGGTCCCTATAATGTTATTGTAGTCCTATTATTAATATTGTTGTGCCCATGTAGCCCCCATATTGTTATTATTGTGCCCCATAGAATCCCTCTATATTTATTGTTGTGCCATTACATTATTATTGTTATGTATGCTCTAATTATATTGTGACCTCTTAGACTCCTATATATACCAAGGAGGTCTTGTCATTTATATCATTGAAGAATTGTTCATTTATGTGATGTAAAGGAGGTTTCCCCCTTGAAGAGCCTAATTTTCAAGTCATTGATCTATATTTTCTTCTATTTTGTGATCTAGTTTCATAACAAAGTCTTGTTATAGTATGCCAACCCCTATGCGTATTGTACCCATCCTATATTGATGAGATTTGACCTCTATATGCCTTGATGAATCTTTGAGAAGCTTATGTCTGAGTAATTTACCATCCCCTATGGAAATTTTACAGTTGTTTCCAAGTAAACCTTGCATGTTATGCTATGAAAATGGAAGTCATAAATCCACCCATTATACCACTTTATTTCCCACAATGGTGTCAATATTTGTCAGTCAAATTATGCTATGTTCCTCTTGCCTTTGTTGAGGATTCATCATTGCCTCAACTTTGGGGGGTTCTCCTCTATTGAATCCAATAAATATATTCTAGGAGAGTGGCATAGAGGTTAGTGCACCTTGGATCCAATTTCTCCATAGATGGGAATCTTGGATTAAGCAAAGGGAGACCTCACTGAACTTTAACTTGGTTGTTTCTCACATGCTTGAATCCAACTCATTATTGCACGATAGAGAATCGTACACTTGATGGTGTATGATTCAATAGATTGTACCAACATTCATTGGGATGTGTGAGATGTTCCCAGATGTCAGGGGGTCATTTCCATTTAGGTAGTGCCTCACATGCCCGACCATCAGGATTTCATGATTTAGTCTCAAATGCAGTTCAATATATTTTACTAGCTTGGTTTCCACTATTCACAGAGCCCATTGGATGAGCCCCCATTTAGTTAGCTCATTTAGATCTTTAGATCCCTTTCCTATTCACAAGGCCTTCTCCGGTTGTGATCTCCCACTCTCACCAACATGGGTGAATTTGTTTCTATTTACCCAACTCAACAACAATCGTTATATTAGTCCTAGCCATTTTTTTTCTAGGAACATGTACATGGGACTATGTATTTCATTGTATTATTTTCTAGCAAATTGATCCCAATACACTATTGTATTATATATTATTTTTCTCAAACTCACTTTGTTGGGCACATCATTATTGATTGTAATCAGTTATCTCTGTGGGTATGGGTATGCTTCCCCCACCTCATTGAGATCATGTACACTCACTTGGAGACTCTTGATTAACGAGTGGTATCACCTACTCATCATGTGGTTCGAATCCTTGTAGCATCAACTCTCTGTCCCTCTCCCTCTCTCCCTCTCTCTCCATGATCATCTCCTGTGTTTGGTGAAAGAAAAATTATAATGTATTTGGACCATATGATGTGCTCCTAACACTCATACATTGGGGGGGAATTTTTTATCACATAAAAAGTGATCACTTAGCCATAATTAATTAGGTGGATCAAAATACACCATGTAGTATGGGTTTTTACACATTAAAACCCACTTTCACCTTAGGAAATAGCCTAAGGAACCACTTTTCCTAAGTTATTTTCGTTAATTAATTTACTCACATGAGAATAACCCATAAATTCATTAATTTTATGTTATTCTCATATTTTTACCCATTAAAGTGAAAATAATTCAAAATATTTTCACTCACATTTTCCGTTTCCATAAGAATAATTCAATAAATCATTTATTTATTGATTATTCCTTAATCCTTTAAACATTCTCATAGAAATAATTTATTAAATTATTATTTATAAATTATTTCTAACTTATTTGACCATTTCACCTAGAAGTAATTTAAAAAACCCCTTTGTTTATTATTATTTTTTTAAGTAGGACAAGAAATTCATATTAGAAAAAATGATGTACAATATTTACAGAGCTGTAATAATGTCGGTGAGAACCGTCGTGCGATCAACTGCCCATCATGGGGAAACTAGAAGGTCCCAGAGTGAAACTAGAGGTTCAAAAAGCCTTAGTGGTATACAAAGTTTTGAAACAATGTAGCAAGCATAAACTGAGCTAAAGAGAATGACAAATAGATATGTAGACAAAAACACAAAAGTCCCTGTGTTGATATACCTGAAACTTGAGATTAGGTATCATTGTGAATTACAAACAAAACAGGTTGCTTACCTCTGGAAGTTGTAGTGGTATCTTGGACATTGTTGGTCAACTCTTGAGTTGTGTCTTCACCCTGACACTCTTCGACGATGGGACACCCAAAGGAACTAGAAAATTGTTGACTCAGTTTCTTCACAACTTCCATTCTTGTTGGACCCTACTGTTGAGCATTATCTATGTGGGTGGAGGGGGATGGAGACGAAAGAGAGTTAGAGAGGGAGCCACTACCATCTTGGGAGATGGAGGAGGAGGCGGTGAGTGGAACGGGAGGGAAGGAGATACAAAAGAGATAGGATAACTGACACAAATACTAGTGGAAGTGGCTAACCAAGGAATTGGTAGCTACAACCTTCAACTCAACAACATATTTAGATTATTTTTGTTTCCATAAGTGCCTAACAAGTGAATTATGAAGGTCCCATTTCCCATATCCAAGACGCCTACATTCATTAACTTCCAGGTAAGTGACCTTGTGATGAATGCTCATTCAAATGTCAAGGTAATAAAGAATTTATTTCTCATCATAATCTACAACCCAAGGAGGTCGTCCATGGCCATGAACACCTCCTCCTTAGATAGCACGGGCACACTCATGAACCATGGTAGCTAGATGAAGAGGGCAGAAGGGGAGAGTAGATTTGCATGGGGGCCATGACCATTTTTCGCCATATGGGCATGGAGAGTATGGATGAGGGAGAGATAGAGGCTCATTATGAAAAAACTGAGCAGGAGGGAGTACGATAGCCACAAGGAGTGCCAACAAAGATGGATGGATGAGCGAAATAAATGAGGCATTCTTTTGAAGTACCTAGATATCATACAACATATATGGCTCATTGAATTATGATTCATTGAGATTAATGTATATACACATCAGAGGGAGTAATTGGAGCCTTTGAATCACCACCTGTGGTTTGTCTTCATGAGGGAAGTTAATGTGATTAAGACAAAATTTGATAGTTTTCACCCGCATCTGGGGGGTTCAGGTCTTATTGAGCTATGATTATACAATTGGAAGTTCATGTTGGGAATGGAGGGGAGAGTAGAGACTACCCTTGGTGATAGGTGTGACCTTCCACTCCTTTATTAGCTAAGAAATCAATCAAGGAATTAGATTTCAACTTGTGTGAGAAAAAATAATTGCATCTTGTTGGGAGATTGTGTGAGCCAACAGATGCATACTAGGTTCTAATCTCTATCTAGTGGTGCATTTCAAGGGAGAAGACCCATTGAGAATCTTTAGGGTGACTTGGATGATGATATTGGAATCAACCCCAGCTACCATAAAAAAGAGTTGACTGGTTTGGTATAGGCATAGACCTTGGATTAGGAATTCTAGATCCGATGCATTATTTCTTTCCTGCCCAATGTAGCCCATGTAAAGATTTCTGATCTATCCAAAGTGATCATGAATGACTCTTCCTATTCCAACCTCCTTAGGATTTCCCTCGGAAGTTCCATCAAAGTTTAACTTAAAGTGGTGCTATAGAGGGGGATGCCATCTTTCGTATAAAGGAGTAGGAATGCGAGAGTGAGTGGACACTGAGTGCCTTTGAGCGAGCTTAAGATTCCACCAGAACAAAATTTCTTGTTCTTTAGGAGTTCCTTGGAAGTCTTCTTCCTCCTAGCTGGAGAGGGACAAAGTTTCCTCTAAGTGAGTGTGTTAGAGCTGCTAAATGTTCTCCAATGAGTTATGTTTGTCATTCAACATCCTCTATATTATTTCTTTCCAAACTTGCCAGACCATTAATTCTAGAGCTAGAGTCCCACATCTGTTGAGGAAAGCACTCTAGAAGGGATGATTGGCCCAATTTTTGATAGACTGGGTGATGTTTCTTGGTCCAGTGGTTAGACGTTGGAAACCTGTGGCTAATTTTCTCTATAGAGTGCTTGACAGAGGATAGGTGTTGAAGCGATGATCTATAGTTTCCCATTGAGAATTGCACATATAGAATTTAGATGGACCATGGAAGCCTTTCTTGAGGAGTTTATCCCAAGTGAAGGTGTGCCAACGTATCTAGAGCCATATGAAGGTTGATATTTTAAGCCAGAGTTTCATGGACCAAAGCCTTTTCTAGAAAGGATTTGGTTTGATGGGCTTATTTTGGAGTTGAAGATAATAGGATATATTTGTTGTGAAGCTTCCCTCATTATGATAACTCCATCAAAGGATGTCCAACCCATCCTTTTTCTGAATTGATCTTTGTATGAGAGGCTCTTAAATTTATTTTATATTCTTCTTTGTTTCTTCTTCCCTACATAGAAAAGATTGTTTCTAATGGTGGATTTTTGAGTCTATATAGCCCTCCCAGAAGTGATGAACCAAGGTACATCAATAGGAATGGGAGCTCTCCTGACTGAAGGGTGTATTGAGAATTTTTCTTAGGCATGGAAGTTCCTACCAGGAGTCTGTCCAAAAATAAGCAATTATGCCATCACATATCTCCCAGAAATTGTGCTTTTGGATTATGGATCTACTGAGACTGGTCAGGTTCCATATGAAAGATCCCTGAGTGTGTGTAGTGATTCAATTGAGGTCTTGCTTGAATGTGTTCTTGGTGTATTTTTTGTGCCAAATATTGGCCCATGGTTCAAATGTGTGTTTGAGACATATCCACCAAATTTTGTCTCCTATGACCTTGTTACCAATCTTTGGATCCCTTAGCCCAAGCCCTCCTTGGAGTTTAGGAAGGAATATGGTGTCCCATTTGACAATAGGAAATTTATGCTTCAAATCCACTCCTCCCTATAAGAATGACATTTGAAGAGATCTGATAGATTTTAGGACCCATTTTGGAGTAGCGAGAAAGGAAAAAAGATGAATGGGCACGACTAGGAGGAAGAATTTGATGAGGACTAGGAAACTAGCAATGTTCACGGGATGGAGGGTCCAAAAATTAAGCTCTCTGGTGAGCTTGTCAAGAATATCTCTCCAGGAGTAGTATTTAATGGCTAAGTATATGAATGGGGTCCCCAAGTATTTGGAGGGGAGAGAGGGAGTAGTATTTAATGGCTAAGTATATGAATGGGGTCCCCAAGTATTTGGAGGGGAGAGAGGCTACAAAGAAGGCCACGATACAATTTATGTTTCTTTGGGCTATGGGGGGAGCATTGAAGAAGAAGATTTGGGATTTCTCTAAGTTGACAGAGGTGACCAAGGCTGCTAAGAAGAGGTATAGAATGGATTTTATTTCCCTAGACTCCTTGATGGAGGGTTGATTAAGAAGAAGGGTGGCATCCACAAGTTGCTGGTGGGAGAGAGAAAAGTTGTCAGGGAGAGCAAGGCCTTTCAGGGAACCCTTGTGAAGCATGAGGAAGGGTGAGAGAGGGTCTCCCTGTCTGATGCCATGAGAAGGTTTGAAGGTGTCAAAAGGTGAGCCATTGACAAAAATATAAAATAAAGCAGAAGAAACTAGGGACATAACCCATTGGGTCTAATGGGGGCTAAAACTTAAAGCGAGGAGGGTGTGCTCGATATAGTTCCAGTTGAGTTGGTAAAAGGATTTGTACATGTCTGATTTTATGAACATGCTAGAAATTTTGAGGGTTAGAGTGGATGCCCTTGTGATCCAACATAATTCCATCTAGAATCTGGCACCTTTCTACATATCTAGTTTGTTAAGGAGAAATGAAAAAAGGGAGAATGGGCTTGAGTATGTTGGAAATAACTTTGGAGATTATTTTGTAGATTGTATTGCAAAAATTTATATGTTTGTATTTACCTAACGTGGTTTCATTGTATTCATTTGGAATTAGAGTAAGGAAGGTGGAATTTAAGGTGGGAAGAATACATCTTTTAGATATGGAGTCTTCAATTATTTCCAGTATCTCTTTCTAAAGAAAGTGCCAACTTTTCTTAAATAAGATGATGGTGAAACCATCTAGCCTAGGAGCCTTACCATCTTCCATCTGATGGAGATCTTCATGGAATTCCACTTCCTCATTGGGATGAATGTGGACTTTTTTTTATCCTCGATAACCTGCTTGGGGATGTTGGTTGTTATTTGGTTGATATCGTCATTGCATTCCAGCTGAGGGTCAAGTTGGAGGTTGTAGAAGTGATGAGCTTGTTCTAAATTAATGTCCTCTTATTTCTCTAGAATTTGCCTTTCTTCACTATGAATAAAGGTGATCCAATTGTTGAACCTATGTTGGATGGTTTATTTGTGGAAAAAAGAGGTTTTGTTCCCCATCCTTTAGCCAGATAACCCTTGATTTTGTTTTAAAATAGACTTATTCTTTCTTGTAGTGAGCCTCAATTTGTCAAGTTAAAGTGGCTTCACTTTCTTCAGATTCTTTGGATTGGACTTGAAGGATGATTTCCTGCTAGATGTTGGTCATTTCCTTGTCTAGGGATTGCTTTTCCTAAAATATGTTTCCAAATTCTTCTTGGTTCCATTTTCTAATAAAGATCTTGATGTGTTTTAGATTTTGTTAGAAGACGTACATCTTTGAGCCTGTGAAGTGAGCCATACTATGCCACCATTCTTCTATTTTTCTTATCATATTAGCATCAGAAAGTAAAAAATTGCTCAAATTAGAAGGCGTGTTTGAGAGGCTTACCAAAACTTCTACATTAGAGAGCGATGGGCCAGTGGTGGAATCCCACTGATGGAAGGAATTCCACTAAAATTTTGTTGACTTTGGTAAATAGAGATTCCACGACTAGGAAGAAATCTAGGTGAGAGGAGGTTTGAGCTGATCCCCCCTTATGTTAGTCCATGTGAAGAGACCATTGGTTTATTTCATAAGCACCAGGTTGAGATCTTTGATGAAGATGATGAGATCCTCTAATTGAAGGTCCATATGGTGTTACCCCCATTTTATTTTATGGAGGGAGGTGCTTATATTAACATGCCCACCAATGATCCATTTTTTCATGTTTATTAGATTCCTAAGAGAGTAGAGACTTTCCAACATATCTTGTTTTTTGTTTGGGGCTTGAGGTTTGTAGGCATTTTTCATGAATCCATGTAAATTAATTCCTAGTAATTGGAAGGTGACAGTAAGGTGTGAGGGGATGGAAATAATCAAAGTGACATTGAACTAAGATGGGTTCCAAGAAATCCCAAGACCTCCATATGCACCCTCTACATCTACTGCTAGGGTTTTAGAATATCTCCAAAGCTTAGCCATGATTGATTTGAAGGCTTGGATAGAGAATTTTGTTTCTTGGATAAACAAGTTTGTTAGGAGATCCTATTGAATCTTCCAAGGTTAGATTCTATTCTTTGAGGGGTTATTCATACCCCTAAAATTCCATGATATTATCTTCATGATTAAATTTAGGGTTCAAAGGAGTAGATCTCAGAGATCTACTTGTATTGACCTGAATTAACCAGTTTCCTACCCAAGATGTCCAAGGTTGTAGAGTGGATTTTTGGCCTCTCTTCTTGAAATCATTGTTTCTTTTCTTTCCATATTTTATTGTGATGGTTTGAACCCTAAGTTTCATGTTGGATTTGTCTCTTTAGATGGTCACCACGAAGAGGTTGATTTGTGTAGGAAGAAACATATTGATGGCGTTACGGTGGGAGGTATCTCTCAAACCCATATCCAACTCTTCCATTTCCATGAAGTCTTCTTCTTCACCCACTTCATTGCCAACTTCTAGTTGAGCGTTGATTGGTTCCTGCAATGTAGTGGGATCTTACTCTAGGTGGTACTTTCCTTTTCATTTGTTATGTTGTTGTTCTGTCTTGTCTTGCTATATGTTTCTAGCAGTTTCGTTCACAAGTTGTTGGTGTTCCTTTGGAATATCTCCTAATACTTTGAAGCTGTTAATGGTATTTTCCTTCTTGGAAGTTTTGGAAGAGATATATTTTTTGTTTTGGCACTTCTTGTTCAGGATTTTGGTGAATCCGTATGCATAAAATGACTTGTTGTCCTTAGGATATGATTTTGGCACATTTAGGGGGTGGTATGTGAAGAGATTCTCATGCTGGTGGAATTTATGAAATTGAAGGGCACATGTTCATATTCCAAGTAATGGAATAGTATTTGTCCTCTGATTCAAGGGTGATGTATTTTAGAATGGATCCTGTTATGTTCATGTAGACACATATCCTTCTGTATGACGTGTAGAAACCCTACTTCGTTTTCTCTGAGACACAAACAAATTTACATAGCTTGTTTCCTATTTCTTGAAGAGTTTCAAGATCCTAGTACTCATATGGTAGTGAATACATATGGATCTAAACAAGGTCCCAACAGAAGTCCTCCTTGTCTAGGTTAAATCTTGTTGTCTATTTATGCATGTATATGCATGATGATTTGCAAATATATGGGCCTCTTTCTATTACCACCTTTAGATCCTCCTATTGCAAGAACGTCACCGTGAAGAAGCCCTTTGATCCAAGCTATATGTCATAGTGGGATTTAGGCTTCCAGTGATGAGAAATCTAGTGTAATAGGGCCTTTTTTGCTTGCAAAATCCCGATAAATTTGCTTATTAGGGTGTGTTCGTCCATGTGTTGGATGTTGTCATTCATTCTAGCCGGCAGAATATGCAAACACATGATCATTGTTGATTTAGCTTTGCATGTAATAGTTTGAATATGCATTTAGGGGTGGTCTGTGAAGAGATTCCCATGCTAGTGGTATTTTCTGCAATCGAAGGGCACATGTTCATAGTCCAAGTAATGGAATAGTATTTGTCCTCCGATTCAAGGGTGATGTATTTAAGAAGGGATCATACTATGTTCATGTAGACACAGATCATTTTGTATGATGTGTAGAAACCCTGCTTGTTTTTCTCTGAGAGACAAACAAATTTACCTGGCTTGTTTCATATTTCTTGAAGAGTCTCATGATCCTAGTACACATATGGTAGCACAGAGGTAGCACCATCAATAATTTGGTGTTATTTGGGCCTGGATCTGCAAAGGAAGCAGACTTTAGTTATTGGATGAAATGACCATTGGCAGACACGCTAGGTCTATGCAGAGGGTTGGAGCGCCCTGGCCCCCGACCCCCCCCCTCCCTATATATCCATTGGAGGGCTATGCCCCCCCCCCCCCCTCCCTATATATCCATTGGAGGGCTATAGTCTGAGGGATGAAGGCAGGGCGATAATTTAGCAAAGTTCTTAGCATGGAGGAGGTAACGAGGAGTCCCGTAGGATTTTAGAGCAGAGCATTTAGAACTTGATCTCATTAATTATTTCATATTATTTTACCCACTTTTATTAATTAACTCAAAAATAGTTATTTATTTGTTATTTACTTAAGTAAAGGTTATTGACCATTTCTTCGAACTTTTCCTCTCACAAATAAAAATTAAAGACAAAAATTGGTTAGATTTTGATTTGGTCCAACAATTATTGTATTATCTGGCCATATCGAATCTAGCCTAGCATTTTATTATAAATAGAGAGGTTTTCTCTCCTTATTTTACCATGGCCATTATCATCGTCGAACTCTTGACCTTATGATATTTGAGTGCTCTCCATTAGGACCTCACCACCTTTTATTTTTCCTTTTATTTTCTGAATCATACAAGCAACCTCTTGGAGAAAGGAACCCACTACAACTACAAGAAAGAATCATATAAGGACCCTCCCAAGGAGGAGGTCATATTGAACAACTTTCAAATGTCTTCTCCATAGATGAAATTTATATTAATAAAAAGCTTTAGTTTTTGGTAAATGAAGTTTGGTATTCGTTATGTGTTTTAGATCTACTTTCTGCTATCTATTTCTTGTTATTGTTATTATTTTTATGTATATATGGTAATAGCACATGAATGATTACTATGTTTAGGATAAACATCATATTTTTTGTTAGCCTACTAAACACCATAGGAAATGTTTTCTTTTCTTAATCCTCGTGTAGGCAAAAATATAACATTTTCCTTTCTCTAATAAGGTTATTCATTATCCGGGATATGCAAAATGTCTCCATATCTTACACATTCTAATGCCCGGATAATTGGATGGCACATAAAATTAAATAGTGTTTCTCAATAAAGGTATCTTGTATCTAGTATCCGACCCAATTCAGAAGATGGAAAATGGTAAACATGTTACACTCCTAGATGGGATATGTGCTTTGAAAAGATAGTTGGGAAGGTAATAATTTCTAACATGATGGGGATTAGTGATTATTCAGGCACAACCATTCCTATACTTAGTGATTTTTTCATATGAAATCACATGTTATTATAAAATCTTATAGAAATTCCTTTTTACAAAGAAAACTTTGTTGCTCAAGAATTCGTTGCACTGTTTTTCTATGTCTCAGAAATAGTTAGGAGTTTTCAAAGGGATTTTATTTTTTGAAGCATATAAATTCTCTGGTAAGTAATTTTTTAGTTAAATTATATTTTTATTTTTAAATCCATGAATGCATTTGCTCAATTTTCATTTTCCTCTACATAGGTGCAATTGGGTTGAAAAGGAAAATCTAAAGCAACTAAGCGTACTGTTAAGAATGTCAAAGCTAAGTTGATAGTGATAGAACCAAAATTTGACCTATTTGAGGAAAATAACCATAATTCAACATTCCACTTTGATACCACATACAAAGCCTAATCCGTAGGAACCATTTCTTGGGAGGAAATGTATGAGTTATTCGAAAATGATGGCTAGAAAAATCCCAAAAGAAGTGGCTTAGAAGGAGACTCCATTTATGACTTAGATAATTTTAGATGCATCAAAAGAACAAAGCTACATAATATTACAACCATGCCTACCATGCTTCCTTACTATAATATGGTAATCTATATTATCTTTCATGTTCATGCTAAAACATACTCTATTGTAAATATGTACAACATAGTTATAATTTCATGGAGACTCGAAGTTTTACAAAAATGTATAAATTGAGTCTTCTTATTATTTATGTTGATAAGGAGTATAAGATTAATTTGAACAAGGAGTTTTAAATGAACAAAAAATTGATTCAGCTAGATGTGGAAGGGATTGGGTATATGATTCTCTAAGTTTTAAAACTAAATTAAATAGACTATAACCAATTGGAAAATTCAAGAATCCTCATATATTTTTGGTTAAAATGATAGCTATACTTTATGGAGAGTCATATCCTAAACATTTAAAGTTAGAATATGTTCCCCTTTTCCAGGGAATTATTGTGATGGACCCTGTACCTAAACCTATTTTAAATATCATTATGAATTGTAATTCATATAAACTATGTGGAATTGTAACACATTGACTGGCTGAGATGGAACACCAATTCAAAGGACTCTAGTAGGAGGAGTTTCTCGTAAACAAAATCCTTGCATTTATTCCATCAACTAATTCTTATTGTTTTGATGACACTACTTTGCAGTGATTTAATGAAGGAGATGAGCCTCCTAAGTGGAGGGATAGTCTACATACTTGTTCTCGTAGCTTGTATTGACAAGGGAAAAACATAAAAAGGAAGTCAAGAGAAAAATTAGGTGGTGGTTGGAGGAGGGAGTTTTCATTATATTGAACTAGAGAGAAAGGGAAAAAGAGTGGAGTTTATCAGCTATTGGGTTCTACGTGGAAGATTTGATTTCTTTAAGAATTTATGTTCTGTGATCATGGGATGGATTCCCTATGTTTTTTATAAGGCATACGTTGCACTTGTGTGTTGTTATACTGATACTTGGGTGTATGCTTTATGTTGTTTTTCCAAAGAGAGGTTAGTGAAGTTATGATAATCAATTGATTTTTGAGCTAATAAACCTGTAACGATTTGCTCGTTGATAAAACACCTGAGCAGTGGTTTTCCTCACGGTTGATAAACCACTAAGGACTCATTAGGTTGATCAACTATTGTTAGGCCAAGACACCCAGGTGCTACCAAGTGATTTCCTTGGGGTTGATAAACCACTCATGTGCATACATAGTAGGCTGATAAACAACCTATAAAGTGGGATCTTGACCCCTGTAGTAGCTAATCCATTTGATACACCTCCCATTATTGTTACCATCCTTCTTTGGAACTGAGTGGATACTATTCATGCATTAGTTGAACCCTTGTAGTTGTTGTTTCACTAATTTGAGAGCTCTTGTGGTGTTATAGTTGGGGCTGTTGAGAAACCGCCTGAGAAACAAACTGTATATTTTAACTGATTGATTAGTTATTGGAAATAGAAATTCTGATAAATTACCTCCTCAAAATCTAAATCCAAATCTAGGGTAGTTGAATACAAGAGTATTGTAGATAAATTGGCCTAAATTTAGGTGGAGAGTTGAAGTCCCACTCTTAGTATCTAGCAATTTTAAGATAATGAGATAAGTTTTTTACTTGTATACTTGATGCATTGAAAAGATAAACATTACTACTATCTAATACATACATGTATTATTTGTTAATGGAGGAACACATTGTTCTTGTTTGTTTATGATGAGATGCTTCATGTGTGTGTAATTCTCATAGCTCTAATGGGCATGAAGGACTTTGTACTTAGATAATCCGTTCATGACAAGGTAATTTGTTACATTGTGTGAATCCCATCAGTTGGTAATATAGTCGACAAGAAGGATATGTTGATTTTTACTATAAAATGTGGTTGTTGCATAATGAGATGTTTAGTGGAAAAAGTATGAGGCATAAGTTGATTGTGGGGGAAGGCCAATGTGGATTCACTATGAGTCAACCAAAGGGTACACAATTATATGGTCGGTTGAGGCTTGAGTTTGTTAGAAAATTATATATTGAAAATTAATGGAACACATAAAATATTGCGGAAACAAAAATACATAAACACATAAAATAAGAGAGACACAAATATACGTGGTTGAACCAATTTGGGCTACGTCCATGGAGGAACAACGAGTCCTTCCTTTTATATTATCTAATAAAATCAATATATACAACCTACAAAAAATCCGTTGTAATTTCCTCTTCACTCTCTCAAAGTCCCCTCTCTCTTTCTCGCTCAGAATAATAATTCACGGCTACAATACAATTCCCTCATATAAACTAAGGGCAACCTTCTAGGGAAGAAACCCTAAATTAACGTAACTTCTACTGTTAGATCATCCACCTAATGAATGCCCTACATTGACTAAATAATTACAATATTTTACAAGGAAAAATTTCATCTATTTTTTTCTTCAAGTGCATTGTCCTTGAACCCCTGCTATGGGGGCCTCATAACATCATCATCCCACCCCTGTAGACCCCCTGATGGTGATCATATGACCAGCCTTGCCACCCTGTTAGGAATTGGGATCCAGACACATCTAAAACAAAACCTTTGATTCAAAATGATAATTAGGCTCCACACCCAATAGGGTTTAGTTGACAAGTTGTGCCTAGTGCATAGATAGAAATCTATTGATTTTCAATAATGAGCACTTAGTAGCCAATGTGGGGCCATTACAGCAGGAATCAGAGTGTTGGGACACACTATTCATTTGAGGGTTACTAAATGATGATGTAATGGCTTGTTCTTTACTTACGTGTATAAAGCTTTATGTGTAGTGAAAAGGTCCTTGAAGAGCATGGGACATATTCATTGGTGTTTCCATAGACTAAGATTATGAGGGTGTTATTCAATTATTTATGCTAATATTACTTACTTTCAGCCTACACAAAGGTTTCGATTGATCTTGTCTACTCGTACTAAGTCAAATATTTGTGGTAAGTCGACTAGTCATGTTAAGTTCACTACTTATGTTAGGTAGGCTAGTTGTGGCATGTTGACTAGTTGGGTCATTTTCCCTAATATGTTATAGTCATGGTAATTCAACTAATTGGGTTGTTTCAATTGATACTATCTAGTTATTTTAAGTAGACTTCTTATCATAGGTTGGCTAGTTGTGGTAAGTTGACTAGCTGGTTCATTTCGACTGATCTTGTCCATTCATGTTAAGTCAACTATTTGTGGTAAGTTGAATGTTGGTGGTAAGTTTTCTAGTAATGTTAAGTCAATTGATTGGGTTATTTTGACTAGCTCTCTTATGTTGAATGGTCTAGCTTGGTCAACTAGTTGGGTTATAACAAAAATCACTCAACCAACCAAGTAAGGTGATGTTTTCCAATGTTAATTTCCTAAGCTTTGGAGAAGTAGGAATTTTATGACCCCATTTCCATAATGAGACCATGGATGTCGAGTTAAATGAAAGTAACACCTTCCACTGAGATGGTTTAGTTCAAGTGGTGGAAGGGACCATTACAGAGTGGTACCAGATTAATGTTGGACCTTTGGGGATAAAAGCTTGATGCTCTATTACAAAGCGTGGTAATCAATTTGATTGATTGTTGTACGCTCGCATAACATTTTATTATATATTTCACATTACATGAAAGTATATACCTTAATTAGATCATTATTTTTTATCAGACATGCTCACGTAGGTATGACGTTTAAGATGGCTTACACCAACAGACTTAAAGTAACAAGCCAAGGTGATGATTGAGATTATGTATTTATGTTTTGGGTTGTCTAGAAATTGTATGTGTATGAAACCACATAAGAAGACACCAAGGGACAAAGGATGAGCAACATAATGGTATAATACAATACCGACATATCACAACATGCGCATGAGGAGGAGTCAGTTGAGAAGAGAGGAGAGGCAGGATCTCCTAACTTGCTGAATACATTGAAAATATTAAGGAATAAGCTAAGGAGTTGCAAGTCTAACAATGAAAGGGTTGTGAGAGCTCAGGAGAAAAAAGTTGAAATCAATGAAATCATATTGCAAATCCTATTAGATTTGAAGAGACAAAAGAAGCATGGGCTAGGTTCTAACTACAAGTATAGGAAGCACTCATTAATACTATGGAAACAAAAATAAATATTGATAGTGTAGAGGGAAGTAAATCTAGGAAGCGACATAGATAGTCAAGTGAGGATATAGTGAGAGGAGGTACCCCATTGAGTACTCCCAAGAAAGAAGGATAGGTAGTTACGAGAAGATGTCAGGTACTCCTACAAGAAGACATAGTTGAAAAAGAAGGGAAGGAAAATACCTTATGCCATAGGAATTTAAGAAGGCCAAGCCTCCTACATTTGACGAAGAGGAAAAGAATGTAGAGGATTTAGAAGCATGGCTTCTTGGAATAAGAAATTGTTTCAAGATCCATAATTACACTGATAATATGAAGGTGAGGGTGGTCATCATCATTCTAAAAGGAAAGGTTAATATTTGGTGGGAATATTTAATGAATTTCAAGGATATCAAAGAGGAAGAGTTTTCTTGGAGAAGATTTGAGAGGTAATTTAGGGAAAATTACTTGTCAAAAAGATACTATGACAATAAGGAAAAATAATTTTATGGACGTAAGCTTGGGAAATTGTCAGTTGATGAGTATGTAATTTTTTTTTTTTGAGCTGCTGAGTATGTTCCCTATGAAAATGGATTTAAATTTGTTGTCATTGGGTGCTTATGAAATCTTCATCGGGATGGACTTGCTGGTTAGGCACAAAACAAAGGTTGAATACTTTGGTAAATCAATTGAATGCATCAATGAGGATGGTGAAAAGTTGGTGCTACAAGGAAATTCTAAAACAATATCAATCAAGTTAGTAACAACACTATAATTGAAATGATGTGGTTAGAAAGGGTGTAGTTTTTTTGTTATCTGAAAAACTAGTGAACATGAAGGGAATAGTAATAGCTCAGTCGAGTACCCAATTTTAAAACAATTTGAAGATGTGTTTCCTGAGGAAATCCCTAGACTACCACCACATAGAGAAGTATATTTATCCATAGAATTGTCACTTGGGATAGTGTTGGGATCCAAATATCCTTCCCAAAATGAGTATTATAGAGTTTATTAGAGCTAAATATACAACTAAAAGAAATTCTAGACAAAGGTTATATCAAGCCAAGTGTATTTCCTTAGGGAGAAACGATTTTGTTTGTGAGAAAGAAGAATGGCACATTCAGACTTTTCATATATTACATGCAACTGAATAAAGAAACCATAAAGAATAAATACCCCTTGCCACAGATTGATGATTTAATTAACTAGTTGAGGGGACCAACAGTCTTTTTGAAAATTGATTTAAGATTTGGGTATCACCAGGTACGCATCAAGGATGAATATATTCGAAAAACAACATTTAGGACTAGATATGGGCACTATGAAATTTTGGTTGTGCGTTTTTGAGATTACAAATTCCCCTACTACTTTCAAGTGTTTAATGAACAATGTGCTCAATCCTTACCTGGACAAGTTTGCACTAGTTTTTGTTGATGATATGTTGGTATATTTAATAACTAGAAAGGAGCATGAAAAAAATCTAACATTAATTCTACAAATGTTAAGAGAGTATAATATTTATGTAGATCTCCGCAAGTGTGCATTCTTTCAGTCCCAGATTTAGTACTTGGGACATATAGTCTCAAAGGAGGGGGTGGCTCTTGACTCGGAAAAGGTTAAGGAAATTATGGAATGGCCAACTCCATAGAATGTAGTCAAAGTCAAATCATTCTTGGGGATGATAGGGTATTACAGGAGATTCATTAAGAAATGATCTAATATTGGTTATCCAATAATGGCATTGCAAATAAAAGGAATTAAATTCCAGTGGAAACTCAAATTCCAAGCCAATTTCAAGCAATTGAAACGCTTTCTCACACATGCACTAGTGCTAAGGATAACCGACCTGGAAAAATATTTTGTGGTGTGCATGGATGCTTGTAAGGAAGGGTTTGGCATAATCCTTATGTAAGAAGGACATGTTGTGTGCTACAAGTCTACCAAAATGAATGAGCATGAATAGAACTATGTGACTCATGATCTAGAATTGGTAGAGACAGTCTATGCACTAAAGATGTGGAGACATTATCTTCTTGGAAGGAAATTTGTATTAATGATAGATCATGGAGGGTTGAAGTAATTATTTGATCAATCTAATTTGAATGCCAGATAGGAAATATGGTTGCCATTGATTAATGAATCTGATTTCAAAATCAAATATATCAACGACAAAGAGAAAAAAGTAGTTGATGCACTCAACAGGTGGCTCATGGAACAATCGTGATTTCTTGTGCAGTAAACATAAAATAAAATATTAAAGAGGCTGAGCACTAAGATTGTTCACCTAGCCATTTATACCTAGGTGGATCAAAATACATCATGTAGATTTAATTTTACCATAGTAAAATCACTTTCATTGTGGAAGATAATTTAGTAAACCACTTTTATTAAACTATTTTCTAATTTAAATAAAAAAAATCCCATGACAATAATTAGATAAATAATTATTTATTTAATT
Organism: Pinus tabuliformis; assembly: GCA_031772625.1. Lineage (NCBI taxonomy): Eukaryota > Viridiplantae > Streptophyta > Pinopsida > Pinales > Pinaceae > Pinus > Pinus tabuliformis. The sequence goes on along the minus strand of CM062815.1, from coordinate 802,742,027 downwards.
TTCTCTAGGAATAATGATCAAATAATTATGTAAATAATTATTCCCTGTCACAATTGACTAAATCCATTAGGAATGTTTAAATAAATAACTATTTATGTAATTTTTCTTATTTTATTATCAGAATAATTATTAAATCACTATTTAATAATTATTTTGATTTCACACCATTCTTAATCCTCACGAAATAATTAATAAATCATTTGATTTGTTAATTATTTCTAAATAAAGATAGTTAACCTTTCTAAATATCTTTTCCCTCTCCAATAAATATAATAAAGTATTCCAAGTGGTTAGATCTGAATTTGGTTAATATTATTTTATTATTCTCCATTTTCGAGATTAACTCAATACTTTGTTATAAATAGGAGAGTTTTTCATTCATTCTTCACCATGATCATAATCATCGTCAACATTATCATCTTTTTTCCTTGAGCTCTCCTTTTGAGTCCTCCACATTTTGTCTGCGTTTTTCACATATTGAGAGAGAGAATAATTTTCTGAAGCATCAAGGACATCAAAGGACCCATCCCGTGAAGGGGGGATCATAGACCCGTCTGTAGATCTCCTTCACCGGCTGATATTAATAAAATATTTATTCATTCAAAAGTCTTTCCAATTGGGTTATTATACTAGATATTTTATATTGTTGCTTTCTGTTCTGGATCATATCTACTTTTACTACAGGTTTTCTATTTGTGTTGTAGATCTGAATTGACAACAACCATCAACTTGTTGTTAGGGTCACTTGTCACCCTAGAATGGAAATAGGAATTGATTTCCATGGATTTTATTATAGGTTTGCCAAAGGAATCCAAGCAACAAGATGAAATCATGGTTCTGGTAAATAAATTGAGCAAGGCAACTCACTTTATGACTGTCAAATCTACCCATACAATAAGTGATATTTCACAAGCCTTCATAAAAGAGATAGTGAGGTTACACATACTACCCAAGAATATTATATAGGACGGGGATGCAAAGTTTAACTTTAAATTTTGGAAGGAATTGTTTGATAGTCTAAGGACATATTTGTATTTTAGTACAACCTACCATCCTCAAACACATGGGCAGATGAAAAGGGTAAACAAAGGATTGGAATACATGATCAAAATGTATTTCATACACCGACCAAGGAAGTGGGAAGAGTTTTCTCCACTGGTGGAATTTTCTTATAACAATGGGTAGTAAGAGTCACGAATGATGAGTCCATTTGAGGCACTTTATGGTAGAAAATGTAATACTCTTATCAGGTGTAGTGATCTAGTGAATAGAATCCATATCAATACTCATATGCTAAAAGGGATGGAACAAGAAACACCAACCATCAATTAGAATTTAAAGATAGCTCAGGATAGGAAAAAGAGCTACACAAATAAACATAGAGAACACAAGGAATTTAAAGTGGGATATCATGTGTACCTTCGCATCAGACCAAAGAAAAGATCATTAATATTTGGGTCTTGTTCCATGTTGGCACCATGGTTTTGTGGGCCATTCCAAATTTTGGAAATAATGGGGCTAGTGGCCTTTAGATTAGCATTGTCACCCACCATGAAGGAACATGATGTCTTCCATATATCTTTGCTTAAAAAAGTATGCACATGATGCTAATCATGTAGTTGATTGTTTTCTGATGCAAGTGGAATCCAAGGAAGAATTACAACCAAAGCCATTATGCATACTGGATTGGTGGAAGATCATGCTCCAAAATCGAGTCATCAAACAAGTCCAGGTGCACTGGAGGCATTTCAGACTAGATGAAGCCACCTGGGAGATGGCTGAATAGATGAGGGTTCCATACCCACTTTTTTCTATCAATTAACCAACTATAAATGTAAATGAAAATGCATGTAAAGGGTTATGTATATAAATCTCTTGTAAATTATGTGTTTGGGTATAGAACATCGAGGACAATGTTCCTCTAAGGGGGTCGATATTGTGACGACCCTTGTAGCTAAACATCTTGTAAATATCATTATGAATTTTAATTCTTGTAAACTATGTCGAATTTTAATACATTGATTAGTTGAGATGGGACACTAATTTAGACGTTTATAGGAGGAGGAGAAGTTGCTTATAAACCCAACCTTGCATTCATTCCATCACCTAACCCTGTTGGTTTAATGACACTATTGTGCAGTCAGTTAATGAATGAGATGGGTCTCCTCAATGGAGGATGAGTCTGGAAACTTGTTCTCATAACTCGTAATGACAAGGCCAACACATAAAATGGAGGCCGAGAGAAAAAATAGATGGTGTTTGGAGGAGGGAGTTTTCATTATGCGGAACCAGAGAGTAGGGGACACACAATGGAGTCTGGAATTTTTTGTGGTCTACCAAAAATAATTTTTTTCCCTCAAAATATATCCTCTATGATCATTGGATGGATTCCCTGTATTCTCACCAAGGCCTATGTTGTGCCGATGCGTTGTTTTGTTGAGACCTAGGCATATGCATTGTGTTGTTTTTCTAGAGAGAACTTGGTGGAGTTGTGATACTCAAGTGATTGCTGAGTTGATGAACTCGTAAGGGCTTGCTTGCTGATAAATCACGTGAGCATTGGCTTGCCTTGGGGCTAATAAACCACTAGTAACTTGTTGGGTTGATAAACTCTTTTTAGATTGAGACACCCAGGTGCTTGCTGAAAGGACTTGATAAACCACCAAGTTCTTTCCTTGGGGATGATAAACCACTTTTGTGCTTACTCAATAGGTATAGTGGGATCTTGTCTCTTATGATAGCTAATCCAACTGATAAACCCTCCTTTGTGCTTACGATCCTTCTCCAAAACTGAAATGAGACTCTTTTTTCTTTAGTTGAACCCTTGTGGATTTTATTTCACTTATGAGAGAGTTACTATGGTGTTACAGTTGGGGCTAGTAAGAAACCACCTGAGAAATGAACTCTATAATTTAAATAGTTAATTGGTTATTGACAAGCAAACTCTAGAGCAATTGCCTCCTTAGACACTAAATGTGGCTTGGGGGTGGTTGAATGTAAGACATATTACAGTGGAATTGGCCTACAGTTGGTTGGAGAATTGAAGTACCACTCTCAGTTTTTAGTCATTTGAAGATACTAAGATAAGTTGTTTATTTGTATACTTGATACATTCAAAATATGAATATTGTTTCTATATGATACATGTATTATTATTGTTAATGGAGGAATACATTGTTACTCTCTCTCTCTCTCTCTCTCTATATATATATATATATATATCTATATCTATGTCTATATATATATATATATATATATATATATATATATATATATATATATATATATATATATATATATATATATATATATATATATATATATATATATATATATATATATATATATATATATATATAAGGGGCTTGAAGACCTTTGTGTTAAGCTAACACGGTCATGATGTACTAAGTTGTTACAATGTGTGAATGCCATTAGCTAGTAATCTAGACAAAGAGAAGGCCAGATTGATGTTAGGTATATAGGGTGGTTGTTACACCGTCAAACACATAGTGGAAAAAGGTAGAGGCACAAGTTGATGGTGGGGTAATTCTAGCATGGTTTTACTTTTATTCAACCAAAGGGTTTGAAATTCTATGGTATGTTGAGGCTTGACTTTATATGATGAGGTGTTCCTAGTGCATAGTTATAAATGTGTTGAATTTCCACATTGACTGCTTAGTAGCCAGTGTCGAGACATTATGGGAGGGCCTAGATTGTTAGGGCACCTTATTCCTCGAAGGGTTACCAAATGAAGTGTAATGACTTATTTTTTACTTACATGTATAAATTTGTCTACATAGGGAAAAGGTCCGTGAAGAGCATGGGACATATTCATTGTTGTTTCCCTAGACCGAAGCTGTGAGGGTGTTATTCAATTATTTATGTTAATATTATTGATTTTCGGCCTACATAAAGGTTTTGATTGATCATGTATACTCATGCTAAGTTGATGTTTGGATCATTTCGACTAATATTATCTAGTCATGTTAAGTAGTCTGCTTATGATAGGCTCGATAGTCATGGTATGTATATTTTTACTATAGATTCAATAACTTATGTGATTTTCTAAAACAAAAGACAGGAATATACTCTACTCTTCTCAGCAGAAACCAAAATTGATCGATGAAAACAATAAGCAGAAAAGGAAGAATATCAATCGCACATAACACAATATTTCTTTAGAGAAAGCAAATTCTCAAAACCCAAACAATCTATATTGCATTAACTAGAAGATTTGAGAAGAAAATACAATGCTTGTTCGGCCTAAAGAATTCCTGCACTAGTAAAATCTAATTCTCTATCTCACAAGCCAACTCAAGCTAACACTTAGCCAAATATACTGCTTGCCAAAACCCTACTTCCTTGTCCAATTATTGAGAATATCAACCCATATTTAATTGAGAAATCCAATCTCCATAACTGCGCAATCCACACTTAGGTGCTCAACTGATTGCATGAGCCATTTTTACAACTCAAAAATTATACAACTGATAATACATTTTCCCTGAAATATAATCTCAACTGGGTCTTCATATGAACTGACATGCATGAATTATTTATGGGTGAATCTTTAGTTAACTGGTGTGGTAATGGTGATGAAATGGTGCACTACTCCACTACTAGACCTCTACTAGTTCCTCCAACAGTTAGAACTAGTTTAACTGACTATAACTTAGTTGTATTGAGTTATCTAATTACAACTCAAAATAACTCAACCTAGGCCCCTAAAATTTAGGGATCACTCTACATGACTCTAGATAGACTTCCAATTCAAATTTCCTAAGTCAATTAAGTAAATTTAACTTAATTAACTATTACAAGTTGCTTTGAGAATATAATTACAATTTTAATTCACAATTTAATTCAAGGGAAAATCAAATTGGAATTTCTTGTTGTTATTTTTAACATTACCTCTCAACAAGAAAGTGATTATCAGCTACCCTGATCTTGTATCTATGAAACTCAAATTTTCATTTTGAAAAATCCTTTGTCAAAATATTTGCATCCTACTCCTCTGTGGGAATGTACTCCAACAACAGAATTCTCCTTTGCACACAATCTCGAAGATGGTGGTATAGAATATCAATATGCTTGGGACGATCATGAAAAATTGGATTTTTAAAGAGTTTGATACAACTCTGATTGTCAAATTAAATCATAGTTGGATCCATCTGCTGACCAAAAAAACCAACCAAAATCTCCCTCATCCAGATAGCCTCACAAGATGCTTGACTAGCAACCATGTACTCTGCCTCTACTGAAATGAGTGAAACTGATCTCTGTTTTCTGTTGTACCAAGAAACAGTTGTTGACCCAATGCTAAAGATCCCTCCCAATGTTCTCTTCCTGTTGGATGGACTCCCTGCTCAATCTGCATCAGTGAAGCCTTGAAGCTTGACTTCCTCTATCTGTTTGTACCATAAACCATACTGAGTAGTGCCTCTGAGGTATCTCAACACATGCTTGGATGCCTTCCAATATAGCTTGGTCAGCATAACCATCTCTTGAATAAGCTCGTTAACTACATAACACATGTTTGGTCGTGTGTTCACCAAATACATGAGTGAACCCACAAGCTGCCTATAAATAATAGCTTCCACTACTTCACCGGAAGTAGCATCCTCCTTCCTCTAGTTACCTACTAGAGGAGTCTCGATGGGTTTACTACTCTCCAAGGGGAACCTTTTCAGTATCTCGTTGGCATATTTTCCCTAAGAGACAAAACGTTCCTCATCACCTTGCCATACTTCCATGCTCAGAAAGTAGTGCATGAGCCCCAAGTCCTTCGTTTCGAACTTTTTTGGAAGATCCTCTTTGCAAGACTTGATCAACTTATCATCACCTATCAAAGTCAAATCGTCGAAATATAAAACAATAATAAAAAATTTACCTTCAACCATAATATTGCAAAGGTTCACATTTGCTTCACTTTTGGTGAAGCCCAACCCATTGAAGTAGTTATCGATCCTAGTGTACCAAGCATAGGATGCTTGCTTCAGCCCATACAATGCTCGCTTGAGTCAACACACATGCGACGCTCAGTCGAAGGTCTCAAAACCTTTAGGCTTCTCAATATACAACTCTTCCTCAATCATGCCATTAAGGAAGGATGTTTTTACATCCATCTGATGTATATGCCATCCCATTTGCATTGACAATGCCAAAATGGATCTGATTGATGAGTACCTTGCAACAGGAGAAAAGGTCTCATCATAATCAATCCCCTCTACCTAAGAAAATCCTCGAGCCACAAACCTGGCCTTATGTTTCTCCACACTACCATCCATTGCTTGCTTTAGCTTGTAAATCCATCGGGAACTCACCGATTCACCAATAACTTATCCGCTGGTTCTAGGACCACATCCCAAACATTATTCCTAACAATGGAGTCATACTCCTTAACCATGGCATCAACCCAAACTGGTTGCTGCACTTCCTCCTCAAAAGAAGATGGCTTTGTCTCAACACATCTACTCATAAGAGCCATGTATCTAGTGTACCTCTCTAGTGACCTCTTCTACCTGCGCTGTGATGTGGGTGCTCCCACATTCTCTCTTGCATCATGAAATAACTTTTCAACCTCTCTGGTGCACTTTCTCCCATAGTTGGAAGACTTTGCATGAGTGGGTGTCTCCACTCCCTGATCCTCTGCATGTGGCTGCTCCACATCAATCTGAGGTTCCTCCTTAGGAGCTAAAATCTCCTCAACCACATGTAGCTGAAGCTCCCTCTCAAGGGAACATCTCATGGCCTTCTCTTCATTGAATTTCACATCCCTGTGAACCACTGTCATCTTGTTGGTCGGCAGGTACACCCGATAGTTGTGAGGTGTATCAATGTACCTCAAAAATATCCCCAACTCTCTTGTCAACTCAATCTTATTCCATGCATATTTGGTTACATGCAAGTAGACTGATGAACCAAAAATCCTGAAGTGACCCACATTTGGCCTCTTCCCTGAAAAAGCCTCTTCTGGTGTACTCATCCCAAGAATTCGATGAGGGTTTTTGTTATCAAAATAAGTAGTTGTGTTGCATGCCTTGACCCACAAGTGTAGTGGTAGGCCCTGATCATGCAACATCGCTCGTGTTGACCCTACTATGCTTCTATTTTTCCTTTGAACCACCCCATTTTTCTGTGGATTATGAGGTGATACCAACTCTTGTCTAATTCCTTCTACAACACAAAGGTTTTTAAACTCATTCGACACATACTCTCCATCATTATCACTCTTGAGCTTCAACCTTCCTGCCAGTATCTTTCTCAACCAATTCTTTAAATTCAGAAAACTTTACAAAAGTTTGATCTTTCTTCTGCATGAAGAAGATCCAAAATTTACGATAAAAGTCATCAACAAATATAACATAATAACTATTCTTGGCCGTGGATGTTGTCGAGAATGATCCACACACATCTAAATGGACTCGATCTTTGATCACCTGTGCTCGAATGTATTTGTTGTGAAAGGAATATTTGGTGTATTTTTCCAAAGTACAACCTTTGCATGTGTCAACTTTCTCTATTATACCTTTGGGAAGACCAGTAGAAATTCATTGCATGATTTTCAAAGTGCCATGATGCAAGTGACCCAACCGCCTGTGCCACAACTCATCGATGTGTCGGCTCTGCAGCTTCTCTGCTTTTGTGCTCAAGGTAAAATAATCTTTTACCTCTAACTTGTAGAAATTATTCACCTGAACCCCTATCCTCTTTACCTGTCCTGGGGCTATGTGACAAAGGAATGATTTTTCCTTACTAAAGATCATATCATAGCCTCTATCCTCCAACATGGTAATAAATACCAAGTTATTCTTCAAGCCGAGAACATACATAATATCTCACAAAGTGTGTGGAAAACTTGATTCCCTCTGAAAGGTAATTGTACCAAGCTTGGTAGCACTATACCTCCCGTCATCACCTATCTCGATATGCATTTGGAGATCCTTCTCCTCCAAGTTACTAAAGAGATCCTTGTTACCAATCATGTGGAAAGAAGCTCCACTGTCTAGGTACCATACACTACCCATCATCAATGACAACATACATGCGGTGAGGGTAAAGTCTAGTTTGAATTGTGAGGCAAGAGCCTCACTTCCTGCCATACCTCTTGAGGGATTATTACCGGCCTTCTTGAGTGAAAACTTTGTGTAAAAATGTCCTAGCTCATGACAATGAAAGCAATTAACTTTCTACAAGTCCTTCTTGCCTCATTGACAAGAACTTGATTTAGAATGGGATGCCTTCCCCTTCCCTTTGTTTGTCTTACCTTCTAAGGCACTATTTTCCTCACCATTAGTCTTTGATGAGGATCCATCTTTGGTATTCCTATGAATCTCTTCCTGTACCAAATCTGACCACAACCATTCCTAATCTGGTAGCTTCTCCCTCCCATTGATAGACTCCTGATAACATTTCCAACTATTGGGAAGTCCTAGAAGAGCTAGTCTCACCATATCGTCTTTAGCAACAGTAATCCTGACACTTCCAAGCTCATCCCGAAAATGGGTGAACTTGGTCAAGTACTTTGGAATAGAGTCACCCTTCTCCATCTTGATCTTTCTGAGTTTGTCCTTCAGTTCCAATTTCCTATGGTCACTATTATTTTGAAATAGGTCTGTCAATGCCTTCCACATTGAGTATGGAGTATCCTTGCCATGGAGACTTGAGACAATGTGGTCTTGAACTCCCTCTAGGATAATCCTTGTCATGTTTTCCACACACTTTCTCCATTCAGCCAAATCTTTAGCATCTAATGCTGAATGCCTAGGAATGTCATGATCTATGAATTCTTTGAGGCCATTGTTTTCCAACACTGCCTCCATCCTATCCTTCCAAGCTATGAATTCGAGATGCACTCCAAGGCATACTCAAGTCGCAACTAGTAGAAAGACATACTATTGCTCTAAAGTATGAACTTGCAAATTCGATTTTCACATGCACACCAAACTTGAAATCTCCTCTTCTATAATGTCTTCAGATATGATACCATGTAGATTTTTACTGTACATTCAACAACTTATGTGATTTTCTAAAACAAGAAGAAGAACTGATATCTCATTCCTTCATTTTAAACAAGAATGAAAAGTTTACAACCTAAAGGAATTAAAATTAATGAGCCTAAAGTAATTACAAGTTTAAAATCTCATAAATCAAGTCAAGGAATAGGATCTCAACAACTTATCAAACAAAATATTTCTAGTAACATATTTTCATGCTAGAGCAACAAAAAAACAAGAAAAATATGAACATCATCAACAAAAGGAACAAAAAGGGAAAGAAAAACGACAATAACAGAAAGAGAAAGAATATTTAGATAAATATGTTGTATCTTCATTTTAAGATCAAGGAAAACGAAAATAGGACACCACTCAAAAGGATACAACAACAAAATAAATTGAGGAATCAGTGAGGCACACAAAAAAGCCTACTGATAAAAAAGAGAAATACAAAAATAATTCGAGAAATCAAACATTTAGTAGATGGGACAAGCTTAGGAAATGTCACAAACACCAATTCCCTCTACTCAAGTGACTAAGGTAATATCACCCTTTGGCATTATGTCTCCTCTAGAAACTAATACTGTAAAAGTTTCTTCTCTTTTTATGAACATTGATGAAGTAGATTTTGTCAAAGAGACAATAATGTCTCTAGGAGATTGGATTTTTAGTTCCCAAGAAAAAGTAGTGGTGAAGAGATCAAGAAAGAGAAAACTTGATCCTCCCATGACTAGAACATCATAAAAAATGGAATGGAAAATAATAAGTAGTTCTAAAGGTAGATCCATAGAAATAGCTTCAAGCCTTGAGGCTTTCACTTTAGCTAATCAATGGTTAGTTCATGAACTATTTGAAGAACTGGATAATCGCCACAATAAAACTAATGTATTGGAAGCTATTTTGGACAATAACAAGACCACTAGGAAAAAGATTTGAAATCCCATTCCATCGTGTTACAATAAGGTTTTTTGTATCCATGCTAGAGATTGAGGAAAAGCGCCAAACTGAGAAAATTCAACTAGAGGAATAGTCCATAAAACAATTTATTGGGACTAAAAGTAAACATGCTAAACAATTAGAATATTTGAGACAATTTATACTAGAAAATTTAAAATATTAAAAGAATAATTTGAAATCACTGCTCAAATAGTTTCTACAACATTTCAATCTCATATTACTTCTTTTGAAGAACAAGTAAAGCAACTCAAGAAAGAACATGTGAGGTGAAAGTGTTCAAAGATCAGGATAGTGTTGTTAATGATAAACCCAAGCAAGTGGAGTTGAATTTCTTCATTCAAATTAACAAAATTTATAATTTATATCATGACCTGATAACCTTTACTGATCAATTTTATATTCAGATGGAGGATGATAATGTGATATTAGACCAATTTAATAAAGCTATCATGTGGGAAAAAAAAATATAATGTTTTTTGCAAACTCTCTAAAGAAGAGAAAAGGATGATGCATATATCCTCAAACCAAAGGAAATCTATCTTCTACTTCATCAAAGAATGGATCAAAGAATCTTATGATTGATGCGACTCTGAAATCTGGGATAATGAATTAGATAAAAGTGAAGAATTCATTATACATCATCTTTGGGGAATCAAAGAAGTTTTAGCCTCGACTATTTTCGCTCATGTAATTAATGATAATAGAGAAGCTAACAACATAAAAATTCATCAAATCAAAGAATGGAGTAACAAATATATCCATAGATTTTTCTAGTTTCCATATGAGTATATGAATTAATCTCAAAATTTTCTTCTATGTATAGATGGAAAAAGAGATATATTCTAAAGAATAAGGGTCATTGCCATATTGGTCGAAAAAATAACATTTGTATCTCATTACCTCAAATATATGATATATACAACTGGTGGACCAATCACATTAAGGATAAAGAAAGGGAAGAAAATATGTTACAATTGACAAAATCTATAGGGAAGTTAGTTCAAGATATGGAGGGGGATTAGTTGTGGTGGAAGCTAAAGATCATCCACGTTCAAATATAGTGAGATGACCTGCTACTTTGAATGTGAAAGAAAATCTTCTAGCAAGAGTTAAAGGATTTTCAATTTTTAGAAAACAAATTTATATCTTTCATTATATTTGTACAACCATCTTCACTGGAGAAGGGGTTGGAAATCATTGTACTGTAAACCTGATTGATATTGTGATCAAAATGAGTTAAATGTTTTAAGAATTAGATCTCAATTTGGCTAATTTCACTATGCTTGGAGTACTGTATGTGTTATAATTCGGTTATATGCATCTCTATTTTCCATTTTTACAGGCTTTCATTCTTTGAATTACTTCCTAAAATCAAGTATTATAATATGTATTTAATTTCTTCAGAAATGAAAAACACACATGTTTTATTGAGTTATTCAAAATATTTTAGATTAATTCTAATTCTTTTAATATATCAATTATCATTATCTAATATTCACGTGTTAGTTTTGATACTTGTTCTCATTCTTGATAAATATTTATTTTCTACAAAATAAATTAAACATTGCATGCAAATAAACTTATAAAAAATATAAAAAATTATGGTTTGCTAAAGCTCTCTCATCATAGCACACATTTCTAAGGTGGTCAACCACCCACATATCAATCTGAATTGTTACCACCCCAAACAACTAAAGAATTCTTAAAAGACCGCATTTGGGTATGCTTTCCCTTTCCCGTATTGATTGGATAACACAAACCTAAATCTTACATTCATTTTAGTTGAGGAAACTATTGCTTCTGTATATATATAAAATTGTTCATATGTTGCGTGCACACTTATGTTTAAAGACCAAAAGTGTCAAAGGAACCTCACAACTATTGAGGACGGTGTCTAGAATTGCCAAAGGTGCAGCAATCAAATTGTCTTTAAATGTGAATACATTTACTTTTTCTAGTTCACCATCAAAGACGGAACAAGAAAAATAATATTATCACATTCCAAAAGTTGTAGAATGACCTATTGGTATACTACTAAGAAGTTGAATGAATATAAATACAAGGAAAATAGTAAATAAATAATGGCCATATTTTAAAAGTTGTTCAATAGTTATTCAAACTAGAGTTGTTCTTCAATAGTTATTCAAACTAGTAATACATGAAGAAACATTTGCAGACTATGAAAAAATAAAATCCACTGTAACTTCATGTGATAAAAAGGAATGTGTGCCAAAGCCAAAATAGGGCATGTCTAGCACTGAAAAATAAACGTATTATGGTTTTTTATTCAAAAAAAACAAGTTGTGATTTTTCCCTCTTTTTCATGTACATATTACATAATATGTGCATTTTTTGTTGTATTTTTTATAAAATTTCTATTTGAAAGGAAAACCCATTTATATATTCATTTATAACATAACATGAAATTAAATATTTGACATTTGGAACTATTTTTGTTTTGTTGTATTTTTTATAAAATTTCTATTTGAAAGGAAAACCCACTTATATATTCATTTATAACATAACATGAAATTAAATATTTGACCTTTGGAACTATTTTTGTTATATATGCATTAAAATAAATGTTAGAAACATATGAAATGCAATATCAAGAAACTTGGCATCTAATTACAAATCATTAATTATTTTCGTTATAGGAAATTTCAAATAATTTAAGAGAAAGCATTGAAAACAACAAAATGAAACCAACTCAAATGGAAGTATATTGTCAAAATAAAGAAACTTTTGATCGCACACCTCATTCGCAATTCAATGATTTTCAAAATGATGATCATGCCATCTATTCCATACAACACCAAAAAATACCACATTTGAAGGAATCTCAAGATTGATGCATATGCTTGCAGTATTCAACAAGGCATGAAAACAAGTGTAGCACATATATCATCTTCATAATTTGAAGTTTACAAGAAGAATCAATGCAAAAATCAACAAAATACAATCCATACTACAACAGTAAAGAAAAAAAGAAGAGTTAAATGGAACATTTAAATTGTCAATATCAATGTCTTCAACTTAGTCACTACTATGTTGTCTACATCTAGGATCCAACAAAATGAAAAAGGAATGAAAAAGGAACGAAATTTTTTTTGAATAGAAATATCGGCCTAAAGAGAATCAGACAAAATACACATAATGAACAACAACCTCTTATGGATTCCTTGACACTAGTTTTTGAACGCCATTTCCATAAACATAATACCCAATATTTTCATAATTGTATTGACACCTTGCCCAACATACATCAATGTAATAATTGTATGGAAACATACCCTAGAATTAGACTTACCCATCTATCTCTTAATGGATACTTTTGTAAGCAATGGCATACATACACTAATGATCATTAGTTCTCCAAATGGAATAATATAAACCTGAGAGACTAACCCTGTTATGCTCTTGACCTGCGAGAAATTCCAAAATACCAAATATGTGAAGAAATACAACACAAAATAAAATGAGAAAAACAACAAGTATTTTATTATTCAGAGACAAAATCAATGTTCAATTGCCTCTTCGAGGGGGCAACCTCCAGCAGAGCAGAGCTCGATTACATAATAAGACTCGATATATCTCAATGGGGAGTCTCTAGCCTATATATAGGATTCGTACATACAATACCATGGTTCTCTCAATATCATCTATCTAATACCATGGCCCATTTGCAACTAATTATAGTCCCTTTCTTAAATGCGGGTCAACCACTTACAATTATTAATACGGGATTTATTGACTCTTTAACTAACTATAACTATGACTCGACCCTATTACATAAATAAAGGGGTTAGGGTTCTACCCTAACATGCCCTCCCCCATCAAAAGAAGCCTTGTCCTGAAAGCTGAAGTTGCGGAAACTGCTAAAAAATAGTGGTTGGTTCCCAGGTTGCATCTTTTGCAGAGGTGTCTTTCCACTTGAAGTGGACTTCCTTGATTGTGCGACTACGTAGATGTTGTTCTCGCGTATCGAGGACCTATTCAGGTTGGAGCTAGAGTGAACCTTCTTCATCCAATTTAGGTAGACTGGTTTGAATTCTACAATTGTTCCCCACCACTTTCTTGAGGCATGATACATGGAACACTGGATGGATTTTTGAAGTTGGTGGCAAGGCCAGCTTGTAGGCTACTGCTCCAATGCGCTGAAGTATTTGATAAGGTCCGTAGAATTTTGGAGCTAATTTTTGGTAGCCCTTTTCTTTGAGCGATGTTTTCTTATATGGTTGCAACCGCAGGAATACCTGATCCCCTTCTTGAAATGTGCACTCTGAATGATGTTGGTTTTCCTGTTGCTTCATTCGATTCTGAGCTTGATGGAGATTATCTTTGAGATGAGCTAGCATGGTTGCACGGTTCTGTAGGAGTTGATCAACTTCTTGCACCTTAGAGCATCCAGGGATATAAGAAATAGGTGAAGGTGGGAGTTGGCCATACACTACTTCATATGGATTCATCTTGGTGGCTTCATGATAGTTAGTATTATACCACCATTCATCTAAAGGTAGCGACTGTACCCATCGATGTTGCTTTTTTGAAGTGAAGCACCTTAGGTATGTCTCCAAGCATTTGTTGACTGCTTCAGTTTTACCATCAGTTTGGGGATGATAGGAAGTACTTAGTTGGATTTGGGTGCATTGTATCTTGAAAATTTCTTGCCAAACATTACTAGTGAAAGTCAGGTCACGATCAGGCACAATGGAAGTGGGCATCCCATGCAGTTTGAAGATATGGTCCATGAAAGCTTGAGCCACCAAATTTGGGGTAAATGGGTGGGGTAGAGCGTAAAAATGAGCATATTTAGAAAGTCTGTCCACCACCACCATGATGATTGATTTGTTGCCTAACTTCAGGAGACTAGTAATGAAATCTTAGAAACATCTGTCCAGATGGATGCAGGGATTGGAAATGGTTGTAAGGTGCCTGGTAACTTGAATGTTTCTCCTTTGTGGCATTGAGACACCTCACATTTATCTACAAATTAAGAATGTTAGTTTTCATGCCTGTCCAAAAGAAGGAACGACGAGTGCGAGCATAAGTCTTCTTAATGCCTGCATGGCCTGCAATGGGAGATGAGTGAAACTCTACCAAAATGCACGTTTTGAGGGTGGATTTCGGAGATATAATTAGTATATCCTTGTAGCGAAGAATCTCATCCTTCCAAGGGTATCCAACTGAGGAATTAGGATCGGCTCTCAAGTTATTAATGAGTTGGGAGAGAGAGGGGTGTGAAAACCATTCTTTGCATCTTTCTTCAATCCAATCTGGTATGGGAAGAGAGATTGATCGTAGGGTGCTTTCATTCTCAAATTTGATGATAAAGCATTCGCTACTACATTGTCACACCCTTTCTTGTAAATTATCTCATAATCATATTCCAACATTTTGGCCAGCCATTTATTTTGCTGGGGTGAGGATAGACATTGCCCCAAAAAATAGTTGAGGCTTTGACGGTCTGTGCAGATTTGGAAACATCGCCCCAATAAGTATTGTCGCAAGGTATCTATTGCATGTAATATGGCCATCATCTCCTTCTCATAGGTAGATTGTCCCAGATGTTTCCCACTCAGTTTTTGGTTGTTGAAAGCCAAGGGTCGACCTTCCTACATTAAGACAACACCAATACCAATACCTGAAGCATCACATTCAATCACAAAAGATTTGGTGAGGTCAAGTAGTGACAATACAAGAGTGGAACACATGGTCTGTTTGAGAGCCATAAACACTTGTTGTGCTGCATCAGTCCAGAGGAATGAATTTTTCTTGAGAAGGTTAATGATGGGTCTAGCAATGCGACCATAATTGCAACAAATTTGTGTTAGTAGCTAGTGAGACCCAAGAATCCCCTCAAACTCTTCAATATTTTTGGTTGGGGCCAATATTGAATTGCCTATATATTTTTGGGATCCCCCCTGACACCTTCACGACCCACAATGTGTCCCAAATACTCAACTTCTTCCATGCCAAAAGAGAACTTGGACACTTTGACAAATAATTTGTGATTCTGGGGCATTTGTAAGAGTAGGTATACATGCTGAAGATGTTTTTCCCAGGTTAGGCTGTAGATGAGAATGTCATCAAAGAAAATGAGGACAAATTTTTGGAGATATGGTTTCAGCAGGTGATTCATGAGGCTTTGAAAAGTGGATGGGACATTACAGAGATCAAATGGCATGACCAAGAATTCATAATGGCCTTCATGAGTTCAGAAAGCAGTCTTGGGAATGTCTACTTCTTTCATGCATATTTGGTGATAGCCAGAGCGAAGATCTATCTTAGTAAAGAATTGAGCACCATGTAGTTCATCAAGCAGATCATCAACAACTAGGATAGGGAATTTGTCTTTGACAGTGAGCTTGTTGAGGGCCCAAAAGTCTGGACACATGTGCCATTCCCCATCTTTATTGAGCACAATGACCACTGGTGATGAAAAAGGATTGATGCTAGGATGAATAAGATTGGATTCAAGGAGTCCCTTGATAATTTTTTCAATTTCATTCTTTTGTGCGAAAGGATATCGATATGGGTGCACATTCAACGGTTGTGCCCCTAGTAAAAAGTGATGCTATGATCATGTTCCCCTCTACAGGGTGGAAGCTCTTTAGGTTTTTCAAATACATGTTGGTGGCGGTTTAAGACCTATTGCATCTTAGGATGAATATGAAGGGTAGTGGGCTCTATGGCCTAGATGGCATTAAATTGGGTGATAACTCCATGATGGCCCTTTTTCAACAACTTTTCCATTCGATGCGAACTGATGATAGAAGGGGCAACTGCCTAGAGTCCACAAAGGGTATGCTTGTGGTCATTATGCTTAAAGCTCATCTGTAACTCCTGGAAATACATTATGATTGGGCCTAGTGTGCGAAACCATTAAGCACCCAAGATAATTTCACACCCACCCATGTTAATCGCAAACATGTGGGTCTTTAGGTGGTAGTCTCCCATCTAAAGTTTGATATTCTCGCAGTGGCCTTCACATTTCATTGTCCCCCCATCAGTAACTTGGACTTGGAAATTAGAGACTGCCCTGAAAAAACAATGAATAGCTTCGGCGACTCGCTAATGGATAAAGTTATGAGTGTTGCCACTATCAATCAAGACTACTACATGGCAATGTTTAATAAAGCCTCTGATTTTGAGAGTTTGGGGCACATAAATGCTCGCCAAAGCATGTAGCGAGATAACTGGTTCCTCTGGTGTAGTTGAGAGCTCATTGTCTTGTTGGGTTTCTTCAACTTCATCCTCCAGTCCCTCAAGGGGTGGGGCTTCCTCATATGAGCTGTGATCAGTAACATCAATTTGAAAGAATTTGGGTTCCTTGCATTTATGCCCTAGGGAGTATTTGTCATCACAGTAGTAGCACAATCCTTGTTTTCTTCTTTCAATCATTTCTGAACCTTAAGTGTTTGGGTAGGACCCTATGTCTGTGTGGGACGTCCCTTGGCTATGAAATTTGGACGATGAGACTGGGCAGCTAAAGCACGTTCCACTTCAATAGCCTTTGTGCAAGCGTCTATCCATGTAGGTGGGTGGTGCATCCTGACATGTGCTTGGATGGCTTCTTTGAGACCATTTATAAGACATTCCAAGTAGAATTCATCTCCTAGACCTTCTATTCGGATGGGAAATGTCTCAAAGATTGCAATGTAGTCTTTTACTGTGATGGTCTATCAAAGCTTAGTAAGACGACCCAAAAAATTAGATTCTCTATCAAAGCGGTCACAAAGAGATTTTGAGAACACCTGCCAAGTTATGTTCCTGGGATAGCATTTCTGATGCCACTGCCACCATTTCCATCTCTCTTGGTCCAAGTAAAGGGCTCCCACACATAGTTTAGTTTGATCATCTCAGATATCATTCAGAATGAAATATTATTCCATTTGTGCTACCCATACTGCCGGATTAGAGCCATCAAATTTATACATGTCCAACTTGGGTGGCCAAGGGTGGGAATGTTGGTGATTTCCATGGAAGTGAATATGATGGCTAGATTCTCCTTCAAGGTCTTCATTAATACCATGTGCCTCCATATGCAACCCTGACGTGCTCATATTGAATTGTGCCATGAATTTTGACATCTTTTCCTAAAAAAAGCCAACTTTTGTTCAATGCGCTCGATCTTCTCGTTTGTCATGACTTGAGCTCTGGTTCTACCATACACAGATCTTGGTTACTTGACATAACTTTGAAAAAATTTGGGACCGCCCGAAAATTGAAGCTAACAAGTGAATGGTACCACTGCGATCAACTCGTCGTCCTGAATCTTATGGGCTAAGTTTCTTGTAAGGTTTTGTTTTTTTTGTCTTTTTTTTTGTTTTTTTGTTTTTTTTTTTTTTTATACTCTGAATGGAGTTTTACTCCCCTCTGATCAATAATGTTGTGGCCAAATTCCAGAAAACTTGATCCTGCCCAATGTCTTGCGAAAATCGGGCCCAGCCTATAAGAGCCACAAGCCTCACTGCGCAGATGTTCAGGACTGCCTACGAACCCCCAATGGCTGAATGTGAGTTGGATTGTAGTGGCGATAGAACCCCAACTACTAAATCTAAATGGTACTATGGTGGTAGAACCTCAACTGGTGGATCTGATTGTTGCGGTGGTGACAGAACCCCAACTGCTAGATCTGAATCGTACTACAGCAGTAGAACCCAAACTGGTGGATCTGATGTGGCAAATAATATAATGGGCGATCTTCAAAGAGTTGAGGAACTATGGTCTCAAAGGAGTGTCAGGTGCTACATATCGAAATATACATAAGGGTCCAACAATAGTACTTGGCCCAATCTTTCAGGGAACTACTAAGTAGGATCAACCGTACCCTTAGCCGTACTACCTGACTACCCTATTGTATGCATGAGTAATCTCCCCGAGTGTTGTTCTCAGTGTACTGTAGCAACAAGATGGCTGACGGCTTATCTAAGGCGACGCTTTAGGTGAGCCTAGGGGTCTTCCGATATACCCAGAGGGTACGTGGAAGGAAGTTAGTGCACGGTTCTGTCTAATGTGGTACTACCCGAAGGGGTACCCACAGGGGTTACAAGGGAGTTCAACAAGCATGACCACCTCTTGTATTTCCTGCGTGCATGCCTCCCCAAATCCGTAAGTTTATGTGATCAACGACAGATCCTGTGGTTTAAAGACGTTGGAACACGTCTTTAGCCTAAAAAACAATTCTGCCAAAAATGGAGGTACCACCGACCCTGGAAAGTGCTCTGATACCACTTGTTATGCTCTTGAGCTACGAGAAATTACAGAATACCAAATATGCGAAGAAATACAATCCAGAACAAAGAATAAAATGAGAAAAACAACAAGTATTTTATTATTCAGAGATGAAACCAATGTTCACTTGCCTCTTCGAGGGGGAAACCTCCAGCAGAGCAGAGCTCGATTACAAAATAATACTCGATATATCTTAATGGGGAGTCTCTAGCCTCTATATAGGATTCATACATACAATACCATGGGTCATTACCATGGTTCTCTCAATACCATCTATCTAATACCATGGCCCATTTGCAACTAATTGTGGTCCCTTTCTTAAATGTGGGTCAACCACTTACAATTATTAATATGGGCTTTATTGACTCTTTAACTAACTATAACTATGACTCGACCCTATTACATAAATAAAGGGGTTAGGGTTGGACCCTAACAAACCCATTATAATATAAATACATACTTAAATTGAAGAAATACTCATTTCCTAAGTTAGCATAATCTTGAGAGTCAAACACACTCAAGGTGGGAAATACAATTAAAGTGGGAAAACAATCTGTCTCGGACAACAAATTGTTAAATCACAATTCACCTTTCATTCAATCTATAATTTTGACATCTTGGTTGTGAATAGGGAGGATCAAAGTGTAAATGTTATGATTGTTGTTGGGTAATTTAGTCGATGTTAAATTACTTCATTAATTGTCAACCAAGGTTCATGTACTTATGAAGTGCATGTGCACAATATATGCGAGGAATTCTATTTTTGAATTAAATTGATCTAAATATGAATAAATGTTATATTCGATCAAAGTGTTACTACGAGCATGTTCTTTTCATTAAATTGACTTGAAAACATATCAAAGTCCAAATGCTAAACTAAATTGAAATTTAATATATAAATTAAAACCACAACTTATTCTAATTGCATAATGGAAATTCTATTTCTAATTTGCATAAAATAAATCTTAATTTTATTTGTAGGAAGGAAAATCTAATGCTACTTGTAGAAAAGAATCTTAATGCTACTTGCAGAAAATAAATACTAATGCTAATTGTAGAAATGGAATGATTTGTAGAAAGGAAATAAATCATACTAAACTTCTTCAACTAAATATCATAGCTTCAATTGGTTTCTAATGTGCGCAAATAAACTTGGAAATCCATATATCCATCATCCATGAAATTTCTTAATGGAATTTAACTGATTTATGAAATGGAATTGCTTAATCAAAGTGTAATCTAAAAAACAAGTCTTTTTGGTATTTTATGAGCACTCTATTGACACAAACAACAATAAATTAGATTAGTAAATAAGTGAATTCATTGACAGAAAGGAAACTATAATGGATTTCAGTGTAAACAAAACTAATATACTCTTACTACTCTCCAGAGGGCCCTTCCGTTGATCATAAGATTGTCACCAATTCAATTAAATCGCTTAACCACACATTCATTTAAAACATAGTATTATATTAATCGTTGGATTCTTCAACAAAGATTACAAATAATTCACAATAACAACTATTTCCTTTTGGTCTCACCTCAAGCCTTTTTATACATTTATTATTAAAGCTAATCTAAGAGTCCTATGTCGAGAGGCAACTTGACTAATCTGACAACTAAGAAGTAAGATTAAATTGAAATTCTATCTCTTCATGATTTTCTACTGAAAGAGAAAATAATAAGGGATTTTAATCAAACACACCAGCTTCTAAATCATTTCCTCACTCTTTTTATCTCACCACAAACTTTTGTCGAAATATTCCTGATCACTGGAATGTCATAGCCAGAGTTGAATTTTGGTTTGACTTCTAGATCTCTCGATCGTTGTGTTTTTCCAGATCATGAAGATAGTTGGATATTGATATGTGGAACAATTTCGATCTATTGACCCCCTTTCATTCATCCTCTAGTGTATTGAAACCTCTCTAACCATGGAGATAGTTGCGTAATTCTTCATTAGCTGCAGAATGAGAAAAAAATTGTAGTTGTAGAGATGTTTCAATTATATTTCAAAAAGAAACAATATATTCTAAATAATGGATGATTAATACCTTTTGGATTCTTGAGTATGTCTATGATGACCTTGTTTATACTGACACTGCAACAAAATGGTCATAAAAAGGGTAAAGGAGAGGAAAAAGGATTGTCAAAAAGAGAACAATTTCAGACTTCAAAAATTGTCATTAGTGCATTACTCTATAAGAGGAAAAATAAAGGATATTACAATGGAATTCACAATTAAATTTCATCTCCTCCAGAGCCTTGCACTAATGTATTCCCCCGAATCCATTTCATTTATATAAAAATTTCCATTTCTTCTCGTCGAGAGACAAATGTTGCTAATCACTGAAGCCATTTCATTTACCATGATTAGCACTCATTATCTTCATTTGAATTAATATTCCCCAATATGAAACAAAAAATGTAAAAGATGAAAGCAATTGTTCACATTGCAAGAATTATTCCATGAGCTACAATTGGTTGGCCAAAAATTAGTCAAACTTGAATGTGATTATGCACAAGGACATATATTTTGACCCTATGATTTTCCATCACCAAAGTGCATGCGCTATCATTGATTTATCACACAATATCGATGGATACAATGTGAAAAATATTAGGGTTTACAGATTTCTGTGGGGATCATCTTGAATCTACGATGCCAGAAATTTCTCCACAATAGTCATTTTTGAATATTGACATTTCAAGTCTACACCAATACCCATAGTCAGGAAAAAGGTCGACGATGATGGGTCAATATTAAAAAATGACTACTGTGAAAAATATTTTCAATCTTCCATGAGGAGATGTTATAAAAAAAAATGTACACAATACACTATTGGTACAAGTATATAATATATATTAATCAATAGTGACTCTATCAAACTAAAAATTCTATTAATTTCTACAATCATTTCACATTCAGTTTGTAGGTATGAATTCCAACATTGAGGTTTTGCACATATACATGGTTTTTTGTGACTTGAAAGTGCTCCCATCATGGAAACATTGAATTATAAATACTTGTATAAAATCAAAGATGAAATAATTTCTCTAATAAATATGTTGACAACCTAGAATCAAATCTTAGAGAAAGCCATGAAACATGCATAAAATTGAAAACCACCCTTGCTTACAAGATACAAAATAGATATTTACATCCAACCCACTTGAGCACTATGATAAAGTTTTAAACCAATTTCAAAGAAATATAAATTGAAACATGAATTCATGCCTACATATAAAGGGGACTACTCTTGAGTGCAAGTATAAATTCCATTTGAAGGTATAGCCGAAGTCATCACGCTACATTGATGAAAAGCACCAAAATACATATTATTGACACACAATGATGAGTTACTAAACATCAAAAATCCTATCATACTTCAAATGTGGTGAGAAAAATGTGGAATACTAACTAGTTCTTCCTCTATTGTACATTTTTAAAATGCATTTCCAAATATGCTTCTAAAGAAAATTTGAGATAAAATACCTATCACCATATGATGACTGGAATAACAACTAGAAAACATCCAAAATACCCTATCTCATGGTCTTCCGACCTTTTCTCACTTATAAGTAATTGCAGATTGAGATATTTGTGCCTGAGAAACTTTCCATATGCGACAAAAGCTACCCCTTGTCACATGTAGTTATTACTGCACCAAATTAAATACTAGACACTAAATACTTTACCAAGTCTATTAATATTTTCAATATTGCTTATCTTCATATAATTTCATCAATTCCTATCTAACATTACCTCCACTCTATACATTTTTCTCTAATTGATCTTGCATAACACTAGACATATAACCATGGATGAAAATATGAAAAGTGAAATAAGAAAAAATATACTTGCAATTGTCCATGTACGACCACCTTTTACTAAAATTCTATGAAAATATTCCAATTCCCTTTTATATTCTTTTATTTAATTTCAATTCTTTTATATAAACCCTTTCATTCATTATCTATATGCATGTTGTTTGCACCTCATGGAACCCACTCCCAATGAAGTAACATTTGAATATGGTGATACTCATAATAATGTACATCTAAATATGGAGATGAATTAATGAAAAACTTTTTTTAGATTGGTCCTTAGATGGCATATCCAATTCATTGAATTTGATATGTTGAGTAGGATATTTTGACACCAACCACACATTTAGTTAGTTAAAAGTGTCAAAATATGCATTAGATAATACACCAAAATGAGTAAACCATCTTCAAAGATATGGGGAAATCATACAATAAATTAATTTCCCATGTCCTTTCACACATGAATTATCTCAAAATTATTTACTTGCAGTTGACATAATCCTACAACATTCATATACAAGATTATCCAAGTAGATACTAGTAACCACACACTTATTATGTGCACTACATACTCAAAATCATTCCACATCTTGGTTACTCTACAATAGTTCTTTTGGTCCTAAAATTATGATGCTTTTTTTGGAGTTTCCCTTGCATTTTTGGAAATTAGCACAGGCTACCCTATAAACAATTATGTGGATTTAAAAACACATGCAACATTGGATAAGTTCTGTAATGGTCCAACAAACACTCTAAATAGATTTTATAGGAAACATTTTAGGGCCTTGACGTTTATGTGTCAACTAACCTCCTCAAGCCCACATTTCCACATCGTTTATTAGGGTTAGGGTTTTGGGTCTTTAGGGTTTTTTCATCTTAGGGCATCATAATCTATGTTAAATGGAAGTTTTGAAATGTTTTAATGTAATAGATAATGTAACTAACATATATCTTCCTAAACATAAAGTACCACCATTATATATAGCTTTCATTCCTTTACATATTATAATATTTTTATATTTCATTCATTATACAATTTTCATCTCCTTATATAACTATTCCCTATATAATATATCTATGTGTGTTTCTATTTATATTTATTCCTACATTTTAGTCTATGTATATTAATCCATATTAGTGGTATAGGAACAATATTCCCTTTGTTTTATATCCATGCATGTCCCCAATGAGTTAAGGCTATAGGGACTTGTGTCTCCACCTAACTAAGATTGGACCAAGACCACTCTTTCTAGCATAAGCAACCTACTAGGGTGGAAGAAAAAAGAGATGATAGAGTGGGAGATCCTACCCAATTGTTTCTCAAGGATTCTCATGTGACAAAGGAATGAGATGATGGGTTATTTTCCCTAGATTTTTTTATGAATACCAATGACATCATAGACACATTGAAGAAGTAGACATTGCAGAGGTATGACACCCTCAAAGTGCAAGATAAATTTAACTATCCTTTATTTGATTACTAGATATACATAGATGCTTTCAGAAAATTATTGAATCTATTATATGGTTTTACCTTATTCAATTTTTTATTATGAACAAGAATATCATGTTGAAACTCCTCAAGTGCCTTCCCCATGTGAAAGATTGGTGGGACATAACTAGGACATACATGTTGGATATGAATATGAAAAGAATAGGATAAAACCTGCATGGTATAATTTTTTTGGTGCCATCAATATAGATTTAAATAATTTTGGAAACTACGATGACCATTACACAAGATGGGAAAGTTTACAACTTTGCAACAAGGGACTCAATGGCTAATTACACCAATATATTTCATACCTTGTTTTGAAATCTAAGTATAAGAGACTATAAGCATCACTTGGTAATAAATAATGGTAGTAGCTCACATGTGGTCCAGATAGAGATGGACATCTTGGACATATCCTAATGGGATCCACTTGTCAATATGTTATCAAATTTGAACAAAACTTTAGGCAGAAGAATAAGTGGGAGTTTGGCTCAACAAATTTACAACAAGAGAAGCATGATGAAAGTGGCACTAACTCATTGAAAAAAGGAAAAAATAAGAATATCTAACATCAAGATATCCAATACAAGCCACATGAAAATAAGGGTCATATGAAGTTAAAGAAGGAAATTATATCGCAGTGTGAGTTTCACAAAATCCCTTCACACAACATTAACTTAATATCACTTGATGTAGTCATTATTAGTCAAGATGAAAGACTCAAAATTGAAATCTATATCAAACTCTAATTTGGAGCCAAAATATGGGAAATATACCTTTAATGAAATACCCAATGTCATGATTCCACACACAAATATACAAATAAAATGTCAAGAGGATTCTAAGGAAATTGAGTGTCTTTTCCATTCACAAATGTGGGTGAATGGGGCTCCACTACATTTCATATTTATGGAACTATCTCGAAGAAGTCGATCTTGGTATGGTTCAATATGAGATTGAATTTTTCAACAAATCTGCACTCGATACACCATCACTTGGTTGAGCTAGGGATGATTTAAATTACTCCTCCCACATTTACCCAATTTCATTGGCCTCTCAGGGTAAACATGAGACGAAGAGTTACTATGTCATGAACTGACCTCCAAGCTCTAGTTAAGGAAGTTGGCCCTATAAACTGACCCCAAAATGACAACTCACAACATCCCTAAGGGCTATAGGACACTCAAGGACCAAGAACCACCTAAGGTAACCAAACCCTAAGCTAAGGATTCTTTTCTCATGACGTAACCCTCAACCGAATGCATGAAAAGGTCTGGTTGTGGTTGAAGGCCTCCAAATACACACAAAACATTCTCTGAGTGTGGTTGTGACCCAAATTATCCAATTTAGAGGTGAGATCCTAAGATTTGAACTACAATTTTAGGTTAGCCTCCACACCACTGCCTAGAACTACCTCAGACTTCTTAGAATCATAAACGACTTGAAAACAAGGATAAACATTCAAGCATGAAGGTAAAACTTGACCTAAACTTCCTAGAACATAACAAACATTTCGTCAAAAACAAGGAAAAAATTTAAGTTATAGGTCATGAATGCATATCTGATCATAAAAGTCTGAGATTCATATGAGAATCACCGAGAAGGCCCTATGTCCAATTGATGGGCCTCTAAATTAGACATAAATTAAGGCACATGCCTCTAATTTAAAACATAAATTAAGGCCTATGACCATCCTTCAGCACATTAAACCTATCTTTTTGCATTAGATAATTATTTTTAACTTTAATATATTCATGAGGAAGGTTTATGAATAATTGAATATTTATGCCTAATATTATATATTTTTGTGGAATATTATGAGAATATTGGGTATATTATGAAGAGTTGGAGGAGGAGATAATTTAGGGACTTGTTCCCTACTACTGGAGGATCAATAATAAATAATAAGTCAATAAGATATTATGGAATTATGGCACAAATTGTGGAACTCCAATGATTGATAAAATCTAGGAATGTGTTCCACTAATCAAGGGAGCAAATCCACTACTCAAGGGAGCATATCCACCAATCAAGGGAGAAAATCAGCTAATCAAGGGATTTCGGTGGGGAAAGATTCATCCATCCATGGGGAATGATTCTTAATCATTTTTTATAAGTACCAAGTCGAATTTTCCTCTATGGAATGATTGAGAAAATCTAGGAATGTGTTCCCTACCATTTAATGCAGATTCCTAGTATTGGGGACTAGATCCACCAATCAAGGGATTTTGGTGGGGAAAGCTTCCTTTCATGGGGAATGATTCCTAATCATTTTGTATAAGTACCAAGTCGAATTTTCTTCTAGGGATAGATTTTCATCAGTGTTATGGTGGAGAGAGCTTGTGTTTTTACAGCTCCATTGTATTTTCTTGCAGGGATGTAATTCTATTGATGAAAATAATGAATATTGGTATCATGTTCAGCTTCTAAATCTTGTTCTCCTCCATAGGTCTCTGAGTTTCCTTGGGCTTGGCCATCCCAGGAGCCTCAGAGCCCTTTTATATCATTTTCTTTCCTTCTTTTCATTGCTTATTCACATGCATCTCTAGTTTTTATTTCTTTCTATTTCTGCATTTAGTATTAATGATTTCTTGTTGTAGGATTGAGTTAAATGGTTGATGTAAGTTCTTTTGCAGGATCAAAAGCATTATTTCATCCTTGGAAAATATTTGGAAGTTCATAATAATCATTGAGTTTCTTGGATTAGTCTTCTTATTCCCAAATCTAGATTGTTGGACCTCCTTTTTAGCAAAGAACAATAAATTTATGATATTTTTTAGAGCATGCTAATGAGCTTCAATCGAATTGATTCCATTTGAAATAGATCAAAAAAACATTCTAGTTAATTAAAAAAAGTACCCCATTGCATTTTCACTTGATTTGGTTAGGTATTTTTTAGATTTACTAGCTCACTAGTTCTCGAATTTCTAGATTTTCGACTAGTAATGTTTTTATATTTTTTTGCATGGGTTAACATAGGTATTTTTGAGTGATTCCACTTGGAATGGGGACCTAAGAAATCCTAGTTAATACCAAAATTTGTCCCATCAAATTTGGATTTGATTTGCTTGGTCATTCGATGAATTATAGTAAATTTGTACATCCTGTAGGAAATCAGGGGATCCTGTAGGAAATCACTGTAGCATCCTATAGAAAATCCTGTTTTGAGGCCGAAGTGAGGAAAAATACCCTAGGAAGCTAGTAAAGGGCCCCTACTTGTCTCCCAAACCTTCTAACCATTCACCGTCATCGCCAAGCCACCTACCACATCACCAAAAGAGATTAGCTTTCACACTCTCACATGAAAAAAGACAAAAAGAAAAACAAATTTATTTTATTCATTTACATGCACAGTAGTAGAAGGTTTGATGGTTTGAATCTACAAGCTTAGAATAGTAGGATTTCATACATGTTAACTTAGCATTCTTTTGAAGCAAAGCTTCTTAGCAGTTAGTTAGAAAATGGTGTGTTTTAGCATTTGATTTCATTCTCTTTCCTTTTACTTTATTTCTTGCAATAGATTAAGGTTCCATTTCAAACATTTCATTTTCTGAATTAGTTTAGGATTTTCCTTCAGTACATGCACTGTATTACATCATAACAACAAAGGAAGGACACATTGTATGCTACACATATAGTGCCGATACCTCTTAAGTTTGTATGAACCCCCGGGTTCATAATTAAAGTCGGTAGCCTTGGGATTTGTAGCATTCTTGTTGCAATATCAAGGCTCATCACCTCTCCACATAGCTACAACCACACGTATTAGTCCATACACTCATCAACCGATCAATTAGACCGGTAAATAAGTGAATTCATTGACAGAAAAGAATAATGGATTGCAGTGTAAACAAAGCTAATATACTCTTACAACTCTCTAGGGGGCCCTTTTGTTGAGCGTAAGATCGTCACCAATTCAATTAAATTTCTTAACGACACATTGATTTAAAATAGAGTATTATATTGATCGTTGGAGTCTTCAAAAAAGATTATAGATAATTAAAAATAACAACTACTACCTTTTGGTCTCACCTCAAGACCTTTTATACATTTATTATTAAAACTAATCTAAGAGTCCTATGTCGAGAGGCAACTTGACTAATATGACAACTAAGAAGTAAGATTGAATTGAAATTCTATCTCTTCATGATTTGCTACTAAAAGAGAAAATCATGAGGGATTTTAATCAAACACACCAGCTTCTGAATCATTTCCTCGCTCATTTGATCTCACCACGAACTTCTGTCGAATTATTCCTGATCGCTAGCATGTCATAGCCAGAGTTGAATTTTGGTTTGACTTCTAGATCTCCCGATATCTGTGTTTTTCCAGATCGTGAAGATAGTTGGATATTGATATCTGGAACAATTTCCATCTATTGACCCCCCTTCATTCTTCCTCTAGTGAATTTAAACCTATCTAACCATGGAGATAGATGCATAATTCTTCATTAGCTGTGGAATGAGAAAAATTTTGTAGTTGTATAAATGTTTCAACTATATTTCACAAAAAAACAATATATTCTAAATCATGGATGATTAATACCTTTTGGATTCTTGATTATGTGTATGATGACCTTGTTTATACTGAAACTGCAACAAAATGGTCATAAAAAGGGTAAAGGAGAGGAAAATGGATTGTCAAAAAGAGAACAATTTTGGACTTCAAAAATTGTCATTAGTGCATTACTCTATAAGAGGAAAAATAAAGGATATTAGGATGGAATTCACAATTAAATTTCATCTCCTCCAGAGCCTTGCACTAATGTATTCCCCCTACTCCATTTCATTTATATAACAATTTCCATTCCTTATCGTGGAGAGAGAAATGTTGCTAATCACTCAAGCCATTTCATTTACCATGATGAGCAGTCATTATCTTCATTTGAATTCATATTCACCAATATGCAATGGAAAATGTAAAAGATCAAAACAATTGTTCACATTACAAGCATTATTCCACTAGCTACAATTGGTTGGCCAAAAATTGGTTTATTGGTTATTCAATAAACAAAAATTAGTCAAACTTGAATGTGATTATGCACAAGGACATATATTTTGACCCTATGATTTTCCATCACCAAAGTACATGCACTATCATTGATTTATCACACAATATCGATGGATACAATGTGAAAAATATTAGGGCTTTCATATTTCTATGGGGATTATCTTGAATCTAAATGCCAGAAATTTCTCCACAATAGTCATTTTTGAATATTGATGTTTCGAGTCTACAACAATACCCATCATCAGGAAAAAGGTCGAGGATGATGGGTGTTCATGTAGACTCGAAACGTCAATATTCAAAAATGACTACTGTGAAAAATATTTTCAATCTTCCATGAGGAGATGTTATAAAGAAACATATACACAATACACTATTGGTACAAGTAGATAATATATAATAAGCAATAGTGACTCTATAAAATTAAAAAATGCTATCATTTTTACAATCATCTCACATTCATTTTGTAGGTATGAATGCCAACATTGAGGCTTTGCACATATACATGTTTTTTTGTGACTTGAAAGTGCTCCCATCATGGAAACATTGAATTATAAATACTTGTATAAAATCAAATATGAAACAATTTCTTTAATAAATATGTTGGAAACCTAGAATAGAATCCTAGAGAAAGCCATGAAACATGCATAAAAATTGAAAACCACCCTTGCTTACTAGATAAAAAATAGATATTTGCATCCAACCCACTTGAGCACTATGATAAAGTTTTAAACCAATTTCAAAGAAATATAAATTGCAACAAGAATTCATGCCTACATATAAAGGGGACTACTCTTGAGTGCAAGTATAAATTCCATTCAAAGGTATAACCGAAGTTGTCACTCTACATTAAGGAAAAGGATGAAAATACATATTATTGACACACAATGATGAGTTACTAAAGATCAAAAATCCTATCATACTTCAAATTGTAGGTTTTAACCCCGTATAGAAATTACCTGCATACGAATTCTAAATTACAGGAAAATAAACAATGTGAGAGCATAACACATAAAACACATATACACAGATATTTTCCCCTAGATCCCAAAACCGGGACTACCAGCTTGATTTTTCATTATATTCCTTTCAATGTTACGATACATTTTATACATGCCGAAGCATCCAATACCATGGACCGAAAACCATCGTGTCCAAAAACATGGATCGAAAACCATAGGTAGGTTTTCCCAACCTAATATAGGGTCCAAAAAATAATTTCCCGGGGCGCTACCCCGGACCCCGTAGAGGGGGGCCACCCGCCGCCCTCAAACCCCCGAAACAAGGGGGCTGCCGCCCCGCTGTGACTCCCCCGCTGCGCAATCGACGCAATGAAGGGGGGGCTCCGCCCCCCCCCCCCCCCCCCCCCCCCCCCCCCCCCCCCCCCCCTATTCATTACGTTGGTTAGTCGTGGAAAGAATATAACACAACCCAACAATCTCCCACTTGTTTTTTTCTTTCCACATGGGGCCACAAGAGAGCTCAGTCATTTTTCCAGCCCTGAAATGCCCATTATTTCTCTACATCAAGAGAACTTCTCAGAGCTCACAGATTTTGTCAATGCATCTGCAGTATTCTTCAAAGTGTCCACCTTTACCAGCAACACCTTTTTTTCTTCTATCATATCCCTCACAAAGTGATACTGAACATCAATGTGCTTTGTCTTTGAATTATAAGCAGGGTTCTTTGCCAAGAAAATTGCACTTTGGCTGTCACAGTCTATTCTTATAGCTCCCTGTACTAACCCCATACTTGAACACAATCTCTGCAACCAAACTGCTTCCTTGCTTGCATGAGTGGCTGCCATGTATTCTGCCTCTGTAGTTGATAGTGCCACTATAGATTGTTTCTCACTCATCCAACTGACTGCACCTCCAAATAGGTTAAACACATACCCACTTGTAGATCTTCTCTGATCCAGATCTCCAGCCCAGTCTGCATCAACAAAGCCATGAATATCCAACAATCTGTCCAATCCTGGTCTTCCTTGGTAGCACAAACCATAATCACTATTGCCACGCAAATACCTGAAAACTCGCTTCATTGTTGTCCAGTGCTCCTTCCCTGGTTTTGACATAAACTTGCTCAATACTCCCACTGCATGTGCAATGTCTGGTCTAGTACAGACCATTTCATACATCAGGCTACCGACTGCACTTGCATATGGAACACGGGACATGTCCTCTTCCTCTTCTTGTGTCTTGGGACACTTTTCAGCAGATAACCTCACACCTACAGGAATAGGAACCTTCACCGGTTTACTATCCTGCATATTAAACCTATCCGATCTCTTTTAATTTCCATGCCCAAAATATAGTTTGTAGCACCAAGATCTTTCATGTCGAATTTGGAGGACAATTGGGTCTTCAAATCTTGGATAGTTTCTTTGTCATTTCCAACTAGCAACATTTCATCCACATACAAGACCAGATAAATAACATGGTCACCAATTAATTTAAAATACACACAGTGATCTGCTTTTCTTCTGGTGAAGCCAAGTCCCCGTATAAATGTATCAAATTTCTGATACCACATCCTTGGTGACTGTTTTAACCCATACAGAGACTTCTTTAACTTGCATACTAGTTCTTTCTTACCCTTCACCACAAAGCCTTCAGGTTACTTCATGTGGATTTCCTCTTCCAAATCCCTGTGAAGAAATGTTGTCTTCACATCCATCTGTTCTACCTCAAAATCAAAAGTAGCAACAACAGATAAAAGTAATCTAATAGAAGTTACCTTGGCAACAGGAGAAAAAATATCACCAAAATCAATTCCTGGCACTTGGGAATATCCTTTTGCTACCAACCTAGCTTTGTATTTCTCCACCTTCCCTTCTGCATTTGTCTTCTTTTTAAACACCCATTTGCTGCCAATGGGTTTCCTTCCAACCGGTAACTCCACCAGATCCCAAGCCTCATTTTTGTACAAAGATGCCATTTCATCAACCATGGCCTCTTTCCAGAGCTTTCCATCCTCTGAATCTACTGCTTCCTTCACGGTTCTGGGATCATCATCAATGCAAAATTTGAACAGAAAGCAGAAGGACTATACCTTTTTGGCTGCCTTCTTTCTCGAACTGATCTTCTCAGAGTCGAAGTTTGTGGCTCTTCATCTTCTGATTCCTCCTCTGCTGTAGAGTCGGATTCTTCCTCCTTTAGCTCAAACTCTATCTTCTTAGGTTCCTTTGGTTGGACTTCATGTTTAATAACATCTTTTACCTCTCTGAACACCACATCTCGGTTGTACACAACCTTCCGTGTGACTGGGTTCCAAAGCTTATAACCTTTTAAACCATCCTTATAACCAATAAAGATGCACTTTTCAGATTTACTATCCAACTTGGTTTGTTTCTCCTTTGGAACATGTACATATGCATCACATTCAAATACCCTTAGATGTGAAAGAGAGTGTTTCTTTCTAGTCCATACTTCTTGTGGAGTCTTATCCTCCAACGTTGATGAAGGTGACCTGTTGACCAGGTAACATGCAGTATCCACCGCCTCTGCCCAGAATTCCTGTCCTAACCTAGCACCACTGAGCATGCTTCTTGCCCTTTCCATCAACGTCTTGTTCATTCTTTCTGCAACTCTATTTTGATAAGGTGTATATGGAGTAGTCTTCTGCCGTGCTATACCACACTTCTTACAAAATTCTTCAAATTCCTTGCTGCAAAACTCTCCACCATTATCTGTCCTCAGCACCTTTATCTTCTTCTCTGTCTAATTTTGCACCAGAGCCTTAAATTCTTTAAACCTATCAAAGACTTTAGATTTCTTCTGAAGGAAATGTATCCATGTATTCCTTGAGAAGTCATCTATAAATGATACATAGTACACAGACTTACCCAGTGATGGAACTTTCACAGGTCCAAACACATCACTGTGTACAAGCTCCAATATATGTTTCGCCCTCTTATCACTAGAGGGGAAACTCACCCGATTCTGCTTCCCATATACGCAATTTTCACAGAAATCAAAATCCAGAGAGCTATTGCTCATACCTTCTACCATACCTTTACCATGAAGTATTCGAATGCCCTTCTCTCCAATATGTCCAAGCCTTCGATGCCACAGCATGGTCTTCTCTCTAGAGACCACTAGATTTTCAGCTCCACTTTCAGGAACCATAGAACTGTTGCACCCATCAACAATAGTGCTACCTTGCAGCTTGTACATAGTTCCAGTCCGAACTCCCCGCATCAATACCAGTGCTCCCCGAACCATCTTGCAGGTATCCTTCTCGAACACTGTTTTTACACCTACATCATCCAACTTGCTTACAGAAATCAGATATCTGGCCAATGCAGGAATATGCAGAACACCCGGAAGTGTTCTAACCCTTCCACCTTGCAACTTCAACTTTACTTTTCCGTGACCAATGATTCTAGCCTTCCTATCATCTCCTAAGAATACATCACCACCATCGTATTTCTGATACTCGCAGAACCACTCTCTATGGGGAGTGAAGTCAAAGGATGCACTTGAGTCAATCAACCATGTCTCATGATCTACATGTGTACTTGAAGAAGCCAAGTACACATCCCCACCTTCATCTGAGGTGGTTTTCACCTCTGCAGAAGGAGCATCATCAGATCCCTTTCCTTTATCAGGAGCTTTGATTTACAGTCCCTTTGAAGTGCCCTTCCTTTCCGCATTTCCAGCACACCACCTTTACATGTTTTCCTGGAGATTTAGATCTCCGTCTAGATTTAGATCTCCCACTCGATGACTTATTTTTGTTTCTATTATGGGACTGTCCTCGTACAGACAAAGCATCACCATTCTGGCTCTCCATATTTTTCCATCTCATCTCCTCCGTCAGCAAGGCTGAGACTATTTCATCAAACTGCAAAGCAGTTGCATTGCTACCTATTGCAATAACCAGACTATCCCACGAATCTGGTAGAGAACACAACAAACTAATGCACTTATATTCCTCTGAAATTTTAATATCAACAGACGCTAACTGACTTACCACAATATTAAATGCGTTCAGATGCTCTGTCACCGAGTCTCCATCTTTCATCCTCAAGTTATACAACTTTTTCCGCAGGAAGAGTTTATTCACTAGAGACTTAGATTGGTACAAATTCCCTAACTTGTCCGACAAAGCCTTCGCCGTAGCTTCCCCTGATACATTCAGCAATACTGAATCTGATACACACAATCATATTGTGCTCTTTGCCTTCCGATCCAACTTCTTCCATTCTTCATCGATCACTCCCATTGGTTTAGTACCTGGATCTACCGCGATCCACTGATCTTTATCCACCAACAAATCCTCCATCTTGAGTTTCCACAACTCAAAACTCTGATCATTGAACTTCTAAATCTCTATCTTTTCGCTGCTCGCCATCTTCTTTCACCACTAGAATCGATCTCGCAGATCTCCCACTGAACAGGGTCTACCACAGGCCCGAGCGAAACCCCTCAGCAACAAAGGCGTCCCCTTGAAGCCAAAACAGCTCCGATACCAAATGTAGGTTTTAACCTTGTATAGAAACTACCTGCATATGAATTCTAAATTACAGAAAAATAAACAATGCGAGAGCATAACACATAAAACACATATACACAGAGATTTTCCCCTAGATCCCAAAACTGGGACTACCATCTTGATTTTTCAGTATATTCCTTTCAATGTTACAATACATATTTATACATGGCGAAGCATCCAATACCATGGACCGAAAACCATCACGTCCAAAACCATGGACCAAAAACCATAGGTAGGTTCGCCCAACCTCAAACCCCCCGGACAAGGGGGGCTGCCGCCCCCCCTGTGACCCCCCCGCTGCGCAATCGGAGCAACGAAGGGGGGGCTCCCCCCCCCCCCCCCCCCCCTCTAACCCCCCAATTCACTACGTGGGTTAGTCGTGGAAAGAATATAACACAACCCAACACAAAATGTGGTGAGAAATGTGTAATACTAACTATTTCTTCCTCTATTGTACATTTTTAAAATGCATTTCCAAATATGCTTCTAAAGAAAATTGGAGGTAAAATACCTATCACCATATGATGAATGGCATAACAACTAGAACACATCAAAAATACCCTATCTCATGGTCTTCCGACTTTTTCTCACTTATACGTAATTGTAGACTGAAATATTTGTGCACGAGAAACTTTCCATATGCTACAAAAACTACCCCTTGTCACATGTAGTT
The DNA here is from genome assembly GCA_031772625.1 of Pinus tabuliformis. Taxonomy (NCBI): domain Eukaryota; kingdom Viridiplantae; phylum Streptophyta; class Pinopsida; order Pinales; family Pinaceae; genus Pinus; species Pinus tabuliformis. The sequence goes on along the minus strand of CM062815.1, from coordinate 802,706,335 downwards.
ATTACTGCACCAAACTAGATATTGGCCACTAAATACTTTACCAAGTCTATTAATATTTTCAATATTGCTTATCTTCATATAATTTCATCAATTCCTATATAACATTCCCTCCATTCTATACATTTTTCTCTAATTGATCTTGCAAAACACTAGACATATAACCATGGATGAAAATATGAAAAGTGAAATAAGAAAAACTATCCTTGCAATTGTCCATGTACGACCACTTTTTACTAAAATTCTATGAAAATATTCCAATTCCCTTTTATATTCTTTTATTTAATTTCAATTCTTTTATATAAACCCTTTCATTCATTATCTATATGCATGTTGTTTTCACCTCATGGAACCCACTCCCAATGAAGTAACATTTGAATATGGTGATACTCATAATAATGTACATCCAAATATGGAGATGAATTAACAAAAAACTTTGTTTAGATTCGTCCTTAGAGGGCATATCCAATTCATTGAAATTGATATGTTGAGTAGGATATTTTGACACCAACCACACATTTAGTTAGTTAAAAGTGTCAAAAGATGCATTAGATAATACACCAAAATGAGTAAACCGTATTTAAAGATATGGGGAAATCATACAATAAATTAATTTCCCATGTCCTTTCACACATGAACTATCTCAAAATTATTAACTTGCAATTGAGATAATCCTGCAACATTCATATACAAGATTATCCAATTAGATACTAGTAGCCACACACTTGTTATGTGCACTACATACTCAAAATCCTTCCACATATTGGTTACTCTACAATAGTTCTTTTGGTCCTAAAATTATGATGCATTTTTGGAAATTAGCACAAGCTACCCTATAAACAATTATGTGGATTTCAAAACACATGAAACATTGGATAAATTTTGTAATGGTACAACAAACACTCTAAATAGATTTTATAGGAAACATTTGAGGCCCTTGAAGTTTATGTATAAACTAACCTCCTCAAGCCCACATTTCCACATCATTTATCAGGGTTAGGGTTTTGGGTCTTTAGGGTTTTTTCATCTTAGGGAATCTAAGTTATGTTAAAGGGAAGTTTTGAAATGTTATAATGTAATAGATAATGTAACTAACATATATCTTCCTAAGCATAAATTACCACCATTATATATAGCTTTCATTCCTTTACATATTATAATATTTCTATATTTCATTCATTATAAAATTTTCATCTCGTTATATTACTATTCCCTATATAATATATCTATGTGTGTTTCTATTTATATTTATTCCTACATTTTAGTCTATTTATATTAATCCATATTAGTGGTATAGGAACAATATTCTCTTTGTTTTATATCAATGCATGTCCCCAATGAGTTAAGGCTATAGGGACTTGTGTCTCTACCTAACTAATATTGGACCAAGACCACTCTTTCTAGCATAAGAAACCTCCTAGGGTGGATGAAAAAAGAGATGAAAGAGTGGGAGATCCTACCCAATTTTTGCTAAAAGGATTCTCATGTGACAAAGAAATGAGATGATGGGTTATGTTTCCTAGATGTTTTTATGAATACTAATGACATCGTAGACACCTTGAAGAAGTAGTGATTTCAGAGGTATGACACCCTAAAAGTGCAAGATAAATTTAACTATCCTTTATTTGATTACTATATATATATAGATGCTTTCAAAAAACTATTGAATCTATTATATGGGTTTACTCTATTAAAATTTTTATTGGGAACAAGAATATCATGTTGAAACTCCTCGAGTGCCTTCCCCATGTGAAAGATTGGTGGGACATAACTAGGACATACATGTTGGAGATGAATATGAAAAGAATAGGATAAAACCTACATGGTTTAATTTTGTTAGTTCCAGCAATATAGCTTTAAATAATTTTAGAAACTACGATGACCATTACACAATATGGGAAAGCTTACAAATTTGCAACAAGGGAGTCAATGGCTAATTACACCAATATATTTCATAACTTGTTTTGAAATCTAAGTATAAGAGACTATAAGCATCACTTGGTCATAAAGCACAATAGTAGCCCACATGTGATCTAGATAGATATGGATATATTGGACATATCCTAATGGGATCCACTTGTCAATATGATATCAAATTTGAACAAAAATTTAAGCAGAAGAATAAGTGGGAGTTTGGCTCAACAAATTTACCAGAAGAGAAGCATGATGAAAGTGGCACTAACTCGTAGAAAAAAAGGAAAAAATAATAAATCTAACATCAAAATAGCCAATACAAGCCACATGAAAATAAGGGTCGTATTAAGTTAAATAAGGACATTATATCGTGATGTGAGTTTCACAAAATCCCTTGGCGCAACATTAACTTAATATCACTTGATGTAGTCAGTATTAGTCAAGATGAAAGACTCAAAATTGAAATCTATATCAAACACTAATTTGGAGCCAAACTATGGGAAATATAACTTTAATGAAATATGCAATGTCATGATTTCACCTAGAAAGATACAAATAAAAGAGCAAGAGGATTCTAAGGAAATTGAGTGTCTTTTCCATTCACAAATGTGGGTGAATGGGGCTCCACTACATTTAATATTTATTGCACTATCTAGAAGAAGTCAATCATGGTACGGTTCAATAAGAGATTTATTTTTTCAACAAATCTGCACTCGATACACCACCACTTGGTTGAGCCAGGGATGATGTAAATGACTCCTCCCACATTTACCCAATTTCACTGGCCTCCCAGGGTAAACATGAGATGAAGAGTTACTATGTCATGAACCGACCTCCAAGATCTAGTTAAGGAAGTTGGGCCTATAAACTGACCCCAAAATGACAACTCACAACATCGCTAAGGGCTATAGGACAATCAAGGGCCAAGAACCACCTAAGGTAACCAAACCATGAGCTAAGGATTATTTTCTCATGACGTAACCCTCAACCGATTGCATGAAAATGTTTGGGTGTGGTTGAAGGCATCCAACTACACACACAACATTCTTAGAGTGCAGTTGTGACCCAAATTGTCCAGTTTAGAGGTGTGATCCCGAGATTTGAGCCACAATTTCAGGTTAGCCTCCACACCACTGCCAGAACTACCTCAAACTTCTTGGAATCATAAATGACTTGAAAACAAGGATAATCATTCAAGCTTCAAGGAAAAACTTGACCCAAACTTCCTAGAACATAACAAACATTTCGTCAAACACAAGGAAAACATGTAAGTTATAGTTCATGAATGCATATCTGATCATAAAAGTATGAGATTCATATGAGAATCACCGAGAAGGCCCTATGTCCTCTCCACATAGATACAACCACACTTACTAGTCCATACACTCATCAACCGATCAATAGCTAAAAAGTTTATGACAAGAGCCATAGTAGATACACATCATATAAACAACATATAAATAGAAAACAACCGGCATAAACCATGGAAACAAAACCATAGTACCACCAATATAACCATGAAAATTATACATGAATCAAAATAAAATAATAACTCTTATTAAAATATGAAAAAATTGACTAAGTCAGGGTCTTCCATGTACCACTCGACCATATATTGAGCTAAAACAATTCTCTATTTCAACAAATCACCCCCATGCCATATTCCAAGAATTAATGTGGCATCTCATGGAATAGACCAAGCTAAACAAACTAGGGCTTCGATAGTCCAAACCAATTCAACCCTCAATCAATGATTCCACCTCACAATCAAAAATCACTAACACCAACCAAATTGGTCTCTACAAAAGTTTTCTAGGGCTACAAGAACTAGTAACTCATGCCAAAACTTTCCAGGGCTCTAGAGTGCTTTTCCAACTCAGCTCCAGGGACTTGTAACTCAACCCACTAAGGGATCAAGAGCATTTGTGCTAACGTAGGCTCCGAGACTAGTAACTCAACCCAAGGTTTTTCAGGGCTTCCAGAGAATTTGTTCCAACGCACAACCATAAGGAATTATGAGCACCAATCAAAAAACAATCTAGTGGAATACCCCACAACACCATGGCTATCTCAAAAATGGAAGGGAAAGGCTAAAGCTATTGGCATTGATGTTGTGATGAGTTGTTTAGTTGGCATGGATGTCAACCTAGTAGCATGGTGTTGGATGATGCATTGGTATTGGTTGACATTGATGTCAACTTGGTTGTATGTAATTATGCACATGATAGTGAGATGGTAGTAACTTGGATTATGCATTGGTTGGATACCTTAGCTTGATGGTTGTATTTTTTAGTTCAAGTTGTTGCCTTGTGTGTGGATGCCTTGGAAGGATATGGAGCTGCTACACCTAGTTGACAGTATTAGAGGCTTTCAAGTCATGACTATGTTACTAGGTGTGTGTGTGGATGCTTTTCATCTTATATGATCAGTTGCAGGGTTTGACATTGATGGTTGCATAGGTTAGAGTAGTTTTGGTGAAGTTTGATGGCTTGACTATTGAAGTAGCTGATGGATGGAAAACAAGTCAACCTAGTTTGACTTGTGATGATTTTGGTGATATTGCAGTGACTTGGTGAAGTGTTGAAGAGGTTTTAGACACTTTCATAGGACCTACAAAGGATTTGCAAGCTCTGTGAGAAGTTTCAGCAGTTTCTGAGCTGATTTGACTGAGGTTTTACCATCCTCTACCTGAGTTGCATGCTTACTGAGTCATGGGAGCGGTTTTAGGTCCTTAGTCGTATTGAGGCCAACATATGGGAGAGACTAGAGCTATAGTAGCATGAATATTGTGTTATGGGAGTGACTGGGTTGTTTCATAAGAATTTCTTTGCATTCCTCGTGCTCTTCAGGTGTTTAATTGTTTTTCCAACATGTCTTGTTCGTGACTCTTCATGTAAAGGTCGAAAAAGTTTGTTAGACTTCTAGAATATGACTAAAAGGGAATATTCATAAGTAAATGAAGTTAGTGGCTTGATTGATTCAAGAGTCATTGAACCAAACCACTTTTAGAATATGGACAGAGCTCCACTATAGGATTGGAATTAATTGATTTAATCATTTTCAGAAACTACAAATATGTGGAGAAAGTTTGCTCATTTGGTTGGTTCTCTTGAGTGAGAAATGTATTATAGTGTTTTGGAGAGCCATTGGTGAGGAGTATGATTTGGTTGAAGAAAAATGTGCATGGAGGTATAGTTGTAGTAGAGACAGAAGTATGCAGGGTTGAAGACTATGTTTATGTGACAAAGATACAATGGTTTTGCTAATGCATTTGTGATTGTAGGGGAAGGATTAGTGTTTGATTTCATATAATTGTAATAGATTGGTTGAATTAGTGTCACATGTTTTTCATATGGTTGTTATGTATTTCATTACTGAGTTTCTACATCTAATTTTCTTGCAAAAAATGTATTGAGGCTATGTGAATTGAGAATGGTGTATGAATGTGAGAGAGGAGTATGGTTTGAGATTGATTCAATGATTGATATTTTGAGCTATGATGATATTGTTTTTGTGATGTTCATGTTGAGCAGCTCTAGTGTTCCAGTTTGAAAATATATGAAAGGTGAACCACATAGAGAATTGGGGTGGGAGCTCCGACAATACAAGGATTGAGAACAAATTTCTTCGTAAGTCCAATGTAGGTTGGGAAAGTCTTGTAAATCAGACAGAGTTTGTAGAGTCGTGAGTCCAATGGTGGTTGGACAAGACTTTTTTATTATATATAGTTTGTAGAGTCATGAGTCCAATGGTTGTTATGTAAGGTTTGTTGATCAGATAGGAGTTTGTAGAGTCATGATATGGAGATCATAGTTCCTTTCAAATATTTTCAATATTTTATATAATGATTTGCCAGATAGATAATAATATATATTGAGTAGCACAACAACATCAATAGTGGTTTTGGCCTTGGTGGGGGGTTTTCACTAGATATCCTATGTCCTTATGTGATGTGATGATTTTTTTCATTATTCATGTTTATTTCTTATGACTATGGCTCTCATGTTCTTATCTAGTTGAAGTTATGTTTCAGATCTAATTCTTACATGTTAATAAATGAATGGATTAATATATTGGATAAAGAATGGCAAAATTGTGTAATTGTTGTCACTAATTATTCACCCCCCTGTAGTGATCCTAGTTCCAATAATTGGTATCATAGCATGGTTCCTTCTAGTGTAGATTCACTGTTGAAAGGTAGATCATGGGTAACCAAGAAATATTTATAGCTGATGAAGTTCCTTGTCTACATGGATCAAATTACATGCTTTGGAAGGTAAAATTTGAAAAATATATATATATATATATATATATTTAGATGTGGATAATTTTCTCTCAATTGAATATGGTACACATGATGAGATTAATGATGAAGCTAAGAAGGTAATTTTGAAGCGATTCTCAAATCATGATGTAGCAAAAGTGAGACATTGAAAGACCACAAAATAAATCATGGACAAGCTGCACAGTTTGTATGCAAGAGAAAGGATTCAAGATTATGAAATTAGTGAAAAATGCCATTGCATTCTTCAAGAGAAGAGAATGATGAAAATGATTCCACATTGATAGAAGTAGAAAATCCAATGTTATCTCAAGAAGATAGTGAGAGTAGGCATGAGAGAAATAACATGCAAATCATTGACCTAAAAATACAACATGTGGAACTCTTCAAGAAGAATGAGAATTTGTCAAATAATCTACAAGAACAGGAAGCATATTGTGCAAGACTAGAAGAGGAATTAACCTCTTTGAGGTTTGAACTTGAAAATGAAAACAATCAACTATCTCAATACCAAAAGTTGGAGAAAAGAAAAAAAAAATAGGTGAGATCCTTATCAATCATAGATTTCATCTTATCAAATCTGGATTGGGATTTGAATAAAGATCAAACCTTGTAAAAGGAAAGGAGTAAGTGAAGGAAAACCACGTATTAGAAAATCATAAGCACACCATCACATGTTTTCCATCCCAAGTCAATTAAGGGCCTAGGAAGCAGCATCATCAAAGGAAGCCAAAGAAGAAAATAGCTTATCAGCAAAAGCAAAGGAAAGAAGATCATAATCACAACATGAAACAATTTATGAAGATAAGGAAGTATCCAAGTGTTCATATTCTAGCAAATCAAAGCACAAGGTATCAAAATTTATTTCATGGGTATTTTTTTTCTTGCAATCATTATGGTCACCATGCTAGAGAATGTAATTTTTTTGCAAGAAAACAAAATTTGTTCGATAATTGTTGTTTCAAGTGTGGAAAATATGGCCACAAAGTTGTAGCTTGAAGATATGACAATATCAAGTCAACAGAAAGAGCAAGCCCACCATTAAAGGAAAATAAGGTATGGAGGAGAAAAGATGAGCTACAAATAACAAGATCTTCAAAGGACATCAAGGAAGAATGTTCTAATTTTAAGAATGATATTCTTCTCACGGGGAGTAGATATTTTTCTTGTGCATAGTAGGAGATGGCTTCAAGAGAAGGAAAACTTGATAGGTGCATGTGATTAGAAGGAGGAAATTTCATCATCTATTAATTTAAGGTCCACAAGATCATCTTGAGGCATAGAAGGATAGCACATGAGTTCAGAGGGAGTCTGCAATGATTGATATATTGCATGTAATTTTATCTGTTGTCTCGTGATTGTTGATAGTTGCATGCATGTTGTGATAAGGTTATTTTTATATTTTATTCACTCTAACTTAATTTCATGCAACAAGCAACATTTGTTTATAGAGATATGGAATATTATTAGGGGGAGTTTGATATGGCTTTATGATTTTCATGTATAATACTTATGACACGTAGGATATTATGTCTTCTATGGGAAATTTGGTGAAAGTTTGAGAGAATGATGTTACTCTATTTCAAACCCTCACTATTGTACTTCATTAGAGATTCATCTTTCACATGAGGAAGAGTAATTGACACATTCATGTGTACTAGGAAGTTTCTGGTCGATTTATGTGAGTTGATTGCAGAAAGTTGTTACATCATTCAGTATAGTTGTAGCATGGTTGAAAGTCCATTTCATATGTATTCAAATGAGTAATATGTCTTACATTTCATTATCATGAGGCCATGAATCCTATTTTCATATCATATTTTCATGAGGATCTCACTTTGAATACTATCACATATGTTTGTTGACGATGACAAGGATTTTTCTTGTTGGTGCACATATAGTATCAAGAGATCGTGGATGAAGTTTGTATTGCAGATTTCCTACGCTGGTTATGGCCATTATATGCATAGAGGTTGTCCTAAAAAAGAACGGTTCTATGGCCACTATTGGTGATTATTTTTTAGTATTACTTGCGTATGCTACTACTATAATATATATATGTTGTGTCATATGATAGTTTCCTGATGATTAGAGGCATGTTACTGCTTCATATTCAGTTGGAGGTTATAGTGTTGATTGATTCATATGTATGGATGATAATGTTTTTTCTACTTAGTGCTACATATTAATCGATAATTTATGCTATAGTTCATTCATGGAGGCTTGTATTATTCGGGATACTAACTATTGGTGTTGCATATTTCTAGTTCAAGACATGTTCTAGCAAATCTTTGGAGAGAATTGTGCACGCTCTTTTTGGCATGCAGTTATTTACTTTTGATCATGGATTAAAGCCTTTTATTGTCATTTCTTATATTCATTATGATGATTGAGTGATCCATGAAATGGATTGTATATATCATCATAAGTCAATATTGTCTTGAGAGAGAGTCATATGAGAGATATTCATGTATCTGTGAGGAGCCATATATCAATGTTAATGAAGAATTGTACATTCATAGTCTATCATCTTGTAGCCATGTAGTAGGATTATTAAGCTTTGTAATTTTATTGCAATATTTTTGAGTCATAGTTCATGGTTCTTTTGGTGTAGCCTCCTACTTGTCACGTGGAGGAAATTATGTTTTATTTCTCACACCATATTGGATGACAACCATCATATGCCTTACAGCCGTTGTTGTCCGTTATGATATGTTGTGCCATGGGAGGATGTTTTTGTCATTATCTACACTATGTTATGGATGTAGTGTAGTCTTTATTTATGATGGTGATCAATTTTTTTGATGTTGTTGTTCGTGATGTTGATGGAGAGATGATACTCACGTTGATGCTCATGTTTTCATTGCCTTGGTTGAGAGTGAGGATGATGTTGTTAGTGTTGTTGAGTTGAGTGATGTTGCTTCCACTTCTTATGATGTGTTGCTACTCATATTATATTGATGTTGGTGGTGTTTATATTATGCTATTGTTGTTGGTTGAGATTGGTATTCATGGAGAGTTTGTTGCTGCTGAGAGAGAGAGCTATTGTTATCGTTTGATGTCATGCTGCCATGAGGAGTGTTATTTTTTGTTGATGCATTATGATCTGATCTTGATGATGTATATGATGTGCTTCTATGTTTGATGGCCATGGTTTGTTGTTATCCACACTATGTGGATGATTATTGTTGTTTATGCTTATTGAGACACAACTAGTGTCCAGGGGGAGTAGCACTTATTCAAATATGATTTATAGGGTGAGCTCAACCCTTTTCCATTTATGTCAAAGGGGGAGTGAATGAGGTTTCTTTGGTTGACCCAGTTGGGGTTGACATCAATGCCAAAGGGGGAGATTGTTGGAATTGATGTTGTGATGAGTTGTTTGGTTGGAATTGATGTCAACCTAGTAGCATGGTGTTGGAGGATGCATTGGTGATGGTTGGAATTGATGTCAACCTAGTTGTATGTGATTATGCACATTCTAATGAGATGGTACTTGGATTGTGCATTGGTTGCAGACCGTAGCTTGATGCTTTCAGTTGTTAGTGTAGGTTTTTGGCTTGTGTGTGGATGCCTTGGTAGGATATGGAGTTGCTACACATTGTTGATGGTATTGGATACTGTCAATACATGACTATGGTACTAAGTGTGTGTATGGATAGTTTTCATCATGTATGATCAGTTGTAGGGTATGTCATTTATGGTTGTAGAGGTTGGAGTAGTCTCAGTGAAGTTTAATGGCTTGAGTGTTGAAGTAGCTCATGGATGGCATACAAGTCAACCTAATTTGACTTGTTACGATGTTAGTGATATTGAAGTGACTTTTAGAAGTGTTGAAGAGGTGTCAAAGACTTCCAGAGGACCTGAAAAATCTTTTCAAGCTCTGGGAGAAGTTTCAACAGTTTCTAGGTTGAGTTGACTAAGGTTTGACCGTCCGCTACCCAAGTTGCATGCTTGCTGAGTCATGGGAGTGGTTTTAGGTCCTTAGTTGCTTGGAGGCCATCCTATGGGTGCGACTAGAGCTCTAGTGGAATGCAGACTAGGTTATGGGAGAAAATGGGTTGTTTCACGGGAATTTCCCCACATTCCTCGCGCTCTTCAGGTGTTTAATTTTTTTTTCTGACGGGTCTTGTTTGGGACTCTTCATGTAAATGTCAGAAAACATTTGTTGGACTTCTAGAACATGACTAAAGGGGAATATATAGTAGTAGATGAAGTTAGTGGATTGATTGAGTCAAGAGGCATTGAACCAAACCACTTTCAAAATATGGACAAAGCTCCACTATAGGATTGGAAATAATTGATTTAATCATTTTCAGAAAATACAAATATATGGAGAAAGGTTTCTCATTTGGTTGGTTCTTTGAGTGAGTAATGTGTTATAGTGTTTTGGAGAGCCATTGGTGAGGAGTACGATTTGGTTGAAGCAAATGTGCATGGAAGTATGGTTGTAACATAGACTGAAGCATGTAGGGATGAAGAGTATGTTTATGTGACAACGCTACAATGGTTTTTATAATGTATTTGGGATTATAGGGGCATAATTATTGTTTGATTTTATATGCTTGTGATAGATTGGTTTCAGTAGTGTCACATGTTTTTCATATGGTTGTTATGTATTTCATTGTTTAGTTTTTGCATCTAGCTTGTTTACATAAAATGTATTGAGGCTATGAGAATTGAGGACTATGTATGAATGTGAGAGACAAGTATGGTTTTAGATTGATTCAGTGTTTGATATTTTGAGTTATGATGATCTGTTTGGTTTGATGTTCATACTGAGAAGCTCTAGCATTCTAGTTTGAAAATGTATAAAAGGTGAACCACATAGAGAATTGGGGTGGGAGCTTCGACAATACAAGGATTGACAACACAATTCTTCATAAGTCCAATGGAGGTTGGGCAAGGCTTGTAAATCAGATAGAGTTTATAGAGTCATGAGTCCAATGGTGGTTGGGAAAGGCTTTTTGATCAAACAGAGTCCGTAGAGTCGTGACTCCAATGGTGATTGGGAAAGCCTTGTTGATTAGATAGGAGTATGTAGAGTCATGAGATTGATATCATAGTTCCTTTTAGATATTTTCCATATTGAACTCTGTATGTAATGATGTCTTGATAGATAATAATATATATTGAGTAGCGCAACAACAACAAGGGTGGTTTTTTGCCTGGCGGCAGGTTTTCCACCAGAGATCCTCTACCCCTATCTGCTCTGATGGCTGTGTTTCATTATTCATGTCTATTTAATATGATTATGACTCTCATCTGCTGATCTAGTTGAATTTGTATGTTTCAAATATAATGCTTACATGTTAAGAAATGAATGGATTCATATGTTGGAGAAAGAATGGAAAAAATGTGTAATTGTTGTCACTACGTATTCACCCCCCTTCTCATAATGATATTGGTTCCAACAAAAACCACTATCAATACAGGAAATCCTTCATGCCAATGATAATGGATAACCAAAAAACCACCTGCATATACCATGCATCCATAAATCAACAAGGAAATCACATTTGAAACATGTTACCTGCAAAGAAGTCCAGTTGTAGTTGTTGATCCACCTATTCCCTTATTCTTTCCTACTTTCCTTTGCCTTCTTTCTTGAAATCCAAGTGAATAATAGAGTGCTCCAAGCATGCTCCGGGAATTCTTAAGTTTGTAAGAGTAAGATAGAATGAGAGAATATAAGAGAACTCCCCCCAAAACTATAAAAAAGCTAGCAATTGATCGTCAAAATATTTTTTTATCATTGAGGCCTCTATTTTCTTGATTTTCCTTCAATTTCCCTCTCATGAAAATTTGTGTTTATTGACCTTCCTTTTCTCCTATTTTCCTTTATTTCCATAAATAAAATGCCAAATAATGCCTCTTTTCCTTTGCTAACACCTTTGTCAATTTCCACAACCATAAATTAATCACAAGTGATACCCATCACTATGTTTTTCCTAACATTCAACCTGGAATATCTGTCCCATGACCTTGGTCTAATTTTTATTTACATAGGAAATAAACTAGAGGTTGTTACAAATGCCTCCCCACTGGGGGAACACCATCCTCGGTGTTCAATCACAGTTATAAACCAGTAAAAACACATCCTTCTGTGGATCTTTATAACACAGCTCGATGCAACATTTACATAATATCATATTGTTGAGACCATGACCATCATAATATGAACACCATACCACTTAATGTATCTTTATAACACAGCTCGATTCAATATGTATGAATGCATATACATATAACCAACACAACATCAAAAAAATATACCAAAATACATCTTCTCAACCGAAAAATAGAGAAGGATACATAGCCCACATCTAATCATCCATCTCCCATGTAACTTCATTGGGCCCAAAGTGCTTCCACTACACTTTAGCTTGTTTCATTGCTCGATTCCAGAGCCTGAGCATATTTCATTGCAAAATGCGTTGAGGTTTTGGCTGGAAATATCCTTCTAGATCCACCTGCAATACATACCAATCAATCACATGATCAACATCCTGGACATACTTCTTAAGAAATGAAACTTGTAAAACATCATGGAATTTCGATGTCCAAGGTAGTGCAAGTCTATAGGACACTGGTCCAATACTCTCAAGGATATCGAAAGGCCCGCAATATCGAGGTACCAACTTGGCACATACTCCAATCCTCAAGGACCCCCTCTTGTGGTTGATGTGCAAGTACACATTCTCCCCAGCCTGAAACTCCTTAAATACCATATGATGATCTGTATAACTCTTCTGTCTATCCTATGTTTTCTTTTTATTCTTCTTGATAACCTACTTTTCATGTTCCATCTCTAGCAACATATTTGGTCCAATCAATACCATGCTCACTGGATCACTCTAACTCATAGGAATTTTAAACATCTTCCCATAAAGTGCCTTAAACAGACTCATCTTCAAATATTCTTGATACTCATTTCTATAAGCAAAATCAACCAATGGAATATAATGTTCCCACTTCTATTGTTGATGCATGACATACATCATCAACATGTCCTCAAGAATTGTGTTGAACCTCTTTGTTTTTCCATCTATCTGCGCATGATAAGTTATACTGAAAGCCAAATTTGTACCCAAACCTTCAAATAACTCTTTCCATAACATAAAAGTGAACTTGGCATCTATGTTTGACACAATCTTCTTAGGAATACCATGCAACATCATTATCTCCCTCATGAAGACCTGAGATACCTCACTAGCTAAATTCTTAAACTTCACTAGAATGAAGTTAGCTACCTTGGTCAACCTCTCAACAAAAACCATAATGGAATCATGTTTTCTGGGTGTCCTCGACAAACTTGTAATGAAGTCCATGGAAATGACCTCACATTTCCACTTGAGAATTGGAATCAACTGTAATAAACCACCTCATTAGAGGAATTTTTAGCCTAAAATTTCCCATGAAATGTTCACGTACATAATATGTAAGGCAATCAAAATAATTTAAATTTAAAAATAGGTATATGTAAATATTTTGGAGGGAAAATATAAAAAACTACTTTTTTTAATTGTATTTTTGGCTTATATTTTCATAGGTATACTCAAATTTCAAGTGTAGACACACATTAAATGCGGAATTAAATTTTTCATCCGGCAAGTACCCATTATGCATACTTTTGAGAAGACCCACATTGATAAAAATTGAAGATACATTAAAAAAATGCACTCAACACACTTTTTTAATGTATCTTCAATTTTTATCAATGCGGGTCTTCTCAAAAGTATGCATAGTGGATACTCATTCGATGCGGAATTTAATTCTGCATCCAACACGTGTCTACACTTGAAATTTGAGTAAACCTATAAGGAGATAAGCCAAAAATATAATTTAAAAAAAAAAGTAGTTTTCTTCTTTTCCTTCCAAAATTCATAACTCTTATTTTATTATTTTCCTATTATTTTATTATTTTTCCTTAGGAGGCCACTTTAGACTAAAATTTCCTCTAATGGGATGCGTACACTTTTCTTTTACCTACTGAAAATCCAAAAATTTCGTAACATACTCAACAACCTCTTTCTTCAAGTTCGGCCAGAGATGGAACTTCTTAAATGTTGCCATTGCCTTCTGATATCCCGGGCGACACGAATCATGGATTGACATGAAATTGCCTCAAGATTAGCTTCTTGAGCTCATTGTTGTCTAACACATATATCATTTCCCTAAAACTAACCAAACCATCTGTCATGAGATGATAATACACATCCTGGTGACCTGTACTGTTGAAGTCTTAAATTTCCCTCCTTTTGACAAACCTTTTACCCTCATTTCCATCCTTTTCCATAATAATTTTGTTGCATGTTTAAGCTAAAAGGTCATCCTAGATATTCTCCAATATCTTGTATTTATCATCCATGATTTATAATCTATTGTTTATTTGTGAAACTTAATTTATAAGTTTCCTATAACTACCAAATCTCATTCATTCTGCAACTATCTCCATGCTTAGATAGGTTATAGTGCATGAGAGGATGAATCAAAGGTACCAGTAGATGAAAATGATCAACATATGGATATCCACCTATCTTAGCAATTTGGAAAGTTACATGATTCAAGAGATCTAGAAGTCAAACTAGAAGTCAACTCTCGTTATGACAATCCAATGATAAGCGGATTTTGAAGGCAGTTTGTGGAAGGATCAAGTGAGCGTGGAAATGATTGAGAAACCTTTGAATCTAATGACATCGATCAAAGCCCACAATATTTTCTCTTTCAATAGAAAATCACAAGGAGAATGACTTTCATCTTGATTTTACTTCCTATTTGTTAGATTATTCAAATTACCTTTCAGCTTAGGATGCTCGGAACAATTATTCAATAAATATGTATAAAAATCCCATAGGCGAAGCTAGATATAGTAGTTATCATTGCTAAATTGTTGTAATCTCTTTGAGTTAAATACCTCTACGATTAATATAAAAACTCTATTTCTGAATCAATGCGTAGCTAAGTGATTTAAGATCCAATTGCAAACTTGCACTCAAGAGGTGGCCTCCCTTGAGAGCTGTAAGAGTATATTAGATATCGATTATGCTTATTGTAGTTTGTTTGATGCATTTTATTGATCAATTCCTAGTTTAATTCCCGAATAAGAGCACTCATAAAATTACAAAAATATCTGATTTCCATAGTTTTTTTCATTCAGTACTTTCGTTTTTCAGTAAATTTTGCTAAGTGTTTCCATGAATGATAAATAGATATATTATGACGTACCATTGTGAACACTAGTAATCCTTTGCAGTTACAATTCAAATTTATATTTTGATGAATAAGTCTTGTTTTGATTTATTCCCCACAAGTAGAATCCAAATTTCGTTTTTGCAAGTAGGATTAGAGTTTCTTTTTTGCAAAGTAGACTTAGGATTTCCCATTTGTAAGTAGGATATCATTTATTTTTTGAAATTAGAGTTATAATTTATTTTCTACAATTAGAATTAGAATTTATTTCCTACAAGTAGAATTAAAATTTCCTTTTTGCAATTAGAATTTGTGATTTTGAATTCATAGATTCGTTCCACAATTAAAATTATGATTTCATTTTAATCCGAAGTAGCTTTAGATGGAAAAAACATGTGTGTGGAAATACTTTGATGCAATATAACATCCATTCATATTTAGATCAATTTTTTCTTTTAAAAAACTAAAGATAGAACTCCTAGCATATATTCTACACATACACTTCATAAGTACACGAACCTTGGTTAACAATTAATGAAGTAATTTAACATCAATTAAATTACCCTACATGTACCATGCTACTGTAACCTGTGCTTAAGTTTTCGGTACTTATCATCTTGCTAGACTTCCTGCAAGAGAAGATCCTACAACTCTCTCCCATATGAACTCATAATTTCAATGTGATTTACCTACACTCTTCTCCTAATAACATCTACAACAATGTTCTCGTTACCCTTAAGGTACTTGATCTGAAAGTCAAACTCACTTAGCATAGCCAACCACCTAGCCTGTCTGGCATTCATATTGTGTTGGTAAAACAAGTACCTCAACTCACTATGATCACTCATCAAGTTGATCCTCCTGCCAAGAAGATAACGTCTATACATCTTCATGGCATGGATAAAAACTGCCAACTCAATATTGTGAGTCACATAGTTCTCCTCATGCTCACTCATTTTCCTTGACTCATAGCATACTACATGTCCTTCTTGCATCAAGACTCCACCAAGTCCTCTCTTGCAAGAATTTGTACACATAACAAACTATTTATCTAGATATGCAATCTTTAGAATTGGATCATTTATTTGCAATTGCTTCAACTGCTCAAAACTAGATGCACATTCCTCTGTCCATTCAAACTTCTTTCCTTTTCACTGCAAAGATGTAATAGGATAGGAAATATATGAGAAGTTATTTATGAACCACCTATAATAAATTTCTAGTCCCATAAATGATCTTACCTCATCCACATCCCGAGGATTTTCCCATTCCATGATAGCTTTGATCTTTTCCGGGTCCACTGCTATACCTTCCTTGGAAAGCACATGTCCCAAGTAATGAAATTTTGTCTTAAAGAAGATGCACTTACTAAGTTTGGCACCAAACTGATGCTCTCTTAGAAACCTGAACACTATTTCTAATTTTTATGCATTCTCTTCCTCATTCATAGAATATATCAATATCTCATCAATAAATACTATCACAAAATTATCCAGATAAGGATGAAACACACTATTCATCAAACACATGAAGGTAGCTAGAGCATTAGTCAAACCAAAAGGAACTAATAAAAAATCATAATGCCCATACCTGGTATGGAAAGTAGTCTTGTATATGTACTCTTCTTAGATGCATATTGTTGGGATGGGGTCCCCTAGGTCAGTTTTGGGGTTAAAATAACCCAATTTTTATGTAATTGTTGTAAGTAATGTAAAGTCTCCATGATTTGTGGATGTAGAGCGTGTAGATGGTTAGTAGTCAAAGGGGCTTTAGCCCCTTGTTTATGTAAAGTTGAGTCAGTTTTGAGATCCACCCATGGTCCGAGGACCACGAGATTATATGTAAAAAGCTATAAATAGGTGTGTCTTAGAGAGTCTAAGGCATGTCATGATGGATAATGAATGAAGTCTTGGAAGTCTTAGCATGGAGAAGTGTGTCATATAGGAGAGAAAGGCTCTGCAGTTGAGTGCGCAGGGTATTTTTGAGTCTGTAAACTTGAACTGAAGATCAATAAAGAAGATTATTGAATAATTCTTGTGTATATCTGTTTATTTTTGTTTACTATATATTCTACGGATGGTTAATGTGTTTATGAAATATTGATCTAATTAATTGTGATTCACTTGAATAAGTCTTAATAAATGTATGCAATGCATGTTAAGTACTTTCACGAAGACTGGGATAAAATTGGTTATGTTTATTAAATACTTTAAGTAGATATGCGCGAGCTCTGATCTAGGGTTTTTTTCTGGTGTGCGTAAGTGGATGAATAGACTATTAAGGGTCTGTAAAGACTGATCGTGGACCTTCACGAAGGTCTGAAGGCTGTTTTAACAAAGTTGTAGTACCGAGCCCTAAGGGCTTATAGATCTACGTGAAGGCAGATCTAGGGCACTAAAAGACATCACACTGATCTCTGGATGTGGAAACTTGGTTCTAGCATCCCCCCATACTGCTTCGGGTGAGACTGCAGCCTACGCTACGCAGGTTGTTGCCGAAAGGGCCAGTAGTGTAGGGTTTTGTTGGTTGGCGCAACTAACTTTGAACCTGGGTCAGGACCCCCTAAGCCAACAAATGGTTCTGTTACTGGGACTGAGATTTGCTTGAAGGAGATGTGTGATGTTGCATCATTGGAAATTTACGAAGAAAGAAATTGAAATGTGGTTGGATAGAAAAATTCACGAATTCACAGCGCATGAAAATAAGAACTTGCGCCTGTCAAAGGAGCAGTGGTTGGATAGGTATTTGTATACATAGATACACGAAATTTTCTTCTGCACCTTCCCGATCAAATTATACGAGTGGTTAGCCAAATTGGCAGACGGTCAAGGGAGGTGGAATCTTCACAGTCCAATAGTGTGGACTCTAGAACTAGTATGACGATTAGAAGCCTTTGAGGACAAAATCGCATGGGCTGTCAATCACTGGCTTGATCGAATTATAGGAGGACTTTTTACAAGATTCACAGTTGATACCTCAGTAGGCTACAACAAAGATTCTTCAAAGGACCGCGAGGTAAGTATTTAAGATATTTGAATACGTGGATTAAGATGTTGTTATGTGAAAAATGGGTTATCCCATTGCCTTGATGCTTGGAGCTACGTGAAGCGGAAAACTCTTCAGAGATTGAGAGATATCGAGTCTTGAATATAGCCCATTGATTGGACCTCCTTTGAGCAATGAAGATGGAGTGGTATAGACCTCACCACAGAGTTCTTTTCAGCTAATAAGGCAGGGTTGTCCATGGACACATCATCCATCCACTCCACCTCCATCTCCACCTCCATCGCATACACCTTCGCCCACACCTCCACCACTGCCATCGTCATTCAACATGTCGAACACAATGAAGTTACTAATTTTCAAGGGCATAGGGAGTGAAGACACGGAGTAGTTCTAGTCTATTGAAAATGTTGTGTGGACAGTGGAGGAGATTACTGATGATAATATAAATAAGGCATAGTTGGTTACCGCTCTGCAGGATCATGTGCTGACTTGGTATATTAAGTATTGTTCTGGTAATCCTATGGAAACGCTAGAAGGGACTAAGGATGCTTTGAACAAAGAGTTTAGTAATCCTAAGTCTGAGTCACAATCAGTAATTGGATTTAAGGAGATCATGATGAAGGTTGATAAAATGCATTGGAAATTAGATCAAAGAATGAAATGTGTAATTCGAGAAGCTAATATGCAACTCACAGATGGTCAGCACCACAAGCGGTTTATAGCTTCACTTCTGCCCCACCTAAGGATTAATCTATCACAACATAAGATAGGAACTTAGGCAGAAGCCCTGGAAATCGTGATGAGGTTGCATGTGACGCCTATTCAGGATGTGACCTTGGGGGTACAACAAATTCACTCTCAGTTACAGAGTCTCTGCTTGGAATTGTAGAGGTCAAAGAAATACAAGGAGACTAAACCAGAGGTGCACAAGGAAGTATGGTGTCTGAAGTGTAAGAGCCAGGGGCATGATAAAGACAACTATCCTGTATTCGCAAACTATATTACAAGAGGGGGGCCAATTCTCCTGAGGCCAGAAGCTCCAACAGGACCGAGCGTTGGGGTTACATTATGGTGTGCTATCTTCCAGGTTGTTTGACAACACATGACAGACAACTGTCATTTGATTCAAAATTTTTCCTAGACACCGCAGAAGCTGTTCTGTAACTTGTAAAAATCAACGGGCCACGATGAGTGCCATTGTCGCAGCTATGATCTAATGATGGAAAGAACACCTACCTACTGAATGCAAGTAGAAACTCAGCCTCCAGAGCAAGGCGCCGGAGGAGTGCATGGAGGATATCAGGAATGAGGATGAGGCCGAGGAGGAGGAGGGCCTGGTAGAGGCTGAGATCAGGTTATTTGTTACAACTATATAACACCAGGGCACTACGTGCAGGAGTGTCGGAATCAAACACGCCCGTCATGCCAATATTGCAGCCAGTTTGACCACACTTATAGCGAGTTTGAACACAAGGATAGCTTTGATGGATGGAGAGAGTACAAAAGGATGATGAGGTTGCAGTTTGGCCGTCCCAACACTTGGTTGAGTGAGAAATATGATGGGAGAGATGATCCACGTGATCATCTAGCGAAGTGGACTAAATCTTATGGAACGGAGCTGCAGCCAGAATGGGTACATTTATTTTTCCATACTTTGGATACAATCCCCATGAACTGGTATTTAGAAATAGAGCTTCGACATGGCACCACAAAGTGGGATATATTGAGGGAAGGATTCTTATTGACCTTCAATTTTGAAGATGGCTTCGCGAGCATCGATGAAGCCTTACAGGAGATTAAGGCAGTGATCTTCAGAACGCTGCAAGAACCTCTAGAATGGGTCCAACCAGATTGGAGCACCCAGCTGCGCCATGTGCTAGAATGTTATAATGTGACTGCTAAGGAGGAGGATGAAGATCCAAGAAATATTAATATTCTAGAGGCCGAAGGGCATCGCGAAGTCGAGGGCCTGTAAATAGACAACCCAGACATCACTGCATCATTGAAGACAAAGCAAGTAAACATTGGGACTGAAGCAGAACCGAAGTTTGCAAATATTGGAGATTACTGGGATGATGCTACTATGGATAAAGTTGTTGAGTTACTCTGTGAATATCAGGACATGTTTCCTACCAAATTTTTGGATTTGAAGGGCATAGTAGGAGACTTGGGCATTATGAAAATCACTTTGAAGCTAGACGCGAAGCCTGTTAAACAGAGGTTGTATCGCCTTAATCCCAAATACAAGGATTATAAAGTGTATTGTAAGGCATGCGATGCATGTTAGAGAACGGGAAGACGATTGTGAAGGGATGAATTTACATTACAACCTCAAGTATCATTGCAACCATTTAAAAAATTTTGATTGATTTTGTTGGGCCAATTCAGCCCCCAGGAAAGAAGACAGGTGCACGCTACATCATCACCATGATGGATTATCTAACTAGATGGGTAGAGGCACAGCCGGTTAAGGATTGTACAGGGGCTACATCAACAAAGTTTTTGTTTGAGTATGTCTTATCTAGATTTGGCTGCAAAAAAGTATTGATGAGTGACCGAGCTATGCACTTTCTAAATGAAACCATCAATGTGTTAACAGAGGAATTCCAGGTCTACCATCAGAAAATTACACTGTATCACCAATAGGCGAATGGAACTATTGAGGCCTTCAACAAGATTTTGGAGAACATGCTAACGAAGATCTGCAACATGCAATGAAATGATTGGGATGTGCACGTACTTGCAATACTATGGGCGTATAGGACTACTTGCAAGAAGCTGACAGGACAAACACCATTTAGATTGGTCTATGGCATAGAAGTTGTGATGCCTATGGAATATATTGTGCCTAGTCTGCACATAACAACTCTCACAGGTATGGCAGATCACGAAGCCCTGGAGGAATAGCTCGTGCAGCTGATGGAGTTTGAAGAGGACAGATTCTTGGTTGGATTCCATCAGCAAGTACAAAAGGAATGTGAAAAGGAATGGCACGATTAACACATCAAGCTTCGCATGTTTAAGGTAAACGATCTGGTATTGTTATATGATAGTAAGTTTACTAAATTTCCTGGTAAATTTTAGATGCATTGGATGGGGCCATATATTAGCAAAGAAATTACAGATGGAGGTGCACTTCAGCTTGTGAAGATGAATGGAGAACCTTTGTCGGGATCCTACCCAATGACGATATGGCAGCAAGATAGTGTTAGTGCTCCAGGCAGTTGCAAGGAAGCGCACGACTATAAACTACACTGCCAGGGTTGGAGGACTATGCAGCAGGTGGGCTACGTGGAAGATGATGAAGATACAATCTATGAAGCTGTGTTGTGGAGGCAAGGTATTTTGTAGCACAACAGAAAATTGACTGTTGGAGTCACTGTTCATGACTTGACATCTAGAAGATGGTTAAGAGGAGCGGGATGGTGGAATTTAGGGCAAAAATATTTCAAGATCTGCCACCAAAACAACATTAATTGTCAAAATTTAAGGGGAACAATCGAATTTGAACTCAAAAACCCTTATAAATTATGTGTGCTAGTCCAACAGAGAACACTTTGAACCCTTGGAGTTTTTGTTGAAATTTGTTGTCTGTCGCTTATGATTCGAGCGTTTTGGGAGGAATTCTTCGCCCACATAAACATTTCCCAGGAAGCCCGTGAACTATTTATGGATAGGATGATTGTTACCAACCCCAATGAGGCTTTGAGTTCGGAAGTAGCCATATTTGATGCCCCAGGACCTGAAGTGTCCAGCGTTAAAGCTACACCTACGGTGCCCACGGTGCCGAGGTCTCCAAGGCCAAAATCCATGGGGAAAGAAAAGAAACTTGCAACAAAGGAGAAGCAGAAAAAGATGGTGCAGATACGCGCTTCCCCCAGGAAGCATACTACGACACCAGCCTAGAAGAAAGTTAAACAACTAGCAAAAGATAACTAGAAGGCTGTAGACCTGGAGGCAGAAGAAGGCCAATGAACAGAGGATATCGACACTGAAGGCGCAAAGCCCATAAAAAATCTCCTTGGGTATATCCCTCCAAGAAAGGAGAAGGAAAAGGTCACCAAAGACTCAGACTAGGAGAAATTCACCATCTCCACATCCTTGCTACCTGAGCAGGTGCCTTTTGAAGGTCCACGGCTTGCGCGAGTCCTATTATTGAATATGGAGGACTGGGACCTAGCGGATCACACTAAGTTCCCACACTTAGTGATGGATAACTTCATGAAGTGTGTGTATTATGAAGAAATGGGTTCGAAAACACTGGAAATGGAGGAATGGGTCTACGATATTGAGCAATCAGGTTGCTCAACTTGCTTTAGGTGCCACATTACCACCGCACCCCCATTAACACAATTTGCATATGCCAGTTGCTCACTCTGGTGCATGATGGGTGTTTATGGCTAGGAGGGCCTATACCCATCACATATATGCTTATTCATGGGATTACACACCTACCGCATGAAGGTTTGAACCTGACCAAGGAGTTTGGTGAAAAGACGGGGGAGAAGGAGCTTGTTGAGCAAATGAAGAAAGATTATGAACTTGTAAGTAAGTCACATGGGTACTCAATTTTTTCTATCTCAGATCCCGTAGTTCATTTGGCCCCGCATATATTGGCAAGGAAGGTGATGAGGAGGTGTCACGCAGATGAAGTTCCGGTGCCCGTAGTGTCCCTAGCTACTCAGTGCGCGAAGGGTGTCCTATTCAACTAGTCCAAATACCTATGCCAAGAATTCATCACGATTTGTCACGAGGCACACGACGAGACCAAGCCATTTCATTATGCTTGGTTACTGATTTCGATTGTATTGGTTGCATGGGAACTACCGGAGTATAGCTAATTTCCTCTATTGGAAGAAGGATTACTGGAGGCAACATAGTTTTCTCTTTGTGGGATACAAAGGACATTGTGTGGATCACAGAAAGAAAAATATTTTGGGTCCTGATGGAATAGAGTTTTCACATGATGATTAACCAGGACCCAAGATTGTCCCCAACCTTGTACATGCAGTTGTCAGCCTACACAACCTTCAAGGCTGACTTTCATCGGGTATATATCTAGGCACGGAAGGATCCAACACAAAAGTGGCATGATTTTCCATACTTGGTGACAAACACCGATGTGCAGGAGGTAGTGGTGCACCCCTTCAGATCTAGTTGTTGGGCCAAGCACAGGTGTAGAGAGTGCAGCCACGAAGAAAAGGAAGGAGGCAGCTAAGCAGGCTGTGTAGAAAAAGAAGGATACTGCAGAGAAGGCTCGGGTTGAGAAGGAACATGCTAACAAGGAAAAGGTAGAACAGGAGCAATGCGAGACCCAGAAAGGTGACAAGTCACCTTCGCCAGAAACACAAACACAAATAGGACTTGGTGGCAGAGGCAAGGAAGGAAAATGCAACCCCTTCATTCTAAAAAGACTTGAGCTTGAACAGTAAGGTGGATCACGAAAGAAGAAGAAAGCTCAGAAAACATAGGTTGATCCCATGGTGCTCATAGAAAGTGATCTGGATGAGATCGATGATAAAGTCAAGGATGTCGCCATAGAAGTACTGCAGCAGTTGGAAAAATAGTACATACAAACATTGGGAGGAGTCCAGAAGGATCTTCGAGAGTTGTAGCTCCAAGCAACCAAGATCCAAGCAGATCTCGGGAAAGTGAGCAGTGCAGCAGGAAGTTCGGCGTGAGGTCAAAGTATAGGCGCGGAGATAATTTCATGGTAGTCATAGGATGTGTGAGTCTTCCCCTTGCCTGCAGGATCAATTTGTGTTGACACCGAGGAATAGAACACCCTCCTTGATAGAGTCCTGAAGATGGGCCTGAACCTTGCTGCAATGCAACTGGAGTCATTGCATGCACTATTACAGGGAGTCGTGGAGGAACTTTGCATCCAAGAACAGTGAGCACTCAGTGTTGTCAGCGAAATCAAGGTTAATAATCAACAGTTATTTACCGAGAAGATGCAGGTTCTACAGGAAAAGGAGGCTCTCTAGGCGCATAGTTCACAACTGGAGTCAACAATCGTGGAGGCATGCAGAACAGTGCCTAAGCTTCATATTCCTGAGGATGCACAACTAGAAGCGAAGATTAGAAAATTAGCTGTTGGCGTGCACGAGGCCAAAGTTGAGGTTAATCGAGTTCAATTTGAACTCAACAAGAAGATCACTGAGCTATAATTGAAGATGCATCACATGACTCCTCCAGAGTTCCGAGAACAACATGGATTTGCAATCAAGGAAGGATTGTCTACTCTAGATGCCATAGTTGCAGAATGCACAGAAGTATTTGAGCAAGCCATGGAGTTGGTCACCAATCTGTAGGAGGACCCAAAACTACAGACATTGAATACAGAGATCAGGGAGCTACAAAAACAATATGATGAGGTTAGGGAAATGACGGGCTCAATCGCACTAGCACAACACCTTACAGAATTACAGGAGGGGAAGCAGCTCCTAGCGTAGGTAGAGGCAACACAGAAGAAGGAGGCCTTGTTATAGGCCAGGCTAGAGCCATGGTTGGAAGAAGCTTATCAAATCATAACAACCATCTAGGATAGGCTGAAGGGCTTGCAGTAAATGCAATAGACAATGTGGTTGGCCGCGGAAGGACCAACTGTAGAGAATCTAGTTGAGGAGGTCAAGTAGGTAGCCACTCGGAGTGCTACCAAAGTTGTTGTAGTCCAAGTGGAGCTAGGGGATCTTCACAGCAAGATCGTAGTGCTAGCCGAGTGACTTGAGGGTGAGTCACAATCTTTGTGTTGGGGGGTTGTTAGGATGTGGTCCCCTGGGTCAGTTTTGGGGTTACAATAACCCAATTTTGATGTAATTGTTGTAAGTAATGTAAATTCTTTGCGATTTGTGGATGCGGAGTGGGTAGATGGTTAGGATTCAAAGGGGTTTTAGCCCCTTTTTTATGTAAAAGTTGAGTCAGTTTTGAGATCCACCCATGGTTCGCGAACCATGGGATTGTATGTAAAAAGCTATAAATAGGTGTGTCTTAAAGAGTCCAAGGCATGTCATGATGGATAACCAATGAAGTCTTGCAAGTCTTAGCACAAAGAAGTGGGTCAGATAGGAGAGAAAGGCTCTGCATTTGAGTGTGCAGAGGCCTAGGTAGTGTCCACAACTGAGTGCCGAACCCTTGCAGCTGAGTGCCCAGGGTAGTTTCGGAGTCTGTAAACTTGAACTGAGGATCAATAAAGAAGATTATTGAAGAATTCATGTGTATATCTGTTTATTTTTATTTACTTTTGTTTATGATATATGATGTGGATGTTAATGTGTTTATGAAATATTGGTCTAATGATGCACGATTCACTTGAATAAGTCTTAATAAATGTACGCAATGCATGTTAAATACTTTCGCGAAGACTAGGATAAAATCAGTTATGTTTATTAAATACTTAAAGTAGATCTGTGTGAGCTCTGATCTAGGGTTGTTTTCTAGTGCACGTAAGTGGATGAATATACTCTCAAGGGTCCGCAAATCCTTATTGTGGACCTTCATGAATGTCTGAAGGTCGTTTTAATAAAGGTGAAATATCGAGCCCTAAAGGCTTATAGATCTGCGCGAAGGCAGATCTAGGGCACTAAAAGACATCACACTGATCTATAGATGCGGAAACTTGGTTCTAGCATCCCCCCATACTTCTTTGGGTGAGACTGCAGCCTGCGCTACGCGGGTTGTTGCTGAAAGGGCCAGTAGTGTAGGGTTTTGTTGGTTGGCACAACTAACTCTGAACCTGGGTCAGGACCCCCTAAGCCAACACACACCTTATGATACACTAACCTCAAATCAATCATCGAGAACATTGGTTCCCCCTTCAACGGGTCAAACAAGCCATCAATCCACGAGAAAAGGGTACCTTTTCTTAATAGTCACCTTGTTCAACTGCCAGTAATATTACAAAAGATGAGAGTACCATGTTTATTCTTTAGAAATAATACGGATGCACCCCAAGGCGACACAATTGGCCTAATGTATCCCTTGTCAAGAATTTCCTTAAGCTCCAACTTCAATTCCACTAACTCTAGAGTGCTCATCCTGTGAGGTGCCTTCAATGCTAGTGTTTCTCCTGACATCAATTCAATAGAAAAGTGCACTTCCCTATGAGGTGGGAACTTTGAAATGTCTGCTGGAAATACATCTTGAAACTACTGCAAAATTGGATACCTCTTCAATACTTTAGAATCCTCAACATCCTTCCCTTTTTCATTGGAAATATGAACCATAAAAAATACATATCCTTTTCTACTACTGTACTTTGCTTGCATATATGTAATCATTCTCATCGATGTAGGTTTTTTCTTACCTTGCAATATTCTCCTCTCTCCATCATCATCTAGGCACTCAATATCCTTATTGTAGCAATCTACCTTAGTCCTATGAATATACAACCAATCCATGCCCAACGTCATACTATATGATCCCAACGGAGGAACATTTTGATGTGCTGACATGGACATTACGCTAAGCTCAATGCACAAGATCTTTCCTAATGATGAACTCTTTTCTTAGTATCTGTAGCCAACTTCACCAAATAAGATTATGCATGAACTTCTTTACTCAAGCAACACTTATCCACTAGGTCACGACTGATATAACTATAGTTAGATCTAAGTTCAATTAAAATAAAAACAACTTGATCATAAATATTACCTTCCATCTCAATAATAGATGCCTGATAATCAACCTGCCTATTATCCAATGCTACATAAATATGGGAGATACTCTGTCGAACATCCCCAACAATATTTGCCTCCCGAGCGCTATAAATATGAGGTCTTCCACCCTGATATTGTGTACAATCTCTCATGTGATGATCCTTGCCATAAGTCCAACATTTTAAAAGCTTCCTAACATCATCCTTGTTATGCCCCTAAAGATTAAATCCATGTCCTCTGTTAGTTGCATTAAACTTCTTGTGTGGAACTACATTCTCCTTGTCCTATGTATCCTAATAATTCTCCTCTTCTTAGCCCACTTTCCTTTTTTCTTCTAATTACCTTTCCAATCCTGCTTAAACTCATTCTTGCACTTCAATTTCTCATAACAATGCTTCAAGTTTTTTATGGCTTCCTCTAGTGATCTAGGCTCATCAAAATAAATCAGATCTTTGAATGATACTGCAAACCCACTGATGAATCTCTAAATATTTCCTTTCTCCTCCTTAAGATAAGGAACATATCTCAACAACTCCAAGAATTTGCTAGTATACTCCTCATTGTTCATAGATCCCATCTTTAGCTAATGGAACTCCTTTTCTATTTCATCATAGTATCTTTCAGATAGATACTTCTTCCTGAAAATTATCTCGAACTCACTCCAAGCCATCTCCTCTTCTCAAATGCCTCTGACATTCTTCACATATTCCCGCAAAATTTATGTTTTTCATTTAAGACTAAAAGTAGCTATCTCAACTTTCATATTTTCTGAATAATCATGAAATCTAAAAAATTTATTCATCCCAAGAAACCAAGCTTCTGCATCTTTTGACTTATGTATTTCTCCATCAAATGTAGGAAGTTTTTATTTATTTAACTCCTCTGGTAGGTACCACTTCTCACTCCTCCTATATGAATTGTGTCGGTGATTTCGATGATGACTCTGTGAACCATACTAGAATAAGACCCATGGTCATTATCCCTCTTATCAGTTATATCCAAGAACCTACCATCTCTAACTATGTCATCCCTATTAAACATGTATCCTGATTGAGACATGCCTCCATATGTGCCATTATTCCTTTCCTCTTGTCCATGACTGTTCCTAAGTCGTCCCTGTCTCTGTAATTCTAATAAACTCTGAAGGATGAATACATTAAATCTCCCTTGATTCTCCTATGCTCTGTTAAGTATTTCATGTGACTGAATGATTATGTCATTACCTGCCTTACATCTTCTGATCTCTACTTTCGAACTTGTCAATGCATTCACTATTTCAGGGGAGTACTCATCACCATGTTGTTTATTTGATCTGTAGGGAGAATCACATCAACTATAGTCCACCATTATGTTATTCATCTTGATATTCTTCATCCGGGAAACACACCATGTCAAATAAACCAAATATAAACATGATCTAACATACCTCAGTGAAGTTCAAGGGAGGCTATAACATCTGCACAATCAATATGGATTAGCACAACACATGTATATATAATGAAATCAACATATCAATCATCATGATGACATAATACCAAAACCGTGACCATCACAATGCATGCATAACAACACATAGAAAACTGACATGCATGCATGAAAAGCACATTCCACCCATCTAGTCCAAGTTTTTGAACCTGGGAGCTTTTTTGCCGATCTGTAAACGCCTCCTCCTACATTTACCCAATTTAATTGGCCTGCCAGAGTAAACACGAGACAAAGAGTTACTATGAAATGACCTAACCTCCAAGCTCTTGGTAAGGAAGTGGGGCCTACATCTTGACCAAAAATTAAAAACTCGCAGCATCCCGCAGGGCTACAGGACACTCGGGGACCAAGAACCACCCTAGATGACCAAACCCTATGTTGGGGTTGCTTTTCTCACAACTTAACCCCCTACTACGTGCATGAAAAGGCCTGGGTGCGATTGAAGGGCTCTAACCACATGCACAACATTTCCTAGTTGTGGTTGTGACCCAAATTGTCCAGTTAATAGGGTGCAGTCTCGAGATCTGAGCCACAATTCTCAGTCAGCCTCTAGAGCACTGCCCAGAACTACTTGAGACTTCTCAGAATCATAAATGACTTGGAAAAAAGGCTTAAATTTCAAGCTTGAAGGCATAACTTGACCTACACTGCCTAGAACATAATAAAAATTTTGTTAAACACATGGAAAACATGTAAGCTACAGGTCATGAATGCATATTTGATAATAAAAGTCTGAGATTCATCTGAGAATCAAAATAAGGCGCTATGTCCTCTCCTCGTAGTTGCAACAACACTTATTATTCCATACATTCATCAATGGATCAATAGTTAAATAATTAATGAAAAGAGTCATAACATATATAAACAACATATAACCATGGAAACCCATCCATAATATGAGCGATAGTATCATGGCAATTATACATACATCACAATAGAATAATAACTCTTACTAACATATGAAAATATCGACCAAGTCAGGGACTTCCACGTACCACCTGACCATAGATTGGGCTAAACCAATTATCTCTTTCAGCTAATCATCCCCACACCATATTCCAAGCATGACTCTGCGATCTCAAGGAATAAACTAAAATAAACCAAACCAAGGCTTCTAGATGCCAAATCACCTCAACCCTCAACCAATGATTCCACCTCATGGTCAGACATCATTAACACTAACCAGACCAGTCTATACCCAAGGTGTTCATGGCTCTAGGATCTAGTAACTCAACTCATAACCTTTCAAGCCTCCAAATCATTTGTCCAACCCGGATCCAGGGACAAGTAAATCAACCCACAAATTGCTCTAGAGCGTTTTTCCCAACATAGGCTCTAGGACTAGTAACTCAACCCAACTTTTTCTAGGGCTTCCAATGAATTTGTTCCAACCCACAACCATAAGGAATTATGAGCACCAATAAAAAATAAAAATAAGATAAAATAAAATAAAATCAAGTGGAAAAACCCACAACACCATGGCTATCTAAAAAATGGCAAGGCAAGGCTAAAACCACTGTTGATCCAGGAAATCCTCCATGCCAATGACAACACATAACCAGAAAACCACATGCATATATCATGCATCCATAAATCAACAAGTAAATCACACATACAATCTCTTACCTACAAAGTAATCCAGTTGTAGTTGTTGATCTACCTGTTCCCTTTCACTTTCATGCTTTCCTTTTCCTTCTATCTCCAAATCCAAGTGAATAATAGAGTGCTCCAAGCATGCTCCAAGAATGCTATAAGTGTGCAAGAGTAAGAGAGAATGAGAGAATAGAAGATAGATCCACCCAAAACTGTCAAAAATCTAGCAACTGATCCTCATAAGCCTTTTCATAGTTTAGGCCTCTATTTTCTTCATTTTACTTCATTTTTGCTTTGATTTCCCTCTCATACAAATTTTTGTCTCTTCACCTTCCTTTTCTCCTATTTTCCTTTATTTCCATATATAAAATTCCAAATAATGCCTCTTTGCCTTTGCCAATGCCTTTTCCAATTTCAATAGCCATAAATTATTGAATTGAGGCTTTTGCGATCCATATCAAATTTTTGAGACAGGTTTTTGGCGATAATCACATCAAAATTCATTTGCCGACGCATTTCGAAAACCTGAGGTTATCACAGCAAATGAATTTTGATGTGCTTATCTCCGAAAACCTGTCTCAAAAAGCCATAAATTAATCAGAAGTGATACCCATCATTATTTTTTGCCCAACATTTATCTTGGAATATGTGTCCCATGACCTTGGTCTTACTTTTATTTACATAGGAAATAAACCAGGGGTTTTTATAGATGAGAGATCCATGTCAATAAAAAATGTCACTTTCTTTGGGGCATTAAGTCCTTCAAATATGAGGTAATATATGATTCTTCCCCACTTGAAGTTTGTGATGTTATTCTAATAAAATCTTATACATGAAAATGTCATACTACTATCAGTCTAGACCATGTAGTGTTATTGTTACTTTGGGAATTTATCTCTATAGGCTACCAAAGTTATTTCAAACTACCATAGTTTCCTCGATGTCAATGAAGTAGTGTAGGAAGGTATTCTCTTAGACTGGTATATTTTTCCTCTTCATGATGCAATCAAAAGGTGAATGGAAGATCATTTCTATTGACATAACCTTTGCATGCAGTATCTCTACATAGCATAAGTAGGAGGACAAATTAGTAGGGGATTACAAAGATATATTTTCTTCATTTTCATATGTTTATAGATTCCCTATGTTAAGATATAATTGGTCAATGTTTCAAACCTATGATACATGATTCATTGGTCATGAAAACAAAAGAGACAGATGAAAGAATCCCCCCACCATAACACTTCTAGAAAAGTAAGATAGGTAACCTTTTTAGCAATTTTTCATCCAATATTTTCAAACAAGAAAATACCACCATAGATCGCTAATCCATATACTTTAGTCATATATTCTTTTAAAATTGCATGATGTGTTTAATTAATTTGATAGGTTTTTTTACTCACTATGTTATGATAAAACTAATCAACTTTTTAGATATAGGATACATGATCCATCATCACCTATAGGGATGCCCTTACAATTCTAGGTCAATATTTCAATTGATTTGATACTAGCTTCTACCTTACCTAATGGTCCGATATGCATATGATTTCTTTTGGAAAAAGAGGCAATAAAACATTATATTCAACTTTTCATCCAAAAGGGCCATGTTAAATTGAACCCCTTACCTTGTAGGATCCAAATTGTGATGGTGTAGAAGAAGGATGGAACATTGCGACTCTATATTGATTGCAAAGATCTAAACATTATCATAGTCTAGAACCAATATCCAACCCCTTAGATTGATGATATTCTTGATTGTCCCCTTCAAGTGGTTGGTCATGTATTTTGGCATGATCAACATTATGAAAATATTCATGAGGGTGATGGATGATATCTTGTGATTGTTCATAGCCTCATCTATGCTCATATATTTACATGACAATGTTATCTTAAAAAAACAGGTAAAAACATTTATATCACGTTTCGTTGATCTTAAGTACCCTACACCTAGACAAGTTATGCACAAATATAGATAAATGTTCATATAATATGTGGAGAATTTAGTATTTGGGTTGGTCATTAATGAACTTGACGTACATGTGGATCCAACCAATATCTAGGTAATATGTTTTCCTTACCCCAATGAATCTATCAAGATCTAAAGTTTCTTGGAACTCGCAATGATGGGGTTGTTGGATAGTTCACATTGTCTAGATGGCTAATAGCTGCAAGTGTGTTGGCAATGGTTTCAACGATCATGCTGGGGAGATGTGTTAGGTAGATGGTATTTTTTTAAAGTTGGCAAGAGTGTTTCCATTAATGTTAAATGGACAAGTATGATAGCTTTTGGCAGCAAATGTTGGCTTTTATGTCCCTTATCGATGGTAATTAGACTAGAATTGATGTGATTGTGCTTGATGTGTCAAGCTCAAGTGGATTCATATGGTTGCTGCAGTCTATGGTAGAGAATCACCATAGTAGTAGGCTTACTTAAGAAGACATAAAAAAAATACTATGGTGGGTGGAAATCCCAAACTTTGAAGGAGATTATTCCCAAAGAGATCAAATCAAATACTCTTGGAATTAAGACAGTTGGTTAGTTCTCTAAAACATATTTCCAATGGTATGTGGAAGTCCAGAAATGGTCTCCTAGATCAAAAGTTGTTGACTTCCAAAGTTAGGGTCTTAAAGTCCAAGGCAGTCTGAATTTCAGACCCTAGAATTTTTAGAACCCGAAATATCAGAGCAAGTCAATAGTTCACAGATTGGAAGGGTGAATATTGCAGCAGGAAAAAAATTGGAAGGTGAAATATCATAGGTCAAAAAATCAGGACAACAAAAGATCGGGAGCTGAATTTTGGAAGGCGCGATATTGGAAGGCTCAAAGCATCGAAACCCGATATCGGAAGGATTAAGCAGGCCATATCATAGGATGGAGCAGATGGCAAAAGAAGCAATTTTGGAACCTCAGAGTTTTGTAATTCCTTGTAAATTGAATTATTTTGAAAGTGTCAAGATTGCGTGAAACAAAGTTTACAAAGGAATACATTGAAAAACCAAAGGACCGAGTGACACTTTCTCTCTCCTCTGGTAGGACACATGGTGGTAGATGATTGTCCCTAATGAGTTAAAATAGAAAATGATGTCATCATGACATGGTTGTACTATGGACATGTGGCAGCCATATTCGGCAAAATTGGGTGGCCTAATAGGGAAAATCCAAGTGACACATGGCACCACTAAGGAGATGCCACATAGAGTTAATGACATCAGCATGATGTCATCTCCCTCATAGCTCCCTCATAATTGCATTTTAAGAAAAGTTTCAATACCAGGGGCTCTGATTTCGTGTTGGAACTTGGCTGTGGAGTTCAAAGAACTGAGGGTGAGGAGTAGGTCTAGAACCCAAGTGCTATGAGTATTTCAGAGGTCAAATTTTTGGAACTCCTCAGAAATTGAATTAAGAGGAAGTCCTAATACATGGATCTC
This sequence comes from Pinus tabuliformis, assembly GCA_031772625.1. Lineage (NCBI taxonomy): Eukaryota > Viridiplantae > Streptophyta > Pinopsida > Pinales > Pinaceae > Pinus > Pinus tabuliformis. The sequence continues at coordinate 802,672,777 of CM062815.1, read as the reverse complement.
TGATGTGTTAGTGCCTGGTCGTAGAATCCAGAGAACCAAGGGTGCAATGGTAGAATATAAGGATATAGGCCCCCAACAAGTCCTAAAAGGCTTAGCACCTAAACTCTATGTCACTAGTCATGGCACTCAGTCTGATGGTGGAAATGTGTTAATCGTCTCAGTATAAGGGGCTAAAGACCAACTAGAACCCCATGATTTCATAACGTCTCTTTTAATAAAAGTTACTAAACGTTGAAGCCTCTAAATTGCAGCACAATGGAGTATGAAGCAACTCGTTAAGAGAAACATGCATATGGAGGGGAAACAGGAAAAGGGGCTAAGAAAGAAAGAACTAAAGGCATCAAAATATTGTAATATTGTAACATTGTTTTAATAAATGTTACAATGAGTGGAATTCTGATAGTGCAGAACAAAAGAATTAAAGGATGAATGGGATGGCAGTTGAATAAATGAGTGCTGAAGAGTTGGTCGCAGAAGTAATGGTGACTTCAGAGATTGTTTGGTCAAGACATAATGGACCACTATTTTACAGGGAAGAGTGTTGGGCCTACCTTAAGATGAGAAAGCTACCTTTGACCTTCCTGTGCATGTCTCAAACATTAAATGAAGAAAAAAGAAGCCATGTTGAAGTACGGTGAAGCTCTGTGAAGCCATGAATAAGAATTGATAGCCTTGGGGATAGGAGACTTGTTTACAAATAGGACAGTGCCTGGTTGAAGTGTGCAGGTGGACTGAGAATTAATTCTTAGTATGGATAAATACTTAGGCGCCCCTTCTTAGGGGTTATGGCAGTAGTAGTGGCCAAGTTAGATGTAATGACATAATGAAGAGGCCATGCGGAGGTACACTAGGGTAGTGTGGATACAGGACAACGGAGGCAACATTGACCAGTGTGCAATAGAGGAACAAAATAAAGGAGCACATTTGAGCAAAATGGGGGAATACAACTGTTGAGTATTGGAAAAGGTATGTATTTACCATTTATTTCTTTATCTTTTCCTTTGAATCATAACTTCTTTACATTCTAAGATGTTAATATGTTAAAGAATTATGATAGAATTAAGAAGATTTGTGATTTATGCAAAATGACTAATTATTGTCTTTTTCTACACAGAAAGTGAAGAAAATGGAAAATCACTATTCCAGAGAAAAAGACAAAGCAGAAGCAACTATTGTCCCTTTGACAGGAAGTCGTATCCAGATGAGGAAATCAAGATCAGAGCGCATGGTCCAGGAAAAGGAAGGGAAAACGCGACATCAGCGCAAGAATACAAAACGATAAGTTGGAGATCAAAGATATGGCGAATCCTGAGGGATCACTGCTTCAAGACTTATCTGTATTTTTTATACTTCCGCCTCGCCATTATAAAAGGGACAACGCTACTAGCCCAAAGGGGCAGATATTATTGTCAATTTGTAGAACTACTGTTGTAATCTTAACTTTGATCATTGATTCTCTTTAAAGAGCAATAGCTGTAACTCTGCCATTTATGATTAATATATAACTCAATTTTTGTTCCATTATTTGATCCTGGAGTAAACGTAGCAGTGATTTCCTGGTAGCTAAGGGCCTGGCCCTAGTGGATCACTTGCTTCTTGTATCATTATTTTACGATTACAGTCATGTGTGGTTTGATTTCCTTTGCATTTCTTTAATTCGATTTTCTCAATAATCTTTTGTTTCTAAACATTTCATTGAATTTCTCTGTTATATAGAAATCGTAATTGGATAGCAAGATTGTTATTTACAACTGAAAATGTTATGTTGTTCATTCTAAGATAACATCGCATTGTCTAACTCAGATTCTACTGTTCATTTATAGATTGATATTGTTGTTCATTTACAGTTGCGATTGTTGTTCATTTAGCTACGGTTCACTTACAATTGTGATTGTTATTCATTTTATTATTGTTCCATTATAACTACAATTTCTGTTCCTTTATAACTATGGTTAATGTCCATTATGCTAGAATAAGATTACTGATTCAATTACTTTATATTCGCTGTGTGGTTACACTTAATTCGGTTTGCTGTTCCTTTCTTAGATTGTTGTTCAATTCCTTTCTTAGTTAAATATTGTTGTTCAATTCCTTTATTAGTTAAAGTTTTCTGTTCGATTCCTTTCAGTTAAGATTGCTGCTTAATTCATTTCTTTAGATTAAGCTTTGTTCTTCGACCTTTCCAATAGAATTAGTTGTCGTTCCTTTTCTGCTAATTGAATTGTTATTTCCAGTATTTGCTTTAGTGTGGATAGAAAGATCTACAATTATAATGAACATTGACCACTACTGTCTAAGTTATCAGATTCGAGATATTGTCTGTGATTGATTTTCATTTACATCACTTTACAGGGGAAAGAGTTATCATTACTGCATCCCTGACTGATGATTACCGTAGTTTCTTGAGTGAATGATTTAGTTACAAAGCATTTAAGTTTCTTGCCACTACAATTAGATTTTATTTCCAGCATTCATTTACTTTTGCAAAGCACTATACTGCAAGCATTCCTCTTGAAAAAGTGACCGCCACATACTGAGTACACTCTTGAGATAAAAAATCATACCTGTATTGATAATTAATGTAGGGTAAATAGGGGTTAAAAGACACCTTTTTATTGCTCAACATTTTGGCGTCGTTGCTGAGGAGAGTATAGCCGTTTGTTTCTTTTGAAAAGAGAGTAGTGTAAGTACCTACTACGAGAGAGTTGGGTTTTATAAATGGAAGGTAAGAACCTGTGTACGAAGCATGTAACAGCCTTGCTCCCCCGCCCACTTTCCTGTAGATTTGTTGGTTATTTTGGGTAAAAATAAGTATTTGATTTGTGTGCATGACTAATCAGAAAAAGCCTGAAAAGAATGCTAAACCACTACCCAAACCTGATAAAGCCAAGGGACCGATGACCCTTGGCCAGTCGAGCTTTATAGACGAAATCCTTAAAAAAGTAGAATCTCAGCCATTAGTAGGACCTAGAAAAGTTGCTTCTAGACAACCTACCAGTTCCCTTCGGGCCGCAGAATCATCATCTGTAGCCTTTTTTGAGGTGCACAGCAAAACAGAGGAGCAAGATTTTCAAGAAATTGAGAATTCTAGCCCAAAATCGTTACAAGAAGGGAACCTTAGTAACCTCTGCGAAGGAGGAGGAGAAACAGGGGAAACCGAAGAACCAAGATCTCCTCTTGGAATAGTTCAGCCATTAAGCAACCCATATAAGGGAAGTGCAGTCAAAATCATCCAAAACAAAGCGGAAGAACCTGAAGAGCTAAAATCCCCCTAGAAAGTCATTCAACAAGGAACTCTCATCATCCCAGACAAAGGAAGTGGAATTAAGGCCATTCCTGCTCCTTCTAACCAGCATAGGAATACACTACTAGAAATCCCAAAAGGATATTGGCACATATTTGACCAAATGGTCCAGAACCAGCAAACACCTCAAACATCCACACCGTAATATTCCATTATAGATCTGTAGTTAATGCACCTATGAAGGCCATCCCTCTTCAGCATATCCCTACATTCCATGGCATAACATTGGAAGATCCAGACGCATTTTTGTTTGAATTTGATGTACTGTGTAGGGGGTATGACTATACCACCGATCCCCAAAAGCTAAAATTATTTCCCTCTACATTAAATGGGGCTACTCTACGATGGTTAGGGTTTAGGTGGAGGTTTTATAAATGACTGGGATCAGATGAAAGGTGCTTTTTTGAAGAAATACCAGGATTATTGTAGGTCTAGAGAATTAAAGGATGAAATATTTCAGATGGTAGCTAGACCTAATGAGACACTAGAAGAATATGTTGAACATTTTCAGTATAATCTTCAGAGATCTCCTTATGCATCATTACCCTTACCTAAAAATGTATTAAAAATGGCATTAATTAAAGGAATGAATGAACAATGTGTTGAAACACTAAATATTATGGGAAAAGGTGACATTTATCAAGAAAATTTTGCTGACATTATTGATTTGTGCATTAAGAACGAGGCAGTACAAGGCTAAAACCAGCGGAATGTGACAGGTTCACAAGGGACAACAAGATCTCCGGTGAAGGAGTAACCCGCGTAGAAATTAGAAATTTACAGGAGAATTTCAAAACTGATATATTAGGGACTCTAACAACGCAGCTCAATATTATGCAAGACAAACATAAACAAGCAGAAGCAGAGCAAAATCTAGTAATATTCTGCCCTAGATGCAGAAAGAAACATAGCCATAAAGAGTGCCCACTGGATGTAGTTCAAGTCTACGCTATCTGTACAAAAGATCACTCCACAGAGAACTGCCCCTCACTCCCGGGTTTGAAAGCAGTGTACAAGGAAGCGGAGGAAGAATCAGAACCAGTGTACCTACTCAATCAGCACCATCAATGGTAGCCATGACAGCCAGGTATGCACTTCGATCCATCTTCTTCTTTCCAACCTCCGCAATATCATGGTCAGCAATATAATACAATGTGGAAAAATCAGCCACCCTTTTCAAACTAGTCACAACAACCATTTCCTTCATCACCATGGCCAAATCAAACAAGCCAATCTAATTGGCCAAATTTTCCCTACTCTACACCATATTGGAAAAACAATGCATATACAACACAATGGTACCCTCCTACTTCGCCGAGTCAAACCTGGCAGTCAAACTGGCAAAGACTGATGAATCAGCCAGCAGGAACCATTCCACTCCCTCAACCTACACTGCCAGTGCCATATACAATACAACAAAACCCCCAGTCCAACTTAAGACCACAACTCCCAGCCCAACATAACTCGAACCCAAATAATAGACCAGTTCAATCTGTTCAAATAATCAAAACACCAGAACTAGAAACCGATCTAAGGGAGTGCAACGAACTTCATTTAAGGTCTGGGCGCATTATAGAAGCTGAGGGAGATAAAAATTCTCAAGTTGAAAATCAATTATCCAGAGAACAACAACTACAAGAAGAAGATGTGGTTAGACAACAAACTCACGATCAAGAAACCACGTTTTCTCCCCCATTCCCAGAACGATTAATCATACCACGCCCTATAGAACATCCTGACTTTGATATTCTGGGAGAACTAAGAAACTTGTGTATAAAAATCCCACTCCTCCAAGCTATCCAAGATATCCCAATATATGCAAAAACCATCAAAGAGTTATGTATAAGGAAGCCAAAGAGGAGAATAACAACTAACCCAACCGTCCAAGTAGTTGGCACCCTATCTGATCTGTTATCAGGAAGAGAAGCACCTGTCAAATATGAAGACCCAGGGAATCCTATAGTGACAGTGCAAATCAATGGAAAAACCTTTTCAAATTCCCTAGTTGATTTAGGGGCTGCAATTAATATTTTAACAACCACCACTTGTAAAAAAATGGGCATTACATCAGTGGAACCAACCTCCACCTTATTAGAATTGGCTGATCGATCAGTAGTTAGGCCAAAAGGTACACTACATGATGTAATGGTATCTGTAGATTCTTGGGAATACCCTTCCGACTTTCTGATAATCAATCCCAAAAACCGACTTGATGGACACCCGTTAATCTTAGGTAGACCTTGGATTGCGACTGCTAATGCTTACATTGGCTGTCGACAAGGCAGTACGACCATAACTAGAGGGAGTAATATCAAGAATCTAGCTCTATACCCTCCAGCCCAGCCAAGTGTAATAATAATAAAAACTAACAAACAACCTGTATCATACCTCATAGAAAACATTAGGTCCCCATTAACCATAGAATATGCCCTCGATTTTAAAAATCAAACAGAGGATGATGTTATGAACAACTTCATTAACCAATCCGAATCCAGATCCCATGTACAATGTCACATGATAGAGGCAACATTTAACAATGAACTAGAAGAAGATCCTCTCAAAGACACTCATGATCAAACAATTTCCACTACCTCTGTTTCAAACAGCAAAACTATAAAGATTGAGCCAGGAAAAACCTTGAACATTAACAATAACCTGACTCCTGAACAAGAAGAAAAGCTAGTCCAACTACTGAGAAAATATAAGGAAGCTTTTGCATGGGATTATCCAGACATTAAGGGAATTGATCCCTAGCTATGTACGCACCACATTTATACAGAAAAGGATGTTAGACCCATTCGCCAACCCCAATGGAGACTCAACCCTCACCTGAAAGATATTGTGAAAGTTGAATTACAAAAACTTTTGGATGTAAACTTTATTTATCCAATCTCCGATAGCAAGTGGGTCTCTCCACTAGTAGTGGTGCCAAAGAAGAATGGAAAGTGGAGGATTTGTGTGGATTACAGAGAATTAAACAAAGCAACCCAAAAATACCACTTTCCCCTTCCATTCATTGATTAGGTATTAGACACATTAGTAGGAAAGAAATTCTTTTCTTTCTTAGATGGCTTCACTGGATACAATCAAATTTAGATTTCCCCTGAAGACCAGGAAAACACTACTTTTACCTGTCCTTGGGGAAAATTTTCTTACAGAGTCCTACCCTTTGGCCTATGCAATGCCCCTACCACATTTCAGAGGGCCATCCTCAGCATATTTTCAGATTTAATAAATGAAGGGCTCGAAGTATATATGGATGATTTCACACCATACGGAGATGATTTTGAGCCAGCACTAGACACATTGGAAAAGGTGTTGCAACGATGTATTGCCACTAGGCTCTGCTTGAGCCATGAAAAGTGTTATATGATGATGACCGAAGGGCTCATCCTAGGTCATTATATCTCAGAAGCTAGAATACAAGTAGATCCGGCCAAAATTCAAATAATTTTGTTAATACCTACTCCTACCACACAGACAGAGGTATGTAGTTTTCTAGGATTTTCTGGTTATTATAGGAGATTCATAGAACATTTTTCTCAAATAGTTGCACCTCTATACACACTGACAGGGAATGTTGATTTTGTTTGGACAGATAAATGCGACCATGCTTTTGAGGATATGAAAAAGCTTGTGTCAACAGCCCCAGTGCTTAGAGGCCCAAATTGGGACCTGCCATTTCAAATTTCATCAGATGCTTCAGACACAACTATTGGAGCAATCCTTGGGCAGGAAGAAGACAAAAAACATATGCAATCTATTATATTAGAAAGAATTTGTCTCCTGCTGAGCTAAACTATACCATTACTGAAAAAGAGTTTTTAGCTGTAATACATATTGTAAATAAATTTAGGCATTATATCACTGGATATCTTGTTGTTTTATATACAGATCACTCTGCTATAAAATATTTAGCAAATAAACCTATTACAAATGGTTGAGTAACAAAATGGTTGATCTTATTGTAGGTATTTGACATCACAATAAAAGATTGACCTGGGAAAGAGAATCATGTAGCTGACTTTCTCTCACGAATTCCGAAGCCAGCAGACGCAACAGCAGTCGAAGATCAATTCCCAGATGAACATTTGTTTGCTATCACTGTCAAGACGCCCTGGTATGCTGATGTTGCAAATTATTTAGCAGTAGGCAAATTACCAAAGCATCTAACCCCCAATGAACGAAAACAGATTGTGCAACATAGTACTCGATTTTCTTGGATTGGGGGCTACCTATTTCATACATGGGCATATATGCACATCAGAAGATGTGTCCGTGAAGATGAAATATTTGACATTCTGAGAGCTTGTCATGACAGACCGTGTGGCGGACATTTCACAGATCGAAGGATAGGTCACAAGGTTTTGCAAATAGGTTATTACCGACCCACAATCGTTAAAGACGCTAAGAATTTGTTCAAGCCTGTGACAGTTGCCAAAGAGCAGGATGCCCTGGACAGTCCGACGAAATGCCTTTAAACCCACAGTTAGTAATCGAACCATTTGAGCGTTGTGCGCTCGATTTTGTTAGTCTGATCAACCCATCATCAAATCAGAAAACATATATTCTAGTAGCAACAGAGTATGTTACCAAATGGGTTGAAGCAAAGGCACTTCCAAGAGCTACAGAGGACTCTGTGATTCATTTCCTATTTCAAATATTTGTGCGATATGGCCTCCCAAGGGACATAATCACGGACGAAGGACTACAGTTTGTAGGTAATAAAATTGCTGCAACATTAAGAAATTATCACATTCAGCACAAAATTACCACTCCGTATCACCCACAAGCAAATGGCCAAGTAGAAAGCATGAATAAAGTGATAGAGGCAATATTGACAAAAACCATTGCATCACATAGGCGTGATTGGGCTTCAAGATTGCTGGAGGCCTTGTGGGCATACCGAACAACGTGGAGAAACACCACCAGTTATTCACCATATCAGCTAGTATTTGGAAAGGAACCCATCTTTCCAATAGAGTTCGAAATACAAACATTAAGAACAGCACAGGAGGTTGGTCTGAATTTAAATGAGGCCCAGACTAACAGATTACAGCAAATTAATGAGCTAGATGAAATTAGGCTCTCGGCTCTTCAACACACTGCATTAATCCAACAGCAGAGAGCAAAATGGCATGACGCCCTGATCAAAAAGAAAATCTTCCACGAAGGAGATTGGGCACTCCTATACGATTCCAGGTTTCAGGATTTTCCGGGAAAACTTCAGACTCGATGGCTTGGACCGTATGAAATCCAGAAAGTGCATGACAATGGCACCATTACTTTGACTACTATTGACGGATCTGGACATACCTTTAAAGCAAATGGCCACCAAGTGCGACTGTACCATAAACCACTTACTCGGGAATCCTTTTACCAACAACTCCGGGAAGATTCTGATATGCAGATTCTTGCTGAGGAAAATAATCCTTCCTCGGCATTGGTTCACTAAGTAATTCCATTGTTCTTAAATTTTGTACATAAGTTTTTATTTTCTTCTTGTATAAACTACTTCCTGTATATATTTTTGCTTTTTTGCATTTTTTTGCATTTTGTTGTTCCTTTCTGAAGGAACAACATTTCCACTTTTTTGTTGTTCCTTTATGAAGGAACATCATTTCCATCGTTTTGTTGTTCCTTTCCGAAGGAACAACACTTTTTCATTTTGCTGTTCCTTTCCAAAGGAATAGCATTTCTGCCTTTTTGTTGTTCCTTTATGAAGGAACAACACTTTTGCATTTTGTTGTTCCTTTCCGAAGGAACAACATTTCCGTCATTTTGCTATTCCTTTTCGAAGGAATAGCACTGTTGCATTTTGTTGTTCCTTTCCGAAGGAACAACATTTCTGCCGTTTTGATGTTCCTTTCCGAAGGAACAACACTTTTTCATTTTGCTATTCCTTTATGAAGGAACAACATTTCCGCCTTTTTGTTTTTCCTTTCCGAAGGAACAACACTTTTGCATTTTGTTTTTCCTTTCCGAAGGAACAACATTTCCTCCGTTTTGTTGTTCCTTTACGAAAGAACGTCACTTTTGTATTTGTCTATTCCTTTCTGAAGGAACAACATTTGTTCCTTTTTGTTGTTCGGAACAACATCCCCACATTTTTGTTGTTCCTTTCCAAAGGAACAACACTTTCATTTTTCTGCTATTCCTTTCCGAAGGAACAAAACTTTCCTTTTTCTGTTGTTCATTTCCAAAGGAACAACACTTTTGCATTTTGCTATTCCTTTCCGAAGGAACAACATTTCCACATTTTTTTTGTTCCTTTCCAAAGGAACAACACTTTGTTTTTTTTCTGTTCCTTTCCGAAGGAACAACACTTTCATTTTTTGTTGTTCCTTTCCGAAGGAACAACACTTCCGCCAGATTGTTTTGTTGTTCCTTCTAAAGGAACAACCCTCCTTTGCATTTTTTCTTTCTATCGTTCTTTCCGAAGGAACAACAGTTTCGATTTCGGATGATCTTAGGTTGTTCCGCTAAAGAATCAGTATTTTATTTTGCACTTTCTTTATTTGTTGTTTCATTTAAGGAACAGATGTTGTTCCTCTTAAGGAACAACTGATGTTCCTCTTAAGGAACAACTGATGTTCCTCTTAAGGAACAACTGTTGTTCCTCTTAAGGAACAGTAGTTTCGAGTGTATTTTTTTTCTTTTTCTTGTTGTTCCTCTTAAAGGAACCATGGTTTTTGGCATGCAGATGTTCTTTTGTTGTCCCTCTTAAGGAACAACAGCTGTTCCATCTAAGGAACAACACTTTTTGAGTGCATTTTTTTGTTTGTTGTTTTTGTGTGTGTGTGTGTGTTTCATCATTTAGAGCATTTTTCTGAATTATGGTTCATTTAAGTCATAGCTATACATTATGCAAGAACACAAAAACTAGAGGATACTGAAATCAACAAACCAAAGAAAAATCATTATCTTTAGAGAAATTGCTTTGAATCGATAAGGAAAAAGAGGAAAGGACACAATTATTTATATCACTTTGTTTTCTTTATTTTCACTAAAACCAATTTGATTGATTATTTTTATCATGTTGGTTCTTTCTTAAATCTTCATAATTCTCTTTGATCATTATTATTGAATAAGAATAAAGGGCATATTTTCCTCTATTGAGATGTTCAGACTTCTTCCACCATCCCTACTCTTAAGGAGTGTTGAGCCACCCTCTATATATAAATAGGAAAGTGCTATATAAAATAAAAGAAACAAAAAAGGAGAAAAATATATATCTATATGATTACTAACATGATTTGTCAAATGAAGGATAAGGGGTCTCATTAAGAGCCAGCCTACCATGATCATAAGGAAGCAAGTGAAGTGGCATTCCAACTATGGCCACAACACCAAGGATATGATCCAAGAGGCATATCAGAAAAATAAAAAAGTCCTTGGAACATGAGGTCTCATCACAAGCTGGCCTGCCCACCTTTCACTCCTTCCTGGTGAATGGCATTGTGATTCATTTGGTTACCAAGCCAGCACAATGGCCTCCATTCTGACATCGCACAACACTTTCCTAGGCATACACAAAGGATTATGGTTCCAAGGGTGAAACAAGCAACTCTATCAAGGTTATGGACACTTGTGGGCAACAGAGCTCTGCTGATGGTATTGAAGTCATACTTTTCATACACCAATAGTCATTATAAACCCTTTTTCTTATATCTTTATATTGATTTCAAATGAGATTATGTTATATAACCCTTTCAAACCTTTTATACATGAAAAATCATTTATAAATCAATCATAATGGTTAAAGTGGATAATGACTGCATAAGAACTTTTACTTACGTCAGTTGTCCTATCCTCTATTTTTTGCATCATTTCACGACATTTCCATATCTATTTGCGATTTCCATCATAAGCCTCGATTTCAGTAATCCACTGCTTTTTGTAATCATGTCATGGATATATATGTTGTTCCTTTATGTTACTATACGACTACAATCCAGTATGCTGCTCCTTTATTTGCTAGCCGAGGATGGCCTATCACATTTCAGAGGGGTGCAGGCGACCTCCATAATACACTGGCATATGTGTCAACTCCTTATTTGGAGGTACTATGACTCCATAAAAACTCGGGAATAGCAAGTTTAACGATATAGATATTTCCCAATATGCACAGCTTGTTGTTCCATCGTCGTTTTTGTGTTTTTTCTCTGTAAAAATTTAACAGTGTGCTAAAGCTTGAACAGCTTGTTGTTCCATTATCATCTCTGTATTTTTGCTCTGTGCTAAATCTTGAACAACTTGCTATTCCATCATCATCTCTGTGTTTTTGCTCTGTAAAAATTAACAGTGTGATAAACTTGAACAAAATGAGAGGCAGATCAATACGCAGTGAACCGCAGGTGTTAATGAGCTCCAACACTGCACGCGAAATTCTAGTAAAAGCAGGGTGGATTGCCTACCTTAATTGACTACAGTAGTCTAATGAGACGGTGGCCATTGAATTTTTGCAAAATTTTCAAGAAGATCATTCCATGGTGACGGGGAGGCAAATAACAGTAACAGATGTGATAATTGCTGAAGTATCAGGACTACCAGCTATTGGACTAGTATGGACCCAGAAAAAAGTGAGACTTCAAGACGCTGTAACCATCTTCTGAGATGAAGGACAGAGCCTTACTATCAAAGGAAAAGGAGTCCTTCCTACAACCCTAGGAGAACCTTGGGCAGAATTAGCCAGGATTGTGCAAAGCTACATCACATGTGATGGCAGAAAAGACGTGGTAAGACCACACCATCTTCAACCGTTAGTTGTATTAAAACCAAAATGTGTTGTGAATTTGCCCGCATACTTAAATTCTTTATTGCATGATGTTTCTCGAAGTATGAGAAAATCTCGTCATGTAGAAACGGTAGTAAGTCATCACGGCTTAATTCGGCTAATAGTCAGTTATAGTCTCGCTCAATAGCAAAGTAGTTGGGAAGAATTGGTATTCTCAATAGATGGGGGATTGGCCTTACCAGCCCCAAAACGAAAAATAATTGCTAGCACATCACTTAGACCGTAGAAACAGAGACAGTCCGCCAAACTAGAGAGAATTAGAGGAATGTTGGAAATCCCCAAGAAAACAGTAGCCAGCCATTAGAGATATATGACTCAGAGGATGAGCAACCCCCACAACTTGATGGAGGGGAAAATGAAGAAGAGGAAACTGAGCACTCTGGCGAGGAAGAAGGGGAGGAAGCAGAACCACCCAGCGAAAGCCCATTACAAAACCCTCTGCAAGAAGACAAATTGGCCCAAATTTTGGCCAATATGGGTGAATACATCCAGCCCCACAACCCACTCAACCTCGATATTGAGGCAGGACCATCACAGGAACACTCTGCTCATAGTAAGAGTGCATCTGAGGAGCTGAATGATGAGGAAGAAGAAGAAGGGCAATCACAGGAACACTCTGCTCACAGTAAGAGTGCATCCGAAGAAATGAATGACAAAGAAGAAGTAGAAGCAGAAGCCGCCCAAGAAATAGCAGATCAAACCAGGGTTTCCTCCCCTGAGAAACCTAATCAGGAGGATGAGAACACTGAAGAAGTGTTCCAAGCAGAAAACATGGAGATAAGCCAGGGTGAGGGTACAATCCCTGAAGAACAAATCCCAAGCCTAAGAAAAGAAACAGTTGTTCCTTCGAAGAAAACGAATGAAACAAAAAGGCTGCGAAAGGAACAGCAGAGACTACTAAACGTAGTAAAACAGCTTAGACAACAAATAAGGGTCCTAAAAATGGGGAGAATCTCAAAAAGAACCCCTGGAACAAAGGATGCAGCCACCCAGACGAAACCCCATAAAATGAAGACCAAAAGAACTCAAACTAAACCCATTATCATTCAGGACCGCAAGGAACAGCATGTGGCTGTTACAAACGCAGAGGCCCAAATAGAAAACACACCAATCTATGATAAGGACATCTAGACAGAGGCATTGTCCTCTAGCATCGTGATCGATCGGACAGTTCATGAGAAGGAAACGCAGACTACAGGAACCAGAGTTAGCAATAAGGAGATCCAAGTAGATCTCCAACCCAAAAATGTTTTGATGGACAATGATCCGAGGATAGTGAGACTTCAAAAGGATCTGGCATAGGCCCAGCAAACGATAGAAAAGCTCACAGAGGAAACTGTTCCTCAGGAGAAATATCAGAAATTACAACAGCAAGTAAAGAACATCAATGCATCGGAGAGCGAGGCCTTTGATAGATGTCAGAGAGCAGAGGAAAAAGTTAAAAAGGTAACCAATAGACTAGACATAGTTATGAGTCAAATGGATACCCTATGTTCTCTATATACTGATGTTCTAGCCTGTAGGGCACTTGCCAAAAATTATGCTTTGTTTTTTATGGAAAGGTACTTACAATTAAAAATTAAGGTTGTCAAGGCAGGGGTACCTATAGAGTTAAAAACTATTGATGATTTTATAAACTGTTGTAAACATTATGGGGTGAAAGTCCAGCGATTGCTATGTGAGTTTTATTTGCATAATCTTGTGTTGGACGGTGAAATGGAAGAGAACCCTAGTCCTTTTGTGGGTGATATTCAGCTTCAGGCATTCATCTCTTTTGTTGTTAACCAGATAAAGTGGCTTAAAGCCCATAATACCTTTCAGAGACAGGAGAATAGGTTAGATCTATGGGTAAGGGGTGAACCAAGAAACCCATTACAACTGTGGAATAAGCATAGAAACTTAATGAGAAAGAAGGGTGTGATCCAGACACTGGGACCCATTCACACAGCAGTTGTCCAGCAAGGGGTAGAATACTTCCTATCCATCAAAGACCTTGCCATAGTAGCAACTAAACTCCGATACAAGACTGCCAATCGGAATGTTCAGGACAGAGAGCCATTCAATTATGAAAATTTTAAGTTAGTTGTTGATCGCCTGGTTACCTATAGTAACCTCATCTTGAGAGAAGGCCCATATTGGTTAGGTTGTAGGTTTCGAAGTCCAATCATCTGGTATCCTGCACCAGGGTATAAGGTCCTATATGAATTGCCTAAAGGCCAGACAGGGCATATTTTTTAAGTTTTAGCTAAACACCATGGTTTCAGACCACTGCATGAAAATCCCTCTCCAGCCTACTCCCTAACTGCTTTGCATGTCAATTACAATGTTTTCATGAGGGCATGAAAAAGGGTAAGTAGGGGGTGTGCTGAGTATTGGAAAAGGTATGTATTTACCATTTATTTCTTTATCTTTTCCTTTGAATCATAACTTATTTACATTCTAAGATGGTAATATGTTAAAGAATTATGATAGAATTAAGAAGATTTGTGATTGATGCAAAATGACTAATTATTGTCTTTTTCTACACAGAAAGTGAAGAAAATGGAAAATCACTATTCCGGAGGAAAAGACAAAGCAGAAGCAACTGCTGTCCCTTTGACAGGAAGCCGTATCCAGATGAGGAAATCAAGATCAGAGCACATGGTCTAGGAAAAGGAAGAGAAAACACGGCATCAGCGCAAGAAGACAAAACGATAAGTTGGAGATCAAAGATATGGAAAATCCCTCAGGATCCTTTGATCCTGAGGGATTGCTGCTTCAAGACTTATCTGTATTTTGTATACTTCCGCCTGGCCATTATAAAAAGGGACAACGCTGCTAGCCCAAGGGGGCAGATATTACTGTCAATTTGTAGAACTACTGTTGTAATCTTAACTTTGATTATCGATTCTCTTTAAAGAGCGATAGCTGTAACTCTGCCATTTATGATTAATATATAACTCAGTTGTTGTTCCATTATTTGATCCTGGAGTAAATGCAGCAGTGCTTCCCTGGTGGCTAAGGGCCCGGCCCTAGTGGATCACTTGCTTCTTGTATCATTATTTTACGATTACAGTCATGTGTGGTTTGATTTCCTTTGCATTTCTTTAATTCTCTTTACTCAGTAATCTTTTGTTTCTAAACATTTCATTGAATTGCTCTGTTATATCAAAATCATAATTGGATAGCAAGATTGTTATTTACAACAAAAAATGTTATGTTGTTCATTCTGAGATAACATCACACTGTCTAACTCAGATTTTGCTGTTCATTTACAGATTGATATTGTTGTTCATTTACAGTTGTGATTGTTGTTCATTTAGCTACAGTTCACTTACAATTGCGATTGTTGTTCATTTGATTACTGTTCCATTATAACTGCAATTTTCGTTCCTTTATAACTGTGGTTAATGTCCATTATGCTAGAATAAGATTACTTATTCAATTAATTTATATTCGCTGTGTGGTTACACTTAATTCGGTTTGTTGTTCCTTTCTTAGATTGCTGTTCAATTCCTTTCTTAGTTAAAGATTGTTGTTCAATTCCTTTATTAGTTAAAGATTGTTGTTCGATTCATTTCAGTTAAGATTGCTGCTTAATTCATTTCTATAGATTAAGCTTTGTTGTTCGACCTTTTCAATAGAATTAGTTGTTGTTCCTTTTCTGCTAATTGAATTGTTATTTCCAGCATTTTCTTTAGTGTGGATAGAAAGATCTACAACTATAACGAACATTGACTACTGTTGTCTAAGTTCTTAGATTGGAGATCTTGTATGTGATTGATTTTCATTTACATCAGTTTACAAGGGAAAGAGTTATCATTACTGCATCCTTGACTGATGATTATTGTAGTTTCTTGAGTGAATGATTTAGTTACAAAGCATTTAAGTTTCTTGCCATTACAATTAGATTTTATTTCTAGCATTCATTTACTTTTGCAAAGCACTATACTACAAGCATTACTCTTGAACAAGTGACCGCCTCAGACTGAGTACACTCTTGAGATAAAAAATCATACCTGGATTGATAATTAATGTAGGGTAAATAGGGGTTAAAAGACACCTTTTTATCGCTCAACAACAACATTGTTGAGAGAGGAGTGAGGAGAGATTGTGTGTTGGTGCGCTGATGTGTTAGGCCAAGTGAGACATTTTTATAGAGAAAGGCTAGAGAGTGCCTATGCAGAGGAGAGACCCCAAGAGATTTAGTGTTGTGTGAGAAATGATAAAGGTTCCTGTGCAGAGGAAGAAGTTCATAGATCCTGTGCAGCGGTGTCAGAGGGCGACAGAGCATGAGGAATAGAAGGCCAAAATTTGAGTGTATCTTGATGAAGAGAAGGGAATAGAGTGTTGTGTGGGTTGTGATGAGTGACTAATGTTGAGTATATTAGTAGGCTGCTGAAGAGTGAGCATAGTGAATAGAGAACAAAGTTGATATCAGGCGAAGTGGCTGCCATGGATAGAGAACATTGAGTTCCTTATTGAGTGTGGGTTGGAGCCTGCATAAAGGAAGTTGGTGTTTCCATCTCTAGCATGTGCTTAATAAGGTTTGGGGGCTCATGCCTCCTACAAGTTGGTGCTTTCATAAATCGAAGGAGCTTCAAGTTGGTGCTTGCAATGAATCTATGAATTTGGCACTTCACATGGTTCTTCTGGTAAGATAGACAGGTGTCTACAAAAGGAGGTATTCAACGCTTCCTGCTAGTGGGTGCTAGCAAACAATCAAAGGGAGTTGGTGTTTCCGATGAGTGGTGGCTCAAAAATAGATTGATGTAATAGAGTAGGTGCTCTTATTTTACATTAATAACAACAACAAGCATTGGTTTTTTTTTCCCAAAAGGGTTTCCACATAAAAACTCATTGTCTAATGTGTCTATTGCTCATGATATGTATGCTTGTATGGGCTAATATGGTTGTTGATATGGTTTGTTAACAGTTGGTCACATATAATGGATGCCAAGTTTGAATGAAGAAATATAAATTGGCAGAAAGTTAAAATTAGTTTTAATGTTGATTCACCCCCCTCTCAGTATTAACATTATTTCCAATAATTGGTATCATATCCTAGTTCCTTCAGGAATAGATTAATTGCTAGAAGGTAGATCAAAGGGAAACAATGACTAATCAATTCTGGCTAACAACAGAAGGAGATCCATTTTTAAATGGATCAGAGTATGTACTCTGGAAGGTTAGAATGGAAGCCTATTTAATGGCTTTGAATGTTGATGTATGGTGCTCTATATTGAAAGGAGAAAAGAATGAGAAAAATGAAGAAGCCAAGGAGGTTATAATGAAAGGGTTGTAAGCTAGATG
Source organism: Pinus tabuliformis (assembly GCA_031772625.1). Taxonomy (NCBI): domain Eukaryota; kingdom Viridiplantae; phylum Streptophyta; class Pinopsida; order Pinales; family Pinaceae; genus Pinus; species Pinus tabuliformis. Next base: position 802,655,384 of record CM062815.1, on the reverse strand, counting down.
TTGAGAAAGTAGGGAATTACAAGACATCCAAAGATATGTTGGACAAACTACAATGTTTGTATGAAGGAGATAGCCATGTGGCTCAAAAAGAAGGTGATGAGCCTTGCTACTCTAGCAATGAACGAGAACATGCACAAGTTACTGATCATCACACTCGTGTTGTTGATGAAGAAGTATCGGAAGGGAGATGTTGTTGCTTAGAAGGTAAACTATTTCTTCTTGATGAATGTAAAGAAATAGATCATTCATTATCTAGATGTTCATGTTATTCACTTGAAGATAGAGATAGCCATGCATCTACTAGTGGTAATGAAGATAGACCCACTTTAGTAGAAATAGAAAATTAGGGATCCTATGAAGGAGAAGAGAGTATATCCCATGAAGAGAATAGGGATATCACTCAAAGAGATGAAGATGGAATACCCCTTAGACATGTCGAAAACTCCATGGACACAGAGATGGGTGTATATCTTTCTGGTGACTTAACTAGCACCTCTGATAGTGAAGAGAGGATATGAATGAAAGGAACTACTTTAGAAAGAAGTTGATATCTTCTCTAAATTATATTAAGGACCTATCAAAGGAAAACCTCAAGAAAGAGGAGAAAATGAAAATTTATGAGCTTGAGAATAAAATTTGAGCAAAGCAATATTAAATCTTAATTCTCAACAAGAATAGACTAGTAGGCTGAGTGGCATGTTGACAAATTAGATGAGTAAGAAGGAAGCTTACTATGAGAGACTACACACTAAAGTAGTATTACTGAGACATGACTTAGTAAAGTCAAATAAATAGTTGTCTCAATATCAAAATCTTGTGGAGAGAAAGAAAGTCATGGATGAGATGTTTGTCAAGAAAAGATCTCCTCTCATCATGGTTGGTTTGGGTTTTACAGAAAAACCAAGCTCCAAGATGGCGAAGGATGAAGGGTCAAATTCCCAAGAAAAGGAAACTCAAGGTTCTGAAAATGATAGAGGAAAAGAAGTTATTGAAATATAGCTGCAAGGAAAGCAACAATAATGAAAGAAGAAAAGGCAACAATAGAAGGATAAGAAGTAGCAACAAGTAAAACAACATAAGAGAGCTAGGCAGCTAAAAGAAAGAGTGAAAGGTAGTAATGAAAACTGTCATGGAAGGCACATGAAGAACCAGAATAGGTCCTTTCCTCCTCGAGGACAAAGCCTTCAAATAAAAGGTAACCTTTTTCATCAAAATACTTTTTATGGGTATTGTTTTTCTTGTAACAACCTTGGACACAAATCCATAGATTGTAGATGGCATGCAAGAAAATAAGATGTGTTGGGTAGTAGCAACCCAAGGATGCATGAAGAGGCTAGGAGAATGCATGTTGGCCACCAGAGGATTTTTGACAAAAGCATCATCAAGAAGAGTAACTCCTTTGCAGACTGCCCCATTCTTAGGCCAAATCAAATGCTACAATTGTGGTAAATTTTGTCACAAGGAAGCATGCTACAAGCATGGGAAGTCAAAGCAAGAATCCCAGGTGATGAAATAAAAGGAAGTCAAGTATGTCTTCAGTGCTCTAAGTAAAGAGAGTATGTTGAAAAATGGAAGGAGAATGCATCAAGGTGTTGACTTGTCTGAAGAAAAATCAGAGAAAAATTAAGAAGGATGATTCTCATATTTTTGTGAGAAAACCCTTTCTAGATGCCTTATGTAATGAGTGCAAGCTTCAGGTAAGGAAAGGGAGAAAAAATAACCCAATGACCATTCTCTTGAAAATAAAGAAAAATGGTAAAAAGTCGGTTTGGGCTAAGAAAGAGGCATTGAAGGAGAAGCTTCCTCTATCCATGAACAACCAAGAGAAATCCCAAACATGGGAAAAGAAGAAGCTAGAAGGCAATGCTCCTAACAGGACTCAACCATTGAATGCATGGAAGAAGGAGGATGGTCTTCATACGAGGAGTGAATTATTCGTTTCTCTTCAGTAAAGGAAAAGAATGGCCTCAAGGAAGGTTGAACAAGTCAGATGCAGGAAGCTAGAAGGAAAAGACAGAAAAGTGCATATGATTGTTGAAGGTATGGTCGAGTTATCTTGTTGATTACGGTAATGTATGTGTAACAACCCTGGTTAAAAAATCCATGTAAATATAAAAATATAAGACCATGGTCACGGGACACATAATCCAAGCTAAATGGTGGGAAAGAAAATCCTAATGTGGTTGTTCATTTTGGTTATTAGCTAAAGGAAATTGACAAAGGATTTGGAAAGGAAAAATGGCATTTTTGGCACATTTATTTATGAAAATAATGGAAATTAGGAGAAAAGGAAGGTGAAATGTAACATGTTGGATGTGAGGAGGAAATTGAAGGAGCTTTGTTAGCCTTATGAATGTCTTTCCTTGGCCCAGAGACTTCACTTATATGTCTTTTATTGGTCCATAGACTTCGGTAACTATGCCTTCCTTGGAAAATAATGGAAAATGAAAAAAATATAGGCCCCATTGATAAAAAGGCTTATGAGGCTCAGTTGGCAAGCTTTTGCTCAAGCCTTTTGTCAGTTCAGTTTTGGAGCTCTCTCATTATTCTCTCTCTCTCTCTCTCTCTCACTCTTGGACACCTAGAGTTTTCTTGGAGAATTTCAACATTGGATCAAGAAAGGAAAAGGAGGAAAAGAGGAATAAAATATCAAGCAAGGAAGAGTAGGATCAGATAGCTACAACAAGATTCTTTGTAGGCATTGATTTGCATGTGTGGTTTCCTTGCTATATTTAGCATGCATGTTGTTGCATGTGTGTTCTTGGTTCCCTTTCTATCATTGGCATGGGTTTTGTCAGGTGTGACAGTGTTTTTTAGCCTAGCCTTTCCATTTCCGGATAGCCATGGTGTGATGGGGTTTTCATGTTTTGGTTGAGTTGAATTGTTCGATGGATTTGAAGTTAAATGAGGTGGATCTCTAAATAAAAGAATGCATGGCCTAGTAACCCCTGAACCAGAATGTGGGTTGTGGTAAATCCAAATTTTTTGTTGCCTCGGTGGGCCTAAGAATCCTCGACCAATGAATGGTGGGATATATGGTAAATCCTAGAGGTGGGTGCTCTCCATCAAGCTTAGTAATCCCAAGATGGGATATTACAGTAAAGCCTAGAGATTAGACTCTCGGTTATGACCTAGTGATTCGGTGTGGATTGCGATAAAGCATAGAGGCTAGGAGATAAGAAAATTCCTCATAATTTAGGTGGCGAAATCCGGTGGCATCTATGCTTGTTTTGGCCTAGTGATCTAGTGGAGATCATGGTAAAGCCTATTATTATAGGTATATTTTTTTGGCCTAGTGATACGACGTGGATTGTGGTAAAGCTTGGTTTCTATTGTTGAGGGTCAGGTGGTTTAGCCTTGGGATTCCCTTCTTGGTTCTTTTGGTTGAGTCCCACATTCATGTTTGGAATATGGCAAGAGGGTGATTGGCTGAAGAGAGATTAAGCTCTGCCAATCTATGGTCATGTGGAACGTGGTAGTCCCATACCAGGTTGACCTTTTCATTCATTAATAAGAGGTTCTTTCCTTGGTATCTTATGTGTAAATGTATTGGTTTATATGTGGATTATATGGCTAATGTATCCTTGGTATTTATGTTCTTATTATGTTGGTTATAAGCATGTTTTATGAAAATGATGATGTATGGCTCTCCTTATGTTTTGACTTGTAAATGAATGAACAATGTATCTATGACCTAATAGATGATAATGAAACTAATATATAGGGGAACAATATTTCTTATCAATTCTCAGATAAGTCTGGGACCCATATGTTTCGATCTGTTGATTAAACCTGTAGATTACATATTTGTGACATGTTTGACGAAATTCCTATCATGGCTAGTAGGGTTCCAGTCAAGTCCTTGTTCAAGTAATTTCATTTGTATCATTATTATGTTGTTATCTTTAATTTTTGAAAGTGTCATGGAGTTCTGGGTAGTGACCTGGACTCTTTGCCTAAGAAAGTGGCCAAGTCCTAGAGTTGCAACACATGGCTAAGGAGAAAAGTCTCCAGACACACCCATACTTTTATGTGGGAGATACTAGAGCCTCCCAAACGTACCCTTGTCCATATAAAGGGAGTTTCTAGGGTTTTAATGGTCTAAAATCTTAGTGGGACCAAGGGACTGGTCATGGGGATGACTGGGAAGGCTTATGAGAGTCTTGTAGTAGGTAGATAATACATGTGTTGTGTGTTTCCATCGATTCCACTTCCTTAAGGTCACCTAGGAGGTTGAATCCCATTATATTGGCCTCTCATCCCATATTTACCCTGGTTGGACAGTTACTTGGGGAGATGTGGGATGACGATGTTATATATTTGTATCATAATAGGTTTCGTTCTCCTTGGGTGGTGTCTGGTTTCTATTCTCTTGGGTGATGTCTGGTTTCCATTCCCTTTGGGTCATATCTGATACCACATAGTGGTATCAGAGTGGGTTCTGGTATCTTTTGGGAATGTCTATCTTTTGTTCTCTTTGGGTGTTATCTAATACCACAGAGTGGTATCAGAGCATGATTCGCCCCTCAAATTGGATGGACTAGGTGTTGGGCATGCATTCATGTCGGTTTCATATGTGTTCCTTATGCTCGTATTCCATGTGCTTGTTGCATTTGCATGGTTTTGATCATGGTTGTAGTGATGTCGCCATGTGAAGGTTGATGGTGTTGTTGTTGGATGTGTCTTCATGAATGTATGGTTGTATGTGCATTTGTTATGCATGTCGGTGTCTATATGTTGTTATGCATGCATTTTTATGGTGAAGTTTATTGTGCATAAGGAAATTGTATGCAATTAGGTCATCATGATGCTATTGGTTGTTATGATGCTAATGTGTTGGTTGAGATAGAGCAGGAGATGCAGATCATTAAAGTGAATTTGCAACAATGGAATTCAGGATAATATAGGCTTGTATGGTGGGCATGCAAGTATGTTGGTTAATGTTTGTTATAAGCATTAGGGTTACTAATATGCTTTCCATTATATTATTATTATGGTTACATGTATGATAAATGCTAAGTTGATTAGTGTAGTCATATGCACATGTGTCAGATAGTCATGAATGATAGTAATTTGTGGTTGTATGCATTGCTATTGTTGGTTTATGATAGTTAACTTGACAATTATGTTATATGTTGTTGATGAGAATGTTATAGGTTAACTTGTTGTTGTTATATGATAGTTAGCTTGATGATTAGGTTATATGTTGTTGATGAGCATGATATATAACTTCTTGTTGTTAAATGCTAGTAACTTCATGATTAGGGTTATTACATTAAGATCTTGATGTTATATGTATCATGCTAAATTGGATTGGTCTATGCAAATGGTTAGGGTTATGAAATTCAGGTATGATTTGACATATGTTGTGATATTATGTCATACTAATCTAGACTGACTGTGCAGATGTGATTACTATGTATGAATGGTAATTATTTATGAGTTTAAGATGTGAACATGTTAGCTAATGAATGTTATGGATATCATGACATTATTTATGTTTGAGATGATATGTCATGAAATTATATCATGCTAATTTGGATTAATTGTGCATAAAAGATAGCCTCCCCTTAGATACATTAAGGTATGGGTTTGATTATGTCATATATTTGGTGCTTGACTATTTGATTATGTCTTCTATTTGGTGTTTGAGTGTTTGGAGTCTATTATGTCATCTAGTTGATTTATCTAACATGGTACATTTATAGTTTCTTTCAATGTTTGATTAATTAAATGATATGAGTACGTGTATGTAAGATTACTCGAAGGAATGGTATTGTTTTAAGATGGTTTTACTCACACATATGTGTTGAGATAGCTGATATGTACTTTAGTGTAACATTATGTATTATGACTGATGAATGTGAGTCGATTTTGATTATGACATGATTGTTAGTCTTGGTAAAGCTTGATTTCAAATTATTAGATATGCTATCTTGATCTTTGGAACATGTGGTTGTGTGTTCAGTTACAAGGAAGCATGATTGGGAGAACAAGGTAAGATAATCGGTATACTGTTACATTTATTTATGCACTACCAGTTATTTGTTATGGCAGTATGATACCGAGAATTGCATGGAAAATAAATTTCCATGGAATCTTGAAGAAGGCTGAGGTTGATCATTCCCTTGGAAGCACTGGGGACCACATGGATTGAGATATTGTGTCTATTGAGAGTCTTGTGCTTTCAGTACCTTAACATTTTCTTGTGCTCGATTTGTAGTTTTTCTTACGTCTAGTGCATGATCATGCCACTTTGTTTGCGGTGTTGTATTGTTATTGGTTTTCATGGTCTTCTTCTTATTGTTTCTTGTGTTTTCCTTTTAAGTTTTTAGTCTTGGGAATTGGTTGGAAAAAGAGAGTTAGTGGAGCTCGGGGAGAGTTGAATGAAGCTCAACAAGTAGTGTAAGACTCAAATGAATCCGATGCATGTATAAGGGAAGTTGAAGGCAAGAGTATGATAGTTGGTTGAGTTGGTTAGGTCCATTGGGATAAATGGATGATGCTAGAGAAGTCATGAGAAAGGTCATAAAGTATTGTAGATTAAATGGAATTGAGGTATCATATGCCTTGGCTATGTTGAAAATGGTTGTTCTCAATGTTGTGCATGTTTTGCATGGATAAAGTGGGTTCTCAAACTTGACCTTATGATATCTGGTAATTATGTTGTGATCATGATTATGCTTATGTCTATATATGTATACATGTATGTATGTATGTATGTCATGTATGATAGGGTCATCATGGATCATGATTTTTTTTATGCTAATGTTTATATATGTATGTATGTATGTCATTGTCTGATAGGATCATGATCGTTTTATGTTGATTTTTATATGTATAGATATACGTATGTATGCATATTGTTGTTTGACAGGGTCATCAAGAATCATTCTTGTGGAGGAATGATTGCTTATGCAGGTGAATGACATGAAGAGATTCTTGGTTCATGAGGAATCAAGTGGGAAGAGTAGCCTGACAGATCTCTGAGGTTAGTATCATGTGGATATGAATTGATATTATGTGATTATACTATGTCTATGTTTATGTTATGGACAAGCTAATGTTGAGAGATACATTAGCAGAATGAAAACAGCGTGATCCGCGACATGCTAGGATAAGCATGGATGGCAAAGAGACACTGGAAGCAAGGTTGTTTGGTAGAGGTAGTGTGGTATTGGATGTGCAGTGCTATTATTGTGTATATGTTGTGCATATTTTATATTCAGTGATTGTACCTATGGTGTTGTGTGCATATTTCATATGTAGTGTTGGGTATAGATGGTGCTATGTACATGTTGGATATGCGGTGTTGTGTACATATCGTACAAAGTGTGTGATGGATATGCAGTGTTGTGTACATAAGGTGGTGTGCGCATGTTTGATATGTAGTGTTGTGTACATATGATGTTATGTACATATGATGTTTTGTGGATGTTGTACAAGTGGGACTATGTACATATGGTGTTGTGAGCATGATTGTACATGTAGCTTTCTGTGCATGTGGTGTTGTGTTCATGTTGTACATGTGGTGTTGTGTGTAGTGGGTGTTGTGTGTTTGTTCAGTTTTACTACTTCAAAAACCATTAATTATCAACCATGGTAAGTCTTTTTATTTCAAATATGTTTTCACTATTTGTGCTAATACATGTAACAACCAGGCGAAACAAGAAAGAAAAGATGTCATTGAACATGCTTCCAGGGATTAAAATACTCTTGCATAATGGAAATTCACCGTGCATAAATCAAGAAGCACACTACAGACATGAAATGCACTCGTCAAGGAAAGAATCCACACTTCATAAAAGCTTTAGAATAAATATTGGCGTGCCATAGACTACCAAGAATTAAATAACATAGAATTAGTTAACCTGTGTAACAACACATACAGTAAATTTGAAAGTAGAATCATATCTGTCCCACACTGAACATGTACAACGATGATAAGAAATCCATGCTTAAGACATAAAAGAAATAATTATTCTACCGACAATGCGGTCCCTGATAAAGAGGAGAGCCCTTCCTCCCTAGCATGGTGTAGGAAGAAAATGGAAACTTAGTTAAAAAGAGAACATAAGAATTTTGGTAACATCACCATATACTTTGTACTAAGAATCGCTGAAGAGTACAAAAATGAGAATCTTGATATCTCTATCCTGTTGTTTGTCTATATCCTTACATGAGACTAATATCTATTTATAAATCCTTTTACAGAGTCTCGAAAATGGAAAAACAAATTAGTCATGAGAATCTACGATTCTCATGCGAAGTATGCTAAAAAAGTAATTTAAAAAGATATAAATTGTTACAAGTTGTTCAAACAAATATTGTTGTGGTTAAACCACTCTTGTCTAGACACACAGTTATAATCGCCCATATTTTCATTACTTTATACGACTCTTTAACATCTTCCTTTAAAATTAATAGCTACGGTCTTGATAATGTGCGGTGTAACAACAGCTTCATGCTGCAACAAAAAAAGATGAAAATCTTGGGGTGTAATAGTAAAGAATGAAAATCCCGAGGTGTAACAGCAACTTGAACCATGTAACAGAAAGGAATAACAACAGGCATTCATCCATGGCCATCAGTATATATGGAAGTACCTGAAATAAAAACATTCCGAAGAAATCTTCCAAAGACACCCTAGTTAGTCATCCCAAAGAAAGCATTGTTTCATTCAATATTTAGCAGAAAAAAACATAATAATATGTCAAAGAAAATATTTCTTCTTTATTAGAGGGAGTGACATTAGACTAGGGAGATTGGAGGTTCAAATCAGGAAAAATGGCCAAAAATGGGGAAAAGGATGCCTAAAATATCCTTAAATATTGCACCCAACATCTCCCCCCAACTAAAGCCACTGCATGTCCTTATGCAGATTCTTCGGAATCTTTAGGGTCCTCGTCTATTGTGACACTAGCATGTTGCTGATGCAGTCTCATGAAATTATAAGCTCCAATAGTGTCTTCATCATCTTTCCTGTACCCTTGAGTAGACACAAGATGGTGTGTCCATGAACGCTCATCATATTTGTTCAGGTGGAAGTGATGCTGATATTTTTCAAATGGAAGCCAAATCAAAGGAAACTTGAAACTGAGCCCCATCCTAAAAGATCCCATCACTTTAACAATTCACACATATTTGGGGACTTGAGTAACAACAATTATGAAATTGGGTTATCCAAAGCGATCCCCTGCTTGTAATGTCTCACTGCAAGCTTCCCATCATTTTAGGCTCCCAACCAATGCCCGAATTTTCGGTTGTTCATGAATATTAAAACAAAACCCAACAATCATTCTCCTGTAGAGGGATATTTGTTATATCACGCCAAGGTTCTTGAGAAATTTCTTAAATTCATGCCTCATAGTAGTGGCCATGCCCGGTTTTGATCTTACCATCAAGGGTTCCCTCTCTTCATCAACAATAAATGATTTTGTGGCAAGGTTCCAGTGAATTTGATTCCTCATAAAAGATATGAAGGCCCGAAGCTACAAATCTCTAACATAAGGAGAGATATTTACAACCATATGTAGACTAGAATGCTCAATAAATATATTACGTAAAAAGAGTTTTCATAGCAAACTTTGCTCATCAAAATGACATGAATGAAATACCTCCAAAAAGATTTTAGTAGAATTACTTGTGTAGGTTTTATTCTCGTAAATAACTTTCAATTCGAAAAAATAAATTTTTTAACACAAGAAGATCAGATAGGATGGAGATGGTGACCTGCAACTTAAAAGGTTTAGTGCTAACTCATAAATTTCACCTTTCTCCTGAGTCAGCCTCACAACCTCTTGTTGAAGTTGTTGTCTCTATTTTTGTTTCTCCATTTCAGCCTTCCTTATTTCCCACTTTAAAAATTATTTTGTCATTAATTCTTCATCCCATTGATATTTGAGGTTATTAATAACCTTCTGGTGTTCTTCTAAAGAGATCATTCCCTTTTTCAGGGAAAGTTCCATTTGTTTCCAATTCTGCAGTTTTGATATCATCAAAAAAAAATTCTGACCATCACCCTACGTCAAGGTCTTGTGCAATTTCATGTACGATAGCAGTGGAGGGTGTCACAACCTCCTGTGTTTTGATCCATTCTACCTCAGCTGTTAGTTCTTGTGTAACAACAACTTGATTGATAGGTTCTTGTGGAACAACTCTCAATTTTTCTTCCCCAAAAACCTCTGCCTCAACTGTTGGTTCTTGTGTAACAACAACATCGTTGACAAGTTCTTGTGTGTTATTTTCTGGGTTGAAACTCATGGGGTGCTCCATTTCAACTGTTGGTTCTTATGTAATAGAAACATTTTCAACAGGTTATTATGTGTTAGCCTCCCATGGTTATGTTTAGGTTCCTTCTGAAATAGTGTCTGCAACGAGATATTATGCCCTGTTGTTTCCAAACCTTCTACACATGCTATACATACAGGTCCCTAGGTGGTTTCTAATCCTAACTTATCAATTTCCTTGACTAACATATCGAGACCTGGAACCTTCATTTTCAATTTTATTCCCCCTAATTGCTGCTTTAATTTCATATTTTTTGCTTCTAATTTCTCAATTTTAAGCAACATGGTTTGGGTTTCGTCATTACCAGGTGAATAAGCGTCTTCCATTTTAGTCTGCTTCCTCTTCTTCTACTTCTCCTTTTTCTCTTCTTGCTCGCCTCCTCTTCCTGGATGAAGGTGAGGGTTCTGGCTTCTTCCTTGGTGACGAGGGTTCTGATTTCTTCTTTGGTGGTGAGGGTTTTGATTTCTTCTTTGGTGGAGATGGTGTTGGTTGAGCGAAAAACTTAACCCTTCTCTTTGGTGTTCTACCACCTACCAGTCTCTCAAGTGACCTATTCTTGATTCTAACTCTCGAAGATTGTCCCTGCTCCTTAGCTATGTCAGCTCCCCCGGAGCATCTATGGGAGCTTCTGAGCTTGTTCTTTTCGTCGGACTTCGGTGCTTTCACCAAAACAATATTCACCACTTCCTCCTTGGAGCTCTAGAGCATCCATTATTATAATATTTATAAGTTCGTGGTTGGTAATGAAGCTCTCTCAATGAGAGGCTACCTTTACCATTATAGCCATATGTCTCAAATTTTCTAAAAGGAAATAGGGGAGATTGACCAATTTCCCATGCTAAAGATGGCTCAACAACGGAAAATGACAGTTGAAGACTATCATCGAGCTCCCCTTACATGTAATGTACTTAATGATAAAAAAGGAAAATCACTCCATGGTTGAGGAAGGGAAAGTCGATCGATTCCTCTTCCTTTCTTAACCAATTGTTCTTCCCACTGCAAAAATTAAGCTTTAATATCGGGGTCATTAACTTTCCGATTGAACCACCTCTTCCCCTCGGGTCAAAGTGTTTCTACTCTGGAAATTACTTCTTTTTTGACCTCCATCCTTAGGCCTTTAACCTTTGTTTGATTCCTATCTAAATTTCAAGCAAATTTCAGGGAAACATTTTCATCTGACCCCGTGAGTTGCTCAAAAAATTAAATCCATCCTACTTCCCTAAAGATTTGATGTGATTCAGGGAATTTCTCCAAAGCTTTAATGTAATCTCGTTCATGTCTTACCATTCCTCCCCCCATCCTTCACTATTACCAACCTCACACTAATTTCTGCAACCAATTCTTGTAAATTTTTTCCTGCTTACCATCACAATTCCTGAAGAATGTGTAGTGACGGTGCAGAGCTTACGTCGGGGTGGATATCAGCGCGGAAGCAAGGATATTAAATCAGAAAGTTACACAATACGGGGTATCATTTCATCATTAATTAGAAGGGTATGGAAATATGACTTAGATACAATTTGAATTAATGAGGTGATCAATCATACAGAGTGCTAATAATTAATGGGTAATGTCACTTTAAACCGAGTTATGTCAGGGATCAAAAAATGATTTGTCAACCCCCCAAATTAAATTCAAAGGTCATCCTCGGCCACCAAAACAAAGTGACGTATTAACTTCTTATGATTTCCAAATAAAGAAAAAAATAATATTCCTTTTTCGAATGACTTACCAGAGGGCGATTTGACTAGTGCCGATGGCAGACTACTAGTGATGGTAATCACTGACGCGAACAGTTGCAATAATTATCTTCATCGGATCAGCTGTTACAGATGTAATAACAAAGGAATTCCTCTATGTAGGTTGAATAATGTTTGCAACAATACTTTATTATAATAACATATTCTTTTGTGTAATTGCAATTTTGTGCCTACCAAATAATTCTCAATACAATAAAATAAAAAATGATGGGCCTATAACAAGCATGGTGTTACATATGTATTGTTATCACCCCAAGAAACTCTCCTAGGTTGTATATCGGAGATGCTCGGGAACATTACAAACTCAACAAAATGTTGGATAAATGGTGGATAAATGAAACAAATGTTGCATATTCAAGCTAGATAACCACTTCTACTATGATTGACCCCATACATGGGTGAACATCTCCAGACTACAAGGATTTTAACCACCAATTACTCACAGTTTGAGAATAAGGTGATAATGCAGAAGACTGACCACACCAGCAGATGCACAGGACCTTGTGATTGCCGGTTGCAACCAGTTAAAAGGTCTGTAAATCTAGTTTCTAATACACAGACAGGATGACAGCTCTCTATGCATTAAACAATAGAAACCTACATACATGTTCAATGATACATGCTAAATCCTAACACAGAGGTGGGATGACAGCCCCTCTGATGCTAAACATTCACAGCACATGAACAAATGCAAAATCGGCACAACCTGGAACAAGAAGAAGAAGTGGAAAGTGAGCCATTGACAACAAAAGAAGCTTGTATTAATTGGAAACGACAACCAGACGCTGCAAGTTACAAAGTAGTTACAGTCTCCAGAAGTTGAACCTTACAACAGAGTCACCTTCATCTCACTCATCCCCCTGTTACATCGTGTGTCTGGGTATATATAGAATCTTTTTACAAAATTTCTCTGCTAGGCTATGTGTGGAGGTGTCTTAATTGACCACCAACCACATTTACAATCAGATATGGGTCTCTGTTGAATTTCTCAGAGCTTTAATGGAAAAAATTGGCCTTTTCTGATATTCTGAAGTCCTTCCCTGGTAGCTGGAGTGAATTATGAGTTAAGTTTCATGCCTGATAAATGCTCTGATCTACTCGAGGCGCGTCCTTCTTGTCCTTCGACCCTTCTGTTAATTTATTGCAGTTGGTGAAGCATTTTTAATTTTGCAAGGAGCAGGTAGATCATCCTCTTCATCCTTCGGGCAAATAACATAGGCTACGGGAGAGAACAAAATGGCAAAAATAGACTTGGATTAGAGGAATGAATCTCAACCGTCAGATCGAGGGAACGAATGGCCCAGATTGCATGGAGGAAGCCATCGGGAGACATATACGCGGGTAGAACAAGGACCGCCGAATGGAATGAACAAACGGTGGAAATTGGTTTGAGAGAGAGGCGATGTGCGATTACAATCAGATCGCATCACAATATTGCATTGAGGAAGCAACAAAAGGTGGAGACTTAACACACATGGATGCGATATGCGATAGCGATCAAATCACATCGGGGAAGCAACAAAAGGCGGAGACTTAACAGACATGGATGCGATATGCGATAGCGATCAAATCGCATTGCAATATCGCAATGGCAGGTGACAAGGATGCAAACAGGCAGGGGGCTAATGTGCGATTGCGATCAGATCGCATCGTAAGGGAAAAACGGAAGCAACGGGCATTGATGCGATATGCGATCAAATCACATCGCAGAGGGAAAAACAATGGTAGAGGGGTTAAGGGAGTGCAAGGAGGATGAAGGAGAAGGGGGAAGAAAGAAGAAGGAGAAGATTTCTCCAAGCACCCTTTCAGCACAAACCAACCATTAGACCTGAATCTGACCATTAAGCACTGAAGTTTATAGCAGAGCTAACACTGGCTCCTTCTGGGGATGAGATCCTCCCTGTGAGGTCTCAAGAACCTGCAGATCAATGCCTTCATGCAAAACAAGCTTAAAACAATGCCTAGTGTCCATTGGGCATGGAGTCAACTAAGCATACAATAGAAAACTATAAAAGAGCATGGTTACAATCATTAAAGCCTGAAAACTTAAACTTCAAAAATTGGCCATTTGCTAGGCCACCAAAATTGTTGCCTGTCAGCAGGTTCATCATAGATCAGTAGGACAGGATTTATTTGATCCTCCACCTCAAACAGCTTAGGACATTTGAGCTTGATAGGTAGATAGGGATCAAATTTCACTCCCTTTCTGTGTATTTTCCTCCTTGGATGTTATTCATGGGAGCCTTTGTACACCAGCTGAATACTCATTGCTGCTGTGTACATGTTTGTGTCTTCTATTGTCTGCACAATTAATATGCAAGATTCACCATTGTATTCTTTTGCAGGGGACACAGAAACGATTTCTGCTCCTACATCTCGTTGAGAACAGTCCTCCTCCAAGGAAGGATTCCAATACTGTGCACCCTCTTCCTCTGTTATCTGAAAAGCTGTCCTTTCAGTTTGTGTGGAGGCCATCTAAGCAGGTATCAAAATATCAAAAATGAGGTGATCAGTCTCAGCCTTGAGCACTGAATTATGTTCTGCCTCAATGTTCAAGGGGAAGCAATGAGGGCTTTCCTTTTGAGCAGACAAGGAAACAAAAGATGATGGGGAGCATTCTTCTCCCTCTTTGATTACTAGGATGGGGACAACAGCAGGCTGGCTAATTTGTAGATCTGCACAGCCACGCGAAGATGAGCTGGCTTTGGGCACAAATTCTTGGAGGAAGAAAGGATCAGCTGCTGACTGCTGCTGCTGATTAACTTGTTGTTCTGCAGCTACAACAAATTGCTGAGCAATGCCCTTGGACATTGCTTTTTCATAGGTAGCTCTGGTTAGGAAAGGAGTACCTTCCAAAACATGGACCTCCTCCTCTTCAAACAGCTCTTCTTTCATGACTATATTCTATAAAAGGGGCCTTACCCCTTCATCTTCATTTGTAACTCTGTTTCTCTGCAAAATTTGCCCATGCTCACGTGTTCCTCTACATGGATTTGGAGTTGGAACAGAAATGGAACAATGAGCTCCTGCTACCTCAAAATACTACTCAGCCTTTAATTTGGAAACTTCAGAGGTCAAAAGCTCGATCATCCTAGCTAATTCATCAATCTCAAGCTCTGAGGATGATGAGTATTAACCTCCCTGAATTCTGCACTCGGCATCATCCTCAAGTCTCTCTACAACAATGATGTTTTCTTCTACTTCAAAGGCTGCAGCTTTCACATCAGCCAAAGAAGTACATCTTCGTTCTCTTAACATCAATCAAAACTGAGAATCAATGGCACTAGCATATATAAGCATGGCAGAAGCAGGGGTAGGTCTTACTTCAGCTGGCATTCTGTTGTACATATGATTGAATCTGATGTTAAAATCAGACAGCAATTCACCATCTTCTCTCTGCAAGTTCCCAAATTCATCATGATAGAAGAGCAGATCTTTATTATTTCCCCAGTGCTTTAAAAATACATCATCTAAAGCATCAATGTCTGCAATGGACCTAGGGGGTAAATCTCTAAACCATTTTCTAGCCTCCCCATCTAGGCTTTGCACAAAAACCCTCATCCAGACATCCTCTTCATTAATATCTATATTATCAGCATAACAATAAAAATATTCAAGGTGCTCTTCAGCTGATACTCCTTCTGCACCAGTAAAATTTGGCATAAATTCTTGATAATCTCCTGCAGGCATGGCATTCAAAGGAGTAGGCAAGACTAAGGGTCCATACCTAGCAGCAACTATTCTTTCTATCTTTGAGAGAGCTTGCTGACTTGCCATGGCTGAGGTATACGAAAGGGATACTGGTGGACTGAGTGGAATGAATCAATGAAAAGAATGACAAAAACAGAGGAATATGATGGACAGTATGGATGCTTCTTTCAACTGAGGTCCGAAAGGGAAATGAATGACTAAGGAGCTTTATGAATCTCTGAAGGCGAACTTTCACTAACAGAGACACATACGATTTTATTTTTTAAGGCTTACCTGACCCTAGTGCTCCTTACTGCGATGTTTTCTTCTAATTAACGATATTCTCAAGATCAGGCACTGGCCAGCTAGTGATTTCTGAAGATTTCTTCGAACATGCCTCACGAACTGAACCAGAACTGCAATGTGGAGTCACCACTAGGTAGGTCCTCCAGTAGAGTCGCCAGACAGATGATTAAAACCAAAAATGTGCCCAGACCTTGTCTGTCATCAAAATCTGGAACTATGTCGTTTTCCCAGGGAAGCTGAGCTTCAATTCTCCTCTCCCCGGCAATGGCGCCAATTAATGTTATCACCCCAATAAACTCTCCTAGGTTGTATATCGGAGATGCTCGGGAACATTAAAAACTCAACAAAATGTTGGATAAATGGTGGATGAATGAAACAAATGCTACATATTCAATCCAGATAACCACTTCTACTATGATTGACCCTAGACATGGGTGAACACCCCTAGACTACAAGGATTTTAATCACCAATTACTCATAGTTTGAGGATAAGGTAATAATGGAGAAGACTGACCACACCAGCAGATGCACAGGACCCTGTGATGGCCGGCTGCAACCAGTTAAAAGGTCTGTAAATCTAGTTTCTAATACACAGACAGGATGACAGCTCTCTATGCATTAAACAACATAAACCTTCATACATGTTCAATGATACATGCGAAATCCTAACACAGAGGTGGGATGACAGCCCCTATGATGCTAAACATTCACAGCACATGAAAAAATGCAAAACAGGCACAACCTGGAATAAGAAGAAGAAGTGGAAAGTGAGCAATTGACAACAAAAGAAGCTTGTATTAATTGGAAATGAAGACCAGACGCTGCAGGTTACAAAGTATTTAAGTCTCCAGAAGTTGAACCTTACAATAGAGTCACCTTCATCTAACACTCTTCCCCCTGTTACATCGTGTGTCTGGGTATATATAGAATCTATTTACAAAATTGCTCTGCCAGGCTATGCGTGGAGGTGTCTTAATTGACCACCAACCACATTTACAATCAGATATGGGTCTCTGTTGAATTTCTTAGAGCTTTAATGGACAAAATCGGCCTTTTTTTATATTCTGAAGTCCTTCCCTGGCAGTTGGAGTGAATTATGAGTTAAGTTCCATGCCTAATAAATGCTCTGATCTGCTCGAGGCATGTCCTTCTTGTCCTTCAGCCCTTCTATTAATTTATCGTAGTTGGTGAAGCTTTTTTAATTGTGCAAGGAACAGGTAGATCATCCTCTTCATCCTTCGGGCGAATAAAAAAGGCTACGGGTGAGAACATAATGGTGAAAATGGACTTGGATCAAAGGAATGAATCTCAACCGTCAGATCGAGGGAACGAACGGCCCAGATCGCATGGAGGAAGCCATCGGGAGACACATACGCGGGTAGAACGAGGACCGTCGGATGGAATGAACAGACGGTGGAAATTGGTTTGAGAGAGAGGCGATATGCGATTGCGATCAGATCGCATCACAATATCGCATCAGGGAAGCAACGAGAGGCGAAGACTTAACACACATGGATGCGATATGCGATAGTAATCAAATCGCATCGCAATATCGCATCGGGAAAGCAACAAAAGGCGGAGACTTAACACACATGGATGCGATATGTGATAGCGATCAAATCACATCGCAATGTCGCAACGGCAGGCGACAAGGACGCAAAGAGGCAGGGGGGTAATGTGCGATTCCGATCAGATTGCATCGTAAGGGAAAAACGGAAGCGGTGGGCATTGATGCGATATGCGATCAGATCACATCGCAAAGGGAAAAACAAGGGTAGAGGGGTTAAGGGAGTGTAAGGAGGATGAAGGAAAAGGGGGAAGAAAGGAAGAGAAGATTGCTCCAAGCACCCTTTCAGCACAAACCAACCATTAGACCTGAATCTGACCATTAAGCACTGAAGTTTATAGCAGAGCTAACATGTATCATAAATATCATGTTGTTATAGAGCTTATAAAAATAAAAAAGTGTGTCATCCACCACAAAGTGGTTTCAATTGGCACAATTATCTACCTGCACCCGTTAAGAGGTTTTCACAGGCAGATTTATTTATTTATTATTATTATTTTTTTTCTATTTTTTACTATTATTATTATATATTTTTGGTGTATCAGCTGCCAAAAAAAGTTGGTTTTTAGCTGCTACACTTATTAGATTTCAAGAATTTGACAACACAAGATAATTTTCCCCTGCTTCCATAACTTGGAGATCAGATCCTGTGACAATGTTGACAAATGAATCCTTCGAGGTAGGTTTATGACATAAATGAAAACAATGCCTATTGGCAAACAATGGCACCTTGGCATTGTCTATGGTAACTAATCTCACAGTCCCATTGTCAAATATTGTATCTACCTCATCAGGACCTAGCCACCTGGTGCAAAGCTTCTCTTTGAAGTCTTTGGATTGTGAATCATATAGTAGAGCCCAATCACCTTTCTAAAACATCATTTTTTGATAAACTTGTCATGCCACTTAGCCCTCTGTTGTTGGATGACGTTTGTTTGTTGAATGGCAACCAATCTCTTCTCACCAAGTTCATTTAGCTGATTTAATCAATGTTTTTGAGCTGTAGTCAAATCCAAGCTCACTTGCAATGTTGTTCTGAGTGTTTTTACTTCGAACTCAATGGGAAATAGTGGGTTTTACCATATACCAATTCGTATGGTGAAAATCCAATAGTATTTCTCTATGTAGTTCTATATGCCCATAATGCTTCTGGAAGTTTTTCAACCTAGTTCCTCCAGTGTCTGGTTACAATCTTCGTGAGAATTCCTTCTATAACCTTATTAATTTTCTCTACTTGACCATTTACCTGAGGATGATATGGTGAAGTAATTATGTGGTAGAACTTGAATTTATCAACCAACTTTTGGATCAAATGAGATGTGAACTGCGGTCCTCCATCTGTCACTATTTCGCGAGGTACTCTAAAGTGAACAAAAATGTCTCCAAATAAAAAGTGTTAAATAGCTTGTTTAGTTACCCTGGTTAGTTCCTTTGCTTCAACCCATTTTGTGGCATAGTCTATATAAACTAGAATGTAGTAGCTCCGTTGAGATGAAGGATTAATTGGTCCTACAAAGTCTAAAGACCACTTCTCAAATGGTTCCAAAACTACTTGAGGTTGTAACAACATTTCATTTGACCAAAGTGGTTGACCCATTCTCTGACTACTGTGACATCCATTTACAAATTTCTTTTCATCCTAGACTATGATAGGCCAATAATATCCAGTCGAAAACACTTTATACCATATCCTTTTGTCACAAAAGTTTCCTCCACAAGGTTCTTCATGGAGGTCTTTAAGGATATCATAAATCTCATCCTCTCTCACACAACGCTTGATCTAATGATCTGGCTCTTTGTAATAAAGGTATCCCTCTACCCAATAATATCTTGCACTCTACTGAAGAATCTTCTTCCTTTATCTTGAGGATAGATGTTCTTGAAATCTCCCTGCAACAAGATAGTTAGTTATGTCTACATAACATGGTGAGTGAGTGGAAATAGAAAAAATATATTCATCTAGAAAAGAATCTCGAATGGGCATGCAATCACTATTAAAAGGGAACCTAGAAATAAAATTAGCCACTACACTATCTTTTCCATGTTTATCTAATATTGTTATATCAAACTCTTGTAATAGTAGCAACCAACGTGTAACCCTACCATTAGTGATAGCTTTATTCATTAAGAAATGAATGGCAGAGTGGTCAGTGTGCACAAATATTTGATAACTTGTGATGTAGTGCCTAAATTTACTAATAGCATGTACTACTACAAGAAACTCTTTTATGTAATTTTGCAATTTAAGTCTGCTAGAGTCAGATTCGTGTTGATGTAGTAGATGACATATGGCTTCTTGTCTTCTATTTGACCTAGCACAACTCCCATAGTAGTATCAAATGCATCATTTTCTATATGTAATGGTAGATCCCAGTTTCGTCCTCGGAAAACAGGAGCTGCTGATACACACTGCTTTAATTCTGCAAAGGCATGTTCACATTTTCCTGTCTAGACAAATTCCACATCTTTAGTAAGCAGAGAAAATAATGGGGATGCAATATTTGAAAAAAAATCCATAAATATTTTGTAATACCCTACATGTCCCAAAAAACTACGTACCTATTTTTTCTGTTTTGGGAGCTGGAATTTTCACAATCATTTCTACTTACAAGGGTCTACCTTTATTGCTTCAACAAAGATATAATGCCCAAGCACAATTCCTTCATTCATCATCATGTGACATTTTTCAGTGCTTAAGGAAAGATTAGTTTTGTCACATCGCTCTAATACTTTTTAGAGATTGGCTAATGTTGGTTTGAAATCATCATCATAAGGTGTAAAGTCATCCATGAATACTTCCAAATAGTCATTTAGAAAATCTACAAATATTCCCAATACTGCCCTCTAGAAGGTTGTTGGTTCATTACAAAGTCTAAAAAGGATAAATTTGTATACAAAAGTCCCCCAATGGAAAGTAAAGGTGGTTTTATCTTGATCCTCCAGAGCAATTTGTATCTAATTATAACCACTAAACCCATCTAGAAATTGAAAGAACTTCTTTCCAGATAAGGTGTCAAGGACTTGATCTATAAATGGGAAAGGGAAATGGTCCTTTTGGGTGGCTTTGTTAAGCTCTTTTTAATCCACACGAATCCTCCATTTGACACTATTTTTAGGAACAATGACAAATGGAGACACCCATTGGTTATCAGAGATGAGATAAATGAAGTTGGAATTTAGAAGTTTTTGCAATTCTTCTTTCACTACTTCTTTAAGTGTTGGGTTCATACGTCGTTGCGGTTGCCTAACTGGAGTGAAATCTCCCTTCAACAAGATGTGGTGGGTGCATAGGTTAGGGTGAATACCTTTCATGTTTGTATAATCCCATGCAAATTCCTTTTTATGTTTCTGTAACAGTTGTAACAACTTCTTGTTCTATTCAAGAATCAGATTAGGATTAATACTTAAACTTTTTCCTAGCTCTATTTCAACTGGGTTTCTTTTGAGATTAGGGGTCGTTTTCATATGTTCTAGACTCAAGTATTCCATGGTATCTTCTACCCTCAAATCATCGATAGAATAAACATCAAGTGAATTACAGATAAATCCATTGGTAATATCATGCTATGTTTCATTCTTAAAATATTGGGCTTTTCCAAGAGTGAGGAGTGGCTGGGAATAATTTGATTCAGGTTCAAATTCATCCCATAATGGATTTTAGAAATCCTTACTTAGTTTTGTAGGGGGGTAAAGGTTGAGGTTCCTTGTGGCTTGTCCATATGAAATCGTCATGTAGCGAAACCTACAACCTATGAATGCATCAGCAGTGGCCAACCAAGGCCTTCCTAATGTCAAGGGATGATCCCCCAGGTTTGATTTGGTTTGCAAAATAAGGAAGTACGTTGGGTACCTCCAAGAAACCACTGTGATCACTATGTCCTCTACCACTGTGATCACTATCTTTTAGGTTTAACATGTGGCCTATCTGCCAGTTCTAGTACTGTAGGTGGTTGTCTCAACTCGTCTAATCCTAAAGTGGTGAAGACCTCCTTGGTCATTACATTGATTGCTGCCCATAAATAAATTAATGTATTAGAAATGGGCTTTTCATCAATATAAACAGTGACTATAGGTTTCCTTGGATCATTATATTTAGTCAAAAGAGGCTAACCAGACATCAATTCTAACAATTTTCCCATCACATGGATGGTAACAGGGTCTTTGGGCTTCCTTCTAGGTTTATTAACACATAGGTCTCTTACTGTTTTCACATAGATGGGGACATCCTTATGTGCAAATTCTTTAACTCCTTGAGAAAATCAAATTTGGGTTGTGGAATCATCCCAATTTCAGGTAGTCTTTGTGGATACGGGGGATCCTTGGTTACTATAATAGTTGGATTAACTGTCATAGGTGTATCAACATTATTCTAATCAGTTGTTATAGGTGTAACAGTCTCATCAAGATCCACAATATCATCCCTTTCTAATTCACATTCATCTTTAGTAATAACAGGGGAGGTCTTTAAATTTACTACTTTTCCTGATTGAAGGTGGATCTCATTACTTCCAATAGGAGTGATGTAGTAAGTCTATAAATAAGTGGGGGCTTCTATATTCTGGGATGACTTGTTATTTGCGTTAGGGTTGACTGTACAGGTAGTTGGGATCGTCTAGGAGGAGTAGTAGCATATGATGAGAGAGGTGGCAATTGCAATTATTGTTGTACTGCTAATGTAGGAGGGACTGGACCTAAACAATTTCCCCTCTAATTCTAAGGCCAAGAATACAGCTGAGATGGAGAATACTAAAAAGGTGGAGAAGGAGACCATTGGTTCCACGATGAAGGAAATTGAGTTGGAGGAGGAGTGGAATACTTCCATGGAAATTGTTGAGCATTATATACATTATTCCACAAATTAAAAGAAAAATATTGACGCATACCTGGTGATCGTGGTTGCCAAGGCTTCCTAGACCCAATAAAGTAAGAAGGTTGAACCTCCTCACTTGATTCCTTGAATGCTCTAGACAATAGCTTGTAGAATGCTCTAGATCACAAATATTGCACAAGCTGATGTTGTTGACTCTACATTCCTTCGGAATGTTTCTCTTTACATTTGGGCAGAACACAGCCAAAGCTTTGTCAGTTTCATCCAATGCCTTTTTCCCTTGTGCTACCATGAATTTGGCAACAAGGTACTGAGAAGATAGGCCTTGAGATTTTCGAACAGATTTTCGATCTCGGCTCTAGTCACACCTCCATTTGTAGATTTTTGTATTCTAATGGAGGTATCCCATCCCATACTTCTCCCCCATGATGATCATCATGAACACCTTAAGCAGAGTTTTATTATCTCATCAAATGGCTCCTGGGATATATCTCCTTTTCGGAACATGTTCAACATATTAAGGCAATCATCTCTCATTCCTCATATAAATATTATATTCAAAATTTCTGAATCCAGATCGCTATCTTTGGATCTTTGTAGATTACAATGGAATTGTTCCACATAATCTTCCAAGTTTTATTCTTCCTTCTGTGTCATTCTAAATATCTCCTCTCTTAAATCTCTGATTCAGAAATAGTCCTAGTATTTTGCCAGAAACGTAGTCTTCATATCTCCCCATGTCAGGATAGTGGCAGAACCTAGTCCCATAAATCATCTTAATGTTTCTCCTTTCAAAGTGGCAGGGAATAGTTTTAGATTCTGAGCATCTGAAGTATAATCATAACTCCTGCAAAGATCATCAAACTAAAACAAGAAAGTATCAAGATCTTCTACTGTCAGTCCTTAGAAAGATGGAAGGGTTGATAGAGGGATATTTTTAATGGGATCCTCTCCCCTTATATCTCTTATTTGAAATTCAAAAGCGGTGATAGTGACATCTATCCTACCATTTTTATTGTTGTTTTTGTTGTCTCCATTGAAAATTCTCTTGATTCTTGTTCTGGTGAGTACCATTCTAAATATTGTCGGGTGAATGCTCTGTGGATAAGGATTGCTGTGATAATTGTTCAGATTTTTATGGGGCTGGCTGTTTTACTACACTCCCTGATTCTGGGTATTGGAAAGTGAAATAATGTTCTTTCGATTATGGTTCTTGATGTTTCCCACTCATTTCCCCTTGTCCTTCTAATACAAAATCTTGACCACTAGTTTCTATTAAATATTCTTAGGGTGACATTGTTCTTTTCTATGATAGTTGCATTTCATCATAAATATATTAAGTTCACCCCATAACATCATTACATTATTCAGATCTACACCATTATACATTAGCATATGAAATTATATAGAAAGAAACAACATCACCATTATCATCAATGCAACGGAACATAAAAGGAACAATAGAAGAAATCATGCACACACATAGAGACACCAGAATTGGTCCAAGACCAAGGCAAAACCCACTATGGGGAACACCCTTGAAAATATTTTTCTTCTTAGATCATCATAAAATGTTGCAAAAAAATAGAGTAAAATGATCCATAACTTTATCTATTCTAAAAAACAATAATGATATCTATGAAACTGATCTAATCATGATAGGAATCAGAACCCTCATACTGATGGATATAATGTGTTGTCACAAACTGAAGTCAACTACTATATACTTCTATCACTATGTCGAACACTGTTGAACACTGTTGTCACTATCAATGAGCCTAATACATATGTTTGTACTGGAAACTAACAAATGATATTTACAGATCTACATAGCTGTATAGCACTAGAGAGAAACCCAAATCTACCTGATCACTAAAGTCAAATGAAGCCAAGAAGTCAAACCCTAGATCTCAACTCGGGTCGCTCTCATCCAAACTGTCTGTGTGTGACCGAAAACCTTAGGTCGCTCTCTCGAATAATGTATGTAAGCGACTGTGACTATAGAGTCACTCTCAAAAATCCTTCATGCGTGCAACTGTGGCATAATACTGCTAAAACCCAAAGTCGCTCCCTCACTATTGTTGTGCGAGTGACCTTGATCTCATGGTTGCTCCCAAGACTACTATGTGCGATCGACTGTGGACTGAAACCTTCTTATTTGCTTCTGAACCCATAGTCACTCCCATAAGCCTTTGTGCTAGTGTCCAAGGGTCTATAGTCGCTCTCATAGAATTATAGGCCAGTGACCATGGACCAAAATACCCTGTTTTGTGCTAGCGACCGAGATAGAGAAGACCTTAACCTAGAGCGAACCTTTCGCTTGTAATTTTGAACACTTGAGCGAACTCCTTCCATCAAACTTGTGTGAACCAAGACAAAAGAGAAGGGAATATGTGCCCAAATGATTGCAAGGTCGCTTCTATTTATAGGATTTCCTGAGGGGTCAGTTGGGGTTAAGACTGACCCAAGAAATTACTCATGTGGTTATGGCCGACCCATTGAATAATACATGCGTGAATAAAATAATTCATAACTCAACTTCTGCTTGACCAAATTGGGTGATTAGGTATATTTTGGTCCTCTCGAAAAGAGGAATCTAATGAAATCATTATCTCGGTCATTTGAGTTGTCCAAGGTGGAATGTTAACACAGTTGCAAAATTTAACACTCTCTCTCAACTAGCGAGAATTCCACCTTGCCAATATCTATTCATCGAACAATATGCCATTTTGGAATCTTCGAGCGTCATCATGTATCATCACGGATCATCTCTATCATGTAGTCTTCATGCCATTTCAATCTCATGAGTCTCATCATCACAAGTCATCATTGTACATCTCGATTTATCCTTTTATTATTCCTGATTATCTCTTGATTTTCCTGCTCATATGCTGAACATTCTCAGATCTAGAAGAAGAAGAATTTTCTACCGAAGGGGAGATCAAGCTACCACCCTCTATCAATCAGGCTGCTATCTAGAATCTCTGTCAGTGGGCTACTACCAGGATCATCATCAATCCTCATCAGAGAACATATCATTAGGGATAAAATCTCAACTTGGAATCACATTGGAGAGTAATAGCTTCCACCCATACCAAGAAATAGGCTAACTCATCACAAATGGGAGTAAACCCTCAAACACAGGGGAGTAAACCCTTGACACTGGATCACACAGGGGAGTACATCCTCGACCCTGGAATTTCATCGAGGATATTTACCCTCAACCAGGAATCTTATTTCCTACTGATATTCCCATCAATGACCCTGAATAGTCATGTGGTAGAACACATGCATCATAATTACCTTGGGTTTTACATCCCAAGAACACCCTCAACTCGTTGGCCAGACAAGAAGTAATATTCCTAGTAAGCCCTGCTTGTGGGTATGATACCAACTGGGGTATACTCTACAAAGACCAGATAGGGGAGTAAAACTCTCAACCCTATGGGTAACAGATAGGGGAGTACCCTGTTGTCCAAAGTTCCCTCAACCCCAGGAGCCCTTATCCATCAATTCCTCACCCTGGAAACTCAAATAGGTGGGAAGAGTTAGCTCAGTGTTCTAGATCAGTGTTGCCCCTCATCCGAAGGGGATTCTCTCTGAAAATCAGGATGCCTTTGAGAGAATATTTGCAATCTACTTGTCTCAATAGTAGTTGTACCCTATTCATGCAAAGGAAAAAATAAAATATCATGCCAGATCATATATAATCATGTAAATCACAAAAGGATACCATAATCATCCTCCCTCTCAAGGAGGTGCCAACCACACATCTGAGCTTGTTTCGAACAGTTTCACTATCTCAATATATGAGAGTATCTCGGTCCCAGCTATATTTATGGGACTTAATGCCAATCAAATCAGCATAATGTATCCATGTCATATCCAAATCATTCTCAAACAACTATCTAAGGAGATTTTGTATCCCGCCTCATAGCTACTCATGCTAGCAACATCATGATCAACCTTGATCATGCTATGGGCCTCTAATCCAAGATATCATGGTAGAACATACTAAAGAAGCATCCAAATGTGCTTATCAACTACAATCTCAAATATCAGCAATACATATGTGCAGACACATATCATAGGAGAAATATCTCATTCTCAAAACTAGAACACCTCATGAAGATATTTCAAAGCATGCTTGGTGGAAACTATATGAAGCAACTCACTCATAAATTCATTAAGGTTCTATGCACATCATATATATACAGATGGATGTTCAAAATGAAACATCAATGCTTAAAACAATTGTCGGATGCCATGTTAAGTTCAACAACATCTTGAACTGTAAATTGGAGTATCAAAGGATTTGAATTTTCATTATTCAAAAACATTTTCCAATAGATTTGCAATGTGGAACTTCTTTCCCATATTCTAGAAATGCCATTATAGATCATTTCAAGCTTCATAAGCCATCTCCCTTTGATTTAGATCATCAGAGGCTCATCACTTGTCACAATTAGATCATCAGGATATAAAACCAAAACCATAATCAATATCAAAGTCATACCTTAGAACTCATCATCCTGATTTCATCAGATTACTGTCAAATCTAGACCTATCTAGATAACAATTCTCTAAGAATAATGCCTTTCTAAGACAACATAATCATCCTTACATAACTAAATGTTGTCCCATCAACAACAAATTCAACTCACCAGAGTTGAGAAGCCAGTTCACGATCATTATCAAACTCATCATTATCATAGTAATAATACTTTCAACCATGAGATAGGTGGAGCTCATATCAAATCATGACTTCATCATGCCAACAAGTCATGCTTTATCAATCCGAAATTGATTAAGTCATTCTCATAATCATAATACAAGAAAATGTGTCACTACGTACAAATGCATACATCAAGGATGCATCATGCAGTTTCCATTTTTTTTCCATGCCAAATCACAACTATCATTACTTCAACCATTTTGCTAAGAGCAAGGAGGCAAATCTGCAAATGCCCACATAGTATTGATATCAGGGAAAATCAACAATCATCAAATCAGATCACTAGACATCAGGTAAAGTCCAAATTTCTATCTTAGAGAGATCTATAGTCAAAGCACATCTCAATCATCAATTCAAAATTATTGTCAAGAATCATGACAAAACACTTTTCATATATCCCAATAATTCCAAATCATGCCAACCTCTTATAGGACAAACATAGTGACATATCTATAAGTATGTCCTAGTCACCTACAAATTCAAGCTTTTCCTCCTAGTAGATCTTGTTGTTATATGCAATACATTTTTTATACTGACATCTTCCAGATGACCATATGATTTCATGCACAATACTTCATTATATGATCAACAATTTAACTCAACAACTTCAGAAATCAGTCAACAATGGTAGAATATGTCAGGGACATCACGATTTAGACTTCAGACAACTTTAGAAATCTTTAGATGATGGTCAATGATAGTCAAACCTCTGCTCTCTCTCTTCAAGTTAGCATGAGAGCGACCTTAGCTACCTGGATGTTGTATAAGCCTTAGCATGTGTGCATTTAGGGAAAAAATATCCTAGTCATATGCCTGTGACCAGAGAAGAAAACCTAATTTTTGTATGGGCTTCAAATACGAGACTTTGCTGCAGATCAATACTATCATATGCAAATAAATCATACTTCATCATCACATAATGAAAATAGCAATAAGGTTAAGAATCTTGAGAAGATATTCTCCCTCTAACTAGGGATCTACATCATTCATCTTCATTCATGTCATCAGTCTGTCTCTACTAGGGTCATGCAACAGTAGATCTGTTAGATCATAAACATATACCTATCATGGCTATCAGCAGCTTCAATTCAATCTTTCATCAACTGATTAGACTCAAAGAAAAGTATAGATGCAACATCATATCCCAGAGATAATGAATACAATAGTATTTTCTGGCTAGTCACTTCATCAAGTTAGGACATTCATTTTAACTATATGTTGTCAAGACATGACCATAGTTAGTAAGAGATTTACTTATCAATATTACACTTATACTTCTCACATCAAGGTTACCATGCTCCTCATGACCAATAAGTTCAAGCTAGGTCATTCAATAAAGTTTTATCAAAACAACAAGAGTGCCAATCACTCTTTCCATATGCTTTCATCATGCTTATCGAAAGCATTACGAGCAGAATCATGTATATGAGTCAATGACCTATCCTTCTATATGAAATCCATCATGACAAGTATCAAGTATCATTTTATAGAGCCAAGGTGCCAGGCTTCTTTATAGGATCAAGATATATAATAGATACATCATAGATGTGTATCAATAGCCTCATAGAATTCAATAAGATCAAAAAATTTCAACACCAAATGAATCTATTCATCATAGGAAACATAGATCCAAGTCTCTTTCATATCCATGTATGATCATATAAATAAAGAGGCATTCTAATCACACCTTAGGGCTTACCGAGCCAATAGCTGAAACATACCATGCATATCTTGTGGTATTCAAATACCTGGGCACCTACTCATTAGACATATTCCTTGAAGCACTTTGTCATATTTTCATCAAGTACCTATTTATCTCTTTCTAGATCTGCATCTCAAAATTATCCTTAAGAAGGATCTACTCATCACATCTCATCAAGGAAGTACAATAAATAAACATAATCATCAGATCGATAAGTCTAACAAGTAATAAGCATCATAAGTCAAGAAATACTTAGCTTCAATGAGAAGTGATCCTCTCCCTCTTGAGCCAATCTTCAAGATCCATCAATCATTCCATGGTCCATATACCAATGTTGCTTTCAAGTATCCAACCAGGTCTGCTAGGGATTATCCCATCTAGGGCTTCATGTCTCATATTGTTTCCATAAACCAGGAATATTTAACCCTAACCTCATATAATCCATCAAACCCTTGCCTAGGGTTTTATTCAAACCCTAGAATTCTTTTAGGTCTTCACCATCCTCTTCGTGCTTCCATCAATGGTGTCATCATTGGGGTGATATCCATGACTTTTCTTCAGCCTAGCTCTGATACCTTGTTAAATTTTCTTAGGGCGACAATGTTCTTTGCTATGATAGTTTCATTTCATCATAAATACATTAAGTTCACCCCATATAATCATTACATTACTAAGATCTACACCATTATACATTAGCATATGTGTTGGGTAGCAGAAGCCCACGCAATGGTCATGGGGCACAAAGCCCAAAATTTTGGGTAAAGATAGGGTAAAGACTTTGTGGGATGCACGGAGCACGATTTGTAATAAGTTGATTCAAAGGCTAGTCCACCCAAAAATAATGTAAAGAAATGTAAGTTGAGTCGGCCCACCCATGGATCATGGTCCATGGAAATTTATAAATAGAGCGAGGCTCTATGGGTAGAAGTAGTTAGTTTTTGGAAGATGAATGATCTGAATGGTAATGAGTGCATGAGCTAAGGAGTTTTGGAGCATCTGTAAGTCCGAGTTCAGGGTATTGGGTAGTGGATAGAGGCTCTACAGCTGTGTGCGTAGAGGCCTGGTAGAATCCGCAGTTGTGTGCATGGACCCCTACAGCTGAGTGCGCAGGGTAGATATGGATGTATCGGGGATAAAGTGGAAATAGAGATAAGTTTATTTTGAAACTCTGTGTTAATCTAAGCTGTTGCAAATCTGGTTGATTTATGATTGATGTTTCTATTGATTCTTTATGCACATGCTTATGTTCTGGGTTAATACAAATCTGTATCTCTGTTAAGTGCATGCACTAGTTATCTTGATTAAATGTTTGCTTAAAGACCCTCAGAAGTAGATCTGATCTATAAAAAACCATTAAGTAATTAGTATTTTGGATCTGTGCGGAAGAAAAGCAGTGCGAGGCTGCAGAACGGTGCACGAAGCCTCCAGACCACATCTAGACATCCCAAGGGTGCGGAAACCTGGTTCTAGCACCCTCCCCTACTACCTCAGGTGAGACCTCAGTCCGCGCTCCACGCTCTGTTGCCAAAATGGCTAATAGATGCGGGATTTGTTTGGCTAAATAACTCTTCCGAACCTGGGTCAGGCCCATATAAGCCAACAAATGGTTCCATTGCCAGGACCAGAATCTGTCTAAGGGGTGTCTGATGTTGGAACACTAGAACCCTGCAAATAAAGAGCTTGAAGAGTGGTTGGATCTAATGCTCCACAAGTTCGCGGTTCAGGAAAATAGAAATCCGTGGAAGATTGGTTGGACCGCTATATATACACAGATATCCATGAGGTCTTCTTCGCGACATTTCCGGTAGAGCTTTATGAGTGGATCGCGAGGTTAGCTGACAGCGTGGGAAGGTGCAGATTAGATCAGCCTATTGTGTGGACTCTAGAACTGGTGCACAAGCTAGAAGCCACCGAAGATAAAATCGCACGCGCAGTAGATCATTGGCTGGATCAGGTAATAGGAGGATTTATCACTGAGTTCACGATAGATACAACTGTGAGTTATAGTGAAGCAGAAAGGCGATTTCTCCAAGGACCGCGGGGTAAGTATATCAAATCATTGAACAACTGGATTAAGATGTTGTTGTGTGATAAACGGATTATGCGCGTTTATTGATGTCTGGAGTAATGCAGAGCGGAAGAGGTTACCACGGAATGGGA
The DNA here is from genome assembly GCA_031772625.1 of Pinus tabuliformis. Lineage (NCBI taxonomy): Eukaryota > Viridiplantae > Streptophyta > Pinopsida > Pinales > Pinaceae > Pinus > Pinus tabuliformis. The sequence goes on along the minus strand of CM062815.1, from coordinate 802,624,346 downwards.
GGGGCGGAGAACAGTCCTCTAATTTCTATTTCATGGGAAAGCGAGGAGGAGCTCGTGAGGTTCTCACCAAGAAGTGCAGTCCAGTTGATCAAGGAGCGCTTCCCACTGATACCACCTCCATCCATGCCACCACCCACTTCACCTACATCAAATCCATCCACACCAACACCAACCCCATCTCCAACCCCACCACCACCAAAAGTTGGGATGGTGAGCGCAGTAAAGCTGCCGATATTTAAGGGTGTAGGAAATGAGGAACCAAGCCGGTTCTAGTTTGTGATAAAGTCTGTGTGGGACGCTCAAGGCATAACAGATGAAAATATCAAAAAGGCTACCCTAGTTAGTGCACTGCAGGACCGTGCATTGATGTGGTACATAAAATACTCAACCGATCATCCAAATGAGGGAATAGCAACAATCCAAGAGGTGCTAAACAAAGAGTTTGGTCAACCAAAATCAGAAACACAGTCAGTTATTGGGTTCAAGGAGATCGCAATGTTGCCTGGTGAAACTCCGTGGGATCTGGACCAGAGGTTAAAAAGCACTATTCGCGAGGCTAACATGACATTGACAGATGTGTAGCACTGCACGTGGTTTGTGGCATCATTGACACCACATCTAAGGATGGCTCTGTCACAACAAAAGATCTCAACCCAAGCTGAAGCACTGGAGACAGCAATGAGGTTGCACGAAACCCCAATACCGGATCCAGGGTTGGGAGTTTAGCAAATCCACGTGCAACTACAAAACTTGAGTTTAGAAATGCAAAGCTTGAAGCAAGAAAGGGTGCCTTGACCAGAGGCGCATGCGAAGGTAGGCTGTATTAAATGCAAGAGTCAAGGGCATGATAAGGACCACTGCCCCGTCTTCGCAAACTATCTGGCGGGGGGGGGGAGTCGATGCTATTAAAAATGGAGGTACAAGCAGGATCGAGTGCTGCACTTGTGCTTTGGTGTGAAATTTGTCAAGTGGGTGGAAAACACGCAACAGATAACTGTCACCTATTGCAAAAGTATACCCAAACCCCGCAGCAGCTGTATTGCAACTTTTGTCGATCAGTGGGTCACGATGAGTGGACATGTCGAAGTTATGACTTAATGATGGAAAGAACCCCAGCTTACAGAGTGCAGAGTGAAGCGCGAGGAAGATTTCAAGGATGCGGCCGAAGAAAAGGAATGGGGCTCGAGCGGGGCCGCGGAAAACTGATCTGTTATAACTGTGGAGGGCCAGGACACTACACTCGCGACTACACTAACCCGACCAGGATCTCTTGCCCCTATTGTGAGCAGTTTGATCATGAAATGGTAGATTGTCCAACGTTAATTGCCCAGATGCATGAGAAGGGAGTGTTACAACCTACACCAACTCAAAATGTCTAGATGATGCAATCAGAACCATGCGAAGTGGACCCCAGTATAAATATGGTATTGAGGAGCGGCGCAACCACAGGAGGTGATACACGGAAAGAGCTTATAGAAGACGAAAAAAGGTGCGACACACCTACAAAGGAACCTGACTCTAAGCCGGAACAAGGGATTTCGACGCCTAGGGAAGCTTAGAACAGCTTCGCGGAAGTCTCTACTCCAGGTAGGAGGGACCAAACGGAGCTAGGATTGGACCCCTCCATGATTACTACCTTTCTCGAAACCTACATGAAGTTGTTGCGCGATAGTAAAACCATTAAAGGACTACAGGAGCTGATCACTAGGTGCGTCGGATCGAGCGAGCCGCGCGTAGTCTGGAAAATAAGAAGACATGCTCTGTGCACCGGACGAGAAACGAGAATGACAGCACAAATCGGTGAATACGAGATGGATCAGTTCATCCTGGACTTGGGTTCAGATGCGAACGTGTTGCCTAAGCAAACATGGGAACACATGGGCAAGCCTGCATTGCAATGGTCCCCGATTCAACTAAGGATGGCCAACCAACAAAAGATCTTACCGATAGGCCAACTACAAGGGGTGACTGTGGACATCGAAGGCGTAAGTACGCAAATCGATTTCGAGGTAATAGAAATTGTTGATGACAATAATCCTTACCCTGCATTGCTCAGAATTGATTGGGCCACAGACATGAACGGGATCATTAATTTAAAGAGACGGAAAATGATGTTCGAAAAGAAGTCACTGCGGGTAGTAGTTCTGTTGGACCCAGTGGAAGGAGAGTGCTACACCGAACCAGTGCGCGACGAGGAGAGTGACGATGAACTAGATTGCATCTATCAGATAACAGTGCAAGACCAGGATCGGATGCATCCCACAGACGATGGAAGAATCTCATGGGAGCACGATAGCACCTGCACAGCGGATTCAGATGAGGAGACTGAGCGATGGCAGAACTGATTACAGGAAGTTACGACACTTAACTGTAATATGATGCTTCGATCATTACGACGCGTGAGTACAAAAGAAAAACAACAGCCAACAGAGAACGACACAATGAATGAGGGGCAGCCCGTCAAGCTTGGTACCTTAATAATCGTAGCATAGGAGCAGCCTGGTGCATTGAAAGACGCACCGCGTGCACCCAGATGGAGGGCGCAGACGCTGAAATGCAGGAGGCAGTTCCAGGTACAGATTGGAGGACGTGCACAAGTGGTCATCCATCAACAACGAAGGGTACAGGTACACATCACGCGACCATCAAACCAACCAGAGCTGCACGGAACGAGGGCTCACGGGGCCAGATAGGGAACTTTCTCCACGACCGGACACACCATTACATCTACATTCCATCCTACCTACGGGAACCTACGCGAAGGGATTCAATAGTTATGGGAAGCCATTCACCGTGGTAAAATGAGACTTTGCGAGCTAGCTAAAGCGGGGGCCAGACTCTGCGAGAAAAGTGTGAGGCTGGATGAAGAAATTGATAAACTACAATTAGAAGTCACCCCCACGGGCTACGCAAAAGAGCTAGTGAAGGAATCGGACATGGCTGGCTCTCCTATACTAGTTGGACAACCCATGACCCTGCTAGCATGGTTGCGCCTGCACCCTAGGGCACACAGAGACACAGACTGCGATATGCCATCAGAATGTGAATGGTGCTCGTAGCCTGTGTTAGTATGGAAGTGCAAGGCTTGCACGACTGGTGTGACCACCTGACTATCTGTAGAAGGCTCAGTCCCAGCACCCCATGCAGTTGAAAGAGGGCGCGAGACTATAAAACAGGCTGCTGAGATGCTGCGCGACATGATCGCAATGCACATACGGAAAACGCACCTGCATACCTGGGGATCCGTTGCCACGGGGAAAGTATGGAATGTGACTGTTGTAGGTATTGTTCATGATATGATGACCCATTTAAGGCACGTTGGAGCGAGTGGCGGGCAATTAAGGCAGAAGATTAACCACCAAAATCACATTTATGACCCACAACAAGGGCGAACGACCGATTTTAAATTTGAAATCATATATAAACATAGTAAGGGTCACACAACCCCGCTTTACCATTCCACAAAAAAGATGCCCTGGGTCCAAGCCGAGCGCAAGATGAGTGACAAGCAACTAGAAGAAAGTCTGTGGTTTCAGGCATTGCCAAAACATTATCGGGAAGCAATCCTCAGGTCGACAAACCCTACCACAGATAGTCTGCAGAAAGCCACGCCGCAGACAGCCGAGCTCCCTAAATCACCTCGGATGTCGCAGACCAAGAAGGACCCCCAGATTCCAAAACCAGTAAGGAGGTCACCATGACACCTGCACTTTAGCAAGCTCACAATGGAGGAAAAGGGTAAAGCCGTCACAATTGAAAGCGACGAGGAGGAAGAGGGTTCTCCAACATATGTCGAAGAAGTAAACCCTGAAGAGGATCCCATCCAGCTAGTACGACGACCCAAGTATGTGGCCCCAAGCAAGGGGAAGGTGAAGGTACCTACCAATCTGGATGAAGTCGACACTATACTCATCACCCCGTCTCTTCCAAAAGGAGTCCCAGTGGAAAGCTCGGTGGTTGGCCGTATTGCGACAATGAAATTTGAAGACTGGGACCTGGCAGATACAGCAAAATTTCCCCATTTGGCGACTGGCGCACTGATGGAGCAGAGTGCAGAAGGGATGGTTACAACACTACAGCCAAAGGAGTGGCTGTGAAAGGTGGAAAAAGTCAGGTTGCTCTGTCTCTTGTCCATTCCCCACTTTCTCCGGCCCCCTATCACAATGTTGGTCATAAGGTAGTTGCTCTGTTTGGTCCATGAGGACATACTATGGATCGGCAAACCCATCCGCATCACAGCCGAACTTGTTCATCGGATCTCGTAGCTTCCCTATGAGGGAAGAGACCCCCGGGAAATTGTTGATAGAAGTGGCGATGTAACGATGATAGACAACCTGAAAAAGAAGTATAAGCTCGAGAAGGGGCAGCGAGGATATGTCATTGATAGCATTTCAGATAATGTAGTCTGCGTCGCCACCTAGTTGCTGGCAGGGAAAGTGATGTGGAAATGTCATGGCACTAAGGTTCTCGCAGTAGTCATTGCGCTCGCTGAGGAATGCATAGCTGGAGAATGGTTCAATTGGTCATAGTTCCTTTGTGAAGAGTTCCTGACCAACTACTGAGAGGTCCAGAAGGAGGGCAAGACCTTCCATTACATGTGGCTACTGCTATCCATTATGTTGGTTACCACTGACTTACCTGAAGACAGCCAGTTTCCTGTTTTGGACCAGGACTGGCCAGAAGCTGCCAAATACGCTTCCCTTTGGGCGACAAGGGACGCTGGACGAATCCAAAGCATCAAGATCTTTTGGATACTGATGGACGTGAGTGTGCACCAATGGATTAACGAGCAACCCCACCTGTCCAACGAAATCTATGAAAGCATGAAGCATATTGCTGAGTTTAAAGCGGACATGCACTTTGTCTACATCAGGGCACGCAAGGACCCTGACCACATATGGACCTCACTCCCTTTTGTTGCCATTGATGAAGCTATTGACGCGGTTTTGGATACCTGGCCACCGGCATGGCGCAGACCAGAGGCAGTAGGGCGCAATGAGGCTGCTATCTGGAAGCAAAAGGAAGAAGCTAAGCATGCCGCACAGCAAAAGAGGAATGAACAACACACTACGGAGGTTCACGTAGCCCAGGAGGCGGCACAGACGGCAACAAGAAAGAGACCACTAGGAGCGGCTGCGTCGACAAAGGACAACACCAGTCAAACAACACCCACTAAGACAGCCGCGGAACAACCACCCTCAACCACCACGGGTGCACCTTTGAAACGATCAGTGCCAACAGAACGACCGAAGCCATGAAAGAACGCCAAGGCATCTAAATCAGAAAACGAACCGACAACCTTAACTGAGGGCGACCTAAATTACATAAGGGACAAGTTCATGATGCCGATCAGGATGCCATCAATGAGGCCATGTTAGAGCAGCAGATTGTGTTGGGGGAGCTTCATATGCAGCTACAGGCACTTGGGATCTGGGTCGCGCCAACGGGCACCAGCGCTACTCAGGGGGTTCCCGGTATGTCAGCCACTGAGCCGTTGTTGAAGGCCTAAATGGCTCATACCATCGCGATTCCAGCAGGAGCATTGATCACCGAAAATGCGGAGGACTAAGTTGTGCTAGGATGGCTTACAGGGCTGGGACTAAACGTGGCTGCCCTACTGTGAGAAAGTTTGCAACAGCTCCAGGACAGTGCCACAATGGAGCTCCGTGCTAGGGAAGGCCGTGCCAAACAGGTACTCTGGGAACAGAAAATTAATATAGAACAGCTACGCCTCCAACGGGACGAAGCAGTCACACAGAAGCAACAGGTGGAGTAGCTAGTAGCGAAAGCCTGCTCGAGTGCCCTTGAGCTGGAGATTGGGGCTGAGCTGCCTATTGAGACACGAATCCACAAATTGGCTACTGGGTTTCGTCAAGCAAAGGAGGAGGCTGCACAGATCCAGCTGGAGCTCAGTTTGCAGATCGTGGACTTAAAACTGCAGGTTCAACCGTCGATGCCCCCAAAGATCACCAAGCAGTGCAGAAACATCATTACCTTTGGGCACGAGATGCTCACATGTTCAATGAAGGAATGTACCGACCTGTTAACCCAGTCGATTGTTACGCTCACCTCCCTCCAGGAGGATCCAACACTTCAGCGACTGGAAACCGAGGCCAGGGAGCTCCAACAAGCCTACGATATGATCAAAGGAACTGTGCAGACCGTTGCTATTACGCAGCGCTTGGCTAAGATAAGGGAGGCCCAGGACCTAAAAATCTAAGCTGACGCCACCAGACAGAAGGAAGCGATGATTAAATCCCGTCTCCAGTCGTGGCTAGATGAGGCATTTGCAGTCTCGACCACCATAGAGCGCAAGGTAGCACACATGCAGACAGAATATGCCACCATGGAGCCAGCAGAGACAGAGACTGATGTGTCGGTGACATGCGTGGAACTGATACAGCGAATGACGGAAGAGTTTGCTGCTAGTACAAGCGAAGCACAGAGGCTACTAACTGACCTCCGCACAAAGATTTCCGCACCAGCTGAGTGACTCGGGACAAGTCATGATGATTGTGTTGGGGGACTATTGGGTAGTAGAAGCCTGCACAACGGTCATGGGGCACAAAGCCCAAAATTTTGGGTAAAGATAGGGTAAAGACTCCGCGGGATGTGCGGAGCGTGATTTGTAATAAGTTGAGTCAAAGGGTAGTCCACCCAAAAATAATGTAAAGAAATGTAAGTTGAGTCAGCCCGCCCATGGATCGCGGTCCATGGAAATGTATAAATAGAGCGAGGCTCTATGGGTAGAAGTAGTTAGTTTTTGGATGATGAATGATCTGAATGGTAATGGGTGCATGAGCTAAGGAGTTTTGGAGCATCTGTAAGTCCGAGTCGAGGGTATTGGGTAGTGGATAGAGGCTCTGTAGCTATGTGCGTAGAGGCCTGGTAGAGTCTGCAGCTGTGTGCGCGGACCCCTGTAGCTGAGTGCACAGGGTAGATCTGGATGTATCGGGGATAAAGTGGAAATAAAGATAAGTTGATTTTGAAACTCTGTGTTAATCTGAGCTGTTGCAGATCTGGTTGATTTATGATTGATGTTTCTATTGATTCTTTATGTGCATGCTTATGTTCTGGGTTAATACAAATCTATATTTCTGTTAAGTGCACGCACTGGTTACCTTGATTAAATGTTTACTTAAAGACCCTCAAAAGTAGATCTGATCTATAACAAACCATTAAGTAATTAGTATTTCGGATCTGCGCAGAAGCAGAGCAGCGTGAGGCTACAGAACGGTGTGCAAAGCCTCCAGAACACATCTAGACATCCCAAGGGTGCGGAAACTTGGTTCTAGCACCCTCCCCTGCTACCTCGGGTGAGACCTCAGTCCGTGCTCCATGGGCTGTTGCCGAAAGGGCCGGTAGCTGTGGGATTTGTTTGGCTAAATAACTATTCTGATCCTGGGTCAGGCCCATATAAGCCAACAATATGCAATTAAATAGAAAGAAACAACATCACCATCATCATTAATGCAATAGAACATAAAAGGAATAGTAGAAGAAAGCATGAAGATACATAGAGACACCAGGATTGGCCTGAGCCCAGGCAAAAACCCATTATGGGGAAAACTCTTGCAAATCTTCTTCTTCTTAGATCATCATCAAATGATGCAGAAAAATAGAGTACAATGATCCATAACTTTATCTATGCAGAAAAAAAAAAAAAAATAAATAAATAAATAAATAAATAAATAAAATAAAAAATAAATAAATAAAAGTACAAATAAAAATAAAAATAAAAATAAAAAATAAAAATAAAAATAAAAAATAAAATAAAAAATAAAAAATAAAAAAATTATATCTATGAAACAGATGTAATCATGCTAGGAAGAAAAACCTTCATACTTATGGTTGTAATGTTTTATCACAAACTAATGTTAACTGTTGTATATTGTTTTCAATGTGTCGAACACTGTTGAACATTGTTGTCACTGTCAATGAGCCCAATACATATGTTTGTAGCGGAAAATAAAAAATTAGATCGACAAATCTACATATCTGTATAATAGTAGAGAGAAACCCAAATCTACCTGATCACTGAAGTCAACTAAAGTCAATATGTCAAACCCTAGATCTGAACTTGAGTCGCTCTCATCCAAATTGTCTATGCGCGACAGAAACTCCAGGGTCGCTATCTCGAATACTGTATGCAGGTGACTGTGACTGTAGAGTCACTCTCAAGAATCCTTCATGTGTGAAAATTTTTCATAATACTACTAAAATCTAGATTCACTCCCTTAGTTTTGTTTTGCGAGTGACCCTGATGTCATGGTCGCTCCCAAGACTACTCTGTGTGAGCGACTGTGGACCAGAACCTTCTAATCTGCTTCTGAACCTAGAGTCACTCCCATAAGACTCTGTGCCAGTGTCCAAGGGTCTATAGTCGTTGTTATAGGCTTATATGCCAGTGACTAGAGACCAGAATGCCCTGTTCTGTGCCAGTAACCGAGATCTAGAGGACCCTAACCCAGAGCGAACCTTTCACCTGTAATTTGAAACCCTTGAGTGAACTCCTTTCGTCGAACCTCTGCGAACCAAGAAAAAATAGAAGAGAAGATATGTCCAAATGATATCAAGGTCTCTCCTATTTATAGGATTTCTTGAAGGGTCACTTGGGGTTAAGACTGACCCAAGCAGTTACTCATGTGGTTAGGGCCAACCCATTCCATAATACATGTGTGAATAAAATAATTCATAACTCAACTTCCGCTTAACCAAATTGGGTGATATTTAGGTGGATTTTGGTCCTCTCAAAAAGAGGAATCTGATGAAATAATTATCTCAATAATTTGAGTTGTACAAGATGTAATTTTACCACAGTTTCAAAATGAACAGTTTCTCCTAGTTGTTCTTGAGTTGAGTCTATAGATTTGGGAGTTTGTAGGCTAGTTTGAGGAAAATGGGGTCCTAAAACAGAGGAACCGGATACTCCTGATTTTGATGTAGAAGTAGTAGATTTATGTGTGACTATTTTTCTTACGTCCTTATGTGGAGTTGACTTTTCTCTCTCTCTACTTTTGAGATCAATTCCTGGACCCTATGTGTAATTATTTTTTACATGCTAAGTGCCTCAATTACTATAGTGGTGAGCCTACTCAAGTGTGTTAGAGCGATGTGTAGGTTCTAACCTCTCATCTTACTGCCCAACGCCTATAAAACTGAGGACACTTTATCAAAAGGAGATACAAAGAAAAAATTACACAGCCTAAGTGTTCTAACTATTACAGTGATGAGACCGCTCATGTGTATTAGAGAGATGCACAGGTTCTTACCTCTCATCTTACTGCCTAGCGCTTGTAAAATTAGAAACACTCTAGCAAAATAATTCAAAATAAATAATTAGCTGATTGTATCAATTGACAGTCCTCCCCGAGAATAGTGACAAAATTTTTGGTCAGTTTTACTACTTCCACAACCATTAATTATCGTCTAGGGTAAGTCTTTTTATTTCAAAGGTGTCTATATTATCTGTGTTGATACATGTAACAACCAGGTGAAACAAGAAAGAAAAGATGTCGTTGAACATGCTTGCAGGGATTAAAATACTCTTGCATAATGGAAATTCAACTTGTAGAAATCAAGAAGCACACTACATACATGAAATTCATTCATCAAGTAAAGAATCCACCCTTCATAAAAGCTTCAGAATAAATATTTGCGTGCAATACACTACCACGAATTAAATAACATAAAATTAGTTAACCTATGTAACAACACATATAGTAAATCCGAAAGTAGAAGCATATCTATCCCACACTGAACATGTACAACGATGACAGGAAATCCACACTTAACACATAGAAGAAATAAATATTCTACCAACACCACAATCCCTTCTAAAGAGGGGGGCCCTTCCTCTCTAGCACGATGTAGGAAAAAATGGAAACTTAGTTAAAAGCTCAACACAAGAATTTATGCAACATCATCAGATATACTTTGTACTAAGAATGGTTGAAGAGTACAAAAATTTGAATATCGATATCTTTGTCATGTTGTCTATCTATATCCTTACATGAGACTAAGCTCTCTTTATAAATCCTTTTACAGAGTCCCAAAATTGGAAAAACAAATCAATCTTGAGAATCTAAGATTCTCATGCTGATTATGCTAACATAAGTAATTTAGAAATATATAAATTGTTACAAGTTGTTTAAATAAATATCATTGTGGTTACACCACTCCTGTCTAGACACATAGTTATAACCACCTAGATTTTCATTACTTTATACGTCTCTTTGACAACTGTCTTTGAAAGTAACAGTTATGGTCTTGACAATGCGCAGTGTAACAACAACTTCATGGTGTAACAACAAAAGATGGCAATCCCTGGGTGTAACAGCAGAGAATGAAAATCCCGAGGTGTAACAAAAAATTGAACCATGTATTAGTAAGGAATAACAACAACCGCTCATCCATGGCCATCATTAACTATGGCGGTACCTGAAAGAAAAACATTCTGAAGAACTCTTCCAAAAACACCCTAGTTAGTCATCCCAAAGAAAGCATTGTTTCATTCAATATTTGGTATAAAATAACATAATAATATAAGTGGTGTGATGTAGATGTGGCACTGTGTACGCGTTGTGTAGGTGGTGTCGTGTACGTGTGATGTTGTGCACATGTTATGCAGGTGTTGTCGTGTACATGTGGTACTATGTACATTTTGTACATATGGTACTGGTTTACAAGTAGTAGTGTGTGCATGTTTTACATGTTGTATTGTGGGCATGCGGTATGTGCATTGTGTAGTCGTGGTATCATGACATATGTATTCATTGTATTGTACTATGTGTACGTATTTGTGCCATGTTTTACACTCGGTGTAGGTGTATGTATTGTGTTGTGGTGTACACCGGATGTAGGAGTATGTATTGTACTTTTTTGTACATCGGGTGTAGGTATATGTACTGTGTTGTGTTGTACAATGTGTGTAGGTGTATGTGTGGTATGTTAGGTGTAGGTGCATGTATTTCATGGTGTTTATGTCGTGTGTGGTTGTATGTGTGTGATGCACACTATGTGTATGTGCACATGGTTAAGGAGAAGGCACTGGATGTTTGTCGGGTGTGGAAACTGATCTAGTGTGCGTACATAATAAGGCCAAAGGTAGAATCTAAGGATTAATTAAAGGATAAGTATCAGTGTTTTATTTCAGTTTTATTATGCATGTGATTTATGATTCTAGTCTATGATGATTAGATGTGATCTACAATTTTGGCATATGATGGTTACATGTGATTTATGATTTTGAGCTATGATGGTTGTGTTTTGAGCTAACCTAATGTGATATGTTTATACATGATGATTTGGTCAAAGTTGCTAGTTTGACTTGTTGTGATAGGAAGTGAATATAATTGAAAGTATACCTTATTGATGGGCCACCAATGAGGTATGATTTGAAGTTATTTCAATTTATTTTGAATCTAATGGAAATTATGTGCTTGGTATAGGAAAGCATGAAATTCTTGGTTAGGCAATTGAAACCAACTGCAAGAATTAGTAGCAACAATGAAATAAATTGGAACAGGTAGCATTATGTTGGTAAAGTACTTCAGGAGTAGGTCCATTGTGGGACACTGATACCCAATAGTGTCCATTGATTTCTATGAGCATGCTATGATCGGTTTGATGGTTTTGAGGCAAGAATATGCCTTATTGTTTAGACTTCTGATGTGAGGAAACCTTGCCAAGCGAGGGGTCGCCCGAAGGACTATGTATAAGAGAAGGGGATTCCCGTGGAACTTGGAAGGCATGTGACTACACGGAAGGGGGTGACTGGATTTCCCGAGGGACTCTGTAGTAGAGAAGGGAAGGTTGGGGATGGATTTTTTTTTGTCATTAGCATTGCGATATGGAATTAGATACACATTGGGAGTGTGCCCTGGAACAATGAATTAGTAATTGTTAGCTGGGAGGACAAGTGGCACGGGATTATAATGCTAGAAATTGGATGCATATTTGACCTTGCAGTGGATTATGGACTTCTTGGGAAGGAGGTGAATCTTGGTATTACTTTGAGGGTGGAGGTGTGAACCTCTAGATTCCCATGTTGTGGATGCAGGCATCGTATCCTTTTATTTGTTGGTTGAGAAAATGTGCATATGTGTATATGCATGTATTATTGTAAATATTGTATCAGGCTGGATTTATAAATCTCCATAAGCAATATGATTATTTTCTGGGTGAAGCAAATGCGTATGGTAAAAATCACCAAACTTCGAATAAGCGTCATTTGCAAGCCATGCATCCAAATGTTATGAAACAAGAACTAATGGGAAGCTAGAGAAAAATTGAATGTAATGAATTAATCAAAATGAAAATGTGTAGAAAACAAAAATCTCGCAAAAGGTCGCACACTTAACCAGAAGAAAAATATTAAAGAGTGATTTAGCCAAGATTTACGAAAAAGGTCCCCATTGTACCGTAATGAGTTGTGTTGTAAATCTATAGTAAATAGTATGATTGTCATGTTTCAGCAGTGTTCATTTTAAATACTGCAGCAAGCTGTGTTATAAAGATCCATGGGAAGTATGTTTTGTTCTCAACAGTCTTGTTGGTTATAGTTGTCATTGAGAACCGAGGACGATGTTCCCCCAAGGGGGAGGGTTCTCTAAAAACCTTGGTTAAAAATTCCATGTAAATATAAAAATATAAGACCACGGTCATGGGACACATATTCCAAGTTGAATGGTGGGAAACAAAATCCTAGTGTGGGTGTTAATTTAAGTTATTATGGCTAAAGGAAATTGGAAAAGGCAATGGAAAAGGCTTTGGAAAGAAAAAATGGCATTTTGGCACTTTTTTTATGAAAATAATGGAAATTAGGAGAAAAGGAAGGTGAAAGGTCACAGGTTGCATGTGAGGAGGAAATTGAAGGAAAATAATGGAAAATGAAGAAAATAGAGGCCTCATTGATAAAATGGGTTCCGAGGATCAGTTGGAAAGCTTTTGATCAAGCTTTTTGTGAGTTCAATTTTCGAGCTCTCTCATTATTCTCTCTCTCTCACTCTTAGACACCTAGAGTTTTCTTGGAGCATTTCAACATTGGATCAAGAAAGGAAAAGAAGGCAAAGAGGAAGCAGAGATCAAGCAAGGAAGAGCAGGATTAGGCACCTGCAACAGGATTATTTGCAAGTATGGATTTGCATGTGTCGTTTTCTTGCTATATTTGGCATGCATGGTGTTTCATGTGTGTTCCAAATTCCTTTTATGTCATTGGCATGGGTTTTTCCAGGTGTGCTAGTGTTTTTCAGCCTAGCCTTGCCATTTCCGGATAGCCATGGTGTGATGGGGTTCTCATGCTTTTGTTGAGCTTGATTGCTGGATGGATTCGAAGCTGAGTGAGGTGGATCTCTAAATAAAATAACACATGACCTAGTAACCCTGGAACTGATTTGCGAGTTGCGATAAAGATGGATTTTTTGTTTCATCGGTGGGCCTAGGAATCCTCAATCGGTGAATGGCGAGATATACGGTAAAGCCTAGAGGTGGGTTCTCTCCATCAAGCCTAGTAATCTTGGGATGATGTTATATACCTAGGGGGGATAACATGGGGTACAAAGGGAGGTATCCAAGGGAATAATGTAATAATGGGATGGGCCATAATAATAAATAAGGTGGTTAACCCATATCATGTAAGGGACCACAAGTAGTTAGTAATAATGTAATGGGCCCATGGTATTAGATAGATTGTATTGAGGGAACCATGGTAATGACCCATGGTATTGTATGTATGAGGCCTATAAAGAGGCTAGAGACTCCACTTGAGGGATGTGAAGGATTATTGTATGAATAGGCATATGGCTTGTGGAGTGTTCTCCTTCCTTAAGGAGTGAATATATGGTGCTGCCCTACCTTAAGGGTTTGATCAATAAAGTGAATCATTTCTATCTATATTCAGATCTTGTTATTTCTTGGGTTTATTTTCATTGTCTTATATTTTCATATCAGATCTATAACTCCACAAGACATATGCCTGTTCATACAATAATCCTTTACATCCCTCAATGTGGAGTCTCTAGCCTCTTTATAGGCCTCATACATACAATACCATGGGTCATTACCATGGTTCCCTCAATACAATCTATCTAATACCATGGGCCCATTACATTATTACTAACTACTTTTGGTCCCTTGCATGATATGGGTTAACCACCTTATTTTTTATTATGGCCCATCCCATTATTACATTATTCCCTTGGATACCTCCCTTTGTACCCCATGTTATCCCCCCTAGGTATATAACAGATGAGTTATATGGTAAAACCTAGAGAGTGGAGTCTCGGTTAGGCCCTAGTGATCCAATGTGGATTGTGGTAAAGCTCAGAGATTAGGAGACAAGAAAATTCCTCATAGTGTGGGTGGAGAAATTCGATGGCATCTATGCTTGTTTTGGCCTAGTAATCTAGTGTAGATCATGGTAAAGCCTATTATTACATGTTTATTATTTTGGCCTAGTAATCTGGTGTTGATCATGGTAAAGCCTATTATTACATGTTTATTATTTTGGCCTAGTGATCCAGTGTGGATTGTTGTAAATCTTGTTTTCTATTGATGAAGGTGAGGTGGTTTATTATGGGGATGCCCCGGTTGGTTATTTTCGTTGAGTCCCGCATTCATGCTTGGAATATGGCACAAGGATGATTAGTTTAAGAGATATTTGGCTCAGCCAATCTATGGTCAGGTGGAATGTGGTAGTCCCACACCGAGTTGGCTTTTTGATTCATTAATCATAAGTTCTTTCCTTGGTATCTTATGTGTAAATGTATTGGCTTATATATCAATTCTATGGCTGATGTATCCTTGATATTTTTGTTGTTATTATGTTGGTTATAAGAATTTATTATGACAATGATGATGTATGGCTCTCCTCATGTTTTGATTTGTAAATGAATGAACAATGTATCTATGACCTAATAGATGATAATGCAGCTAATGGTATAAGGGAACAATGCTTCTTAGCGATTCTTAGATAAGTATGAGACCCCTATGCTTAGATCTGTTGTTTAAACTTGTAGATTACATATTTGTGACATGTTTGACGAAATTTATGTCATGGCTAGTAGGGGTCCATTCAAGTCCTTGTTCAAGTAATTGCATTTGTATCATTATTATATTGTTATCTTTCAATTTTGAAAGTGTCATGGAGTTTTGGGCAGTGACCTAGGCTTTAGGCCTAAAAAAGTGGCACAAATCCCGGAGTCGCAGGCACATGACTGAGGAGAAATTCCCCAGATGAACCCATGCCTTTTCTCTTGGAGAAATTGTAACCTCCCAAATGCACCCTTGTTCACATCAAGGGAGCGTTTGGGGTGTTAATGGTCTAAAAACTTAGTGGGACCTAGGGACTGGTCATGGGGATTACTGTGAAGGCTTTTAGGAGTCTTGTAGCAGGTAGAGAAGGTCTGTGTCATTGGTTTCCATCGATTCCACTTCTCTAGGGTCACATAGGAGGTTAAATCCCATTATAGTAGCCTCTCGTCGTATATTTACCCTAGTTGGCCGGTTACTTGGGTAGATGTGGGATGAGGGTGTTATAGTATGTGTTTATTTAAAATGTATCAACATTGAAAGAGAGAGGAGAAGTGCAACCAGCATAAAGAGTACACAGTAATATCTTATGTTCTGGGAAGAAGAATATGGTTTGCAAAAGAAGTGCGGAATGACAAGAAGCCCACATTCAAGTAAGGTCCATAGGATTAGTCCCCACGTAGAAGCGAGGAATCATATGCAGGAGATCAGAGAGAATTGGTTCATGGGGGGATACTTTGATAGTAGTAGCAGGCAACAATAGTCAGCCTCATGAAGAAATATTGTAGTGTAAATGAAAGGTTTTCACCTTGCGTGGAATGCCCTCATCTCATTCAAGTTGAGAATCTAATTTTGCCTAGAAGCCTTGCGTTCATAAATCACAATGGGTATAAGCTTTCATGTCCCTTACTCTTTAAATGGTATCACTATGACTATTGATGGTATGGGTTCATATGAACTAGCCTTTGTGTGTAAGTGGGAATTTCTTTTTGAGAAAGTGTCATTGGAGTTTGCCTGGTGCATTGTCCAATTTGTATCAACTTTTTGGTGCAATTGGTATCTGTTAAGAAACAATCCATATTTAAAGTAGCATGATCTCACGAGGAGTAGAGTTGGTTAATGGAGATGTTAAAATGAAGTGAGCACAGTCTTGGAAGCAACAACAATTGTGAAGAGCAAGCTGAAATGTATCATCATTGATTGGTATTTGCAACAACAACAATACCATGAGCAGTTTAATTGGTATCAATTTTTCCTTTTTAACTGATACAAAATATTTATTGGCATGAGAAGTATTCAACTAGCATCCATAAGGTGTCCAAGACTAGAGGCTCAAAGAAGTGATAGTATATGTTCAGGAGGATTAGATCACATATGCCCAATTTATGAAGAAACAACTACAATATTCCTTGAAGAGATTTCTGCAAAGAAAAATTCACATCAACAGCTAGACCTATTTCATTGATAGGGAGATGTGTTAGGAAGTTGATATTACGTGACAATTGGCAAGAGTGTTGGCATTAATGTCAAATAGACTAATATGATAGTCTGTGGTAGCAGATGTTGTCTTTCATGTACCCTATCCTAAATGAGATGGTAATTGGGCTAGAATTGATGTGCTTGTGATTGATGTGTTAAGATTAGGGGGAGTCCTATGGTTTGTGCAATATGTGGTAGAGAATCACCATAGTAGTAGGATTACTGGAGAATCCATAAAAATAAGACTATGGTGGTTTGAAGTCCTAGCCTTTGGAGGATATTCTTCCCAAAGAGATCAACTTAGATACTCTTGGAAGTCCAGAAATGGTCACCTGGACCAAAATTTATTGAATGCCGAAGTTAGGGTCTTAAAGTCCCAAGCAAGATGAATTTCAAGCCCTAGAGATTTCGAAACCTGAAAAATCGGAGCATGTCAGTAGTTCAAATATCGGAAGGGAGAATACTACAGCAAGAAAAAACTCAAAAGGTGAAATATCATAGGTCAGAAAATCATAACCTGATTCATTTTTAACCTTGGGACCACAGAACATGAGGAGATGAATTTCAGAAGGCCCAATATAAAAAGGCTCAGAGCATCGAGACTTAATATCGCAAGGACTTAGCAGGTCATATCGGAGGATAGAGAAGATGGCACAAGAAGGCATTTCAAAACCTCAGAGTTTTGTAAGTCCTTGTAATTTGAATTCTTTTGAAAGCACTAGGATTGCAGGAAATAAAGTTGACAAAGGAATTCATTAAAAACCAAAGGACAAAGAGACCCTTTCTCTCTCCTATGGTAGGAAACATGGCAACAAGTGATTAGACCTAAGGATCTAAAGTGGAAAATGACGTCGACATGATGTGGTTGTACTATTGTTATGCAACCAGCTCACAAAATAGAAGAAAATATAGATCAACGACTTCAAAATCAGCCTCTTAGAGGGGCCAACCTCCTTTACATTACACAAATTAACAATTATTGGATGATACAAATGACAAGACCTCCTTTCTATATATAGGAGTCTAAGGATTCACAATATAGTCAAAGATGACATAACAATAATACAACAATAACAATAGTGGGCTTCTATGGGGCATAATAATAACAATATGGGGATAACATGGGCACAAAAATAACAATAAGGGGATACAATGACAATAATAATAAGGGAATACACTAGTATTATAGGGACCTAACATGCCCCTCTCCTTCAGAAAAGTGTTGTCCTTAGTGCTTGAATAGTTTTGGATGCTTTTGTATAAAATTATCATCCTCCCATGTGGAATGTTTAGCGGGTAAGTTCTTCCACTTGATGAGATACTATGAAATTGATCGATTTCGTAGTTGTCGAGTTCTTCTTTCTGTCATTGCTTCAGGTTCCAATATGAGTTTTCCTTCCTCATCAAGTTCTGGCAATATTGTTTGAACTGAGATCTTGTCACCTATAACCTTCTTTAAGCATGAAACATGGAAAGCTGGGTGCACTCGGTAAGTTGTAGGAAGCTCCAATTTGTATGCCATAGTACCAATCTTTTGCAACACCTTATACGGACCATAATACTTTGGTGATAATTTATTATCCTTGTTAGCTTGATTTAGGGACATTTGTTTGTATGAAATAACCATTCACCTACATCAAAACTTCTTTCGTTGCAATGTTGATCTGCCTGTTGTTTCATTCTATTCTGCGCCAAAGTGAGGTTAACCTTTAGGAGTTGGAGAACTTTTTGTTGATGCTCGATGTGATCTTCCATTGCTTGAACCTTAGAATTTTCTCTTAAATATGATGTGATGGACAGTGGATGATATCCACAAAGTGCCATAAATGGGGTCATTTTTGCTGCAGTATGGAAGGAAGTGTTATACCACAATTTAGCCAGAGGCAACCATTTGACCCATTGTGTATGTTTATCAGATATAAAGCAACGAAGATATCCTTCCAAACATTTGTTCACTATCTCAGTTTTCCCATCAGATTGAGGATGATAAGATAATCTATGAGCTAACTGAGTACCCAGATAAGAAAATAATTATGTCCAAAAATTTCCAGTGAAAATGGGATCTCTATCGCTTACAATAATCTTTGGGGTTCCATGTAGCTTTTGAATTATTTCCATAAATGTAGTAACAATTGTATTGGCTTTAAAGGGATGAGATAATGCACAAAAGTGTGCATACTTGGTATGTCTATTAACTACCACCATGATTACACTCTTTCCTTCCAACTTGGGTAATCCTGTGATAAAATCCATTGAAACCTCCTCCCAACGTTGACTTGGAATGGATAAAGATTGTAATAGACCTGGGGTCTTAATTGTTTCAACTTTATTTTGTTGGAAAACCAAACATTCCGCCACAAAATTTTTAATATCAGATTTAAGGCCATCCGAAAACATTCCTTCTTAACCATGTGGTAAGTTCTTAAAATTCCTGAGTTCCCTCCTAAGGGAGAGGTATGCAATTCCATAAGAATCTTTTGTTTTAGTTGGGAATTCTTACAAAGGTATAGGTTATCTTTGTACCATAACAAATCTATTTTCTAGCTAAATGTATCAGATGTATTGGGGTCTTGTTGTAACTTTTGAATGAGTGCCCACACTTCTTCATCATTCTTCCATTCATCTCTTGCTTCATTTATCCAATCTGGTTGGATAATAGAAATGGCGCAAAACAATGCTTCCACATCCTCATCCTTTCTTGAGAGTGCATCTGCTACAACATTTTTCTTCCCTTTTTTGTAGATGATTTCAAAGTCATAACCCAACATCTTTGTGACCAATTTTTGTTGCTCTTCTAAAGATAATCTTTGTTCTAAAAAGTATTTAAGACTACCATGATTTTTTTTACCTTGAAGTGTCTTCCCATTAGGTAAGGTTTCCATTTCTTAAGTGCATGTAGTATTTCCAACATTTCCTTCTCATAAATAGTTTTTTGTAAATACTTTCCTTTGATCGGACGACTTTCGAAAGCAATGGGTCCTTCTTCTTGCATTAAAACAACACCAATTCCATTTCCTGAGGCATCACATTCCACAATAAAGGTTTTTGTGAAGTCTGGCATAGCTAAGACCGGTGCTTGGCACATTGCCTCTTTAAGATGTTCATAAGCTTTCGTTTCTTCTGGAGTCCAAGAAAATGCATCTTTCTTCAGTAATGTTGTTATAGGAGTTGATATTCTACCATAATTCTTAACAAACCTGCGATAATACCCTATCAACCCAAGAAATCCTCACAGATGCTTTATGGATGTGGGGATTTTCCATTCCTTAATGGCTTTAATTTTGCGAGGGTCTACCTTAACACCTTCATGAGATACAATATGACCCAAATATTACACCTCTTGTACCCCAAAGAAACATTTGGAGGTTTCTTCATATAATTGTTTCTCCTCCAATAGTTTCAACACTCTATCAACATGTTGAACATGATCCTTCCAAGACTTGTTGTAGATTAGTATATCATCAAAAAATACTAACACAAATTTTCTATGGAAGGGTTTGAAAATGGAATTCATCAAACCTTGAAATTTAGAAGGTGCATTGGTAAGGCCAAAAGGCATGACCAAAAATTCATAATGACCCTCATGAGTTCTAAATGTTATTTTCGGAATGTATTCAGTCTTTATTCTCATTTGATGATATCTTGAATGAAGGTCCAACTTGGTGAAGTAAATTTCTCCATACAATTCACTCAATAATTCATCAATGATAGGAATGGGAAATTTATCTTTAATACTGAGTTGGTTGAGCTCCCTATAATCTCGACACATGCGCCATGATCCATCCTTATTGCGGACCAATACTACTAGAGTAGAGAAATAACTTCGACTAGGTTGAATTATACCAGCCTCTAGCATTTTTGCAACCATACGTTCAATTTCACTCTTTTGGGCATAGGGGTATCCATAAGGCCTAATGTTTGGAGGAACACTTCCTGGAATCAAATGAATAGCATGATCATGATCACGAATAGGTGGGAGGCCTTTAGGAGTCTCAAATACCTTGGAATGATTGTCCAAGACTTTTTGGAGATCTGGAGAAATATATTATTTCGATGTGGGGACCTCTAGAGAACATAATTGTACAATTACACCATGTTGGTCTTTATTTAGAAGCTTTGACATGCCATTAGAGCTTATTGTCTTTCCCGGTTTCCCTGCGATACCCCTTAATTCAACTTCCTTTCCTTCTGAAAAAATTTCAAGAAAAGTTCTTGAAAAATAAAAGTTATCATACCCAAAGATTATAGCCATTGGACTCCTAGTACAACATCAGCACCACCCATTGGAATGGAAAGCATTGGACTATTCAAAACATATTCTCCCATGGATAGCTTGATATTATGGAACTTTCTAGAGAAATTTATGGTTCTTCCATTTGCAACCATAACTTGATACTCTAGTGCTAGATATAGGAAGCAATTCATTCCTTCGCTATCTTACAATGAATAAAATTATGGGTATTGCCTGAATCAATCAACACTATTACCTTTTCTTCTTGATATGTCCTTCTATATTGATAGTTTGAGTGGTTATTCTTGACAATGCATTACAAGATATGGTCACATTCATTTCTTCTTTATCTAGGCTTTGTTCCTGGTGTGTATCCTCTTATTTTGATGTTTCTTGTTCCTTTTCTTCTTCCTCTTCAAAATCTATGTAAAATAATTTCTTCTCAGCACACTTATGACCTTTAGTGTATTTTCTATCACAACTGTAACAAATCCCTTTTTCTATTTTTTCTTCCAATTGCTGTGGTGTCAACCTTGTAGGTTGTGGAAGGCTAGGAGCAACAACACTTCCATCTTTATAGTTGTGATTGGTAGGCTTCCTTGTTACCATAATTTTGCTTTCATTTTTTCTTAGCAACCTGAATGCCTTCTCCAATGAATCAATTTCCCAAAGGCGGACCTCATGTCATATGTTATCTTTTAATGTCTTGTTGTGCTATTCAAAAACCCCCCATTTTTTAACATAATAGATAATATTCTATTAATAAATGGGGACCCTTAAAACATCCTTCCAAAAAATCAATTTAGCATTTGGGCATTTTTCTTCTTAATTTTTTGAATAAAGCAAGATATTAAGACGAAACCCTTTGAAAAGCTAGCAAATGTTTGCCTTTTCGCACATCACACGATCAAGCATGTCAAAAGCTTTGCTAACAACCAAAACTAGTGAAAAGTGATCAAAAGGGATTACTGCGCTTAACCTCAAAACTATTAGGCTTTTTCATTTGTACTAAGTCTTAAGGAATTTCTTATTAAAATAAGGCATGCATCGCATATCACCACTTAGAAAGGGTGCACCTTCACAAAGTACCTTACCAAACATGCGATATTGCGAAATGCGATTGAAGCCTAGACCTGATTGCCAACTATGTTATAAAAAACACTCAAGTCCGTTGCGCAATAAAAGGGTCTTGACAAAGAAAATCCTATCCAATAAGCTATGCTTTGAAAAAAATAATGAACATCTCGCATTTCACATCCCGCAGAAACCAAAGGAATGTTAAAGAAAGTGCATAAATGTAATGTGATAATGTGATTTGTGATATTGCATTGCAATCGCAAAATCAACGCTTTCACAGTTAAAAAGCTCACCACCCTAAAAAAATTCGTTCCCGACTTACGATGCAAAACATTAATGAGCAAAAAAGCTAGGGATAAGGAACCATCAGTGGGCATTTAGTAAGGGTTAATGGAATTTACGTTTGAAAAGTTGTTCGACGTGATACAATATCTTCTCACTTGTGTTTAATAAAAACTCCTTTCTTGTCACCTTTTCAAAGTTATATGTATCATTCATTCTTATTTGTGTCTATTTGATAGCTTCTTCTTTGTTCCATTTTCAGGAAAAATACGCAGCAAGAATAGCTGGGAGCAATGGAAAAGAGGGGAAAGGAATTTGGGTCTGACAAATCAGAAATGACCCCTATATTCTATGATACTACGTGTAGCAGAGATGAAGGAACCTCAATGTGGGATGCCATGTATGATTTATTAGAAGAGGAGAAACCAAAACCTCTAGTAATAAGGTCACAACTGATGGTCATGTTTCCTTCGATGCCTCCATATTCAAGACAACATGATCCTTTCTGTACCACATAGCCATAAGACCAAAGATAATTCCATATAAATATATGGTCAAGTGGATAATTGATCAGGTGGATGTCTTGGACAGAGAATTCAAGAGTAGCAGGTAGGAGGTTATGGGGCCTTTTTCACCAGACAACTTGCGGCTTATGTACAATCTTCCAGAGCCATAGAAGCTCTACAATAAACAACTCCTCGAAAAATTCGTTAAGGAGAATGAAGACCCAGCAGATGTCACGTGGACCTGGACACAAAACGAAGGCAAGATCAAAAAGGATAAGACGAGCATGTATTCTATAGCATCTATTTCTCCCCCTCTTAGTTTTGCAGCAACCATGTTATGTAGAATGTTTAGCAAGCCCGATAATACCAAATTTTCCCGAAAATGGATGCCATTAATAAATGCAGCCGTAAACGCAACAATAATGAATTGGGCCCAAATTGTTTTTGATAATTTGGTGAAATCTATTATGGAGTAGAGGAGAAAGAGGAGTATCTCTTCAAGGGTTTACCCTCCATTTTTCATGAGTGCCTATGTAATGGACACAATCTGTTTTGGTTCCAATACCCGCTTCCTTTCCATATATATCATAAGAGTATGTGGGATTCTCAGTTTCACCCCCATTTTTACAAAATTTGTCATGGAGTTATGCTGCCTATCCATAAACAAGTCTACAACAGAAATGCCCCTAGGTTTTCTAGAGAAGCTGAAGTAGATATCCTACCTGTAGCCAGATGGTTTGGGGAGGAGACATTTACATATATCAGAGTATTTGGGAGCATTTCTTCACTGCATGTCCTCCCATACTATGTCCCCAACAAGTTAATGGCTAGAGAGATAACCTACCAAACAATAGGGGAGGGTGGGTTGAGCAAAGGATTGAAGGATCAGAAAAAGGCCATTTGCCCTACATTTCCATTGTAATGTGATGCATTTTCACTACACAATTTTGGGCATGCATGTAAAGAAGCAGAGATTATGAAGTCTCTGAAGCTACCTACATTCCCAGGAAGACAGTATGACCAAAATGGCACTGCCAAATACTTCACTACTATGGTGAAAGTGAAACCATTCACCCATGAGGAAGATGCATTCAATGACCTCTTCCTACAAAAAGAGACATTTTCAGAAGTGAAGCATATGGAAGCACTACATTCTTCCCCAGATGATCTTGAGGCCTTTCGTGAATATACAGAGAGGAGATTATTAACAGTCCCATTAGGCCTATTACAGATTGACCCAACAAGGGAGCCAACTCCCAGTGTAAGCTTAGAGGAAAGCTCTAAAGAAAATTCCAAAGAAAATTATGAAGTAGACTCCAAGGAGAAGTCTACTCCGGAGTCAAAGCACTCAGAGCAGTAGTCTCAAAATGGGGGCAGTAAAAACAAAGAGTCTGAAAGGGACACAGCTGAAACTACAAAGAAAGAAGCCGAGCAAACCTCGGTGAAGAAACAGGCTGAAATTCACTCTACTTCAACTCAGTCGGAAAAACCCCCAGTTATTGATTTAGAAAAAGAGTGGGAGAATTTTAATAAGAAGCTCCATACAGAAGAACAAACATCTAAGGTACAGACTCCATAGCACAGATCAACTAAAGAAATTACAGTGGAGAAAACTGTAGGCACTCAAGATGTGGAGCTCACTCCTGCCACCCCCACTTCTGAAATTATTTTGAGAATTGAGGAAATTCCTCCATTAGATGTGTTTTATATACCTACCCACAAAGTTTTCATCAAAAGGTGGAGGAAGAAAAGAAATGTATATGCTACAACTATTTCCACTCTCGAGAACGAACCAATGGACATTGTATGGAAATATTTGCCTGTGGACCATCTGAAAACCTTACAAGACTGTCACGATTTGTAAGAGCTTATGCCACGACAACTATTGATAAAGCGACAGGAGTCCAAATGTTGCTTAGAGAAAAGGAACATAAAATTCTGCCATTGGAACAACAATTAAAGGAGGAAAAATCTAACCAACAAGCAGAGTTGCAAGTAGCTAAGCTCCAACAGGAATTTGAACAGATGAAAATACAACATCAGACCAGCCTAGCAGAAAGAGATGTGTGGATACAAGCCATGATAGATAATTATAATGATAATCTGCAAATTGATATGTTTATAACATAAGCACTCAGCCCTAACTCCCAATTAATGCACCAAAAGGAAGTTCTATGCCAGAAAACCTCACAGATAAGTCCTTATTGCAAGATCAGTGATAAGCTAACAAGCCAAGTCGTCAACATGAGGCTTGAGAATGACGAAATCTCAATAATGATTTCTGACTTTATCACCTAGGAGGAATCAAAAGATGGGAGGAAGGCTGATTTTCCAAAACTAGAGGAATCACATAAGGAAATTCTATTTGCAGACTGGGATTCTCAGCTCAAGCAAGTAGAAAGGGCAACAACAGTCGTGGCAGTATTAGCAAACAACATCACTGAAGCCATCAATGAAAATTTACATGATGCCAACCTCGTTGCAGAATCTATACCAGGATTTCTTGCAAATTCCAAACAACTAGAGCATCAGTGGAAACAGAAGAAAAAGGAAAGGGAGGAGATGATCAGACAAATCAACAAGCTGAATTGGGAAGCATACTGGAAATAATTAGTCAAACCATACAGCCATTGGATGACCTTACGATGCCTAACCACCTTCTCACAAAAAATGGTGCTAGCACTAACGAACATTATATTTACTGGATAGTCGAAATCTGCGATCGGCCAATTGACACAGCTCAGACCAGTGACAAATATCTGCAATCTTAAGGATCAAATGCAAAGGAGTTAGTCACTTTTTTTTATTTCTATTTTAGTTTCATTTCGCATAATTTGAGGAAGGTCGTTTAAACCTACTCAGCTATTTTTTTGTAATAATATATTTTAGGACCTATAGTTTAGTATTTAGACCCCTCTCATGCATTTAGAGAGGGGTCCAGAAATTTTATCAGAAACATTCTTCAAAACATGCACTTTTGTACCTTTGAGGAGGTTCTGATGGAATGAATGTAACAGGATCTATTTTATTTTGAATATCTAGCATACTCTACTAAAATTGCACTTTTGTACTCTTAGATGATGTTGGATTTATTAGAATTAGGTCGATATTGCTAAAACACATGAGCAGAAATTATCATACATGGTACTTTTATCTTGTGATTTTGTTTTATTTATGTATCAGACAATAACTTTTATTCAAATTGTTTAAGGTATGAAAGTTTGAATTTCGGTTAGCATTATTGCACTTTTGTATGGTGTTGGCTTAAACCTTATGTTGAATACATGAATGATTCTATATGGATATATATTTCACAATCGTTTTGGCTAACTATTTATCCAAAACAATTATTGTTAAACGATTTCACTTCTTACTGCAGTTGAATAATATTTATTACCAATTGTTATAGGACATTATTGTAGATCGCATACTTCACTTTATTCCCGAACATAGTTATAGTTTAATAATGTTTAAAATAGGATATATGCATGTGTTTAATAGTTTAGATTAGATTACACTTAGCTTAATCATTCCCCCGTTACATCATATATCACCCCATCAACACTATCAAAATCTCTTTTGGGAAACTGGTCCCATTATCCCCAGTCGGAGCCACTACACCAAACGGAAAAGGAGTTGCTAACCAAGGTCTGGACTGGGTGGTTTTCCCCCATGTTGTAGCAATGATTTTTGAGGCTTCAACATGTCCCTATGAACACATCAATCTTATGCTCCTCTAGAATATCTTTTACCCTTATATTCAATTTTTGTAAGTCCTCAATGTGCTTCACCATTGAACCTTTTTGTTTTAGATTCATCAATTGGCTAAAAAAGGTGTTTCTTTTTGTATCCTCATAATGTGCTATCATTTCTTCCATAAAAATTGCCCAAGTGACAATTTGTTTACGAGATCAAAGCCATAGATACCATACAAACTGATTGGGTTCCAGATATAAAGTCGCAATGCGTACCTTTTGTGTGTTTTGCACATTATGGAGATCGAAATATTGCTCCGTATGTAGTACCCATGTTACAAGATCCTTTCCATCAAACTTCCTCATATCGATCTTTGGAACAAGTGCGTCTTCAATCCAACATTAGAGTCTATGAAATCATGATTAACATTTCTTTTGTTCTCATCATGAGTTTCCTCTACTACCTTTTCACCATTAGGAAGCATTTATTGTAGAAACTTTGCCAAACCTCCTTTCAAATCTTCCATGTATTTCTTCAAATATTCAATCTTTACTTCTAAACCATCCATCTTAGCTTCCACGCCATTCTTTAAACCATCCATCTTAGCTTCCACACCTTTCTTTAAACCATCCATCTTAGCTTGTGCTACTTTTTGTGAGAGTGAAATTTGTTGCACTTGGTCTCATAATTTTGATATATGATGTTTCATTTCTTCCTCTTCTTCATGAGTCGTGCTAGAGATTTCGAGTTTTATTTCTTCTTGGCATCAATTAATCATAATGATACTTCACTATGTCCTTTGAATTCCTTCAAACTAATTTTTCAAACCAAACTTATGAAATTTTTTAAAAAGACTACACACTTACTTTTGGCTTTCTAGGAGCTTGATATTGAATATGTTTTATCTCTGTAATTTTGGATCTACAAGGTCTAAACTTTTTTCCTGTGGTAGCCCTCTCAGTCATCGTTCCAACCTTGTAAGTCTGATCAAGATTGGATTATCCAAGAAAGCGTTATTCCAAATCTCCCACAATTACCTTATTATAGATTGGTTCAGTAGAGAGAACTTGTAAGAAGTTCCACGTGTCATTGTTTCGACCTTCGAACTTGAACTGATACACAGAAAACTATTATTCATCCTCTTTTTGTACCATTTTACAAAATTTCAATCTAAGGCTCAAAGAGAAATTTATGACGATTTTCCCCAGGTCACCTATTTGAGATATAATTTGGGAACCTGCAAAAACCCTAACTTCCTTGGACCATATATCTGAAAATATAGCGAGACAAGGTCTGGAATTCGTACTCGAGCTTCATAAATCATTAGTATCAATTGATTTCTAATTTTAGCTTCTAAAACGTTGTAGAATAAAAGTTATAGTGAAAATTCCACGACGATCTATTTGAAGTAGTGAAACCCTAGAATCAAAAGCTCTAATACCAATTGTTAGTCAAGCAACTCACAAAATAGAAGAAAAGATAGATCAACAACTTCAAAATCAGTCTCTTTGAGGGAGAAACCTCCTTTACATTACACAAATGAACAATTCTTGGATGATACAAATGACAATACCTCCTTTCTATATATAGGAGTCTAAGGGGTCACAATATAGTCAGAGCCGACATAAAAATAATACAACAATAAGAGTGGTTGGATTCTATGGGGCACAATAATAACAATACGGGGACAACATGGGCACAACAATAACAATAAGGGGATACAATGAAAATAATAATAATGGAATACACTAGTATTATAGGGACCTAACAACTATGGACATGTGGTAGTTAGATTTGGAAAAATTGGGTGGCATAATAGGGAAAATCCAGGTGACACGTATCACCAATAAGGAGATGCCATGTGGAGTTGATGACATCAACATGATGTCATCTCAGAGGTCATAACTTCCGAGGTTGGAGTTTTTTCAACTCCCTCATAGTTGCATCTAAAGAAAAGTTCTAATACTAAGGGCTCCAATGTCGTGTTGGCACTTGGTCATGGAGTTCAAAGAACCGAGGGTGAGGAACAGGTCTAGCACCCAAGTGCTATGAGTATTTCAAAGGTTGAAATTTTAGAACTCCTTCGAAATTGAATTAAGAGGAATTCTCAATATAGGGAGCTCTGATGTGCTAACACATGGTCATAAAAGCCAAATAACCAATGGCGTAGTGCTAGAATACAAGGAGATATGCCCCCAAGATGTCCTAAAGTGATTAGCACCTAAATGTTATGTCGTTGGTCATGGCACCTGGTCTTATGGTGAAAATGTGATAAGGGGATAAGGGGATAAGTAGAAGGGGCTACAGGCCAATCAGAACCTCGTGATTTTGTAACATCTCTTTTAATAAAAGTTACGAATGTTGAATCCCTAAAATTGCATCACTAGTCGGGTATGAAACCACTGGTCATGGGCAATGATCCTATGGAGGGGAAACATGAAAATGGGCTAATCAAGAAGGACCTAAACACATCAGAATATTGTAATATAATAACATTGTTTTACTAAAAGTTACGATGAGTGGAGCTCTGATAGTGCAGTGAAAATTATTTAAAGGATGAATGGGTTGACAGTTGAATAAACGAGTGTTGGAGAGTTGGTCATAGAATTAATGGCGACTGCAGAGATCATTTTTTCAAGACAAAATGGACCACGATTTTGCAGGGAAGAGTGTTGGGATTGCCTTAAGCTGAGAAATATAACTCTGATCTTCATGTGCACATGTCATAAATTAAATGAAGAACATAGAAGGCATGTCGAAGTATAGTCAACCTCTTTGAAGCCATGAATAAGCATGGAGAGCATCGGCGACAAGAGATTTGTTCACAGAGAGGATAGTGTCTAGTTGAAGTGTGAAAGTGAACTGATAATTAATTCTCAATATGGATAAACACTCAGGTGCCCATTCTCAATGGTTATGGAAGCAACAATGGCCAAGTTAGATGCAACAATAAAATGAAGAGTTCATGCATAGCTACACTCAGCTAGTGTTGATACAGGACTATAGAGGCAACATCGACCAATGTGAAGCAGAGGAACAAAACAGAGGAGCACAATTGAGAAAAATAGGGGAATACAACATTTTTGAGAGAGAAGTGAGGACAATTATGTGTGTTGGTGCACTATTATGTGAGGCTGAGTGAGCCAATTTTGCAGACAAAGGTCGGAGAGTGCCTATGTAGAGGAGAGACCATGAGAGATTCAATGTTGTGAGAGAAAGGCCGAAGAGCCTGTGTTGCGGTGTAAGAGGGGGAGAGAGCATGTGGAATAGAAGGCCTAAATTTGAGTGTATGTTGATGAAGGGAATATAACATAGTGTTGCATGGGCTATGATGAGTGACTGTTGTTTAGCAGATCAGTGGTCTACTGTAGAGTGAGAAGAGTGACCAGAGAATAGAGTTGACATCACGCAGAGTGGCTACCATGGGTAGAGAAAATTGAGTTCCTTATTGAGTGTGGGTTGGAGCCAACATACAGGAAGTTGGTGCTTCCATCTCTAGTGGGTGTTTAAGAACGATTTGAGGTTGTTGCTTGCATAAATCCAAGGAGCTACAAGTTGGTGGTTGCAACAAATCTGTGAAGTTGGTGCTTCACATGGTACTTCTAGTAAGATGGACATGTGTCTACAAAAGGAGAGATTTGGTGC
Organism: Pinus tabuliformis; assembly: GCA_031772625.1. NCBI lineage: Eukaryota > Viridiplantae > Streptophyta > Pinopsida > Pinales > Pinaceae > Pinus > Pinus tabuliformis. Next base: position 802,594,400 of record CM062815.1, on the reverse strand, counting down.
TTCCTGCTAGTGGGTGCTAGAAAACAAACAAAGGGAGTTGTTTCTTCCAATGAGTGGTGGCTCACAAATAGATTGATGCAATAGAGTAGGTGCTCTTATTTTACATCAATAACAACAATAAGCATTGGTGGTTTTTTCCTGAAAGGGTTTCCATGTAAAACCTTAGTGTATCATGTGTTTTTCGCTCATGATGTGTATGTTGTATGGGGTGATATGGCTGCTGATATGGTTTTTTAATGGTTTCTCACATACAATGGATGTTAAGTTTGAATGAATAAATATAAATGCCCATAAAGTTAAAATTATCTTAATGTTGATTCACCCCCCTCTTAGTATTAACATTGTTTCCAACAGGGGTTGCCTCATACCCCTTGGTCCCTAAGTGATGTGACCAAGGGTGAGAAAAAATCCAAGTTCATTTTGGTTAGTCATAATAAAAAGCATTCAAGGATTTAAAACATCACCTTTTTTAATCACCAATATTCATACTAACAGACATACAAAATCCCTTTAAGACTGATAAAGATGCTTAAAGTTTTATTGTCAATGTATTCCTCACATGACATAGACATTTGATGGACTATTACAATGATATGATCTCTAATATGGTTCACAAGTACCCCACCCATGAAAAGGAGATGTACTCATTTGTAGGTCTATTTCCAATAGAAACATTACCTTTTAGGGAAGGAGATGACCATCAATGCTAATCACAAGCCCTTTCTAGTTTATGCAAAAAGATGAAAAGTTATAAAATGGCCACCATAAAAAGTGGTAAATGTACCTACAACAATTCCATATAAACATAAAATATAGAAAGGAAAATGAAAAACATATTATGGACTACCTCAATTGACCTACAGTTTTAAAAAGAATGAATCGTAGGTAACTATTTTTTCACGGATCTTAACTATTGATCTATTGAAAGGAGCGATGGCAGGTGTATGCGAGCTTAGGGTTTCAGCAGGTCCATATGTCGCCGCCGCCACCCCCACAGTTTTGTTGGATGCAGGATCGGACTGGAACCTGGCTGTGGGACTCATAGCGCTTGATGATACACGCAAGACTTGGCCCAGATCCATCAACGGAAAGGAGCAACAGGTTTCGAACCAAAACAAACAGATATTTGAGGGTTCTCCTCCTTTCTTGGCACGACACGTTTGCCTCAGGGCGACTCTAGGCACCCCTCCACATGGTCTGGGGTTTTATGCTTTAGATCTACTGACCCTCACACAGTATCAGATTGATACGGACTCCATTGCGGGTGACTTACCCTGGATAGGTAGCACTGTCTGTGCCAATGGGAAAGAGAGCAGAACGCATATCCCTTTGGCCCTTCTGGGAACTCTGCGGGCCCGATCCACCGCACTACGACTGCTTCTAAATGATCTGGGTGAAGACCAACGGTGGGGCGGGAAACTGGAGCTGGTACTCCATTGGTTTGAGGATCCTCTGACCTCGGGGGCGCAGTTCTGGGAGACGGCCTTTTGGACAGGGGAAAAATCAAGTCTCAAGACTCCCTCTTGTCGAGAGATACAAGGTCCCCAGTATCCTTCACTCATCAGATGCCCTGATCTGGGAAACGGCACACCAGATCGGACCAATCTTTATAGATCCGGAGTGGAACGATCAGTTCTGGCCAGATCTAGGCAAAAGATAGATGGAAGCCAGCCAGATCCAGAACACAAACCAGTAAAATGGGACCTGATCAAGGCAGACAAAGCGGATCTGAAGCAAATATTTATTAGATCAACAGGAGGGAAACACGTTTGTATGCAGATCTGGGAATGGATGACTGTATTGGAATTAAAAAAAGAGATCCAGGACAAACTGGGTCTTCCAGCTGCATTACAAAATCTATTATTTTCAGGGCTATGCATGCAGGATCAACACACACTCCAGCATTACAAGGTTGCAAAGGACTCAACTATTATCCTCACTCACCGACTGCGAGGAGGATCTAAGGGAGCTACCTCAAAACCTCCAGGCACCTATCGCGATGCAGCCAAAGGGAAAGAACCTCCAGTGGGGAAAGATTCTACAGCTGTTAATGCACCTCCAGGGCAATATATCGTGGATCAAACGCCAGAGAGTCCCTCCATCTCTCTGGATTTACCAGAGGTAAAGTACATATTCTCAGATCTTAAAAAAAACGCTGTTATTTGCAGATTTAACGGTTTTTGGCCTAAAACAGATGCATTATACCAATGGATCCACACGGTCTGGACAAAAAACTGCCAAATTCACCTGTGCTCTAAAGGTTTTTTCATAGTAACTTTTCTCGCAGAGGAAGACAGGGAAAAAATTCTCAATGAAGGGCCATGGTTCTGGGGCAGTGCGGGACTGTTTGTTACCCCATGGTTCCCGGAGTTTGATCCAAATACTATGGTGGTCTCAAGGATGCCAGTATGGGTAAGGTTGCATAACCTCCCAATACATTTTTGGCACTCCAAGGCCCTATTAGCCATAGGGAATACCCTTGGAAGAACATTAAAGATTGATACAGAAAGACACATAAAGGGAATTTTTACTTTTGCTAGAATATGTGTTGAGGTAGATCTCAGCCAAGGTTTACCTGAAAGCATCATTCTGAATTTCAACAACTCACAGTGGAAACAATCTCTGGACTATGAGAATACAGCTTTCAGATGCAGGGGATGCCAACAAACAGGTCACCTGTACAACGCATGCAAAAGTCTCAATAAGATCAAGCCACAACAAAGGAAGCCCAAAGGATGGCAGAATATAAATGATGGGTTAAAGAAGAGATCCTCCGGAAAGAAAGCCCCAACGACATCAGAAGGTGCAGAATCAGAAACAGAAGAGGATGATACCATCATAGAGGAAGCTGAAACAGGGAATCAGAAGGATAATATATCAGACAACAAGGCCCCACAGTTACATCCAAATCAGGCAGAGAAGTTAAACGATGACCAGAATATGGGAGGGATAAAACGGCACCACCATTCAGACACATCAGATTCAGACAAGGAATCAGGCCTGCAGAAACCTGAAACACAGCTAGTCATAGCTTCGACCGAGCCCACCCAAGGAGAGTGGCGCAAGGTCGAAAAGAAAAAAGGAAGAAAAACCTGAAGCTTATATTCAGGTTTCTTCTTGCTTACTTGCTTTCTATTCTTTTTCCTCTTCTCTCTCTCAATTTTTCTTCTCTTTCTATGCACGTTGTCTTTTAACGTTGCATCGGGTGCCTCGGCACTGGAGCCCTTTGGGCAGCTTATGGAAATGCATCACGCATCTGCAATTGTAACTTTTCATTTTTTAATAAAAATTTATTGATTTTTTCTTCGGAAAAAAAAATTGACCTACAGTTTTTGTGCCAATTGTAGTGCTCAACTCTTGTGGAGAAACACTTCTATATGGTCCCAATTGTATGATAATGACACTAACTTTGTTATTACCTACTAAACGATGGCCATAGGAAACTAGTCCCAGAGTTTCATCTCTATGATGAACATTTTTTCCATATGGACCATCTATGTTTTCCTTCAAGTAAGCATGATAAATTTACGTGTAAAGTGAATTATAGTTGGATGGTAAGTCACTTTAACATGGAGAATACAATGACAATGATGAAAAAGTACTTATATTGTCCAAATCTATAGTAATGTGTCAACTAATTTATTACATCATTCAATACCTATGTCATCACCAAACCTTTCCATCAAGAGTAAAGGATTGTATACTCTTCCACCTACACTAAGCAGACTCTAGGATTTCATCTACACTGACTACATGTCTATCCTACCTTGAACCAAGGGTAGAAATGGATATTATTAAAGCCCCAGCGCTCATATTTTAAGGCCCTAATAATAATTCAAGTATTAATGTATTTGTTGTGGTTAGGTAAGTCTAGTGGTAGGTTATATCATGTCACTTTATCTCCCATTTATAATAAAGGAGATTCATTTGTGTAGGCATAATATCATGTCTTGGCATTAGAATCATTGTAAAAGGAGGTCCCCCCCTTGAATTTTAATGTATTCATTGGTTTCTTATCATTTTAAAGACATTTTGTTCATAATGTTTTGTATTAGAACTATGATCCTAGGATTTTTCCTCTTTAATCAAGACATCTTTGGATTTTGACTATAACCTTTCTTTTGCGAAGTTTTAGATACTTAATGTTTTGGAGACTGAAACAAAATATCAGTGTTAGTGGTAAAAATTGCAAGTTTGAGTTAGCTATAATGTTGGATATATAGTCTAGGAAGAAGGGTTTGTGCCTAATCATGAAATCATATTTGAAAGATTCATGTTGGAATTCTCACTATAACTTTCTTCTAGTGAAGTTTTATACTCTAGAACTTTTAAAATATTTAGATGTCATAACAAATTACATGTCAAAAAAATCCATATTTTCACTCATTATAGTTTATGACATATATCTAGTGGAAGTTAGGGTTTCTTTTACTAGTTATTTTCTCGTGATTTAAAAATATTTTTTTGTGGGGTTAGCAAGTTCACTAAAAAATAAAATTAGAGATGTGACAATGTTTTGTTGTTTAGTGGGTAAAACCATGGTTAGGGAAGAATACATGAAGGAACTCCACATGGTTTCACCTAGTTGGTTATAGTGGTTCCAAAGTGGTATTAAACTTTAAATTCTATGGTTTCCACATTAAGAACAACACAGGTGGAGACCACTTGTTAGGTAATTTAATTGACCTTAAATTACTTCATTAATTGTCAACCAAGGTTCACGTACTTATGAAGTGTATGTGCAACATATATGCTAGGAACTCTATCTTTGGATGAAATTGATCTAGGTAGGGATAAATATTAGACGAGATAAAAGAGTTGCCACACACATGTTCTTTCCATTAAAGCTACATCAAAACCAAATGACAAACTGTATTGAAAATTAATCTATAAATTGAAATCTCAATTTATTCTAATTGCAAAATTGAAAATCTACTTGTAATTGCATAAAGGAAATATTAATTCTAATTTCAAAAAAGAGATCCTAATACTAATTTTTAGAATTGAAAGTTTAATACCACTTTGCAAAAGGAAATCTTAACACTATTTTCAGAAAAGGAAATTATAACTCTAAATTACAAAAAGAAACCTTAATTCTAATTGCTTGGAGAAGGAAAGTAATTCGAATGAAATGTAGCTTCAAGAGATTACTAATGTGTGCTAATAACTATGAAAAATCATCTACTCATTATCCACAAAATTTAACTAAGTCGTAAAACTAAATTGATTGAATAAAATACATTCTCGAAATAAATCATTTTTCTTTTCTTTTTATGAGCACTCTAGAAATAAAACAATAGGCGATTAGAAAATAACTAAAATGTAACTATTTGTATTGACAGAGAGAAAAAAAAATATGAAATTTCTAATTAGATGCAAAATATCTATGATAAATTTCAATGTAAATAGAAACTAACTATCCTTACAACTCTCCAGCAGGCCCTCCCATGAGTGTAAGTTCGTCAATGATCAAATGATTGCTCAACCACGTGTCAGAAAAGAGAAATATAGTATTATATTAATCTACACAATTTTCTAAAGCAAATCTTGCAAATACTAAAATAAACAATGACTAACTGTGTTTTTGGTCTTGCCCCATGACTTTTATACAATTCTTTATCAAACTGATCTAAGAATCCTATGTCGATAGGTAATTAAACTAGTTTTCCATCTAAGAAGTAAACTTAGGTTAAAATTCTATCTCCTCGTGATTTGCTACTGGAACAAAAAATCATGAGGGATTCTTCTCAAACATGTCTTCTTGATCGAATCATCTCCACGCTCACTTGATCTCGCCATGATCCCCTACCGAACTTTGCATGACTACTGAAACGTCATAGTGAGAGTTTGACTTTTGATTTGACTTTTAGATCTTTCGATCTCTGTATCTTTCTAGATCATGCCAATAGCTGGAAATCCACGTGCAAAACATTTTTCATCTACAAGTACCTTTCATTACTTCATTGGTGCATTAAAACATGTCTAACCGTGGAGATTTTGCAAAATTTGATATTAGCTATAGAATGAGAAAGATTATGTAGTTGTAGATATGTTTTAATTATATTTCACAAAGAAAAAATAGATTCTGAAACATGGATGATTAATACCTTGTATATGCTTGAGTAAGTATGTGATGACCTTTATTAGGTTGACACTGTAACAAGATTGTCACAAAAAGGTAAAGGTGAGGGAAAAAGGGTAGTCAAAAAGAGAAAAATTTTGGACTTCAACATTCCCCCACACCAAAGCTCTTCCATGTCCTCATGCATCAAAAATTCAAAATTGGTTAGTGCTTTCCTTTATTCTTTTTTATGTTGAAGATTTCCCTTGGTTTCTTCATCAGGATTTTACTCAACAATCCCCTGATTCTGCTTTTGAGGAATCTATTGTTCACTTTGAGCTTCTTGTTTTTCTTTTACTAGTGGCATAGATGCAAAATTATATTATCATTCTAAGTCCTTAAGATTTCATTTTGTAACTTTGCTACTTCTAGTTTCTGTATAAGGTGTTTATTAAGGATTTCTAACTCATATATATTTTGCTTCAGAGCATCCTCAATTCTATGTTCTTTTTCAGGAGTATGATCTGATAAAGGAGTTTCATTAAATGCATTCTCTTGATTCTGAGAGGAGAATTTTACCTTTTGTTGCATTCTTTGTTCCAAAGATTCCACATAGTTATATATTTGTTGTTGTACAATATCAATGTTGGGTGTTTTCCTTGTTGGGCTCAATGTTTGAGGCAATGTCCTGTATCCTTCTTCTTTGAGATTGACTAGTTCTGGAGATTGTACATTTGAGAGTTTGGAAATTCTTTTGCTTCTTCTCAGTTTCATTCTTGATTCTTCAATGTTCTGGATTTTCTTCCTTTTGTTGGTTTGTTCCTATTTCTTTTTCTCTGGTTCTTCATTTTCTTCAAGAAATTAAGTATTTAGGTTGTCTTTCTTTCTTCTAACGATTCTTTTTTTCATTTTCTTGTTTATATTTTTCCAAATACTAAGAGAGATGAGTTTCATCTTCAAGTGGGTTTTCTGGTGCCTCTGTTTTATTCCGCACTGAATTCTCCTTTTCATTTTCTTCTTCAGGGTTAAGGTTTGTAAATGACCTACATCGACTTATTTTAATCATTTTACATCTTTCTTCGTCCTGAGCTTCTACAAAGTGGTTGCGGAATATAAAATGTTTCCAATTATTTCCCTTGGCTTCTAAGTGTGCTTATGTGAGGATTCTAATAATTCCATGATGATAAAGGGCATTATCAAGGGATTTCGATTCTCTTTCCACACTAGAGGCCATATTTATAAGACTACAAAGAAATAAATAGGGAAAACTGATTTCATTTCCATCAATAAAATGTGTTAGAAGTCGATAATGATAGAATAACATGATTCTCAACCTTCCTTCATAAGTTAATTTTTTATTAATAACCAACAGTAAATTCCTCCATTTCCCTTTTAGTGTTGTGACCAGAATTCCTTTTTTAAAGATAGAAATGTCCATAACTGTATCTCTAAGGAATTTTGCCCAGTGTCTCTCTTTTATTTTTCTATTCTTAAACCAACTCTTTCCATTTTTGGGAAATTATGTAGCTTCTGCCATCATGGACTTTGTCAATATAGGCTTAATGTTGCCAATTTTTGCCTCGACCCCATAAAAAGCCTAAGAAAAAAATTTAGTCACTTTTATCTCATGCACATCATCTTTTCCAAATAACTTGAGCCACCCTACTTGCTGAAACCATTCTCTGACTCGCGAGTATGCTTGAAGGAACTTGACTCCATGATGATGAGTCTAGTTGCAGACTCGAAACGTCGACTTCTAAACATGAACACTGTGGAAAATCCGAACTCCTTTCAAAAATCACACCACAGTAATTTACAAACTAAAATTGACTCCATTACGTTTTGATCAGACTATGATACCCATGGTGGAGAGAAGTATCAGTCCTGGACTATTTCTTTTTTACAGAGGTGATGAAGGATTCACAAGAAGGAGGTGAACAAACTAAATGGAGAGGGTTATGGAATGGAGTGAAATGGAATGAAATTGAGTAGAATGATAATGGATTGGGGTCCTCGTGGGGTATTTGACTTATGATAGGACTAAACTTTTTCGCACGATTTTCGACAATTTTTTAGATCTTCTTTCATAAGATCGATAAGATGTATGCAATTTCAAATAGATTTTATGTGCTAGGTTAAGTAATGATTGTGGAATGATGTTGTAACAGTTATGATAATGAGACATAATTTTTAGGAATTTCATAAGGTCTTAATAACCCAAGTTTTTAATGAAATCATCGAATGAATTAAAATATAATGATCTTATATGAAAATAATTCAACATCCTACAAACCTCGTTATGATATTCCTTTGTTGTGGATTCTCTGAATGTGAAGTGTTGATTTCGTTCTAACTGTATAAATAAACTCAATTGAGGAATTGAAAGTTATCTGTTTAATGACATTAATTTTGTTGTTTCCTATTCCTTTAGATTTGTTGTTTGATCAAAGGAAGGTTTTTTTATTGCTACTAATTCTTTTGATGATCATTGAAGAAGGATAGTCTTCAGAAGTGTTGCTTACCACCAGTAAATTTATTAAAAAAAGAGGTGTAAAAATAAAATAGGGAAAAGACAAGGGAATTATGAAAATGTAAACCGCCAAGAACTCTTGGTCTTCAGTTAAGATGTTTTGTATAAGCATGCCAACATTGTTGGTTTTCATGATTATATGTGTGTGTGTGTGTCTGTGTCTGTGTATTTTTCTATTATTATTTTTTTTTAGATGAGAAAAAGAATTACAATGGAGTTGGAGAATGAGGAGAATGATCTCCTTTCTTAACCAACTTGAATTCAAAATTTTCTTGCAAATATTTGACAAACTCTTACTTTCTTAGTGGTTATGATAAAATCTTAATCTATGACCATTAACAAGGAAGGTAACTTGTTCATCATCAATAGTTTTAATATTGACTGCTCCATTTTCGTAAAAAATATCTATCTCATAAGGATCAATCCAATGAGTTCAAAACTTTCCTTGAAAATATTTGAATCAAGAATAAAAAAGAAAAGCTCAATCACTTGGCTTGAATGTTTTAGTTTTGATAAATCTGTTATGCCATCTTGATCTTTGTTTCTAAGCTATTTTGTTTCTTTTAATAACATCTTATAAGATCTCATGTAGCTCATTCAATTGTGCTTCTCTTTATTTCTAAGCTTCTGATAGATCAAGGCCCAATTTAGCAATTGTTCTAAAATTCTTCACTTGGAACTCAATTGGAAGAAAAACTTGCTTCTTATAGAAAAGCCCCCAAGGAGTATGTCCACTTGTATTCCTCCATGTGGTTCAATATGCCCATAGTGTTTATGGAAGATTTTCTTCCCAATCTTTCCTATGCAAATGCACAATATCAGGTAGAATTTCTTCAAGTACCTTGTTGGTGGATTCCACTTGTCCATTCCCTTGTGGATCATATGGAGTAGACTTTCGATGCTTGATTTTGTATTGCTCCATGATATTTTACACCATCTTGGATGTGAATTAGGTACCTTGATCTGTTACAGTTTCTCTCGGAACACAAAAACGAGTAAAAATATTCTCAAAAAGAAATGTAACTACAACATTTTTAGTTGCAAATAAAATAGGTTTATCTTCTACCCATTTTGTAACATATCTATACAAAAAAGTATATACCTTTTCTATTTAGATGGAGGATTTATTGGCCCAACAAAATCTAGAGCCCATTTTTCAAAAGGCTCTACAAGTACCTGTGGTTGTAGAGGCATTTCATCTGATGGAATATGCTTCCCCATTCTTTGACAACTATCACATCTTTTGACATATTCTTTGGCATCCTTAAAAATAGATGGCCAATAAGGATCTTGTAGGAAGTTATTTTGACAGTAAAGTGTCCTCCACATGGCTCATCTTGACAAGCTTTCAAGATTTCTAGTACCTCATCTTCTCGAGCACACCTTCAGATGATCAAATCAGGTCCAGTTTTGTACAACTCTCGATATATCCAAGGATAAGGTGTAATAGTTTTGATAACATTTTGCTATAGTTATGGAGATAATTTTCCTGTAGTTAAATAATTGGCAATATCTGCAAACCAAGGTGTTTTAGTGGATATTGCAAAACAATATTCATCGAGGAAACTATCTTTTACAAGAACATCATCATTATTATTCTACATTCTAGAAAGAAAATCAGAAAATTTATTTTCTTTTTCTAGCCTATCAAAAATAGTGATGTTGAATTATTGTAATAATATGTTATGAAACTAGCTCAAGAAAAGATAGAAAAGATAGATCAACGCCTTAGAATTCAGCCTCTTCGATGGGGCAACCTCCTTTACATTACATAAATGAACAATTCTTGGATGATTCAAATGACAAAACCTCCTTTCTATATATAGGAGTCTATGGAGTCACAATATAATCCAGCCGACCTAACAATAATAATATAAAGCCACAAAAATAACAATAGAGGGATTCTATGGGCACATTAATAACAATATGGGGGTAATGGGGGCACAACAATATAAATAAGGGGTATAATTACAATAGTAATGGGGTAATCACTAGTATTATAGGGACCCAACATGCCCCTCTCCTTCAAAAAAGTGTTGTCCTCAACGCTTGAGTAGTTCAGGATACTTCTGCATAAAATTCTCATCCTCCCATGTGGAATCTTCAGCGGATAAGTTCTTCCACTTGATAAGGTACTCTGAAATTGATCGATTTTGTAGCTGTCGAGTTCTTGTTTCTATAACTGCTTCCGGTTCCAATATAATTTTTCCTTCCTCGTCAAGTTCTGGCAATATTGTTTGAACTGGGAGCTTGTCGCCTATAACCTTCTTTAAGCATGAAACATGGAAAACTGGGTGCAATCGAGAAGCTGCAGGAAGCTCCAATTTGTATGCCATAGTACCAATATTTTGCAACAGGACCCAACATAATAACAACCATCTTGTAATTCTACCATTAGTAATTGATTTTTTCATTAAATATCTAATAGCAGAATGATCTGTATGAATGAAAGTTTCATAACCAGTGATATAATGTTAGGCCCCTATACTACTAGTGTAACCCCTTATTGTTATTAGTATAACCCAATTATTATATTGATGTACCCATGTAGTGCCCATATTGTTACTATTGTGCCCCATAGAAGCCCACTATTGTTATTATTGTGCCCTTACATTATTATTGCTATGTCGGCTCTGATTATGTTATAACCCCTTAGACTCTTATATATATAAAGGAGGTCTTTTCATTTGTATCATCCAAGAATTGTTCATTTATGTAATGTAAAGGAGGTTGCCCCCTCGAAGAAGCTAAATTCTAAGGCGTTGATCTATCTTTTCTATCTTTTCTTGAGCTGGTTCCATAACATTTGGTATCAGAGCTTTGGATTCTAGGGTTTCGCTGCTCCAAACAGGTCATCGTGGCATTGTCACTATAACTTTTTTTCTGTGACGTTTCAGAAGTCGCAATAAAAACCCATTTCAGAAGAAATCACGCTGAACCTTGGGTTTGAATTTCAGAGCTTTTTGCGTGATATTTTCGGAGGTATGATCTGAGGAAGTTGGTCTTTTTGCAGACTCTTGAATTACATTCAAAACAGGTGACCTGGGGAAAATCCTCATAACTTTCTCTCTGGGGATCGGATTGAAATTTCGTAAGAAGGTACAGAAAGCGGACATAATATAGTTTTGTTTATGCATTTTTTAGATCCAAAGGTTGAAATATTGAGACGTGGAACTTCATACAATTTCGCTCTTCTGGAAAGGTCTATAATCAGGTCATCTTGGGAAATTGTGCATAACTCTTTCTTAGAGAATCCAATTTGGATCAGACTGGTGGCATTGGAAAGAGGACACAGAGGGCTACTACAGTTCACAATTTCAAAACTTAAAGATCTGAAAGTACAGAGTTACAATCGTTTCAAGGTCGAGCTCCTAAAATCAAGAAAAAGTAAGATGAGGAAGTTTGATGGCAAGGATCCGGTAAATTGGATACTTCAGATGGAGCAATATTTTGATCTACATGGTGTACAACTATTACAAAAGGTATGTATTGCATCTTCATATTTAGAACCAGATCAAGTTTTATGGTATGAAGGGCTTTGTTCGCGTAAAAAACTTGTTACGTGGTCAATTTTCATGGAGGAAATGATAGCACATTATGAGGATACAAAGAGCAACACCTTCTTTAGAGCAACACCACAACAATTGGAAAGAGTAAAAGGGCTTTCTGACATAATGGAAAGCAAAGTTATGGAAACCAGGAAGCATACCCCTCACAACTATAAAGATGGAAGCGTTGTTTCTCCCAGCCTTCCACAACCTACAAGGGTTACACCACAACAATTGGAAGAAAAAAGAGAAAAAGGGCTTTGTTACAATTGTGATAGAAAATGCACTAAAGGTCATAGGTGTGCTGAGAAGAAATTATTTTACATAGAATATGAAGAGGAGGAAGAAAAATATCAAGAAACATCAAAAGAAGAGGATATACACCAGGACACCACCCCAGAGAAAGAAGAAATAAATCAGACCATATCTTGTAAAGCATTAGCAAGAATTACCACTCCTCAAACTATCGAGATAGAAGGACATATCAAGAAGAAAAAGGTGCAAGAAGTGAAAGATCACATCGAGAAAGAAGAAATGAATCCAACCATATCTTATAATTCAATGGACGAAATTACCACTCCCAAAACTATCAAGATAGAAGGACACATCAAGAAGAAAAATGTTCAAGAAGTGAAAGATCACATCGAGCATCAAGAAATGAATCCGACCATATCTTGTAAAGGACTAGAAGAAATTACCACTCCTCAAAAGATAGAAGGACATATCAAGAAGAAAAAGGTTCAAGCAGATAAAGATCACATCGAGCATCAACAGCAAGTTCTCCAACTGGTAAAGGATAACGCCACTTCGGTGCAAAATCAAACAAAACAACAGGTAGATCAACATCGTAGTGAAAAATGTTTTGATGTAGGTGATTGGGTATTTTTACTGCTACTTCTCAAGCAAGCCATTTATGAGAAGGAAATGTTGGGAATACTACATGCACTTAAAAAATGGCGACCTTACCGAATGGGAAGACTCTTCAAGGATGAGGATGTGGAAGCATTGTTTTGTACTATTTGTATTATCCAACCAAATTGGATAAATGAAGCAAGGGATGAATGGAAGAAGGACGAAGAAGTATGGCCACTTATTCAAAAGTTGCAAAAGATCCCAATTCAAGCAATATTGCTTGAAATTGAAGAGGAAGGAAAAATCATATTGGAACCTGGAGTAGTTACAGAAACAAGAACTCGACAGCTACGAAATCGATCAATTTCAGAGTATCTCATCAAGTGGAAGAACTTACCTGCTGAATATTCCACATGGGAGGACAAGAATTTTATACATAAGCATCAAGAACTACTCAAGCGTTGAGGACAACGCTTTTTGAAGGAGAAGGGCATGTTAGGCCCCTATACTACTAGTGTAACCCCTTATTGTTATTAGTATAACCCAATTATTATATTGATGTACCCATGTAGTGCCCATATTGTTACTATTGTGCCCCATAGAAGCCCACTATTGTTATTATTGTGCCCTTACATTGTTATTGCTATGTTGGCTCTGATTATGTTATAACCCCTTAGACTCCTATATATAGAAAGGAGGTCTTTTCATCTGTATCATCCAAGAATTGTTCATTTATGTAATGTAAAGGAGGTTGCCCCCTCGAAGAGGCTGAATTCTAAGGCATTGATCTATCTTTTCTATCTTTTCTTGAGCTGGTTTCATAACATATAATGACGAAATTTATTAATGGCATGCACAAAAACTAGAAACTCCTTTCATGTTAAAGGGTAATTTAACTCTGTTGCAGTAAAATTTTTGCTTGTATAATAAATGGCATAAGGAGTTAAGTATTTTTGTCCTAACACAACTCCTAAAGTTGTATCTAAAGCATCAGTGGATATGTGTAAAGGGAGAGAGCAATTAGGTCCTCTTAAAACTGGTGCTTCAGTAGTCTTTTGTTTCAATGTCTCAAATGCTTTTTGACAGCTATAATTCCAAACAAATTCACAATATTTTGTAAGAATTTTGAAAAGTAGAGAGGTTATTGTTGTGAAATTTTCTATGAATCTTCTATAATAACCAATAAATCTGAGAAAAAATCTAACATATCTTTGATAAACAGAAATTGAAATTTTAGAAATTACTTCTACTTTATATGTATCCACTTTAATTCTATCACTTGAAATATGGTGGCCTAAAACAATCCCTTCATTGAACATCATAAAACGTTTCTCATGGCTTAATTAAAGGTTTGCTTATTCACATCTAATAAGAACTTTTTCCAAATTTTCAAGAGCTTCCTTAAAATTATCTCCATATACAATAAAGTCATCCATGTAAACTTCCACAAAATCATGAATTCGATCAGAAAAGATACCTAAAACTACTCTCTAAAATGTGGCAGGTGCATTACATAATCAAATGAAGGTACGCTATAGGCATATGTTCCCCAAGGACATGTGAAAGTAGTTTTATCTTGATCTTATAGTGCTAGTTGGATTTGGTTATATCCACTAAAACCATCAAAAAATGAAAAATATTTCTTCCCTTCCAAGCTATCTAATACTTGATCTATAAAAGGTAGTGAAAAATGATTTTTCAAAGTAGCTTTGTTTAATTCCCTATAGTCAATACACACTCTCCATTTCCCATTTTTATTTGGAACAATGACCAAACATGGCACCCACTAACTATCTGATATCAGATAGATGAAATTCACATAAAGTAATTTTTGTAATTCCTCCTTAACAATTTATCTCAGATTAGGGTTCGTCCATCTCTAAGGTTTTCTAACTAGTTTGACATTTTCCTAGATATAGATATGTTGCATACAAGTTTTAGGACTAACCCCTTTCATATCACTATACTCCCATGCATAACCAGAAGAGTGTTTTTGCTACATCTTTATCAGTATCTTCTTTTGAAATTATTCCAAGTTATTATTAATATTTAATGTTTTGTGTGGAAACATTTCCACTTGAGAATTACCAAACTTTTCCATAGAATGTAAAGCCATTTGGTGAGATGATAATTATTCAATATTGCATTGTTCCTAGAAACATTGATCTTACTCACAGTGTGAGGAATGATCATTATTATTCATTAAAATTATCAGTTGAACTTCCTTGCCTAATTGTGAAAGATTAAATATTGATTGCATATCATAAAAGTATTCATTATATAATCATTTATCCAAATTTCAATTTCTACTTCAATTATTGTTTTTGCAGGTGGATATAATGTGAATTTCTTAGTGGAGTTTCCATCAGAAATATACATGTCACCGAATCTACAACTTATAAATGCATATGTTGTAGCTAGCCAAAGTCTACCAAGGATCAATGGATGGCCTCCTAAATTATTCTTAAGAGTTAAGATCATGAAATACATTGGATATTCCCAAGAATCTAGAGAAACAGACACATATTCTAATATACCATCTCATTTGATAACAAATCTATCTGCTAATTGTAACAATGTAGGGGTATATTAAATATTAGAAAGCTTTAATTGTTCCATTGTCTGTTTACTTATAATATTGATGGTTGTTTCTAGATCAATAAAAGTGTTGGATATCTCAATACCATTAATATGACTTTTTACAATAGGGCTACCTGGATCTATATATTTTTGAGCAATTGGTTTCCCCATCACAATATCAACAATTTTTCCTACTAATTGGATTTTTTTGACATCTTTTCTTTTTCTTCCTCGTTTTCTAATGCATATATCCTTAATAGCTTTTTCAAATGTTGGTATTTCCTTTATAGCTTGAAGCAAAATAATTTTGATGAAAATTTTCTTAAGTTCATCTAGAATATCGTAGTTCAGTAAAACAATTTTCCTTTCCATTCCTTTATCAATTTTGAGCCTTTCAAGAAAAGGTGGATCCTATAAGGAAATAGAAGGTTGTTCTACTAGAGGAACTATAGGAGCTTGTTTTATTTGCTCATCCTTTGATTGTACATGAATATCTTCCTTTAGAGGAGTGTTTTATTGATCAAGAACTTCATCCTCTTTAGATATTTGGATGGAAACTAGTGGTGAATTATTTTGTAAAACTCTACCATATCTAAGTTGGACATCATTTAGAACTAATTGGGTTATCATACAATCTTGAAATTTTTTACCTTCAACACTATAAACATCTTGTTGATTTCTATTATTTGGATCTGGGGGCAGTTGAGTAGATAGTTGATTGGATTTTTGAAGAAATTGTAATGAAAGTTATTGATTTGTGTTTTGAAATTGAGGGGGTTAGTTTGGTTGAGGAGAATAATATTGTGGTGGAAAAGAAGAGTAAGGTTGTTGGAATTGAGGATATTGGGGATATTGAAGATGTTTTCCATAAGGATTTTTCCAACCTTGTACCGAAGGTGGATTTTGAGGTTGTGGGGACCAAGGTTTCCAAGTCGTGGGTGAAGACCAGATATTTTATGGTTATCCATATGATTTATTACTGAAACCTTGAGTCATATTTGATTTTTTATTTTTCCATGGCCTTTTAGCAATAAAACAAAGTGATTCATCTTGGCTTCTTCTAGCCTCATCTTGAAAAAAAACCTTAAGGCCGGGTATTGAGGGGAATTCCTTTGTATTATGATTTTAGAATCATATGACACAAATTTATGTACTATTAAGGGGACATTCTCTCAAGGAATGTTTTTTCCTACATCTGGGACAAAAAATAGATAATGAAATATTCTCAACTTTTTTCTTGTTTTGTATCTTAAGAGTATCTAGTTTCTCACTAAGATTCCCAAGGATATATGTTTTGAAATTATCAAGAAAATTGCCTATTTCAGCTCTACTTACTGTTCCAGTTGTAGATTTACTAATTCTGGACATAACAGGGTCTCTTGGATTTTTACTAGTTCTAGCCTTGCCCCTTGAAATATGTTTACAAAAATCACAAATTTCACCAAATGAAAGTTGAGAAACATCTCCTTTTCCCATTAAATTCAGAAGATCAATCCATTCATCTCTAATGGATTTCAACAAAATAGCTTTTAATGTTTCATCATCCAAGCCATGCATCCTATCCCTTTTAACATTATAGGAAAACATTTCAACTAGGTTTTCAAGGATTTCATCCTCTTTTTGCATCATCTTAAATACTTCATCCTTAAGGTTATGGGGCATGCAATAATCCTTATATTTTTTTAAGAACATGTATTTCATTTCTTCCCATGCTATAATAGTATGTGTTCCTAGTCCTGTTGGGTGTGGAGCCTGATTATCTTCTATAGTACCGGCATATTGGACCCCAGTTCAAAATGGGGCGGCAACGCTGCCCATAAAATAATCGCTGCCATGGGGGGTGCCCCCGAAGCTAAAAACAGCTGTAAAATTGCCTTGTAAAAGTATAGTAATTTCTAGTCAATCTGGGTTGTTCATTAGGCGGATGATCTGACGGTAGAACTTATGTTTAGTTTAGGGTTTTTTGCCCTAGAAGGCAACCCCTCTCTTTATATGAGGGCATTGTATTTGAGGCTGTGATATAGATGTGTATTCGGTGAGCGAGAAACATAGAGGTGAGACTTTGAGAGAAAACAGAGGATATTACAGCGGTTTTGATGTAGGTTGTATCTCTTCATTTTGCTGGATAATAGAAAGGAAGGATTGGATGTTCGGGGTGGACGTAGCCCAAACTGGGTGAACCACGTATATCTGTGTCTCTCTTGTTTTGTGCGTTTTCTGTGTTTATATTTCTGCAATATTTTATGTGTTCCATTGCTCCGTAATATATAATTTTCTAACAACTGGTATCAGAGCCGAAGGTCTATTTGGCTGATAAACTCACAGGAAAGAAGGGTTCCTGGTTCAAGTGGGAGCAATGGCGGAAGATGGTAAGTTTAGGGTCGAGAAATTTAACGGCCAAAACTTCTCGCTGTGGAAGATGCAGATGGAAGATTATCTGTATCAGAAAGATCTATACCTACCATTGGGCGGAAAAACAAAGATGCCGACGGGTATGAAAGACGAAGAATGGAACCTTCTCGATAGAAAGGCACTCGGAACAATACAGTTGTGCCTTGTTGCGTCAGTCGCCTTCAACATTTCAAAGGAAACCACGACAGAGGGTTTGATCCAGACGTTGTTGAAACTATATGAAAAACCCTCAGCCTCAAACAAGGTATTTCTTATGAAACGGTTATTTAATATGAATATGTCGGAAGGTGGATCTGTTGCAAACCATTAAATGATTTTAATACAGTTACAAGTCAGTTAAGTTGTGTAGGGGTAAACTTTGATGATGAAGTCGGAGCTCTGTTATTCTTGTGCTCATTACCAGAAAGTTGGAATGGTTTGGTAATGGCCATTAGTAACTCCGTTTCTAGATCTAGTACTTTAAAGTTTGATGATGTTGTTGGTGCTATCCTTAGCGAGGAAATGCGACGGAAAAGCTCTGGTGAGACATCGGGAAATGCTTTGAGTGCAGAGTCTAGAGGAAGAAAAATGGAAAGAGGAAAGAGCTCAGGATATCGCAGTAAATCAAGGAAAGGCAGATCCAAGTCCAGATTGGGGACAGTGTGCTAGAAATGTGGAAAGAAAGGACACCTAAAGAAAGATTGTAGATCTCGGAAGGGAAAAGAAGGAGATGCACAACAAGAAAACAATCATGAAGCAAATGTGACAGGTGAGGTGTTACAAGATGCTTTGATTCTTTCTTTCGAAAATATTACTGATTCCTGGGTGGTAGATTCAGGGGCTTCATTCCATGCCACACCTGATAAGAAATACTTTCATGACTATGTTCAAGGAGATTTTGGACAAGTTCGTCTAGGTGATGATAAACCCTGTAAAATCGTTGGAATGGATAAGATTCTTATAAAACAGCAGAATGGAAACCAATGGCTATTAAAGGAGGTAAGGCATGTTCCAGATCTAAAGAAAAATCTGATTTCAACAGGGCAGTTAGGCGGTGAAGGTTGTGTGACAACTTTCACAGATAAAGCTTGGAAGGTCACTAAAGGAGCCCTGGTAATAGCAAAAGGCGAAAAGGTTGGTACATTGTATTTATGCAATGGTATTTCTAACTCTATTAATGCTTTAACTTCCAGAGGAGTAGATGCAGCATTATGGCATCATAGGCTCGGACACATGAGTGAAAAGGGGATGAAGATTCTTCACTCAAGGAATTTGTTGCCGGGTTTGAAGAATGTTGATTTGGACTTCTGTGAGAACTGCATTTATGGAAAATAGAAGAGAGTCAGATTTCTCAGAGTTGGGAAAGAAAAGAAGAACGAAAAATTAGAGCTTGTGCATACAGACGTATGGGGACCTGCTCAGGTATCATCTCTCGATGGCTCTCGTTATTATGTTACTTTTATTGATGATGCAACTAGAAAAACTTGGATTTATTGTATTAAGAATAAATCTTATGTATTTGATACTTTCAAGAAATGGAAAGCTTTGGTTGAGATTGAGACAGGAAAGAAATTGAAGTGTCTTAGATCAGACAATGGAGGTGAATATTGCAGCAAAGAGTTTGATAGGTACTGTTCAGAGCATGGAATTCGCAGAGAGAAGACAGTTCCAAGAACACCACAAGAAAATGGTGTGTCGGAAAGGATGAACAGAACAATCATGGAGCGTTCAAGGTGCATGAGATTGCATGCAGGATTGCCTTTACAGTTTTGGGCAGATTCTGTAGATACTGTTGTTTATCTAATAAATAGAGGGCCTTCAAGTTCCTTGGATGGTGGTGTTCCAGAGGAAGCATGGACAGGTAAAAAGGTAAACTACTCTATTTTAAAGCCTTTTGGTTGTGAGGCCTTTTTCCATATTGATAAAGAAAATAGAACAAAGCTTGAGGCAAAGTCAAAGAAATGTACCTTTATTGGATATGGTGTTAATGATTTTGGTTATCTCTTATATGATTACGAAAATCACAAAATCATTAGGAGCAGAGATGTAATATTCAATGAAAATGTCTTGTATAATAATCAGTTGCAGGAAAAGAAACAGGAAAAGGAAAACAAGGAATACGCAGTTCTTGATGAAATCACTGAAAAAGTAAAGGTGCCTGAAAATAATAATAATCAACAACCACAACAACAGCAACCACCACAACATCAACAGACACCCCAAACACCTGAAAGTGGTGTTAGAAGATCTACCAGGATAGGTAGACCCCCTGAACGATACTCTCCTTCATTATATTATTTATTGTTGACTGATTCCGGTGAACCCGAATGTTATGAAGAAGCAATGCAGGTTGAAAGCAGGAAGAAGTGGGAGGTAGCCATGGAAGAAGAGATGGACTCCTTAATGCATAACCAGACTTGGGATTTAGTCAGGTTACCTGTAGGAAAAACTCCAATGAAGAATAAATGGGTTTACAGGCTGAAGGAAGAAGATGGAGGAAAACAGAGGTATAAAGCTAGACTTGTGGTGAAGGGGTTTGCACAGAAGAAAGGTATTGATTTTGATGAAATATTTTCTCCTGTTGTTAAAATGACTTCAATCAGAACTATTTTAAGTCTTGTAGCAGCTGAAGATTTGCATCTTGAGCAGTTAGATGTAAAGACAGCCTTTCTCCATGGGGATTTGGAGGAAGAGATATATATGCAACAACCACAAGGATATGAGGTGAAAGGGAAGGAGAAACTTGTGTGCAGGTTGAAGAAGAGCTTGTATGGTTTAAAACAGGCTCCAAGGCAGTGGTATCTAAAATTTGACAAGTTTATGTCTGAACAAGGTTATACTAGATGTCACTCTGATCATTGTGTTTATCTAAAAAAGCAAAATGATGGCAGCTATATTATATTGTTATTGTATGTAGATGACATGCTTGTTGCAGGATCTAACATGCAGGAAATAAATGTGCTCAAAAGAAAATTGGCAAATTCATTTGCAATGAAGGATTTGGGTGCTGCAAAACAAATCCTTGGTATGAGAATAACTAGAGACAGGAAAAATAGAAAATTAACATTGTCTCAGAATGAGTACATACAAAAGGTGTTGAAAAGATTTAACATGCAAAATGCAAAACCAGTTAGTACACCTTTTGCTAGCCATTTCAAACTTAGCAAAGAAATGTGCCCAAAGACCCAAGAAGACATGGATTATATGTCTAAAGTTCCATATGCATCAGCAGTTGGAAGTTTAATGTATGCAATGGTCTGCACAAGGCCCGATATTGCACATGCAGTGGGAGTTGTAAGCAGGTACATGAAAAATCCAGGAAAGGAACATTGGATGGCAGTGAAATGGATTCTCAGATATATGATAGGTACCACAAATTAGGCATTATGCTTTGGTGGTTCAAACATATCCCTACAAGGATATGTTGATGCAGATATGGCAGGTGATAGAGATAATAGGAGGAGCACTACAGGATATGTATTTACTGTCAGAGGAACAGCTGTCAGTGGGGGTTTCAAAAATCCAAAGTGTTGTTGCACTTTCAACAACAGAAGCAGAGTATGTTGTTGCTACAGAGGCTAGTAAAGAAATGATTTGGTTACAAAGGTTTATGGGTGAATTGGGTAAGGAGCATGATATGGGCACGTTATACAGTGATAGTCAAAGTGCCATTCATCTTGCAAAGAACTCATCATTTCATTCCAGGACAAAACACATATAGCTCAAGTACCATTTCATACGATCAGTGTTGGAAGATGGAGAGTTGAAGCTGGAAAAGATACACACTAGCCAGAACCTTGCAGATATGCTAACAAAAGTTTTAACTAGGGAGAAACTGAGAATATGCTCAGTTTCAGTTGGTCTTCAAGGATGATGATGAAGATGAGAAACAGCCAGGTCCAAAGAGGAGTCATTGTCCAGCAAATGGAGCAGCGGTGGAGTTGCTACAATCAGTCTCCAAGTGGGAGATTGTTGGGTGTGGAGCCTGATTATCTTCTATAGTACCGGCATATTGTACCCCAGTTCAAAATGGGGCAGCAACGCCGCCCGTAAAATAATCGCTGCCGTGGGGGGTCCAGGGGCGGCGGCAGCGCCCCCGAAGCTAAAAACAGCTGTAAAATTGCCTTGTAAAAGTATAGTAATTTCTAGTCAATCTGGGCCGTTCATTAGGTGGATGATCTGACGGTAGAACTTATGTTTAGTTTAGGGTTTTTTTCCCTAGAAGGAAACCCCTCTCTTTATATGAGGGCATTGTATTTGAGGCTATGATATAGATGTGTATTCGGTGAGCGAGAAACATAGAGGTGAGACAGTGAGAGAAAACAGAGGATATTACAGCGGTTTTGTTGTAGGTTGTATCTCTTCATTTTGCTGGATAATAGAAAGGAAGGACTGGCTGTTCGGGTTGGACGTAGCCCAAACTGGGTGAACCACGTATATCTGTGTCTCTCTTGTTTTGTGCGTTTTCTGTGTTTATATTTCTGCAATATTTTATGTGTTCCATTGCTCCGTAATATATAATTTTCTAACAAGTCCCATGAACCATTTAAGTGCTCCATCTTTAAGAGTAGCTGGAAATAATTTCAATTTTTGAGTATCAAGTAAGTAGTCATAAGATCTACATAAAACTTCAAACTCAAAAAGAAATGTTTCTAGATCCTCATTTCTTAAACCATGGAAATTAGGGAGGATAGAGGGTGAAATGTTTTTCATTGTGGCTGTGGTATCTTCATCAAAAATAGGAAATCCATAAGGATTTGGTTCTCCTCTACCACCTTTACCACCTCGTCCTCCACATCCTCCTCTATTTCCTCCTCTGCCTCTTCCACCTCCAATCCTAAGTTCACCATTTACATTATGTACTTCTCCTTCTCCTTCCCCTGCCATTGTAGATTCCTCATAGCTGATATAAGGTTTTTTAAAAGGATTATATATATCTTCTTCTAGTTCCTCTACTAATGGTATATTAAAATAATTTTCCTCTTCTTCTTCGCTAGGAACCTCTAATTCTTGTCCTAAATTGTTTTCTCATATCGAAGAGAGAAAGATCACTCCTTCTGTTGAGGATGTAATTTCTTCAACTACGACTTCAATAGAAGAAGTTTGTGAATCTCTTGGTTGGATTTCAGACTGATGCACCTCATTAAGTCTATGTCTACCTGCAAGTGATGGGATGCAAGCGTCAATGGATGGTGTGGCACTACGAGGTCTAGCGGGGTGAGTGGTGATGTTGGAATTGAAATTCTACCTCTACATACAAATATACCCCTAGAATCCCTTTCTTTATGCATAAATTATTTTTATCATGCTTTAGTTATGCATCTACAAAAGTAAAGTTGAATTCACTTAAAATGATATGCAAACCAAGAATGGAATCCCATATACACCTCCCTGGAAACGACACCAAAACGCTAGGTAATTTAATTGACCCTAAATTACTTCATTAACTGTCAACCAAGGTTAATGTACTTAGGAAGTGTATGTGCACCATGTATTCTAGGAATTATATCTTTGGATGAAACTGGTCTAAGTAGGGATAAATAGTAGACAAGATTACGTAGTTGTCACACACATGTTCTTTCAATTAAAGATAAATGAAAACGAATGCTAAACTGTATTGAAAATCAATCTATAACTTGAAATATCAATTTATTCTAATTGGAGAATTGAAAGTCTATTTATAATTAAATAAAGGAAATATTAATGCTAATTGCAGAAAAGAGATCCTAACACTAATTTGCAGAATTGAAAGTTTAATACTACTTTGCAAAAGGAAATCTTAATAGCTTTTGCAAAAAAGGAAACTTAACTCAGAAAAGGATATTCTAACTCTAAATTACAAAATGAAACACTAATGAAAATTGCTTGCAGAAGGAAATTAATTCGAATGAACTGTAGCTTCAAGTGATTACTAATGTGCACTAATAACACTAAAAAATCATCTACTCATCATCCACGAAATTTGACTGAGTCGTAAAACTAAATTGCTTGAATAAAATACATTCTGGAAATAAATATTTTTGTATTTTCTTTTTATGAGCGTTATGGAAATAAAAAAAACAGGTGATTAGAAAATAAAAAATGTAATTATTTGTATTGACAGAGAGAAAAAAAAACTATATGAAATTTCTAATTAGGTGCAAACTATCTACTAGAAATCGCAATGTAAATAGAAACTAACTATCCTTACAACTCACCAGGGGACCCTCTCGTGAGTGTAAGTTTATCACTGATCAAATGATTGCTCAACCATGAATCGGAAAAGACGAAAAAGTATTATATTAATTGACACATTTTTCTTAAACAAAGCTTGAAAATATTGAAATAAACAAAGAATGACTATGTTTTTGGTCTTGCCTCATGACTTTTATACAATTCTATATCAAATTGATCTAACAATCCTATGCCGATAGGAAATTAAACTAGTCTTCCATCTAAAAAGTAAACCATTATTAAAAGTATATCTTCTCATGATTTGCTACTGAAAGTGAAAATCATGAGGGATTCTTCTCGAACATGTCTTCTCAATCAAACAAATCATCTCCACGCTCGTTTAATCTCACCATGATCTCCTTTTGAACTTCACTTGACTACTGAAACGTCATAGCCAGAGTTTGACTTTTGATTTGACTTCTAGATCTTTTGATCTTTATATCTTGCAAGATCACGATGGTAGGTGGACATCCACGTGAATTACAATTTTCATCTACATGTACATTTCATTCCTTGACTGGTGCATTGAAACTTGTCTAACCATGGAGATGGTTGTGGAATTTGATATTAGCTACAGAATGAATAAGATTTTGTAGTTGTAGAGATGTTTTAATTATATTTCACAAAGAAAAAATAGATTGTAAAACATGGATGACTAATACCTTTGATATGTTTGAGTAAGTCTGTGATAACCTTTATTAGGTTGAAACTGCAACAGGATCGTCACAAAAGGGTAAAGGAGAGGGAAAAAGGGTAGTAAAAAATAGAACAATTTCGAACTTAAATACCACTCTATAGTACTTGGGTAATAAAATAGTAGGACTAAGGGCATGATTAATCCTCCTTAGTTTGTGCTCTAGTATATTGGAATGATTACTACTATTGGACCCTGCACATATATCAGAGAGATACAATTCCTAATATGCCCTTGTCCTCAAGACCCAATAATGTTTTCTAGTGAGCTCATCATAGATAGTGTTAAAGAGGTCAAATAGGAGCATTATTATATTCTCACATGGCTCCAAAGAAATATACAAGAATTAATTAACCAATTAAATCTCCATAAAACTTGACCATGACTCATGAAGAGATAGAAGACATGAGACACAAAGTATTCAATTTTGATGTTCAATTTAAGTAAATAGGTGATGTTATGTTAAAAAGGTTGCATTGTCATAAATGCAATAATTACTTAAAAGAGATATGGGAAGGAATATGGAAAAAAATTGGAATAGTTGGAAGAAAAGATGGATAAAAAATGGAATAAATGGGGAAGAATATGGAATTGTTGGAACATAGTATCATCCACTCCCTAGATGAGAGGCTCCTTAAATTTGATAATGTGATTGAAGAGACTCATGAAAATAAAGGTAGTGTCTATGTTGAACAACTTTCTAATAATAATTATTTGTCAGGTGGATTTAACTGTAACTGTGGAGTTACTTATGGATGGTCTCTAGAAGGTATGAACCTTACCAAGGTTGAATTAAAGAAGTGTAAAGGAACAAGGTTATTTACCTAGGTGAACCAAATAGAGCAATATTTTGAATTGAATAATATTAAGGATGATACTTAAAAAATTCTTTATATAGATACTTTAAACTTTGAGATAAAACCCTATCAATGGTATCAATGGGTAGTTAAAAGGAATCCTCGTCCTTATCATTATATTTGGGGTTTATTTAGAAGAGAGTTAAAATCACAATATGGGTATGTTTGAGAATAAGTCTACCTTAGTAAATTGACAGGAATCAAGGACCTAGGTGATATTGAAGATTATAATTCATAATTTCATGTATTGGCCACAAGGGTTAATAATATAAGTGATGAATATTTGTTGGAATCTTACATGGGTGGATTAAAATATGACATTAAGCATGATATTTTACTAAAACATGATGAAAATATTATGGAATCTATGAAATTTTCTCATCATATTCAATCCAAGAATCAGGATACACACAAGTCTACCATTGGAGCAAATGTAGGAAGTAATGATCATTATGGGCTTCATAAGAAAACCCTACCTCAACCTAATCAATAAGGAAATAGAGAAAAAAAGAGAAAAGTGACTATGCTTTAATTGTAAAAACAAATAGCCAAAAGGTCATAAATGTTAAGAAAAAAAAAAATAGCTTGGAAAATAACTATGAAGAGGAAATGGAGGTATCTACATAAAGAAAAATCAAGAAATTTTCGATTTAAAAAAGCAAGAAATAGGGGCTAAAATTGTGCACAGCATGATTTAGACAGGTGCAAAATATATTTTCCTGCATTGGTAGGTTTGTCAACACCTCAAACCCTGAATATTGTAGGTTACATTAAGAAAAAAAAGGTTAAAGTTATTATTTTCTCAAGTAGTTGCCATAACTTCATTAATAAAAAATAAACAGATTACCTTAATTGTTTTGTATATGCAATGGTAAATTTTCAAAATTTTGGTTTCTAATGGAGGCAGTATTAATTGAGTGGCAAAAGTCCACAACATTAAACTCATTATAGGAGAATATAATTTGGAAATTGTAGGTTTTAACCCCGTACAGAAATTACTTGCATACGAATTCTAAAACACAGAAAATAAACAATGTGAGAGCATAACACATAAAACACATATACACAAAGATTTTCCCTTGGATCCCAAAACCGGGACTACCAACTTGATTTTTTTCATTATATTCCTTTCAATGTTACAATAAATATTTGTACATGCAGAAGCATCCAAATACCATGGAACGAAAACCATCACGTCCAAAACCATGTGCGAAAAACATGCATAAAACCATAGGTAGGTCCGCCCAACCTAATATATGGTCCAAAAGAAAAAAATTCTGGGGCGCTGCCCCGAACCCCATAGAGTGGGGTTACTTGCACCCGTCAAACCCCCTGTGACTCCCCCCACTACGTAATCGGCGCAACGAAGGGGGGGCTCCGCCCCCCCTCTAACCCCCCGGTTAACTATGTGGGCTAGTTGTGGAAAGAATATAACACAACCCAACAGTCTCCCACTTGTTGTTTTCTTTCCACAGGGGGCCACATGAGAGCTTAGTCATTTATCCAGCCCTGCAATGCCCAATGCTTCTCTACACCAAGGGAACTTCTTAGAGCTCACAGATTTTGTCAATGCATCTGCAATATTCTTCAAAGTGTCCACCTTTACCAGCAACACCTTTTTGTCTTCTATCATATCCTTCACAAAGTGATACTGAACATTAATGTGCTTTGTCTTTGAATGATATGTAGTGTTCTTTGCCAAGAAAATTGCACTTTGGTTGTCATAGTCTATCCTTATAGCTCCCTGTACTAACCCTATACTTGAACACAATCTCTACAACCAAACTTCTTCCTTACTTGCATGAGTGGCTGCCATGTATTCTGCCTCTATAGTTGATAGTGCCACTACAGATTATTTCTTACTCATCCAACTGACTGCACCTCCAAATAGGTTAAACACATACACACTTGTAGATCTTCCCTGATCCAGATCTCCAGCCCAGTCTGCATCAACAAAACCATGGATATCTAACACTCTATCCAATCCTAGTCTTCCTTGGTAGCACAAACCATAATCACTAGTGCCACGCAAATACCTGAAAGCCCGCTTCACTGTTGTCCAATGCTCCTTCCCTGGTTTTGACATAAACCTGCTCAATACTCCCACTGCATGTGCAATGTCTGGTCTAGTACAGACCATTGCATACATCAGGCTATCAACTGCACTTGCATATGGAACACAGGACATGTCCTCTTCCTCTTCTTGTGTCTTGGGACATTGTTTAGTAGATAACTTTACACCTACAGGAATAGGAACCTTCACCGGTTTACTATCCTGCATATTAAACCTCTGCAATATTGTCTTGACATACTTACTCTGGTTTAACCAGAGCTTCCTCTTTGTCCGATCACTTTTAATTTCCATGCCCAAAATATAGTTTGCAGCACCAATATCTTTCATGTTGAATTTGGAGGACAAATGGGTCTTCAAATCCTGGATAATTTCTTTTTCATTTCCAACGAGCAACATATCATCCACATACAAGACCAGATAAATAACATGGTCACCAATTAATTTAAAATACACACAGTGATCTGCTTTACTTCTGATGAAGCCAAGTCCCCGTATAAATGTATCAAATTTCTGATACCCCATCCTTGGTGACTGTTTTAACCCATAAAAAGACCTCTTTAACTTGCATACCAGTTCTTTCTTACCCTCACCGCAAATTCTTTAGGTTGCTTCATGTAGATTTCCTCTTCCAGATCTGCTTGAAGAAATGTTTTCTTCACATCCATCTGTTCCACCTCAAAATCAAAAGCAGTAGCAACAGATAAAAGTAATCTAATAGAATTTACCTTGGCAACAGGAGAAGAAATATCACCAAAATCAATTCTCGGCACCTGGGAATAACCTTTTGCTACCAACCGAGCTTTGTATTTCTCCACCTTTCCTTCTGCATTTGTCTTCTTCTTGAACACCCATTTGCTGCCAATGAGTTTCCTTCCAGCAAGCAACTCCACTAGATCCCAATCCTCATTTTTGTGCAAAGATGCCATTTCATCAACCACGGCCTCTTTCCAGAGTTTTTCATCCTCTTAATCTATTGCTTCCTTCACAGTTCTGGGATCATCATTAGTAATAGATAAAGAAAAATTTGAACATAAAGTAGATGGACTATACCTTTCTGACTGCCTTCTCTCTCGAACTGATCTTCTCACACCAGGAGTTTGTGGCTCTTCATCTTCTGATTCCTCCTCTGCTGTAGAGTCTGATTCTTCCTCCTTTAGCTCAAACTCTATCTTCTCAGGTTCCATTGGTTGGACTTCATGTTTAATAACATCTTTCACCTCTCTGAACACCACATCTCGGTTGTACACAACCTTCCTTGTTACTGGGTTCCAAAGCTTATAACCCTTTAAAGCATCCTTATACCCAACAAAGATGCACTTTTCAGATTTACTATCCAACTTGCTTCGTTTCTCCTTTGGAACATGTACATATCCATCACATCCAAATACCGTCAGATGTGAAAGAGAGGGTTTCTTACCAGTCCATACCTCTTGTGGACTCTTATCCTCGAACGTTGATGAAGGTTATCTGTTGACCAAGTAACATGTTGTCTCCACCGCCTCTCCCCAGAATTCCTGTCCTAACCTGGTACCACTGAGCATGCTTCTTGCCCTTTCCATCAACGTCTTGTTCATTCTTTCTACAACTCCATTTTTCTCAGGTGTGTATGGAGTAGTATTCTGCCATGCTATACCACACTTCTTTTAGAATTCTTCAAATTCCTTGCTGCAAAACTCTCCACCATTATCTTTCCTCGACACCTTTATCTTCTTCTCTGTCTAGTTTTCCACCAGAGCCTTAAATTCTTTAAACCTGTCAAAGACTTCAAATTTCTTCTTAAGGAAATATATCCATGTATTCCTTGAGAAGTCATCTATAAAGGATACATAGTACAGAGACTTACCCAGTGATGGAACCTTCACAGGTCCAAACACATCACTGTGCATAAGCTCTAATATCTGTTTCACCCTCTTACCACCAGAGGGGAAACTCACCTGATTCTGCTTCCCATATACACAATTTTCACAGAAATCAAAATCCATAGAGTTATTACTCATACCTTCTACCATACCTTTACCAAGAAGTATTCGAAGGCCCTTCTCTCCAATATGTCCAAGCCTTTGATGCCACAGCATGGTCTTTTCTCTAGAGGCAACTAGATTTTCTGCTCCACTTTCAGGAACCACGGAACTGTTGCACCCATCAACAACAATGCTACCTTGCAGCTTGTACAGAGTTCCAATCTGAACTCCCCGCATCAATACCAGTGCTCCCCGAACCATCTTACAGGTATCCTTCTCAAACACTATTTTTACACCTGCATCATCCAGCTTGCTTACAGAAATCAGATTTCTAGCCAATGCAGGAATATGTAGAACACCCGGAAGTGTTCTAACCCTTCCACCTTGCAACTTCAACTTTACTTTTCCACGACCAACGATTCTAGCCTTCCTATCATCCCCCAAGAAGACATCACCACCATCATATTTCTCATACTCGCAGAACCACTCTCTATGGGGAGTGAAGTGAAAGGATACACCTGAGTCAATCAACCATGCCTCATGATCTACATGTGTACTTGAAGAAGCCAAGTACACATCCCCACCTTCATCTGAGGTGGTTTTCGCCTCTACAGAAGGAGCATCATCAGATCCCTTTCCTTTATCAGGAGCTTTAGATTTACAGTCCCTTTTGTAGTGCCCTTCCTTTCTGCATTTCCAGTACACCACCTTTATAGGTTTTCCTGGAGATTTAGATCTCCCTCTAGAATTAGATCTCCCACTCGATGAATTATTTTTGTTTCTATTTTCTGGGACCGTCCTCGTACAAACAAGGCATCACCATTCTGGCTCTCCATATTTTTCCGTCTCGTCTCCTCCGTCAACAAGGATGAGACTATTTCATCAAACTGCAAGGCAATTGCATTGCTACCTATTGCAATAACCAGACTATCCCACGAATCTGGTAGAGAACACAACAAACTAATGCACTTATCTGCATCTGAAATTTTGATATCAACAGACGATAACTGACTTACCACAGTATTAAATGCATTCAGATGCTTTGTCACCGAGTCTCCATCTTTCATCCTCAGGTTATATAGCTTTTTCCGTGGGAACAGTTTATTCACTAGAGACTTATATTGGTACAAAGTCCCTAACTTGTCCCACAAAGCCTTCGCCATAGATTCCCCTGATACATTCAGCAATATTGAATCTAAGACACATAATAGTATTGTGTTCTTTGTCTTCCGATCCAACTTCTTCCATTCTTCATCAGACACTCTCGTTGGTTTAGTACTCGAATCTACCACGATCCACTGATCTTTATCCACCAACAGGTCCTCCATATTGAGTTTCCACAACTCAAAACTTTGACCATTAAATTTCTCGATCTCTATCTTTCCACTGCTCACCATCTTCTTTCACCACCAGAATCGATCCCGCAGATCTCCCACTGAACGGGGTCTACCACAGGCCCGAGTGAAACCCCTCAACAACAAAGGCGTCCCCTGGAAGCCAAAACAGCTCTGATACCAAATGGAGGTTTTAACCCCGCACAAAAATTACCTGCATATGAATTCTAAAACACAGAAAATAAACAATGTGAGAGCATAACACATAAAACACATATACATAGAGATTTTCCCTTGGATCCAAAACCGGGACTACCAGCTTGATTTTTTTCATTATATTCCTTTCAATGTTACAATACATATTTATACATGCCGAAGCATCCAAACACCATGCACCGAAAACCATTGTGTCCAAAACCATGGACCAAAAACCATCGCGTCCAAAACCATGTGTGAAAAACATGCACAAAACCATAGGTAGGTCTACCCAACCTAATATAGGGTCCAAAACCAAAATTTTCCGGGGCACTGCCCCGAACCCCATAGAGTGGGGTTACCTGCACCCCTCAAACCCCCTGTGACTCCCCCCACTATGCAATCAGCGCAACGAAGGGGGGGCTCCGCCCCCCCTCTAACCCCCGGTTAACTACGTGGGCTAGTCGTGGAAAGAATATAACACAACCGAACATAAATACCAATGTATGTCATTCCTGTTGGAGGTGTAGATATTGTTCTAGGGATTCAACGGTTGAGATAATTAGGTATAATTTCTACAAACTATAATGAATTGTTCATGATATTTGAAATGGAAGGAATTCAATATGAAATTAAAGGGTTAATATATGGACTTTATCAAGTCATCAACTCTCATAGAATGGAAAAGATCCTAAAACAGCATAGCAAGGGAGTTTTTGTTAGACTTTATTCTATGGAAGTTAAGTATGAAGATGAAAATATTCCATAGGATTTAAAATTCACTGTTAGGTCCCTATAATACTAGTGTAACTCCTTATTCTTATTAGTACAACCCCCTTATTATATTGTTGTGCCCATGTAGTCCACATATTGTTATTATTGTGTCCCATAGAAGCCCACTATTGTTATTATTGTGCCCTCACATTATTATTGTTATGTCGGCTCTGATTATATTATGACCCCTTAGACTCCTAGATATAGAAAGGAGGTCTTATCATTTTTATCATCCAAGAATTGTTCATTTGTGTAATGTAAAGGAGGTTTCCCCCTCGAAGAGGTTGATTTCTAAGTTGTTGATCTATCTTTTCTATCTTTTTGTGAGTTGGTTTCATAACAGTCACCTTGGAAAAGAACTATAGTATTTTCAAAGAAATTCCTAAAGGTCTACATCCATTCAGAGGCCATAGAAATAACATTGAACTAATGCCTAAATGTATCCCTCCTAATAAAATGATTTATTGATATCCTCATTAACAAAAAGGGGATATTTGGAAAATGGTACAAGAAATCCTAGATTGAGGTATGATTCAATGTAGTATGAGTTCATTTGAAATTCCTATAATGATGGCGAGGAACAGAGATGATTCTTCAAGGATGTGTCCTACTTATAGATTTTTGTACAAATTGACCACTAAGTATAAATTCGCTAATCTCAACTATTAATGATATTTTACATGAGCTTCATGAAGCGGCTTATTTATGATGATTGATCTTAAATCAAGATACCACTAGCTTAGGTTAAGAAAATAATACATAATCAAAATAGTTTTTACAATACATGAAAGGTACAAAAAGTTCTTGGTCATGCCTATTGGCTTGAATAATGCTCCTTCTATTTTTCCAAGCTATATGAACAAAAAAAATTGACCCTATATTAGAACATTTGTGTTGGTTTTCTTTGATAATATACTTATCTATAGAAAATCATGGGAAGGCCACATTAAACATGTGGATAAATTTCTACTGAGAATAATCAATTGTATGTAAAAGGATGCAAATGTGACTTTGGTCAACAAGACATAGAGTATTTGGGTCATATTATCTCAAATGAAGGAGTTAAGGTGGACCTTCAAAATATCCAAGAAATTACAAAATGACCTATTCCTAAAAACATCAAAAATCTTAGAATATTTTTGGGACTTATAGGATATTATCATAAATTTGTTAATACTTATGCATGCATTATTGGCCCACACACATCTCTCTTGAAGAAAAATTCATTTGTATGGAATGATGAAATACTTTGGCATTCTCTCTCTTAAATGATGCCATCGATTCTAAACTAGTATTTGAAACACCTATTTTTGTTAAAACGTTCATAGTAGAATGTGATGCATAAAGACAAGTGATTGGAGTAGTATTGAAACAAGAACAAAGACCATTGGATTTTAAAAGAAACCAATTAAAGGGAAATTTTAGTGAAATATATATATGAGAAATAAATGGAAGCAATTTTAAATGTAATAAAAAAAATGGTGATGGTATCTCATTGGGAGGATATTTAAGGTCAAGATATACCATGATATCCTAAAATTCCTTTTGGAGAAAATATTTTCATAAGACGAGAAACAAAAATGAAATGATTTGATTTCAAAATAATCTACAAAAAGGGGAAGGGAAGTGTAGTAGAAAACACTCTTTTTTATAATACAAGAAATCTCAACTTTATAATCGATTACATATTCTAGTACTATGTGGTTAGATGAAGCTCATCGTGAATGAAAAAATAACAATAGTACTAAACCAAAAATACAAAGTATAAAGAAAGAGATGAGCTCTATGTAACATTGAGAGTGGAAGGGAGATATACTTTGGTAAAAGGGTATAACAATTTTATGCCCTTAAGAAAGTTTCAACAAATATTAAGAGGGTACCATGACTCTTTGACAAGAGAACATGCAGGGTTCCTTAAAGCATATCACAGGATAAAAAAAATGGGGTGGGGGGCAAAGGGGCGGGGGGTGGGGGGAGAATGAAGAAATATATTCAAAAATTTATAATAAAGTATGAGAGATAGTAAAATCAGTAGAATCACTTTAGACATTAAACATACATAATCAAATATGGTAAGATATATTAATGGACTTCGTCATGTGGTTACCAAAATTTGAAGATAAGGATGCCATTTTTTGTCCATTGATAGACACAAGGTATGCACATTTTTGCGTATACCAAATAACATATATTATAATCCATGTTGCAGAAGTGTTCATGAAGGATATTCATAGAATTCACAGTTTTCGTGAAGTAATAATAAGTGACAAAGATCTAAAATTCATGGGAAATTTTTGGAAAGAATTACGCACAGGGGCTTCACTCAATGAACCTATGACATATCGTGTGCATTCATGGCATACTAAACAATACCCCATTCATGGCATACTAAACAATACCCCTAATTGGACTACATATTGGAAAATACCTCTAAAAATCACATTATTTAATCCCCTACCAATATGAACCCAATACACCTCCCCAATTTAAAGAACCCCTACTTTCACTAGATATTGTAGGTATCCATTTTTTCATTAACAATTTTTATACCCCTTTATATTTTTTCATTAACTTTAAACTCCATTTTTTATACTTGCTAATATAAAAACCCTTTACCCCCTATATATCCCCCAATATATTAAGTCAAATTTTCCTTATTATATATCCCCCAATATGAACCCACGTGATATGGTATTGCTCCACCAGTTAAGCCCCCGTGGAATTACGTCAGATCAGTTGACCAATAACAGTTATGAGTTCAACATATCACCCACAAATGGCTAGTAATGGAAATATAGTTAACACATGTTTAGTGAGTTATTTATGATATTACTCTTTAGACAAGCAATATTAATGGTTGAAGTGGCTTCCTTTGGCAGAATGGTGGCTCAATACTACCTATCACACATTTGTTAAAATGTTCATATTTGAGACCCTTTATGGATATCTAACTCCTACTATCTCATATTTTTTGCAAGATAAGTCCAATGTACATGAAACAAATCCAGATATGGAGATGACTAAAGAAATATTGACAACCCTTAAGGAAAATTTTCAAATGGTGCAAAACAACATGAAAGATCAAGTAGATCAAAATCGAAATAAAAAATAATTTGAGGAGGGTGATTGGATATTTTGGAGACTATGAACTTAGAAGAAATCTACACTCAAGTAAAAAGAAGAATCATAAATTAGGTCAAAAAATTTATGGACCTTACAATATTATTAACAAGATTGGACAAGTGGTATATGAGTTGTATTTTATTTCTTCTCACATTCTTAAGGTTTTTAACATATCTTGTCTAAAAAAGGTTTTGGGACAAACTATGCCAATGCGAACAAAACTTCCAAAATTACATGAAGAAGAGAAGTTGATTATTGAAACCAAAAACATTATAGATAAATGTTCTCTATCTCTTCAAAATAGAACTATTATGGAGTATCTAATCAAGTGGAAGAATATGCCTCTAGAAGAAGCTAGATAGGAAAATTAGCATTTCATGAAGAAACACCTTAATTACAAAATTTGATGGATTTTTTTTTTAAAAAGAGGAGATTCATTTTTATAGGTATCATATCTTTTATTGGTATTGGGTTCATCAAAACAGGAGTTTTTTTGCTTGATTTTGGATTATATTAATTTACTTTTGATCGTTTTTAAGGTTTTTGGTTCATTAAAACTATGTATTTGTCATTAATCACCATCTCTCGAAGATGGCACTTTAGATATCGTACACTAAGCATTTCTAAATATTTTCTTCAAGAATATTTGGGTCATTTGAGGCTTTCACTAAGAATTATTTCAAATGGGGATAATAGGTTCCTTAGTATCTTTTGGTCTAGATTGCAGTAAATTATGAACACCAAGATGACCAAACCAACTTTTTTTCACTCCCAAACCAATGGAAAAGAATAGGTATTCAATGATATAATTGTGTATATTTTAAGAATGTACAAACTCCAAACATCCATGCACATGCGATTAGATGCTTACTTTTGTTCAACCTGGCTACAACAAAGCCCTTTATAACTCTATTATCCATAACCCTTTTGAGTCATTCTTAGGGATGTAAATATACCCATTACTTCTATGCATTGTTCCATGTTTGGATTGAGGCTAATAGAGTAACCAAATTTGTTGAATGGATGTACCACATACCACGAGTTCATGATATTTTTGAGAATCCAATGCTATATATAATCAACACCATGATCAAGATTAGGTTCCACACAAGTTTTAGGTGGGAGATAAGGAATGGTTGTCTTTGTAGAAAAAACGTCTTATCAACCCATTATAATATCCACTCGTTTCAATATAATCCTTACACCTTCACCAAGGTTGTGGGTAAGAATGATTGTAATGTTAAGCATTCCATGCTTCCTTGGATTGCACCCTAGATTTATTGTGAATATGCTTCAACCATATTTTACACCTCTCTTAGACACCTTGAGGTGGCCAAGAACTTGGCCCCTACGAAAATCAATTTTGATTGCATTGAGTAAGGACACTTTTTGGTATCATGGACACTAAAATGGTGTCACCATCGAGGAAGCTCCTTCACAAAGATAATTGGCTCGTTAGGAGTCATATTTAGTAGAATTTCCCTAGTTTAGTGGAGGAACTTGATGCAATGAAGACCACTAATTCATAAGGGGGGACTATTGATCTAGGTGGATATTGGTATGCAAACGTTGTGGCCCTGAAAAGTTGATCCGTCAATGATCCTTCTCAAGGCCTGCATTCCTTTTGCCACATCATTTCCAAGGGTCAAGAAACTTTTGGACCTTTAGAAATTTTGAATATTAAGGTATAATATTTTATGTTAAAATATGGGTTTTCCTCTTTCAATTTCTTCTTGGAAATGAGTGTAGTTAGCATGAAAATATCATTAGATAAAATCTACTGCCATGCTACCTAGTTTATAGTTTGTAGTATTTTTTTCCATTTCATTCATTATTCGAATTCGGGTTTCACTATATTAATGTGATATTTTCAATATCTCTCTTTATGTTACCAATTATTTTTATTTTTTCAATTTTGTTTCTCTTGTAGTACATATTACAAGAGGAAAAAAAGAGTCATTGAAGATGATCATTCAACAAATTGTAGGCATGGTTAAATTCTTCTTTACAAGTAGCATGGAAAATGCCCTATCTTCTCAAGAAACCTTGACCATATCCTAATGTTGCTCCTTGCCCCTACTAAAGTTGCATCATTTAAAATACAAGTAACCACTATGCATGTAGGGCTTGGGTTTCCTATAAATGACATGTATCCCTTACATTATGAAGTCCTAATAAGGTCCAAGAAGAAATGAAACATATTCGATACATTCTAATTTATTAGATGATCTTCATAGGCCTTAAAAATTTTCCAAATTGAGAGCCATTTGGGAAAGGATTTCTAAAAATGACCATTGTTCATTCAACCATTGATCCATAATTCCTATGAAATACTTGGGCTAATCACCACCAATAATGAAAAAAAACATTTACATAGGAGCAATTACATGAAGGTATTTATGGAGAATATTTTCCATTGCAATGACATTTTGGAAACATTTTGGTTGGAAAATGGCAGTAATGGCGTGTAGGCCCATTTCTATAGACATTGATAAACATTCACAATGTGTTGCAATAAACAACGACTAGAACTTTCTTCAACATAGAACTAATTGACTCTTATAAACATGAGTGTACAATATTGACACTTTGTTATAGCATATTTTCTCAAACTTGATTGAAGATGCACACATTTGCCTAAATTATTAATCCCTTTCCCCTGTGTAGACTTTTTCCCAAAAAGAACTCTTAAAAATGAATATCTTGATTTCACACATGACCTTGTTGTTTTTCCATAACACGTATGCATGCAACCCTCCCAAAAGAAAATGTTTATATACACCAGTCTCCTAAAAAAACTAGTGGATGTCTTCAAAATGCACCAAAAGGATTTAAATGTGCACATTATTACACATTTTGGGGTAGGATTTATAGCTTTAATTGAGATCCACCTCCTATATACTAAAATCCAATTAACCTAACCACTTTTTAATGGTGTTTATGCGTTCCTAGGGTGGAACAAAATGCAAGCTTGATCAAGTATCCTTTGTTGGTGATTTATCCATTGTTCCTTGTCTGCATTTCTCTTGGCTTTTAAGCCCAATTCGCCAATAAGGAAACCCTTGTTTCCTAATCTTCTTATTTCTTTCAATCTTTTAGAAGAGCCTTTCTCTCTATCTCATTAAGAAGTAAAACACTCCATGGAAGATACCCTCCATGGAATAGGGTGGAGGGACTCGGAGGATGGTTCCTAACAATGCCTTCGGTAAGTACCAGGTGATATCTACACTTTGTATTTCTAACAATTTTCTTTAAAAATAAATTGTTTTCTCTTGTTTCCAATTCAATGTTTTGTAATATAGTTTTTAATCCAGAGTTATTATGATGATTTTTCTCATTTAAAGAATTCGAGTTTCCTTCGAATATAGTGTTGTGTTATGATTGTTGGCTTGTTGTACATAGGCTCTCAAGCGAGGATTTGAAAGAGGAGATTTTCTCAATGGATCTTCAACAACCTTCTTTATCTTGGGTAATTCATCTTTCCCTATGTAGTAGTTCTTTAATATTTCTCATTGGTTTTCTATTGGTTGAAGTATCTTTAGGTCTTGTCTATTGTCATATTCAACCCTGGCCATAACATACATGCAACCACTATACATGAAGGGCTTGGGTTTCTTGTAAAGGACATGAAGCCTTGACATTTTCAAACTGTAACAATCTTCCAAGAAGAGATGAAACAAATTCAATACATTTTAATATAGTAGATGAGGTTTATAGGCCTTAAACATTTTCCAAATTGAGAGGCATTTGTGCGAGGATTTCCAAAAATGGCCTCTGCTCATCCAGCCATTGATCCATAATTCTTGTAAAAAGCTTGGGCCAATTTTAACCAATAAATGGGAAAACCTTTTTATGTATGAGAAACTACATGAAGTTATTTATGGATAGTATTTACCATTATAATCAATTTGGAGACAATCCAATGGGAAAAGGGCACCAATGGAATGTAAGCCAATTTTCGATAGATATTAATAGACATTCACAATGATATGCTAATAATAGATGACTAGAAATTTCTTCCATATAGGACTAATATACTCTTGACAAAATGAGTGTTGAAGATTAATACTTCAATACACCTCTTTGTAAGAAACAATCTTGCAAACAATCATAACAAGTACATGCTCCAATCATTTAATATGTCAACATGCAAAGTTTTCTAGAAATAATCATTAATGCAAAAGTATAACAAGAGGATGACTACTTATTGGAAAAATATATATTACTATATGTAGGGAAATGATTTATGCTACCTTCGAATTTATGGGTCGCAGAGGATTAGTAATTGGAGCTCTGAGAGTAGTTGAATGCAAATTACATACACACTTGCATATTCCATTTCCCCTTCAAATTTGCTAGCATATGTTGTTATGGAATTTAGTAAATACATTGGTCTTCCATAAGACCAAACTTGATCAAATCATGTACCAATTCCACCCATAAAGTGAAGTTACAATAAATAGATCTCGCTAAAGATGGTTTGGGCATTAATGATACATAAATCACAAGGATTAAATTAACATGGTCTAGCATTAACATTGGTAGCACTAAATGTAAGGATTGACTTTCGTTACACTATCATGCCATTAATGATACATAAATCACAAGGATTAAATTAACATGGTCTAGCATTAACATTGGTAACACTAAATGTAAGGATTGACTTTTGTGACACTATCATGCCATTAATAATACATAAATCAGAAGGATTAAATTAACATGGTCTAGCATTAACATTGGTAACACTAAATGTAAAAATTGATTTTTGTGACACTATCATGCACCACAATTATAGAAGAAATGTATATTACACCCACATTCTTGTACAAATGCTGTGCAAAAACAAAAGATATTGTTTGACTCTGATTCTCAAAAAAAAGAGCGGAGTATGCCAATATTCTTTATTACTTATAGAATGAAATTTACACTTTTGATTATTACTCCATTCTTGTCATTTTGAATGATATAAAGGAAGTCACAAATTGTATCTTCTTTTATTTTCACGACCTACTTTTATACCAATATAATAAAATGATGCAAATATAATAAAATGATACACTTAAGCCTAACCAACTATTATTGTTGTTTGTATAATACAAATAAATTTATATCCAACTAAGTATTAATCATATAAATCAGAGAGTATTAATGACATAAATTTAAAAACAGTGAAAAATATTTTTCCCGTGGAAAAAATAAGTCCATTTTATATTATTATTAAATTTAATTTTAAATAACATTAAATACGTCTTAATAACGTATGCCATATTTATTTATAAAATAATGATAACGATAGTTTTAAATAAACTTGATATGTCACATTTATTTATAAAATACTGATAATGATAATAGTGACAGAAAATTCGGCTCAGGAAATTTGTAATATTGTGTACGTAATCATTAAATATAAAATAAAACAACCAAAGGATAATATTCACCGCCTCAACTATGTAAGTTCACCGAAAAAATATCTCAGGAAAATCTTAAGCTTCAATATGGACGCTCGATTCACTTGGGTGGGGGTGGTTGCGTGTTAACTAGAGAGATGCGTTTGTATATGCTGCATTTGATTCCGTGTTTATCCTATCACGTGGCCAACTCTACCGGCTATATATACATTGTATATCTCCCCATACTTAGTACACCTCGATTGATAGATAACTAGCTGCTGTTTTCTCTAACATTTGTGATTCAAGCCTGTGCGTGTTGGGGTATTCGAATCCAGTCGCCGAATATATAATCGGTGTGTCTTTTTGTGTGTATAAGCATGTCTGAGGGACAGCGTCATCACCTCTTCAACCGCAAAAAGGAGGAGGACAACGTTAATTCTGGCTCTGCTGACCAGGGCTCCTATGGGTCCTCTGATTACCAGGCTGGCTCTGGTAATAATGCCGACACTGGTTATGACGCCGACAATGATGGTCAGCAAGGTCAACCACAGAACTATGGGGGAGCCCAAAAGGAAGTGAAACACGACCAGCGCAAGGAGCACGGCGGGGAGCTCGGAACCATGGCTGCTGGAGGCTATGCACTGGTATGCTATCTTCTACTATATACACAATGAGTATATATTTCTCATGTTGTGCTATATACACTGAATATATATTTCCCATGTTCTGCCATATACACAATGAGTATATATTTCCCTGTTTTTTTTAATGGGTTTAATTGATGTGTTAGAATTGAATTGGTTGTTGTGATATATTTAGCATGAGAAGCATGAGGCAAAAAAGGATCCTGAGAATGCTAGGAGGCACAAGACAGAGAAGGAGGTCGCTGCTGCGGGCGCTGTGGGCACCGGTGGGTACGCGTTCCACGAGCGCCACGAGAAGAAACAAGACGAGAAAACCGAGGAAGCCGAGGGTGGCCGCAAGAATCGCCACAATCTGTTCTGAATTTGGCCATGCCTGTCTAATGGTGGACTTTTGGAGCAGAAGCCAATTATAGCAGTGGGCTATTACTATGTCAGTGTTAAGTAGTAATGAAGTTACGTAATTTTTTCCATGGGAGTTGTTATAGTAAGGTAGTTAGGTGCCGTTGTTACTTGAGTTAAGGTATTAGGTGTTGTTGTTACTTGAGTTACAGTTCAGTTGAATTTGTGATATGTGTCTTTGTATATGAGGGGATACAAACTATAAGATATACAAATACAAACTATAATGAATTGTTCATGATATTTGAAAGGTAAGGAATTCAATATGAACTTGAAGGGTTAATATATGGATTTTCTCAAGTCGTGTGTCATGTGTTAATATATGGACTTTTTAAATGGAAAATATCCTAAAACAATATAGTAAGAGATTTTTTGTTAAATTTTATTCTATGAAAGTTAAGTTGGAAGATGAAAATATTTCATAGGAATTAAAAGTCACTTTGGAAAAAAATTATAGTGTTTTTGAAGAAATTCATAAAGGTCTACATCCATATAGAGTTCATAGAAATAATATTAAACCAATACCTAAATGTATCTGTTCTAATAAAATGATCTATCGATATCCTCATTAACAAAAAGGGGATATTTGAAAAATAGTACAAGAAATGCTAAATTGAGGTATGATTCAATCTACTACAAGTTTATTTGAAATTCCAATAATGATGGTGAGGAAGAAAGATGATTCTTCAAGGATGTGTCTTAATTATAGGGATATATACAAATTGACTTCTAAGTATAAATTCGCTAATCTCAACTATTAGAGATAATTTACATGAGCTTCATAAAGTGGATTATTTATGAAGATTGATCTTAAATCAAGTTTCTCCTCGATTAGATTAAGAAAATAATACATTATCAAAATAGATTTTACAACACATGAAAGATACGAAAATTCTTGGTCATGCCTTTTGGCTTGAATAACTCCTTCTACTTTTCCAAGCTATATGAACAAAAAAAATTAACCCTATATTAGAAAATTTGTGTTGGTTTTATTTGATAATATACTTATGTATAGAAAATCATGGGAAGGCCACATTAAACATGTGGATAAATTTCTACTGAGAATAATCAATTTTATGTAAAAGGATGCAAATGTGATTTTGGTCAACAAGGCATAGAGTATTTGGGTCATATTATTTCAAATGGAGTTAAGGTGGACCCTTATGAGATTGAAGAAATTACAAAATAACCTATTCCTAAGAACATCAAGAGTCTTAGAATATTTTTGGGATTTATAGGATATTATCATAAATTTGTTAATAATTATGTTTGCATTATCGACCCACACACATATCTCTTGAATAATAATTCCTTTGTATGGAATGATGAACAACATTGGAATTCTCTCTCTTAAAGGATGTCATGGCTTCTAAACTAGTATTGGAAACACCTATTTTTGGTAAAACATTCATAGGGTAACGTGATGCATCAAGATAAGTGATTGGAGTAGTATTGACACAAGGACAAAGACCACTAGATTTTGAAAGAAACCAATTGAAGGGAAAAATTTGTAGAAATTTTGAATAATATGACACATATTCACAGAGATTATCATGATTATACACTTATAAGAGGAACATGCATAATACATAACCTCCTCTACGTTGATCATCAATTTACAAAAGCAGAAACATTCACAGGTGTACATAGAAGCATCAATCACACATATCAACACAATATTTTCCTGGGGAAAGCATCTCGCTAAAAACCCCAACTATCTATATATTATATTGATTGAATCATGTAAGATTACAAAGTATAATACTCATCCCAAGTACTCAGTACTATCTCCTCATGCTACACACAATACAGCTCAGATTTGATCTCCAAATCTCCCCTGCTGCTTTCCTGCCTCCACAGCTCAAGAACTGATGAGAATGGTTTACCAAACTCGTATTTGACCTGCAAATAATCAATCACACTATGTTGGACGTGAGCATAGGCTACAATTCTTGGTATTGGCCAATTCATTGGCATACTCAATCCCTCTAATTGTGCAAATCATCATGCACAACTATAGTCACAACTGATAACAATCTGATCCTCTAACACCTATCCCTGCTGAACTGAACATGAACTGACATGCAACTAAGTTAACTGATGTATTTTATAGTTGCATTATGAGTTAATAACTTGTGAATTAATTAATAACTAATTCACCGAACTCATCTCTAGTCTATTGATCAGTTAGACTAAATACAACTAGTTTAACAAAGTTAAACTGAACACAACTCCATCAACTGCACCTCCAATCCACTAAAATCAACTCACTTGAGTTCTAACTGAAGTCTTGCATGCAAATATTAGTCATCCCATAGGTAACCACGTATTTCACTCTGGGATCTGCATGTACCACATCTGTAGCTCATCCTAAAGTGCTCCAAGAGAATAGGATCAAGTTTATAGTCCAAATATTATTATGAGACAATAATATTTGACTTTTCTATTTTTGACAGCCAGTCTAAAAATAGACTTTGATCACTCACACTGTGATCACTCACACTGTGGTCACCCACACTGTGATCACTCATACTGTGGTCACCCACACTGTGATCATCCACACTGTGATCATCCCTACTGGGATAAAAATAGAACTTGCGCCATAATTTGCCTGCGGGCCCACTTAGTGAAGGCGACTCTTTTCACTAAGCTCCATCATCTTGTTGCAATATCAACAAGCATTTCTTGTTGCACACTTTTCAACACTCCCTCTCAACAAGAAAGGCTTCCTCTCAAACCCGATCCTATAACTCTGGAATGTTCTCCATGCAACACATCTGGCCAGTCCACTTGCTCTGTCATCAAAGTCTCTTACTGCTATTGCCTCTGTCGACTGAAAACTCTGCATCTCTGTGCTCTTCAGTATTTGACTGC
This sequence comes from Pinus tabuliformis, assembly GCA_031772625.1. NCBI lineage: Eukaryota > Viridiplantae > Streptophyta > Pinopsida > Pinales > Pinaceae > Pinus > Pinus tabuliformis. The sequence goes on along the minus strand of CM062815.1, from coordinate 802,549,906 downwards.
TCTAGCCTCTGTCACTTTGATCTCTGACTGCATCTGTGCTACTGCTGGTTCTATCTCCCAGCATTGCATCCGCACTGCACCTCCCAACTGACCTCCCTGTTGGGCTAGAAACATCCTCTAATGTTGAAGCTCTACCTGCTGCTGACAATTGCTCCCTCTCTGACATCTGCGCTACTGCAACATCTCCATGCATCTCGCACCATTGCACACCTCTCTGTGCCACCTAGCACTGTGCAAAACACTTGTGCCTCTCGCATTGCTACAGCCTGCTAGCTATGCGCTGTCCTGGGATTCCCTGCACTGTCGCTCTCTCTGCCGCTCCATCCGCATCTGTCTCTACCCAATCAGTCAGTTCCTTCTAATACACATTGGGGCTCCCGTAGCAAGGTCTCATCCAAGAGGTTAGGTACCTCAAGGATCTTTCCCCTCCTCCTTAGGATGATCAATCCACATCACCCCACCTCCTACCTGGAGGTATGGCTGCATGCGATCCCTCAGCCCACCTGGCTCGAAGTTTTCCCCTACTGGAGGTCTCTACATGAGTAGATGTCTCTACTCGATCTCCTCTAAGCTTCCCTTGTTGTGGCTGCTCCACAACCTCCTGAAGCTACCACACCAATCGTGGCTCCTCCACAATCGTCTGAGACTTCTTCTGGCTCTGCATGTTGAAAGGTAATGTATGCTCCCTCTCAACCACCAAGGTTCCATCATGACAACGAAAGCATCGCACTTTCGATTTGTCAACCTTCTTCCCATCATTGGAAGAACTAGATTCAGAAAGAGAAACCTTCCCCTTCCCCTTCTTCGCCTTACTCGCTAAGGCATAGATCTCCTCATCTTGCATGGATGAAGAACCGTCTCTGGTGATCCGTCTAATCTCCTCCTGCATCAAATCCGACCATAGTTGTTCCCAATTTGGCAGTTTCTCCCTTCCATTCACCGAGTCCTGGTAGCTATGCCAACTCTTAGGAAGGTCAAGGAGTGCTAGACTCACCATCCTCATCCGACAGTCACCCCCACACTTCCCAGCTCATCCCGGCATTGGGTGAACTTCGTGAGATACTGGGGCATACTATCTCCATTCTCACACTTAATGTTTCTGAGTTTTATCTCTTGCTTTGGAATTAAACTCGAATTCCACCAGCTCAAAAGCTCAACCACTTCCGATCTAGAATTCATGAGAACAAAGTATTTCTTGTACAAAGATCGAGTGTATGAGCATTCACCGGATTCCTCACCTTCCAAAAGAAGGATGAATCCAGAGGCTACCTTGCCCGATCACAGACTTTTCTTGAAGAAATAAAATGTAAACACTTTGTGAATAATAGATTCGATGATCAATCCTCGCTTTGATATCCTGTAGAACTTTTCCTACAAATCAAACGGCTCTGATACCATGTAGAAATTTTGAATAATATGACACATATTCACAAATATTATCCTGATTATACACTTATAAGCGGAACATGCATAATACATAACCTCCTCTATGTTGATCATCAATTTACAGAAGCAGAAACATTCACAGGTGTACATAGAAGCATCAATCACACATATCAACACAGTATTTTCCTGGGGAAAGCATCTCGCTAAAAACCCCAACTATCTGTATATTATATTGATTGAATCATGTAAGATTACAAAGTATAATACTCATCCCAAGTACTCAGTACTATCTCCTCATGCTACACACAATACAGCTCAGATTTGATCTCCAAATCTCCCCTGCTGCTTGCCTGCCTCCACAGCTCAATACCTGCTCAAGAACCGATGAGAATGGTTTACCAAACTCATATTTGACCTGAAAATAATCACTCACACTATGTTGGACATGAGCACAGGCTACAATTCTTGGTATTGGCCAATTCATTGGCATACTCAATCCCTCTAATTGCGCAAATCATCATGCACAGCTATAGTCACAACTGATAGCAATCTGATCCTCTAACACCTGTCCCTGTTGAACTGAACATGCACTGACATGCAACTAAGTTAACTGATGTATTCTATAGTTGCATTATGAGTTAATAACTTGTGAATTAATTAATAACTAATTCACCCAACTCATCTCTAGTCTATTGATCAGTTAGACTAAATACAACTAGTTTAACAAAGTTAAACTGAACACAACTCCATCAACTGCACCTCCAGTCCACTAAACTCAACTCACTTGAGTTCTAACTGAAGTCCTGCATGCAAATATTAGTCATCCCATAGGTAACCACATATTTCCCTCTAGGATCTGCATGTACCACATCCGTAGCTCATCCTGAAGTGCTCCAAGAGAATAAGATCAAGTTTATAGTCCAAATATTATTATGAGACAATAATATTTGACTTTTCTATTTTTAGCAGCCAGTCTAAAAATAGACTTTGATCACTCACACTGTGATCACTCACACTGTGGTCACCCACACTGTGATCATCCACATTGTGATCACTCATACTGTGGTCACCCACACTGTGATCATCCACACTGTGATCATCCCTGCTGGGATCAAAAATAGAACTTGCGCCATAATTTGCCTGCGGGCCCACTTAGTGAAGAAGACTCTTTTCACTAAGCTCCATCATCTTGTTGCAATCTCAACAAGCATTTCTTGTTGCACACTTTTCAACAAAAAATGGTGAAATCTATATCTGAGAAATAAATGGAAGCAATTTTATATGTAATAAAAAAATGGTGATGGTATCTCATTGGGAGGAGCTTTAAGGTCAATATATACCATGATATCCTAAAATTCCTTTTGGAGAAAATATTGTAATAAGACAAACAACCAAAATGCAATGATTTGATTTCAAAATAATCCATAAAAAGGGGAAGGGAAGTGTAATAGAACATACTCTTTTTAGAATACAAGAAGCCCCAAATTTATATTCTATTACATATTCTAGTCATATGTGGTTAGATGAAGCTCACCGTGAAAGAAAAAATAACAATAGTACTAAACCAAAAATACAAAGTATAAAGAAAGAGATGAACTCTATGTAACATTGAGAGTGGAGTGGAGATATACTTTGGTACAAGGGTAGACCATTTTTATGCCCTCAAGCAAGTTGAAGCAACAAATATAAACGTGGTCCTATGACTCTTTGATGGTAGGACATGCGGGGTTCCTTGAAATATATCACATGATAAAAATAAAAAGGGGTGGGGGGAGAATGAAGAAATATATTCAAAAATTTATAATAAAATATGAGAGAGTAAAATCTGTAGAATAATTCAGCCATTAAACATATGTAATAAAATATGGGAAGATATATAAATGGACTTCATCATGGGGTTAACGAAATTTGAAGATAAGGATGCCATTTATTTTTCATTGATAGACACAAAGTATGCACATTTTTGTGTAGATCAAATTACATATATAATAATCCATGTTGTAGAAGTGTTCATGAAGGATATTCATAGACTTCATGGCTTTCCTGAAATCATAGTAAGTGACAAATATCCAAAATTCATGGGAACTTTTTGGAAATAATTACGTAATATTAGTGGACCAACAATAGCTATGAGTTCAACATATCGTCCACAAATGGATGTAAAGGAAAAATAGTTAACACATGTTTATTGAGTTATTTATGATATTATTCTTTAGACAAGCAATATTAATGGTTGAAGTGGCTTCCTTTGGCAGAATGGTGGTTCAATACTACCTATCACACATCTGTTAAAATATTCCTATTTGAGACCCTTTATGGATATCTAACTCCTAGTATCTCATATTTTTTGCAAGATAAGTCAAAAGTACATGAAATAGATCCACATATGGAGATGACTAAAGAAATTTTGACAATTATTAAGGAAAATTTTCAAATGGTACAAAACAACATGAAGCATCAAGTAGATCAACATCAAAATAAAAAATAATTTGAGGAGGGTGATTGGATATTTTGGAGACTATGAACTTTGAAGCAATCTACACTCAAGTAAAAAGAAGAATCATAAATTAGCTCCAAAATTTTATGGACCCCACGAGATTATTCACAAGATTGGACAAGTGGCATATGAATTATATTTTATTTCTTCTCACATTCATAAGTTTTTTAAGATATCTTGCCTAAAAAAGGTTTTCGGACAAACTATTCCAATGTGAACGAAACTTCAAAAATTACATGAAGAAGGGAAGCTTATTCTTGAACCAAAAAACATTATAGATCATGGTCTCTATCTCTTTAGAATAGAACTATTATGGAGTATCTAATCAACTCGAAGAATATGCATCTAGAAGAAGCTACATGGGAAAATGAGCATTTCATGAAGAAACACCCTCAATTACAAAATTTGAGGGAAACGTTTTTTTAAAAGAGTCGATTCATTTTTATAGGTATCATATCTAGTATTGGCATTGGGTTCATCATCAAAGGAGTTTTTTTTCTTGATTTTGGATTATATTCATTGACTTTTGATCATTTTAAAGGTTTTTGGTTCATAAAAACTATGTATTTTTCATTAATCACCATTTCTCCAAGATGGCCCTTTAGACACCCTACACAAAGAGTATCACAACAAAGGCATTTCTAAAGATTTTCTTCAAGAATATTTGGTCTAGGCTCTCACTACGCATTATTTCAAATGGAGATAATAGGTTCCTTAATATATTTTGTTCTAGATTGTGGTCAATTATGAACACCAAGATGACCAAACTAACTATTTTCAACTCCCCAACCAATGGAAAAACATAGGTAGTCAATGAAATAATTGTGTATATCCTAATAATTTACAAAATCCAAACATCCATGCACATGACATTAGATCCTTCCTTTCGTTCAACATGGCTACAACAAATTCCTTTATAGCTCTATTATCCATAACGCTTTTGAGTTATGCTTAGGGTTCCAATGATGTAACTATACCCATTAATTCTACACATGAAGAAGTGTTCTATGTTTGGATTGAGGTTAATAGAGTAACCAAATTTGTTGAATGGATGTAGCACATACAATGAGTTCATGATATTTTTTAGAAATCCAATGCTAAGTATAATCAACACCATGATCAAGATCAGGTTCCACACAAGATTTAGGCGGGAGATAAGGAATGGTTCCCTTTGCAGAAAAAGCATCTTATGAACCCATTATAATATCCACCCATTTCAATATAATCCTTACACCTTCACCAAGGTTGTGGGTAAGAATGATTTTAAGTTAAGTATTCCATGTTTCCTTGGATTTCCCCTTATATTTATTGTGAATATGCTTCAACCATATTTTCCACCTCTCTTAGACACATTGAGGTGGCCAAGAACTTGGCCCCTACGAAACTCAATTTTGATTGTATTGAGTAAGGACAATTTTTTAAATCATGGACACTAAAAGGGTGTGACTATCAAGGAATCTCCTTCACGAGGACAACTGGCTAATTATGAGTCAAATTTAGTAGAATTTCCCTAATTCAGTGGAGGAACTTGATGCAATGGAAACCGCTAATTCATAAGGGGGGACTATTGATCTAGGTGGATATTGGTGGTCATCCACTTGTTCCAATTACTTAGAATGATTTCACATCTTAGTGGTTCTATGATGATTTGTTGGATCTTGAACTTTTAGCATGATCTTCAAGAGTTTCCCTTGTGTTCTTGGTAGTTGACATTGGCCATGCAATAATTGTTTAGTCAATTCAATGTCCTTGAAATGGGAATCATAAATTGTCAACTAGGGTGGGTAGACTGATGAAGTACAGGTGCACAATATGTGCTTAGAAGTTATTCATTAGGTCATTATGTATTTGTTTAGATCTAAACTTAAGATAGGGGTGGTGTTTGTCAATTATATTAGTGTCGTAATTCTTAGGGATGTTGATTAAGTTTCCTAGGAATTAATCTCTATCCAATTAGTTTGTAGATGATGTGAGAGTGGTTTTACTTATGTTAGATTGTTTGGGATTTTTTATCTTGAATCTCTATGTTGCAGCTCCTAATTCTCTAAGTGCAAAAAGAAACCTATTCTATTAACTATGAAGGAATACTGTTGGACTCAATTGTTTTGGAGAGGACTTCTCACTTATTCAATTTCTGCTCAAACAAAGTAACCCAAGCAACATCTATATTGTGAATTGAACATACTTCAATTATGCTGGATAATATGCAAAGGAAAGAATTGTGTAGTACCAGTTATAAATCAAATTAGATAATAGTCTAAGATAGGTATAAAGCAAATTAAATTTCTTATGCAAATAACAATTCGCTGGAGAGATCATTATGCAGCGTTGTCACACAAAACAGAGAAATTAAAGAATTAAAGGAAATTCGATTATAATTGATTAAAACCTGCCACTATTTGTAGGGTCCCTTCACATAGAAGTTCAGAGCTTCAAATCAACACAACGTTTGCGCACAAAAACCAATTCTATTCACAAATTTCACAAACTGTTCATAATCATATCATTCGGCACGCACCCAAATAACAGTGCGGCCATTAGTTTTATAGCAGGTCTCTTGGCATAACCCTATGAATGTTTTAAGCCTAACATCTCTAACCTATCTAAACTTATATCGCTAAACCTTCGTTTTGCTATTTCGAAAGCAAAATGATAAAGTGTCAACTGATCTCGGGTTCTGTTCTACGTTAATCCGGTGGTTGACTTGGAGTTTGACTGTGATCTCCGGTGCTCCTTTTAGCAAATAGTTTCAAGTGTATAGGAAGGTTTCCATGAGGGAGCCATCCTCTATCCATCCACACCTTTCGCTGCTGACCTGGAACTATGGAACTTTGTGAACAATGAAGACAACAACAAAAACCTGGATTAGCTGCGGAAACAAGATGATTCGGTAGCCAATTGCAACTTTAATAAAATAATAGGGTATACAGTTAAATATGAACAAGAAAACATACTATTGCATACCTTCATCAAAACCTGGTAGATATGGCTTTATTTAAGTTGTAAATATATATGAAAAAGAGAGGATTATTAAGAAAAAAGGATGTCATGGTAGGACAATCTTCAGACTCTACATTCCCCCGGACTGGAGATATTGTAGGTCCTCATACACTTATTTCTTGTATTTTTCTTGTGCCTCTTGTTTTTCATCTCCCTGTTTCACTGTTTTCTTATTTTTGGCAGAGATTGGCATTCTAGGCTTCCTCATTAGAATTTTGTACTTTAAACTGATTATCTCTCTCTGCATAATTCTGTTCTCTTTCTTCAGCTTCTTGTTTTTCTTATACCACAAGCTTAGATGTAGGATCAAATTGTCACTCTTGGCAATTTGTATCTCACTCTGTGTCTTCAAGGCTTGATTTTCATTTTTAAGATATCGATTCAGTGTTTCTAGTTCAAAGATCTCCTGCTTCAAGATGTTTGAGGTCGATTGTTCATTCACCTGGTTGCTTCCTTCTCCAGGGCTCTGTATTGTTTCCTTTGTTGTTGTCACCTTCCTTTCCAGTGACTCTATGTAGTCATATATTTCCTGTTGTGTGGGGTCAATACCTGGACTATGTATCGGGCTTCCTAGAGGTGAGTTGTAAGGCTGTGGTGATGATCTTGGTGACCCTTTTGGAGAATTCCTAGGGCTTCCAATTGGCTCATCCTCTATTGGCTCGTTCTTTATTGGCTCAATCTCTGTTGGCTCAATCTTTGTTGGAGTGTTCTCTGTTGGCTCCTCTTCAGTTGGCTCCTTTTCATTTGGCTCATTTTCTTTAAGATTAATGTATTCTGTAGTTTTTGAGGTTGTTTGTGGAATCGTGCTCAACCTCGTGCTCCTTCTCAACCCTGGGGTTTGTGTTTTCTGCACTTTCCTCCTTTTATTCTCTGATTTTTCTTCTAGAGGAGAGGTTTTAGTTTGTGATAATTCTTCTTTACTCGGGTTGACTTTCTTTCTTCTAGGGTTTCCCCTCTTCATTCTCTACAATTTTTTACTATAGGCAACTCTTCTTCTGTTACCTCTGTCTAAGTTTGAGGTGCTTGTTCCTTTATCATTTCTATGGTTCTCTTTCTCCCTCTGAGGGCCCTGCTGCTACTTGGTTTTTCTAGGGATTTTTCCTCAAAATGGTTCCTTATTAGGAAACTCTCCCAGGCATCCCCTATACTTTGGAGATGCAATTCGACCAATATTTTTACCAGACCATGATGATACATGGTGTTTTCTATGCCTTGAATTTTCTTCTGAACATTTGTAGCTATTTTCCTGAGGCTATTCAAAAGGAAATAGGGGAGGTTCATCTGATGATCCTCAAGGAAGTGCATCATCATTCTAACATGATAAAAATACATTTTCCCGAACCTACCCTCACAAGTGATAAACTTCTGAAGCACAAGTAATAAGTTTCTCCATTTGTTTTTAAGAGCAGAGCTTGGAATACCTTTTTTGTATACCGTAGTTTCCATGTTTCGATTCTTGAGGAAGACCTTCCCGTCCTCCCTGTCAATCCCTCTATTTTTAAACCATTTTTCTCCTTTCCTTGGCAGCTCTTTGGCCTCAGTGATCATAGACTCCATTACTGTGAGCTTTATGTCCCGAATTTCGACCTCCATTCCATCGAATGAGCACACAAATGTCTTGGTTACCTCCTTGTGGAAGCCGTTAAATTTCTCAATGAACTGCAACCATTGTATTCTTTACAGCAGCTCCCCAATTTGTGGGCACCCCTCTAGGAATTGTTTTCTTGTCGGCTTAGTTCGAACAATTATCCCTATGCCGAAGGATGCTTTGCCTCGAATATTGGCTACCTTGACAGGAAAATGGGACTGGTAGGGTTTGCTAGCTTGCAGAAAGATGGAGTGGCTGTGAAAGATCAAAGGAGTGTAAGAATAGGGAAGAATAGATGGGTTATCATAAGGATTATGGGAATGAATCTGACTGTTATGCACATTCAAACTTATGATTTGGTAATTAATTTGGCAGATTTGGCATAAGGTCGTGATAGGACTTTTAGAGTGGTGGCATATGATATTTTGTTAAGTGGCCATTACCCTTAGGTTATAATGATTTCACTTTAGTACTCTATCTTCTTAGTCATACATGTTATATAACCTTCCCTATTGTTAAATTAAAGCAACACATACCTTTAATTTTCTGTTGCTAACCTCATTTGTTGTCCTATGATCTCCTACAGGTGCCTTGTTGTCAACTTTCCTTTAATCAAAATCATCAAGCATCCTTGTAGACTTCAAAATTATTAGGTTGCAAAAATTTGTTTAGCTGCAGAAACTTGTCCAAGCTGCGGAAACTTGTCCAAGTTGTGGAAAGTTGTTGATTCTGCAACTTAAGAGAAAGAAGGCTTTAGTAGATGAACTTTATTGTTTTTTTTTCTCTTTTGAAAATAAAATTGAAGTGCGAACAAATTGGTTTTCACTTTAAGTTTCTGTATAAACATGCCAACAACATGTTGGTTTTCATGCTTATAAAAATTTATTTATTTATTTATTTTTAATTTTTATATGTATATATATATATATATATATATATAGATATATATATATATATATATATATATATATATATATATATATATATATCTATATATATATATATATATATATATATATATATATATATATATATATATATGTATATATATATATGGATATATACACATATAATTTATTTATTATATTTTCTTTTCTTTTCTTTTTTTATTGAAGAACAAACTGAATGAAAATTTCTAAGGTGGAAAAGAAGAAGAATTCTTCTTGACCATCTTCAGTTTTGAATTATCCTGAAATATTTTATCAAATTCCTCTCTTGTTAATGGTTTCTGGTAAAGCTTGAGTCAATGTCCATTTACTAATAGAGGATTTCTCTCTTCGTCAACAACCCTGATTCTAACCGCACCATTGTCAAAGACATTCTCAACCTCATTAGGTCCAAGTCAATGGGTTTGGAATTTCCCTTGAAAATTTTTGAATTTTGAATCAAAGAGCAATGCCCAATCTTCCAGATGAAACTTCCTTTCTTTAATGTACTTATCATGCCATCTTGACTCTATTGTTGCACTAAGCTAGTCCTTTGGGAGGTCTCTTATCTGATTTCATCGAGCTCATTTAATTGTGTCATCCTTGCTTCTGGGCTTCTAAGAAGTCAAGATCTAACTGGACTGTTATCTTATAGGTTTGGATCTATAACAATATTGGAAGTAAGATTTGCTTCCCATAAACAAGTTCATAGGGAGTATGTCCTGTAGTATTCCTCCATGTAGTCCTGTAGGCCCATAAGGCTTCTGGAAGTTTTTCCACCTAGTCTTTCCTGTGTAGATGTACAATCTTTGTAAGGATAGCCTCAATCACCTTATTTGTGGACTCAACTTTTCCATTGGCTTGTGAATGATATGGAGTTGACTTCTGATGTTTTATCTTGTATTGGTCCACAAGCTTCTACACTAGTCTGGATGTGAACTGTGTCCCTTGATCTATTACAATTTCTCTTGGAACACCAAAATGAGTAAAAATATCCTCAAAAAGAAATGAAACTACAGTATTTTCAGTAGAAAAAGGAAGTTCTTTAGCTTCTACCCATTTAGTGACATAATTAATACATACTAGAATATATTTCTGTTGCTTTGAAGGTGGGTTGATTGGTCCAACAAAATCCAGTGCCCATTTTTCAAATGGTTCGATAAGTACTTGTGGTTGCAGTGGCATCTCATTTGAAAGAGTAGGTTTGCCCATTCTCTGACAACTGTCACATCTTTTAACATATTCCTTGGTGTCCCTAAAAATGGAAGGCCAATAATATCCTAAAAGCAAGATTTTGTAAGCAGTTCTCTTGTTAGAAAAATGTCCTCCACATGGCTCATCGTGACAAGCTTTTAGTATCTCTAGTATTTTGTCCTCCCGAACACATCTTCTAATGATGAGGTCTAGTCCTATCTTGTATAATTCCTCATTTATCCATGAATAAGATGTGTTAATGTGGACTATTCTTCTTTTTCTCTAGCAGATAAATGAAATGGAATTTTTCCTGTGGCCAAATAGTTAGCAATATCTGCATACCAAGGTGATTTAGTAGATACTACAAAAAGATATTCATCAGGAAATTTATCTTCTACGGGTTGATCATTGTTTTCATTTTGTATTCTAGATAGAAAATCAACAATTGTGTTTTGTTTTCCTGGCCTATCTAGAATGGTTATGTTGAATTCTTGTAAAAGTAGGGGTCATCTAGTCATTCTTCCATTAGTGACTGGTTTATTCATTAGGTATCTAATGGCAAAATGGTCTATGTGGAAAAAAGTTTCATAGCCAGTTATATAACGTCTGAATTTATTAATGGCATGAATTATAGCTAAGAACTCCTTTTCGGTTACAATATAATTTAACTCTGCAGGGGTTAAATTTTTACTAGTATAATAAATGGCATAAGGAGTGAGATATTTTTGTCCTAAAATAGCTCCTAAGGCTGAATCTGAAGCATCTGTTGAGATATGGAAAGGCAATTTCCAGTTAGGTCCTTTTAAGATGGGTGCTTCAGAAATTCTCTTTTTCAATGTTTCAAAGGCAACTTGACATTCAGAATCCCAACTGAATTCACAGTCTTTGGTGAGTAATTTAAAGAGTGGGGATGCAATTTTTGTGAAGTTTTCTATAAATCTTCTATAGTATCCAGTAAAACCAAGAAAAATTCTAACATCCTTTTGACAACTTGGCACTAACAACTTAGAAATGACTTCCACCTTAGGTGAGTCTACCTTAATTCTGTCTCCAAAAATATGGTGACATAAAACAATTTCCTCGTTAAACATCATGAAGAATTTTTCATGGCTTAATGATTGGTTTGTTTCTTGAAATCTTATTAAGACTTTTTCCAAATTTTCTAGTGCTTTATTGAAAGAATCCCCATAGACTGTGAAATCATCCATGTACACTTCCACAAAATCATGGATAAGGTCAGAGAAAATGTCGAGGACTTCCCTTTGGAATGTCGCTGGAGCATTACATAACCCAAAGGGGAGTACCCAGTAAGCATATGTTCCCCATGGACAAGTGAATGTGGTTTTATCATGATCTTCAGGGGCTACCTGAAATCTGGTTGTATCCACTGAACCCATCCAAGAAGGAAAAATATTTTTTCCCTGCTAAAGTATCTAAGACATGGTCTATGAAAGGTAATGGAAAGTGTTCTTTTAATGTTTCTTTTTTCAACTCCCTGTAATCGATGCATACTCTCCATTTTCCATTCTTTTTAGGGATGATTACTATGGGTGAAACCCACTGACTATCAGATATTGGATAGATGAAATTTACACTTAATGATTTATGAAATTCTTCCTTAACAATTTCTTTTAGATTTGGGTTCATTCTTCGCTGAGTTTGTCTAACTAGTCTTGCATTTTGTTCAATGTATATGATGTATGCAAGTTTTAGGATCAATCCCTCTCATGTTAGTGTATTCCCATGAAAAAGTGAAAGAATGTTTCTATAAAATTTCTATCAATTGTTTCTTTTGCATGTCTTCCAAGTTTTCATTGACATTCAGAGTTTTTCATTGAAAGATTTCTATCGAGGAATTCCCAAATTTCTTCGTGGAAAACAATGATACTTGTTTAGAGCAGAGATATTCATTTCGACTATGCTCATAATGTGAGGAAGATTCATTATTTTCTAGTAAATTTAAAAGTTTGTCTTCCTCTTTTAATGTTTAGTGACAAAAATAGGTTGTATATCTTCTCCATCTTCTATCCATCCTTCAGTTTCTGTATCTATTATTGTTCTTGCAGGGGGGTATAATGTAAATTTCTTTGTAGAATTTCCATATGAGATAGACATATCACTTGACCTATAGCCAATAAAAGCATCAATTGTAGCTAACCACGGCCTTCCTATAATTAATGGATGTCCTCCTAGATTATTCTTGGGTGTTAAGACCATGAAATCAACAGGATAATCCCAAGAATCTAAAGATACACAAACATCCTCTAACACACCATCTAGTTTAATAAGAAATCTATCTACTAATTGCAATAAGGTTGGTGTGTATTGAAGGTTAGGAAGCCTAAATGTGTCCATAACTTGTTTGCTCATTATGTTTATGGTTTCTCCTAGGTCAATTAGTGTTTTTGGTATTTCAGTTCCATTGATGTGAATATTTACAATGGGGTTTCCGAGGTCTAAATATTTTTGAATTGTCTTCTTTCCCATCATAATGTCTGCAATTTTTCTGAATAGCTGAATTCTTTTTATATCATTTCTTCTTCTCCCTGATCATTGTGTACTTAATTCCTTAATTGTTTTTGCAAAAATTGGTATTTACTTTATGGATTGTAATAAAGGAATATTAATACAAACATTTCTCAATTCATCCACCATATTGTAATTAGGCAAGATAATTTGTTTCTCCATTCCTTCATCATTTTTCAACCTTTCTGGGAAAGGCGGTTTAACTGATATCGAGGGTTGTTCTATGATAGGAGCATCTATTGGAATTTCTTCTATTTGTTTATTTTACTTTTGAGGGAGAGAGGTCTCCCCTTCTTCTGATTGCTTTTTGTGTTCTTGAAGATCAGATTTTGCTTTTTGAATGAAAACAGGAGGGTTTTTTGGTAATACTCTTCTAGACCTTAATTGGACATTGTTTAGGTCTAGTGGGGTTATTACATAAGTTTGAGGGTTATGACCCTTCATGTTGTATACTGGTTGTTGTGGTATCTTATTATTAGGATTTGGAAGTGGTTGAGCAGGTAATTGATTTGATTTTTGTGGAAATGGTAGGGAAAGTTGCGGGTTTTGATTCTAAACTGGGACTTGTGGCAATTGACTAGCTTGAGGAATTTGATTATACGGGGGTAAGAATTGTGGTGGAAGGTAGGATGGCAATTATTGTTGATATTGAGCATAGGCTCCATAAGGATGTTTCCATCCTTGATTCCAAGGTTTTGATTTTGGAAGAGCCCAAGGCTGCGAGGCTGAATGCCAATTACTTTGTGAAGACTGGGCAAATTGTTGTGGTCTAAATCCTTGTGATTGATTTGGTTGGGGGTTCTACCATGGTCTTTTGGCTATAAAGTAGAGAGGTTCTATTGGTTCTGAGATTCCTTCATCATTGAGTACAGCCTTAAGACTTGGTAAGGACGAACATTCCTTTGTATCATGATTATCTGCACATATGACATAGGTTTCTATGGCTTTTGAGTCTCAGGGACACTCTCGTAGAGCATGTTTCTTACGACATTTGGGATAGAAGATAGATAATGCAAAATTTTCATAATTTTTCTTGTTTTGTATTTTAAGGGTGTCTATCTGTTCACTTAGGCTCCCTAAAATATCTGTTTTAGAGGTGTCAAGTAAATTTTCTATTCCTGCCCTACTAACTATCCCAACTACAAACTTGTTTATTCTTGATAAGAGAGGGTCTCTAGGACTCTTTCCAACTCTTGCTTTGCCCCTTGAGATATGTACACATAAATCACAAATATCTGCAAATGGTAGTTGGGAAATATCTCCTTTTCCAGTTAGGTTAAGGAGATCGATCCATTCATCTTTAACGACTCTGAGTAAAAGAGCTTTTAAGGTTTCTTCATCCAAATTATCCATTTTTGCTCTTTTAACATTATAAACAAAACTTTCTACCAAGTCTTCAAGATTTCCATCTTCTTTTTGTGTCATTTTGAAGACTTCATCTTTAAGGTTACTAGGCATACAATAATCTCTATACTTGCCTAAGAAAGCCTCTTTCATTTGTGCCCATGTTGTTATAGAATGCACTCCTAGACTCATGAACCATTTTAATGCTGAGTCTTTTAATGTGGCAGGGAAAAATTTCACTTTTGAGCATCATGCAGATAGTCATATGATCTGCATAATACTTCAAATTTGAAGAGAAATGTCTTCGAATCTTCGTTTCTTTTCCCGTGGAAATTAGGAAGAATCGAGGGTGATATATTTTTCATTGTGAGGGTTGTATCTTCATCAAGAATACGGAATCTTGAAGGATCTTGGTTTCCTCTACCTCTACCCCCTCCTCTACCTCTACCTCTTCCTCTTCATCTACCTCCAATCCTATCTTCTTCGCCATGGACATTGTGTACTTCTCCTTCCCCTTCTTCAGCCATGATAGATTCTTCAGAGCTAAGATAGTGTTCTTCTAATCTTTTTGGTTCCTTTATCAATGGTTGTTCAGAATAAGTTTCCAATTCCTCTTCTTCACTAGGAATTTCTAATTCTTCTCCCAAAATTTGTTCACCAGTGGGGGATAGAAAGATTACTCCTGTGGTTGGGGATGTAGGATTTTCTTCAATTATAGCTTCAGTAGAAGAAGTAGGTGAAGTTTTGGATTGAATTTCTGATCTTGAGACTTCAGGAAGTCTTTGTCAACCTCTAAATGGAATTCGTTTTTGAGTAGGTGGTCTGGAATCCTGAAATGTGGTGGAGTGAGTGGATTTGTGGGAATTAAACTTCTTCCTCGTCCTACAAATATACCCCTAGAGTCTCTATCCCTACGCATGTCATGTTTTAAATTAATGATGGTTTTTTTTTTTACTTCTAATTGTACTTCCCCGGCAATGACACCAAAATGTTTGGTCAATTCAATGTCCTTGAATTGGCAATCATAAATTGTCAACCAGGGTGCGTAGACTGATGAAGTACTGGTGCACAATATGTGCTTAGAAGTTATTCATTAGGTCGTTATGTATTTTTTTATATCTAAACTTAAGATGGGGGTGGTGTTTGCCAATTATATTAGTGTCGTAATTCTTAGGGATGTTGGTTAAGTTTCCTAGGAATTAATCTCTATCCAATTAGTTTGTAGATGATGTTAGAGTGGTTTTAATTATGTTAGATTGTTTGGGATTTTTTATCTTGAATCTCTATGTTGTAGCTCCTAATTCTCTAAGTTCAAAAAGAAACCTATTCTATCATCTATGAAGGAATACTGTTGAACTCAATTATTTAGGAGAGGACTTCTCACTTATTCAATTTCTGCTCAAAAAAAGTAAACCAAGCAACATCTATATTGTGAATTGAACACAATTCAATTATGTTGGATAATAAGCAAAGGAAAGAACTGCGTAGTACTAGGTATAAAGCAAATTAGATAACAATCTAAGATAGTTATAAGGAAAATTAAAATTGTTATGTAGATAACAATTAGTTGGCGAGGTCATTATGCAGCATTTTCACACAAAACAGAGCAATTGAAGAATTAAAGGAAATCAGATTGTAATTGATTAAAACCTACCACTTTTTGTAGGGGACCCCCACATAGCAGTTCAGAGCTTCAATTAAACACAACACTTGAACACAAAAACCAATTCTATTCACGAAATTGACAAGATGTTCATAATCATATCATTTGGCGCGCACCCAAATAACAGTGCGGTCATTACTTTTATAGCAGGTCTCGTGGCATAAATATATGAATGTTTTAAGCCTAATATCTCTAACCTATCTAAACTTATATCGCTAAACCATCATTTTTCTATTTCGAAAGCAAAACAATAAGGTTTCAAATGATCTCAGGTTCTGTTCTGCATTAATCCGGTGGTTGACTTGGAGTTTGACCGCGATCTCCTGTGCTCCTTTTAGCAAACAGTTTCAAGTGGATAGGAAGGTATCCATGAGGGAGCCATCCTCTATCCATACACACCTTTCGTTGCTGACCTGGAACTCTAGAACCTTGCGAACAATGAAGACAGCTACAAAAACCTGGATTAGCAGCAGAAACAAGTTGATTCGGTAGCCAATTGCAACTTTAATAAAACAATAGGGTATACAGTTAAATATGAACAAGAAAACATACTATTGCATACCTTCATCAAAGCATGGTAGATATGGCTTTATTTAAGTGGTAAATATATATGAAAAAGAGAGGATCATTAGGCACAAAGGATGTCATGGTAGGACAATCTTCAAACTCTACAATAATTGAGTGTGTGGTTTTCAAAACATGTAGAGCATGGACTAATATTTGTAAAGTTCCAAGAAATACCCTAAATGGAGTTTGTATGCAAAATTTGTGGCCGTGAAAAGTTGATCCATTAATGAGCTTCCTCAACGCCTACATTCCTTTTGCAACATCATTTCCTAGGGTCAGGAAAATTTTGGAACTAATATATTTTGCATCTCAAGGTATAATATTTTATGTTAAAATCTAGTTTTTCCTCTTGCAATTTATTCTTGTGGATGAGTGTAGTTAGCATGGCAGTCTCATTAGATAGAAGCTACTATCATTCTAGCTAGTTTATATTTTCTAGTATTTTTTCCATTTCATTCATTATTAGAATTTGGGTTTCACTATATTAATGTGATATTTTCAATATCTCACTATGCTCCCATTTATATTTATGTTTTCATTTTTTTCTCTTGTAATTTACAAGAGGAAAAAAAGATTCATTGAATATTATCATTCAACCAACTGTAGGCATGGTTAAATTCTTCTTTATAAGTAGCATAGAAAATGCCATGTCTTCTCAAGAAACCTTGGCCCTATACTAGTGTTGTTCCTTGCCCCTACTGAAGTTGCATAATTTAAAATACAAGTAACCACTATACATTTAGGGCTTGGGTTTCCTATAAAGGACATCTAGCCTTTGCATTGTCAAGTCTTAGAAAAATTCCAAGAAGAAATGAAATGTATTAAACAAATTCTAATTTATTAGATGATCTTCATAGGCCTTAAAAAATTTCCAAATTGAGAGCCATTTGTGCAAGGATCTCCAAAAATGACCAGTGTTCATCCAACCACTGATCCATAACTCTTGTGAAATCCTTGGGCTAATCACCGCCAATAATTAAAAACAAATTATGTGGGAGCAACTGCATGAAAGTATTTATGGACAATATTTACCATTGTAATGACATTTTGGAAAAAATTGATGGGAAAAGGTCAATAATGGCATGTATACCCATTTTTGATAGACATTGATAAGGATTAACAATGATATTTTAATAATAGACAACTATAACTTTCTTCAACATAGGACTAATTGACTCTTGTAAATATGAGTGTACAATATTAACACTTTGTTATAGCATATGTTCGCAAACTTGCTTGAAGATGCACACATTAACTTAAATTATTAATCCTTTTCCCCATTGCAGACATTTTTCCCTAAAATAACTATTAAAAAAACATAATTTGAATTCACATATGACCTTCTTTCTTTTCCATAATATGTATGAATGCAACCCTCCCAAACAAAAATATGTATATACATCAGTCTCCTTAAATAAACTAGTATATGCCTTCAAAATGCACCAAAAGGATTTAAGTGTGCATATTATTAAACATTTTGGGGTAGGATTAATAGGTTTAACTAAGATCTCCCTCATATATCGTAAACCCCAATGAACCTAAGCACTTTTTTATTATATTTACGCATTCCTAGGGTGGAGGAAAACACAAGTTTCATCAAGTATCCTTTGTTGGTGATTTATCCATTGTTCCTTGTCTTGATTTCCATTAGCTTTTCAGCCCATTTTCCTAGTAAGGAAACATGTGTTTCCTAATCTTCCTATTTCTTTCACTATTTGAGAAGAGCCTTTCTGTCTATCTCATTAGGAACAAGGGTGGAGGGATTCAAAGGATGGTTCCTAACAAAGCCTTCTATAAGTACATGGTAATATCTACACTTAGTATTTCTATCAATTTTCTTAATAAGAAACTCTTTCCTATTGTTTCCAATTCAATTTTATTGTAATACAATTTGTAATCCAGAGGTATTATGATGATTGTCCTCATTTAAAGAATTCATTTTCCTTTGAATATATTGTTGTGTTATATTTGTTGGCTTGCTCTACATAGGCTCTTAAGCGAGGATTTGAAAGTGAAGGTTTGCTCCATGGATCTTCAACAACCTTCCTTATCTTGGGTAAGTCATCCTTTCCTACGTAGGAGTTCTTTAATATTTATCCTTGTTTTCTATTGAATTGTCTTTAAGTCTTATCTATTGTCATATTCAACCCTAACCATAGCATACATGCAACCACTATACATGCAGGGCTTGAGTTTCTTGTAAAGGACATGAAGCCTTTACATTTTCAAGCTATAGCAATCTTTCAAGAAGAGATGAAACATATTAAATACATTCTAATAGATTAGATGAGCTTCATAGGCATTAAACATTTTCCAAATTGGGAGGCATTGTGCAAGGATTTCCCAAAATGACCACTGCTCATTCAGCCACTGATCCATTATTAATGCTTGTGAAAGACTTGGGCCAATTTTCACCACTAAATGGGAAAAAAAATTTATGTATGAGAACTCCATGAAGTTATTTATGGATAATATTTACCATTATAATCAATTTGGAAACAATCCAATTGGAAAAGGGCACCAATGGCATGTAAGCCAATTTTAGATACATATTGATAGACATTCACAATGATATGCTAATAATAGATGACTAGAAATTTCTTCCATATAGGACTAATAGACTCTTGACAAAATGAGTGTTCAAGATTAACACTTCAATTACCTCTTTGTAAGAAACAATATTGCAAACAATCATAACAAGTACATGCTCCAACCATTTAATATGTCAACACGTAAAGTTTTGTAGAAATAATCATTAATGTAGAAGTATAACAAGAGGACTACTCACTGAAAAAACATATTTTACTATATGTAGGGAAATGATTAATGCTACCTTGGAATTCATGTGTCAAGGAGGATTAGTAATTGGAGCTCTGAGAGTGGTTGAATGCAAATTTCATACAGACTTGCATCTTCCCCTCCAAATTTGCTAGCATATGTTGTTATAGAATTTAGTAAATACCTTGGTCTTCCATGAGACCAAACTTGTTCAAATCATGTACTAGTTCCACCCATAAAGTGAAGTTAGAAGAAATAGATCTCACTAAAGATGGTTTGGGCATTAATGATACATAAATCACAAGGATTAAATTAACATGGTCTAGCATTAACATTGGTAACACTAAATGTAAGGATTGACTTTTGTGACACTATCATGGCGTTAATGATACATAAATCACAAGGATTAAATTAACATGGTCTAACATTAACATTGGTAACACTAAATGTAAAAATTGATCTTTGTGACACTATAATGCACCACAACTATAGAAGAAATGTATATTACATCCACATTCTTGTACAAATGCTATGCAAAAACAAAAGATATTGTTTGACTCTGATTCTCAAAAAAAAAAAAGAGTATGCCAATATTCTTTATTACTTATAGAATGAAATTTACACTTTTGATTATTACTCCACCCCTGCCATTTTTAATGATATAAAGGAAGTGACAAAATTGTATCTTCTTTTATGTTCTCAACATACTTTTATACAAATATAATAAAATGATACAATTTAAGTTAAGCAAATATTATTGTTTTGTTGTTTGTATAATACAAATAAATTTATATACATCAACTAAGTATTAATCATTAATCATAGAAATCAGAGAGTATTAATGACATTAATGGAAAAACACGGAAAAATATTTTTCCCGTTGAAAAAATAAACCCATTTTATATTATTATTAAATTTAATTTTAAATAACATTAAATACGTCTTAATAACGTATGCCATATTTATTTATAAAATAATGATAACGATAGTTTTAAATGAACTCGATATGTCATATTTATTTATTTATAATAGTGACATAAAATTCTGCTTAGGAAATTTGTAATATTGTCTTATGTAATCATGAAATATAAAATGAATGAAAACCAAAGGATAATATGCACCGCCTCAACTATGTAAGTTCACCGACGCAAAAATGTCTCAGGAAAATCTTAACCTTCAATATGGACACTCGATTCACTTGGGTGGGGGCCTTAACCTTCAATATGGACGCTCGATTCACTTGGGTGGGGGCGGTTGCGTGTTAACTAGAGAGATGCGTTTGTATATGCTGCATTTGATTCCGTGTTTATGCTTTCAGGTGGCCAACTCTACCGGCTATATATACATTGTATATCTCCCCATACTTAGTACACCTCGATTGATAGATAACTAGCTGCTGTTTTCTCTAACATTTGTGATTCAAGCCTGTGCGTGTTGGGGTATTCGAATCCAGTCGCCGCATATATAATCCGTGTGTGTTTTTGTGTGTATAAGCATGTCTGAGGGACAGCGTCACCACCTCTTCAACCGCAAAAAGGAGGAGGACAACGATAACGTTAACGTTAATTCTGGCTTTGCTGACCAGGGCTCTGATTACCAGGCTGGCTCTGGTGATAACGCTGGCTCTGGTTATAACGCCGACACTGGTTATAAGGCCGATTACGGCAATGATGGTCAGCAAGGTCAATCACAGAACTATGGGGGAGCCCAAAAGGAAGTGAAACACGACCAGCGCAAGGAGCACGGCGGGGAGCTCGGAACCATGGCTGCTGGAGGCTATGCACTGGTATGCTATCTTCTACTATATACACAATGAGTATATATTTCTCATGATGTGTTATATATGCAATGAATATGTATTTCTCATGTTCTGCTGTATATACAATGAGTATATGTTTGTCTTTTTTTGGAATGGATTTAATTGATGTGTTAGAATTGAATTGGTTGTTGTGATATATTTAGTATGAGAAGCATGAGGCAAAAAAGGATCCTGAGAATGCTAGGAGGCACAAGACAGAGGAGGAGGTCGCTGCTGCCGGCGCTGTGGGCACCGGTGGGTACGCGTTCCACGAGCGCCACGAGAAGAAACAAGACGAGAAAACCGAGGAAGCCGAGGGTGGCCGCAAGAATCGCCACAATCTCTTCTGAATTCGGCCATGCCTCTCTAGTGATGGACTTTTGGAGCAGAAGCCAATTATAGCACTAGGGTATTACTATGTCAGTGTTAAGTAGTAATGAAGTTACGTAATTTTTTTCAGTGTTGTTACAGTAAGGTAGTTAGGTGCTGTTGTTAGTTGAGTTACAGTTTAGTTGAATTTGTCATATTTGTGATATGTGTCTTTGTATATGAGGGAGTACAAACTATAATGAATTGTTCATGATATTTGAAATGTAAGGAATTTAATATGAAATTCTTAAGTCATGGGTTAATATATGGACTTTCTCAAGTCATTAATTTTTATTGAATTGTTCATGATGTTTGAAATGTAAGGAATTTAATATGAACTTCTTAAGTCATGGGTTAATATATGGACTTTCTCAAGTCATTAATTTTTATTGAATGGAAAATATATCCTAAAATAATATAGCAACAGATTTCTCATTAAACTTTATTCTATGGAAGTTAAGTCGGAAGATGAAAATATTTCATAAGAATTAAAAGTCACATTGGAAAAAAAATTTAGTGTTTTTGAAGAAATTCATAAAGGTCTACATCCATATAGAGTTCATAGAAATAATATTAAAAGAATACCTAAATGTATCTATCCTAATAAAATGATTTATGGATATCCTCATTAACAAAAAGGGGATATTTGGAAAATAGTACAAGAAATGCTAGATTGAGGTATGATTCAATCTAGTACAAGTTCATTTGAAATTCCAATAATGATGGCGAGGAAGAAAGATGATTCTTCAAGGATGTGTCTTAATTATAGGGATATATACAAATTGACTTCTAAGTATAAATTCACTAATCTCAACTATTAAAGATAATTTACATGAGCTTCATAAAGTGGCTTATTTATGAAGATTGATCTTAAATCAAGTTGCTCCTCGATTAGATTAAGAAAATAATACATTGTCAAAATAGATTTTACAAGACATGAAAGGTACGAACATTTCTTGGTCATGCCTTTTGGCTTGAATAATGCTCCTTCTACTTTTCCAAGCTATATGAACAAAAAAAATTGACCCTATACTAGAAAATTTGTGTTGGTTTTATTTGATAATATACTTATCTATAGAAAATCATGGGAAGGCCACATTAAACATGTGGATAAATTTCTACTGAGAATAATCAATTGTATGTAAAAGGATGCAAATGTGATTTTGGTCAACAAGGCATAGAGTATTTGGGTCATATTATTTCAAATGGAGCTAAGGTGGACCCTCAAGAGATCGAAGAAATTACAAAATAACCTATTCCTAAGAACATCAAGAGTCTTAGAATATTTTTGGGACTTATAGGATATTATCATAAATTTGTTAATAATTATGTTTGCATTATCGACCCACACACATATCTCTTGAATAATAATTCGTTTGTATGGAATCATGAACAACTTTGGAATTCTATCTCTTAAAGGATGCCATGGCTTCTAAACTAGTATTGGAAACACCTATTTTTGGTAAAACATTCATAGGGTAATGTGATGCATCAAGACAAATGATTGGAGGTATTGACACAAGAACAAAGAACACTGGATTTTGAAAGAAACCAATTGAAGGGAAAAAAATGGTAAAATCTATATATGAGAAATAAATGGAAGCAATTTTACATGTAATAAAAAAATGGTGATGGTATCTCATTGGGCGGTACTTTAAGGTCAATATATACCATGATATCCTAAGATCCATTTTGGAGAAAATATTGTAATAAGACAAGCAACCAAAATGCAATGGTTTGATTTCAAAATAATCCACAAAAAGGGGAAGGGAAGTGTAATAGAGAATACTCTTTTTAGAATACAAGAAGCCTCAAATTTATATTCTATTACATATTCTAGTCATATGTGGTTAGATGAAGCTCACCATGAAAGAAAAATAACAATAGTACTAAACCAAAAATACAAAGTATAAAGAAAGAGATGAACTCTATGTAACATTGAGAGTGGAACGTAGATATACTTTGGTGCAAGGGTAGACCATTTTTATGCCCTCAAGCAAGTTGAAGCAACAAATATAAAGAGAGTACTATGACTCTTTGATGGCAGGACATGTGGGGTTCCGTAAAACATATCACAGGATAAAAATAAAAAGGGGTGGGGGAGAATAAAGAAATATATTCAAAAAATTATAATAAAATATGAGAGATAGTAAAATTTGTGGAAATAATTCAGCCATTAAACATACGTAATAAAATATGGGAAGATATATAAATGGACTTCATCATGGGGTTACCAAAATTTCAAGATAAGGATTCCATTTTTTGGCCATTGATAGATGCAAAGTATGCACATTTTTGCGTAGATAAAATTACATATATAATAATACATGTTGCAAAAGTGTTCATGAAGGATATTCATAGACTTCATGGCTTTCCTGAAGTCATAGTAAGTGACAAATATCCAAAATTCATGGAAAATTTTTGGAAATAATTGCGTAAGATTAGTGGACCAACAATATCTATGAGTTCAACATATCATCCACAAATGGATGGTAAAGGAAAAATAGTTAACACATGTTTAGTGAGTTATTTATGATATTATTCTTTACACAAGCAATATTAATGGTTGAAGTGGCTTCCTTTGGCAGAATAGTGGTTCAATACTACCTATCACACATCTGTTTAAATATTCCTATTCGAGACCTTTTATGGATATCTAACTCCTAGTATCTCATATTTTTTGCAAGATAAGTCAAAAGTACACGAAATAGATCCACTTATGGAGATGACTAAAGAAATTTCGAAAATTATTAAGGAAAATTTTCAAATGGTGCAAAACAACATGAAGCATCAAGTAGATCAACATCAAAGTAAAAAATAATTTGAGGAGGGTGATTGGATATTTTGGAGACTATGAACTTAGAAGCAATCTACACTCAAGTAAAAAGAAGAATCATAAATTAGCTCCAAAATTTTATGGACCCCACAAGATTATTCACAAGATTGGATAAGTGGCATATGAATTATATTTTATTTCTTCTCACATTCATAATTTCTAATATATCTTGCCTAAAAAAGGTTTTGGGACAAACTATTCCAATGTGAACGAAACTTCCAAAATTACATGAAGAAGGGAAGCTTATTCTTGAACCAAAAAACATTATAGATCATGTTCTCTATCTCTTTAGAATAGAATTATTCTGGAGTATCTAATCAACTGGAAGAATATGCATCTAGAAGAAGCTCGATGGGAAAATGAGCATTTCATGAAGAAACACCCTCAGTTACCAAATTTGAGGGAAAAGTTTTTTTAAAAGAGTTGATTCACTTTTATAGGTATCATATCTAGTATTTGTTGAAAATAGCAACAAAAAATGATAAAAATAGAATCCAAAATATTCCAATTTTAAGTTGTCCTTGAATTAAAATTGTGAATTAAAATTCGAAAATAGTCTCACCAACTACGTCAAAATAATTAATTAATTCATTATGGATTAATTAGTTGGAGAAATTCAAGTTAGAAGTTTTTCTGAATTCATGCAATAGTTATCCCTTAAATTAAGGAGATTATCCCTTAATTAAGGAGATAAGATTGAGTTATATTTGAGTTGTAATTAGTTAGCTCCGTTTGCTGAGTTAAGTCCAGTTAAATTAGTTCCAAATTGTTTGAGGAACTAATTGTGAGTTATAAGTCAATTGATGCATGCATGCACTCAACCAGTGTACTACAGATAACTGAAGATTCCCTCATCAAAAACTCATGCATGTATGTTCTGAGAAAGACCCAGTTGAGCTAAATGACAAGGACAGTGTACTATCAGTTGCATGTTTTCTCCTATAAAGGAAACTCATGCATGCAGCCAAGGTAAGGTTCCTTGAGGATTTCGCAGTTCTGAGAGGGTGTGAGATCAGTGTGAGAGATCAGTGTTCCACTTGGTTGAGAGTTTTCCACTTGGTAATAGGAGGATCACCCAAGAGAAGCTTTGCAAGGAAATAGGAGCTTGGAGAGTAGAGGAGAAGGCTTGTGAGAAGCCAGGTTTGCCTGTGAGCATCCAGGAGGATTGTACTGAGAGCTGGCTAGCTGTGAGAGCTAAGGCTTTGTATAATTCTGATGTATTTCCACCTTGTATGATAATACGGATAATGGGGTTTTTAGCTGAAGCTTTCCCCCGAGTATTTTCTGTGTTTCATGTGCATTGATTCTTCTTCTTCTGGTTATATTGTTTAGCTCTGATTCAGCTCAATATTTAAGCTTCCACAAATTGATAATAGAAGTAGATTATAATATTTTGCTTTGGTTATATTGCATTATCGGGTTAATCTACAGTCATATTTTCTATATGGTCTCAGAGCGAGATTTGTAGAGAATTTGCAGAATTCCTACATGATATAAGAGCTATCTGATCTATAGAGAAATTTCTACATGGTATCAGAGCCAAGTTTATTGGAGCCTAGTTTATTGGAGCTGTGAACAGTATATTGAGAAGAGAATTCGAAGTTTGAAGTTCGGGGTTGCAGGTGCAAATCGAATTCATATCATACTTCAAGGTTCGCCAATGGTGTTCTATGGCTTAAGACTCCAGTATACCTTGGAAGGCAGCTTAAATTACATAGCATGGAAAGATCGCATGGAGGTTGTATTAGAAGACAATGAATTGAAGGATTTCATTGATCAAGAAATCCCAAAGCTAGGTTCAACTAATGCACAAGAGTTGGCCGAGTGGAAGAAGTGTGTGGTGAGGATGAGGCGGAACATCTTTGAGGGAGTTCGAGACCATATTGTCTCGAGTCTCCATGTTGAAGGATACTCCCTATTCAATGTGGAAGAAATTGAAGGACCTCTACCAGAACAGTAGCGACCAAAGGAAATTGGCGCTTAAGGATAAGCTTCGAAGAATCAAGATGGAGAACGGCGATACTATTTCCACATATCTAAACAAGCTCACCACCTGTAGAGATGAGCTTGGAAGTGTGGGAATAACTACTATAGATGATGATATGGTGAGCCTTGCTCTCCTTGGCCTTCCAAAGAGCTGGAATAGCTACCAAGACTCTGTGAATGGAAGGGAGAAACTGCCGGATTGGAACGACTGTGGTCGGATCTCATGCAGGAGGAGATCGGGAGGAGCACACGAGATGGTTCTTCATCCAAGAATGATGATGAAGAAAATCTGGCCTTAGTAAGTAAGGAAAGGAAAGGGAATGGGAAGGCAACCCATTCCGAATCGAATTCTTCTCATGGCGGGAAGAAGGTTGACAAGTCTAAAGTGAGATGCTTTAATTGTCAGTAGATGGGACATTATGTGACTAATTCCCATCGAATAAGTCCAAGAAGGGATCCTCGGATGGATCGGAAGGTGAGGCATTAGCCTCTTAGTTCGAAATGGACTTCACCCTCATCGCATGCATTGTGTCATCGATAATGGGTTGTGGTTGGTATCTTGACAGTGGAGCCTCATTCCACATGACCGACGATAAAAGGTTATTCAGTACCTTGGAGGAGAAAGACCTCAAGATTCACATAGAGATGGGTGACAACGAAATTTTAATGTTTCAGGAGTGGGCACAGTTGCTTTTTAGAGGGAGCATGGAGCTCCTATCACCTTGACAGATGTGAAGTATGTGCCTAGACTAAAGAAGAACTTGGTATCGGTCGCGATGTTGGAGGACAAACGCTACGATGTTGTCTTTAGTAAGGGAAAGGTTTTCCTTAGACACATCACCATGAGACAAGTGAAACAGATCAATTCACGAGTCAAGAACCTATATGCTCTTGAGGTTCAAGATGCATGCAAAGCCTTGAGGAGCAAGGCAAATGTTAGAGACTTGGTGGTTGAGAGGGAGAGTACATTACCTCTCAACATGCAGTCCCAGAAGAAGTCTCAGACAATTGTGGAGGAGCCACAATTAGAGTCAGCAGAGGGATCACATGCAGCCATACCTCCCGGTGTGAGGTGGGGCGATGTGAAGTGATAGTCCCAAGAAGGTGGAAATTGGGCAGGGTCCATTGAGATATTTTACCTCATGGATCGTACCTTGCTACGGGAGCCCAAAGTACATAGTAGCGGGAGGAATCAGTGGGATTGTTGCAGTCATAGATCAAAGTGACAGAGGCTAGAGCAATCAAATACCAAAGAGCATAGAGAAGGATTGACAACAGTGCAAAAAGGTAGAGTCAGCAGAAGCGCAAAGTTTTCAGTTGATAGAGGCAATTGCAGTCAGAGACTTTGATGATAAATGCATCATGCTGATTCAGGTTGAATGTTTTTTTGTTTCTGGAGTTGTTGGAGCAACAACACTAGAGAGAAGTGTTGCATGCAGAACATTCCAAAGGTTCAGGATCGGGATAGAGTTGAATTCCTTTCTTGTTGAGAGGGAGTGTTGAAAATAGCAACAAGAAATGATAAAAATATGTTAGTGTCAGTGTCTTCACACTGCCATCAGTGATCAAAATCTGCTCTTTTGCATTTCATATAGGAGTCCCATATTGATGAGTTTGCATTCCATTAGGTCATGGATTCACTGACGGTAGGGTTTACTTCAATTTTTCCCTCATGATCTATACTTGTTGATCCTCTTTCATATATTTCAGTCATGGCTCCTGTTCACTTTGCAATTCTTTTCATTAGGTATTAGGGCTTGGTCTCATTAGGTTTTAGGGTCCCATTATGGTCAAATCCAATAATTACATGCCAATAATGATCATCAAGGACATGAGGAGGCCAATAATGATTGGTAAATCCATCATTTATCATTTTGAAAGCCTAATGTAGTTCTCACCTCAAAACTTGTTTTGAGGTGAAAACAGAGTATTTTTGTTTTTATCTTCATTTATGATGTAATTTTATCTTTTCATATGTAATATTTATTCCCTGCTGCTCCTAAGCATCTTGTGATGTTGCCAAGCACCTGCTGCTGCAAAAATCAATTCATCTAGAGCATCAATCCACCTGCAAGAGAAAAAGAGAATGAACCTGAAAAACAAAGACAAAGAAACATTACAAAAATGGGTTTTCCAAAAGCAAAATTTAAAAGGAAGTTCATATATAAACTCATTCTCCTCTATTTTTATGCCATTGTGTCATTTTTCAAATCAAAGGAGCCAAGGGGAGAAGAAAAACTGATTTTCTAACAGTTCTTGAGCAAAACAGGGGCGGTGTTGTGCTTAGAGAGAAAGGCATTGTGCTTCTGGAATTTTTGGCCCGGCGCTGCGCTCCTGGGAAGTAGCGCTGCACTTACAACCTGGCGCTGTACTCTTGGACTTTCTGCACAGTTAAAAATACTCCTGGACTTTGGAGAGCAGGTATGTTCCTTTGATGAGGATTATCATCAAATATTTCACTTGTGAAGGCAGATTCTCCCGATTATATGCTTACCATATCAAACTCCTCATGCACTTCACCAAGGTAAAGATGATGAATCTCCCATACTTCTTGTTTAGAAATATTGACAAAATAGTTTACCTTATGCAGAAGAATCCATACCCTCAGCAGTTGAACAACATCTATCATTACTCCTTGATCAAAATCATTGTTCTTCATCATCTCAGTCTTCTTAACATTCCTTGGGAGACTTTCATTGCTCATGAGATGTTCAAAGGTCCACAGATCCCTTCACCAGTGCATCAAGAAGAAGGTGGGTCTTCTAGCCATGGGGAAACAAGGAAAGATGTCAAGGAAACCAAAACTGCTGAGATGCCAATGTACTTGACATATCAGAGAGGCACAAGGAGAATTTTTGTAGCTTCTAGACAAGTGTTTGCTCCATGGGATGTGGAAAGGACCTTGCCTTCTTCATCAATCCACAAGAACATGTTATCTCCACAAGGTGTGGAGGGGGCTTTGCCTTCTACATCGAAAAACAGGTACGGGTTGAGCAGTTGAGAAAAGGCAAGGAAAAAGTGCAGGAGGAAGATCTCGGTGATGAAGAGGAAAGATATTTTGACTTTATTGAGCATGAGGAGCCACAGCATCATTATACTCATCATGGAGTTGATATCATTGACTTGGAGGCTCAGGACGAAAAAACCATCAAAGACATCATCATTCAAGAAAGGGAGGCTCAAATACAAGATTTGGCAGACAACTTATAGAGAGCCAAGTTCATCAATAAATACTTGGAATAGGAAAACAAAGAGTTGAGTGACAAACAAGTCCTCATAGAGCTGGAAATGATCAAAGCAAACAGGTAAATGGCCAAAGAGGCTCATGTCACATTGTCTCCTATTGAGCAGGAGATTGAAATTGATAGGGAAATTTGGCTAGAGAGGGTCAACATACATCTTGAAGGACTTATTGAGAAAGCCAACAGGGATAAGAAAATGCTCCGACACATGGCATACCATTACATGACCCGTAACAAAATTTGTAACATGAGGATTAGAAAGTTAAAGGCTAGACTAAGGAGAGCTTTGGAAGGCAAAAAGGAGCAAGATAGATTTAATATGTTGCATGAAGCATCCCTAGCCCATCAAAGTAGTTGATGATGGTGTTCCATGCCAAATTTGGGCAAATTTTGAGGAGTTTTTTCATTTTGAAAATTTGAAATTCTTGACACGGAAAATTTGTCGAGAAGTGCGTTGCGCTTTTTCCTGGGGCATTAGATGGAGAAAAGGTTGCCATTTTTGGATTTATAATTATTAGGACATGCACCCTGGAATGTTTCAGAAGTTTTAGAGCAAATCTAGCCCACCAAAAGGTCTGAAAACTACCAAAAAATGACCTCTCTGCCTCTTTTTGGACACACAGAAGTAGTCTTAGGAGATTCACGTTTTGAGGGGGCAAATGACATCCAAATTCAAAAATTCTAGGTGTTCTAGAAACTAGACTTGAATACCTTTCCAATGAGCTATCATGGGCTCAATTTGGCTAAGGGGAATGCCTCAAAATTAGGTGGAAAGTGGCGCTGCGCTTAGGACCATTTTGCTCACGAAAACAAAACTCACCTGTTTTGACTGTGAATTTTATTTCTCTCTCCTCATGGACGATTTCACTGATGTAATTGATTACATGGCATGTAAATGTAATGTTAAAATAGTTTTATAATGTATATTCATTAGTTAGAGGTGGTTTTGAAGCAAACAAATCAGTTTCCCTTCTTTTAGAGGCAGGTTGTTTGACTACCTATATTCCTGGTCCTTGTTTGGAAATGGTTGAAACAACTCCTCTTCTCATGGTTTCTACCCCTAATGGTAAGGATGAGGGATTGCAATGTCTATATCATGTATTTTCTTTCTCGTTTGCAAGGGTTGGATTCAACTGGATGCTCATGTACTGAAAACTTATCATTTTGTAGCAGTTTTGGCAGGAAACTAATAAAGTTGCAGCTATTTTTATGGGATTCTTGTGGTATGGCCTTTAGCATGTGTTTCTTCTTCTGTTAATATGTTCTTGTGTTATTTATGTATGCCTCTTTCATATAATTTTTTATGATTGGTTGTTTTCAAGTCAGATAGGTGGAATACATTAGGTTTGATGCTCTGCCTTAGGAAAACACAAGTATTTCATGTTTTCATTTGTTTAGGAATGATTCTTGACTTGCTCAGGCCCTTCTTAGCTCCTCACCAGTCTAGCCTTTCACCTAATCAAGCTTTAAGGTGTTGAAGATCATACCTACCTTGCCCCATAGAATCCCTTGCAATTTTTACTTAGTTTCCCAAACCCGAATTGTTGAGCTCCTCCTAATGTGGCAAAAACACCAACCAATTCAATCAAAACCCTTGAGCTACTATACCTAGCATAAAATCTTGTTCTTGATCCAATCATTTTGACTAAGATCCATAAGGAGAGAGCCCTCTCTTGGTCTTGTAGGGCTAGCTACAAGGCTAAGCTTGGTTTGTGGTTACCCTAGAATTGCCTTCCTTAAGCCTAGTGTCAATCTAGGCGATAACATAGTGGCGACCATATTGGGGAAACGAAAGAATAATCACCCCGGTAATATCTTTCAACCAAATTCTTGAACTTTGTATGATGAGTTTTAGAATTTTCTAGGCTGAAATAGAAATTTGTAAAGAAAAATAAAAATTTTGAAATCTGAACACACTAGCTTCGAGAAGGTACACGAGGTCCAATCCTGATCTGAATCCTCCCCCTGTATTTGAAAATCCCAATCTCATTCCTAGAATAATAAAACAAGAAATTTCAGTAAGCCCTAGACCTATTTTCAGATCCAATTCTTCTCCCAGTGAGTGGTTTTTTCTTGAATATCTCCCTTTTGACGAGTATTTTGATCTTTCTCTGTTTGAAACCAAATCTGAAATTGCACTTCATAATACAGTTCTAAATATGAAATTCGTTGCAAATCTCGAAAAAGAAAGGGCAAACAGATCAATTGATGAATATATCTTAAATTCTCTTCAATCATCCATCATAGCCGCCAATATCCCTGACCTTTTAGAAGCGACATCCACTACTCTCAGTTCATGAGTATTCCCATCAATTTCTAAAGTCCATTCTCAACCTTAGCTTATACCTACTCTTCCCCTTCAACCTATCATATCTGGTCAAAAACCTATCACCCCTACTCTTCCATCAACCACTCCATTAAACCTAAGCAGTTCAACCATTGTTTCAAATCCACCTTGAGTCATGTCTTCCCGATATGTACCCCTTGTTGTGCCTCAGAATCTAGATGATATGTCTGCTGATTACCAAAGTAAAATACCTCTTTTTGATGTCACTCAAAGCATTACAGTGTAGCAACATGTTGACAGAATGAATGATTTCTTCGACCTTCATGAGGTAGATGCAGAAAATGTGACTATGAGGTTATTCGTGCAAAGTTTTGGAGGCAAGGTTCAAAAATGGCTATAAGCTTTACCAGCAGCCTCTATCAATACTTTGCCGATTTTGCATAGACAATTCCTAGACCGGTGGGAGGTAAAGAAGAACCCACTCCAAATTTTATCTAAGTATGAAAATATCAAAAGGAATGTGGGTGAAAGTGTGCAAGATTATTGTGTGAGGTTCAATGCAGTTTATAATGCTATTTCGGCTAACATTAAACCATCGATGGGGTTAGCATTGCTCAAATTTCCAGATGGTTTCGATGCTGATATGGCATATCAGTTATGTGAAAGAGATCCTACCACACTTGAAGATATGGAGAAGAACGTTGTAAGTGTAGAAGCAAATCTGTTGGCCAAAAGAGCGAGAACGAAATCAGAAAAGAAGGTGACTATAAAGGCAGAAGAATCTACCTCAGATGTTAAGGCGGATAATTTGATCCAGAAAATTGAGAAGATGTTTGACCGATTGACTGTTGAAGATAAACCTGAAACACCAATTAGGAATCCAAACTTCAGAGGACAGCAGCAGCCCCAGTTCAGGATTAAACAAAGCAAGCAAAAGGCACAAGATCAGACAGCACAACAACAATAGGTCAGAACTCCTTTGCAGCAGAACTATGTGAACAGAATAGAGGATGAAGATGATGATGATCTGGTGGTTGAGGCAAATAATTTCCTTACTTCCGATGGTTTGCCCATTTTTCTGACGGAAGATGAAGAGTATTTGGAGGTTCCAGATACCCAAAGGGATGAAGATTACATATTAGCAAATGAGGCAGTTTTGGAGGATGAGTCAGATGATTGTCAGTGAGGATATATGAATGCATTGATAGCACAGCAAAAACAATATTCATTGTGAAGCAGAGATGTACCAGTCAGTCCAATTCAAAAGAGAAAGGAAGCACAATCCAAAAATGACTCCACAAACATTCAGAAGAAAGGGAAAGAGCCTGCTAATCCAACTTCCAGCAAAGGACCATCAACAAATAGCGTGGAAAACAAGAAGAACCATCAGCAAAGTGTAGTAAAAGAAAGAGCACAAACTAAGGACCTTCCTGTCAAAGAGGTAGAGAAAGTTTCAGCTTTTAGTTCAAAAAATGAAATTGCTAAATTAAAAGTTTCAATTCCTTTGACTGAGTTGATTAAGAACAACAGCTATAAACACCAGGTGTCCAAAATTTTGCATATAGATCCTTTATCTGATATGGTTAATGTAGAAGATGATCATCCTAAGCTCATTTTTGGCCCTACCTTAGAAGATCAGACCAAGGATAGTGAAGTTCCTCCATTTTATATAAGCCTTAGACTACACGAGTATTTCCTCCATAATGCCATGTTCGAGTCCGAAGCTTCCCATAATCTGATGCCAAAAACCATTATGGAGAAACTGGGCCTTGACATTACTCGAAAATATCATGACTTGTACTCTTTTGATTCCTGTAGGGTCCATTGTATTGGTCTTATCAAAGACTTGGTGGTATATTTAGACCAAATTCCAGCCAAGAATGTTCTGATGGATGTGGTTGTTGCTGACATTCCGCCATGGTTTGGTATGCTTTTGTCCAGATCGTGGGGTGAAAAACTTAACGAAACTTTACAACTTGACTTCTCTTATGCTACCATTCCCATGTTTGGCCAATTGAGAAAACTATACAGCGAGAAGAAAATGAAATACATGATTACTAGCAGAGAGAAACCACTCAATCATCCAACAAACGTTGTACATAGATATTTAGAATCATTTGTACTATATTTGGATAGTGGTTTGAATGATGTTGATAGTTAGTTAGTTGAAGTAGAAGATGTACTGGAGATTTCAGAAAATTTTAGAGCAACCCTTGATCAAGAAGGACAAAAAATAGCAAGTTCTTCTCAGCAGTCCACATATCAGCAGCAAAAATACAGTGAGCAGCAAAAAAATGAAGAGATCAATCAAGGTAAGGAAGAGAAGGAAATAGAATTTCAGCATCTAGAAGAGGAGGCGGGTCTTTGGAGCATGGATTTTGACGGAGCCATGGGTAAGGATGGTGTTGGCATAGGAATTTGGATTCGGAGCCCTGCTTTCCAGCCTGACAAAGTTCCTAGTAACGTTAGAGTATGTTCTTACAAATTGGCTTTTGAATGCTCTAACAATGAAGCGGAGTATGAAGCTTTGATTGCAAGTTTGAAAATCTTGAAGAAGTTAAATGCAAAGAGGATTTCAATCTATGGAGATTCAGAGCTGGTAATCAAACAGGCAAAGGGAGAGTATCAAGCAAAGCACTAGTGGATGAGAGCCTACAGAAATGCAATTCTAGACATCTTGCGAAAGTTTCCTTATTATACTTTGATAGTTGTACCCTGGACTCAGAATATTATTGCAGATCCACTCGCCACTACTGCAAGAAATTTGAAGATCCCAATGAACTCGAGCAACAAGTTTGAAATTCATGTGAAACATCGACATGATGTTCCAGACAATTTAAGGTATTGGCAAGTGTTTTTGGATGACAATGAAATCGATACCTTTTTGCAGAATGAAGGAAATTACAAGGATGCTTCCATAGATAATGACTATGATACCGATGAACAAGAGATTGAGGTGAACCAGATGGAGATATTGCAACTGAAAGACAACATTATTCCTAAAGGTCTCATACCTTTAGAAGAACTTTTTGATCAAGATGATGTGGCTAGAAAGCCAAATTTGGTGCCTCCAGATAAAGGAGTTGAGGATGTCAATCTTGGAAAAGCAGATAAGGCCAATTTTGTGAAATTGTCCAAAGCATTGTCTCTCGAGGTAATGACTAAATATGTTAGATTTTTATCTGAATTTTCTGATGTGTTTGCTTGGCATTATTCAGATCTAAAGGTGTATGACAAAGGTATAATTCAGCACACAATTCCCATCAAGCCAAATCAGAAGTCGTTCAGATAGAAGTTGAGAAAAATCAACCCAAAGTTACTGCCTTCTATCAAGAAAGAGGTCAACAGATTATTCAAAGCTGGTATAATTGTCCCAATCAGGTTTTCTGATTGGATTTCGAATCTGGTTGTGGTACGCAAGAAGACCAGAGAAATAAAACTGTGTATTGATTTCCAGAACCTTAACAAGGTATCATTGAAGGACAATTACCCACTTCCGGAGATGGATCATATCCTACAAAGAGTGGTTGGAGCATCGCGCATGTCACTACTCGACGGATATTTAGGTTATAATCAGATTCTGGTGAATGAAAATGATCGAGACAAAATTGCGTTTAAAACACCTTGGAGAACCTTTCATTATGCTAAAATGCCATTCGGTTTGAAGAATGTTGGAGCCACATTTCAGCGAGCAATGGACATCACTTTTGCCAATGAAAAGGATGTATTTCTGGTTGTATATTTAGATGATTTGATAGTGTTTTCAGGTTCCGATGATGAGCATCTACACCATTTAAATATTGTGTTTCAGAGATGTAGGAAGTTCAGGATATCTCTTAATCCAAAGAAAAGTCTCTTTGCCATGGATGAAGGAAAGCTGCTTGGTCATATTATCTCAAAAGAAGGAATTCGCATTGATCCTTCAAGGGTGGAGGCAATTCAAGAAATAGATTTTCCCCGAAACAAGAAGGAGATACAAGCTTTTAATGGTAAGATAAATTTCTTACGCAGATTCATACCCAATCTAGCTGAGAATTTAAGAGAAATAACTAACATGTTGAAAAAGGATAGCATGGTAAAATGGACAGAGGATTCCATGAAGTCATTTAATCTGGTAAAGTATGCTTTATCTACAGCCCCGGTCTTGATTAGTCCTAATTATACTCAAGATTTCATCATATTTTCATTTGCATCCGAGCATACCATGGCTACAATATTGATGCAAAAGAGAGATCAGCTAGAGAAACCCATTGTCTTTTTCAGTAGGACTATTTGAGATGTTGCCTTGCGGTAAAATATAATTTAAAAATGGGCTCTTGATCTTGTCACAACATTGAAGGATTTCAGAGTGTACATTCTACATTCACACATCATAGCATACGTTCCTAATGCAGCAGTAAAGGATGTGCTGATACAAACTGATCTGGAAGGAAGGCGAGGAAAGTGGATTGCAGCAATGTTGGAATAGATCTGGAAATTAAACCCACAAAGCTGATTAAAGGACAAGGCTTGGCAAGACTAATGGTTGAATCAAATCTGCATGCTTTAGATATGAATCTCATCGCAACCATGTCAGAAGAAAAAGAAGAATGCTCTCTCATTCAAGTGACTGAAATGTTTCTTCAGTCACCATGGTATTTGGACATAGTGTATGTACTTCAACACCTTTCGCCACCTCCAAGAATGACAAAGAACAAAGGCAGATCACTCAAACTTAAAGCTTGAAAATTATGCATTCTAAATAATGCCCTTTATTGGAAAGATTCGGGAGGTGTGTTACTTAACTCTTTGGTTGAAGACGAATCCCAGCAGGTGATGTATAACCTTCACAAAGTTGATTATGGTGGTCATTTGTTCTGGAAGACAATGGCAAACAAAGTGTTGAGAGCAGATTACTACTGGTCGAATCTATTTTCGGATGTTTACAAAACAGTCATGAGCTATCATGAATGTCAGGGCTTTCAAGGGAAAATAAAATTGTTGCCTCTTCCTCTGAAACCCGTTGAAGTCAATGCACCATTTCAGTAGTGGGGACTCGATTTCATCGGGGAAATCCATCCAACATCATCAGCACAACACAAATGGATCCTAACAGCAACCGACTACTTTACCAAGTGGATTGAATCAATTCTAACTAGACAAGCCACATATACGGTAATCATCCAATTTCTAGAGTCAAATATTCTATCTCATTTCGGTTGTCCTAATAAAATCATCACAGATAATGTAGTTGCATTCAAATCAAAGAGGATGATCGAATTTTGTAGCAAGTATAACATTATTTTGGGTCATTCTACAGCATATTACCCGCAGGGAAATGGTTTGGTTAAATCATCAAATAAGTCTTTGGTAAACATCATCAAGAATATGCTAGAAACAAATAAGAAAAGTTGGCACAAGAAGTTGGTTAATGCCTTATGGGGTGATAGAGTGAGCCAGAACAAATCCATAGGTATGTCTCCATTTGAATTAGTTTATGGCATGGACACAGTTTTTCCAACATCTCTTGCAGTTCCGCTTATGAAAGTGTTACAGGAGGCTGGAAGTGAAGAGGATGACTTTCAGCGAAGAATCAATCAGATGATTCATTTGCAGCAAACAAGGGATGAAATTTTCCAAAACACTTTCAAATTATAGGAAAATATCAAGAAGATCTATGATCAGAAAACTAAAGCAAACAAGTTTCAGCTAGAGGATGTAGTGTTGCAATGGGATGCTCGGGATGAGGACAATGGAAAGCACGGTACGTTTGAAAACTTGTGGAAAGGACCCTATAAGATTGCAGCATACAGAGTACATAATGCCTTTTTGCTCAAGGAGATGGATGTTCAGGATTGTCCAGGAGGGCCAGTTAATGGTAGGCTCCTAAAGAACTACTATTTCTGAGGTGATTTCTGAAATCATGATATGATCATTGTACATACTATTTTCCCTTTCATTGCAATATTTCAAGGTACACAGTCATTTCAGCTTGGGGCTTGAGGTGAAGGCTATAAATTTTGAATGATATGTGTAAGGTTTGCTGGTTCTAGTTTAGTTTCTAGCCACAATTTGAGTCATGAGTCAGTTTTAGCTTGCATAGTGTCAGTTTTTAGTTTTTGAAGAGTTTTGACTTCGTTGCCCAATGGATAAGGCTACTAGGTCTACGGTGTTCTTAGCACCTGCAAGGAGCTACCATCCCCATTGGAGCCAATGTCAGTGTCAGTGTCTTCACACTGCCATCTGTGATCAAAATCTTCTCTTTTGCATTTCATAGTAGGAGTCCCATATTAATGAGTTTACATATCATTAGGTCATGGATTCACTGACGGTAAAGTTTACTTCAATTTTTCCCTCATGATTTGTACTTGTTGATCCTCTTTCATATATTTCAGTCATGGCTCATGTTCACTTTGCAATTCATTTCATTAGGTCTTAGGGTTTGGTCTCATTAGGTTTTAGGCTCCCATCATGGTCAAATCCAATAATTGCATGCCAATAATGATCTGCAAGGACATGAGGAGGCCAATAATGATTGGTAAAGCCATCATTTATCATTTTGAAAGCCTAATGTAGTTCTCACCTCAAAACTTGTTTTGAGGTGAAAACAGAGTATTTTTGTTTTTATCTTCATTTATGATGTAATTTTATCTTTTCATATGTAATATTTGTTCCCCGCTGCTCCTAAGCATCTTGTGATGTTGCCAAGCACCTGCTGCTGCAAAAATCAAGTCATCTAAAGCATCAATCCACGTGCAAGACAAAAAGAGAATGAACCTGAAAAACAAAGACAAAGAGACATTACAAAAATGGGTTTTTCAAAAGCAAAAATTAAAAGGAAGTTCATATATAAACTCATTCTCCTCTAATTTTATGCCATTGTGTCATTTTGCAAATCAAAAGAGCCAAGGAGAGAAGAAAAATCGATTTTCTAAGTGTTCTTGAGCAAAACAGGGGTGGCGTTGTGCTTAGAGAGAAAGGCGCTGCGCTTCTAGAATTTTTGGCCCAGTGCTTACAGTTCAAAGTACAACAGGCATTGCGCTCCTAGGTGGTGGCACAGCGCTCAGGCCATCCAAGCCAAAAAACGCTCCCATCTTCCAATTTATGCCAAATTTCCTCCTATTTAACACTTGGCAAGTAAGTATCATTGTTCCTCTTGCTGTTTAGTTTGCATATGTCAAGAATTTCTTGGTTTTTCTCTCTCAAATATAAAACCCTAATCTCCACTATAAACCCTAGTTCTTTGATTCTCCCTACCACTCACCTCATAAACTAAACCCTTATCCCCACCACTATTATCACCTTCTTCCACCCATTTATTACTCTCGAAACCCTCTCCCTCTCATGTTTGTCCCATAGCTTCACTTACATCCATTCCTCTAAGCCATTACACATACCACCCATCCCATACATTGTCAAAACTATGCAAATTAAGAGATTCAGCTAAATCATGGACA
Organism: Pinus tabuliformis; assembly: GCA_031772625.1. Taxonomy (NCBI): domain Eukaryota; kingdom Viridiplantae; phylum Streptophyta; class Pinopsida; order Pinales; family Pinaceae; genus Pinus; species Pinus tabuliformis. The sequence continues at coordinate 802,510,483 of CM062815.1, read as the reverse complement.
GAGGTAGTGATTATGAGTATGAGGAGGAGACAGCGAGTGACAGTTCTGTAGAGAGACATAGGCAAAGAAAGCCTCAAAGAAGCAACATATGTAACATACCTCTTCCACAAGCAATTTTTTATTTTGTTTTATTGTTGTTTTTAACGAATTCAACTATATAATTGGACATTACACATCAATACCATATCCATAGGACTCACCAACATTATTATTATGCAATTGAAATTTAAATTCTCAACCATACGTTTACTTATATATACCAACAGGTCCTTCTAATATTATTTGCTTCCAAATATCTGATAATATATTTTGAGTTGACTTGCAATACCCCACTTTCTATTAGTGTATGTCTTAGAATATAATATATATATATATATATATATATATATATATATATATATATATATATATATATATATATATATATATATATATATATATATATATATCTTTCTCTCTCTCTCTCTCTATATATATATACACATATACATATATACATATACATATATAGATATACATATATATATATATAGATATATATATATATATATATATATATATATATATATATATATATATATATATATATATATATATAAAATGGAGTTAGGGACCCCGCCCTGGTATCCATATTCTACCTTTCATATAATTATTATAACTTTGGCTATGAATACAACGTTTACTACAATAACCCACGATGTTTAAAGATTGATGTGCTCATCTATACCCTAGGTAATGCATGGTTTGAATTATAGGGATCATACATTGCACACGTTGAACTATATCAATGACCACATATGCACTTTCCCACTTTCCTTCATATGACTTTATATTGACGGTTAAATTAGATTTAGAGAATCCAATGGTGGAGGTTTTCCAAATGTTTTACTTAGGGTAAAAACCCTATTTTCTATTTTCATTTTGCAAATTTTATTAGTTTAATACCCTTATCAGGGTTGTTTCAATTTTACTTAATTAGCATGTAATTAATTACTAAATTTATCCGGACAAATCGACATGAATCATCCTTGTAACTTTTGGTATTCATATTAGCATCTTGTCATTAATACTAGTATCCAGAGATTAGCCCATGCTAACTCTATCACAATAGCCCTTGTGGTTACTATATAGTCTAATTAGAGGGTCTTCATATCTAATAAAAGATATATATTTATCTATTTTTTCTTTTTTTGGGCATCTCTATATTTTTTTTATTCATACATATTATGTTGATTATATTACTTTTAATGTAGTAGTTTCAAGAACATTTATGTCTTATGGCCTCCATTCGAAAGTTATATATTCTGCATAGATGTATGGTAGTTATCTTAGTCCCTTTATGATACTTACTGTTGACTGCACCATCAAATTATTTACTTAGTTGTTATAAATAAGAACATAATACTATTAATATGAAGACTGGTAAATACTTTTTCCACCACTTAATAACAAGTTTTAATCTCGACTCACGAACGGATGTAAGTAGTTAATAATTTTCAAGCATACACTACATTTTTATGTTCCCTGCCCGAAGTATCTCTTGGTCAAGTTTCACTACAGGAATCTCCTTAAATTTAATAATATGTTACAATTCTCTTTGGAAGAGACCTCTCTTTAATTTTTTGCAATCTAGTCTCATGCCTCTTGCATGTGTCTAAATTTTAAATTTATCCTTATTTATTTTCTAAGGACAAAGTTCTGAACTCTATTTCATCATTCCAACCCTCAAAGTTATTTAACATCTTATATATGTGTGTGTGTTTGTCTATATATCTATATATATATATATATATATATATATATATATATATATATATATATATATATATATGTACATATATATACCTTTTATGTCATCTAAGCCAAGGGAAATTGATCTGAAATGACCATATACTAAAAACTTATGTAGAATTGATTATTCATTAATGAGTTGAATGTTAACCAAAAGTGTGGAAATCAAGGAAAATTGTTGGAGAAAAACACTTTACGACAACTAATAAACCATAAGAAAGATGCAAAAAAGAAGTATAAACAGTGAAAACACAGATATACCAGACATAAAGATTGATTACGAAGCTCTTCCCTAATGGACTACGTCTCCGGGTCCGCTTTCAAGATGGGAGACCGTTTTTATTAGGAATGAGAAGAAGAAGTTGATTACACAGTGATTTGGACAAACTGAACTTGCACACAGGTAATTTTTACCTCTATCATCAGATATCTCTCTTAACCAGCTTTCCAACGCCACTTACGGTTTCCAAATCCGACTCCAGATGCTCCCGAAAAACTAAAAACAAAACAACCTATGTCCTCCAAAACCTGCATACAAAAACTCGAAAACCACTTTTCTATTCTTCAATGTGAAAAAATGCCTCTTATAGGCCTGAAAGTACATGGAAACATCCTTGTCCATCTTTGGAATGAATGAACTAACTTCTGGGGTTGATTTGGTTTGGTCTAGTGAAAAATTGCCACCTTAGGGTTAATGTCATGGTGGTCGAATTAATGTTTTCCCCATAAAACTCAACAAAACCCATTATAAACTTTATATTATCCTGGAAACCGCTGGTGGTTAGATGACCAGGTGGAGGAGACTGCCAGCGCATGTGAACAGATCGAACTAACCCGCGGTTAGTACGCCGGCGGTTCCGGTTGACAGCGCAGGCTGACGGTTACGGTGACGATGGCGGTGTTGCGGTCACATGTTGGGGTTCCCGCATGGTTTCTAAGCCCGACGACTATCCAACATGCAGTCACATGACCCTTTCCTCCGGCGGTTCCGATACAGTTAGCGGCCCGCGGTTAGGGACATATAATCGTAACCTCTACCTTTGTAATCCCTGCTCACATGCATACAGTTTCCGACGCGGTTTTGTAATTGTGGTTAGGAGCTTATATATGTTTTATGTGTATTATGTAATGCCTTCTTACATTGTTAACATAGGGATTAGGCCGAGAGCTTAGGTGGAAGGTATTAATACATAGTTTTTGTTTGGAGTATGGTCTTAGGTCTTTAGGATTAGAACTTAGGTATTTAGCATTAGGTTTAGGATTTATTACATAGATTTAGCATAGGATTTAGGGTTTGTACATAGATTAGGATTTATTTTAAAAACCCATGTGTACAATTTTGTCACAATGTGATGTTCACGAAATTCATCACATGATGACAATAAACCCATGCCAATCATCGACAAACAACGATATTGATCCTCTGCCACGATGACAACCCACACACATTGTTGACTCCAGTTGTCTTTGCAACGACAACTCGGACAATGAATCTATGCCATCGACGACACTGATGTCGACACATCAATCCTGCAAAGTCGAACAACAAAAAAGATGTCGTCAACCAAAACCTTGTGGAACTTTCGATGAACTCAAGTTGACAACCAGGTGCTAAACCATCTCCGCTGAACGCCATGAAAACTATGAACATTAACTGAACAACCTGATCATAACCAACACTGTCAAAACTGAATGACACCCATAAACAAAGGCGACGACGAAACTGAACGATACCCATGAACACTGATGATGACACTTTGAACACCTGTACAATGAGCTAGTCAAGACTCAAACATTTGAAACTATATAAAATATTACTTGTCTATAACCAAACTAACTACTCACACACTAATTATTCTTCCATTATATTCCATAATTGATAACTATAATGATACTACAATATGGAATAACATAAAAAAATATAACTCGGAAATTATAACAATACTTAACATTAATAAATGTAATTTGGCAAAGTATAAGAAAATAAAAATCATTTGACCATAACCACTTGCTTTGGAAAAAAATTAGGGAGAGATTACGTTCCTTCCAACCATTGAATTGCAATCAACAATTGCCCCTATGTTTAGACTTCTTGCCTTCAGGAACCCCCATTTTGTATTCCTTTGTGGTATTTCACAACTCTTCCTAGCAGGTTTTTCCTTAGCAACGTATTCCTTTAGGGTCCGCAAAACTTACTTACTAGGATTTTTATTTTAATTAGGAAGAAGTCTTTCCTATTTCATTTAAAGCATGCCTTTCTCTCCTATTTTCTTTCTTTTGTTTTTCACCCAAGTTAGGATTTCTCTTTAAAACGTTTTTTAGAATAATCTTTATTTCCCATTATTTTATAATTATTAATTTAGGATAATATTTCTCTTCAATTATGTTATTTTCTGAGTAATTAATTTCTCCTAGGTTTTTTAGGAGTAAAGCTTGGGAAGGTCCCCTTTGTGAACTTCACCACTTAGCAACTTTCTAGAATAAAAGGAAATCTTTATTACTCATTTGTTTTTTCCCTTAAATTTCCCAAGGTAAAATATTTATTCAAAATATAAAATTTAATTACATAATCTATCAATTCAAATCCTGGCCTCCATAGCCATAAATTTCAATTTAATAGCCACAGTAATATAAATATAGTCATGCCTTTAAAGCAACATAGTACCCCCCCCCCCCCCTGAAGTAAACACCATCCTCTGAAGTTTCCTCTGTGTTTCTTCAATTTTATCATTTTTGAAACCATAAGGAAGGGCTTCTCTCATTCCTTTTAATCTTTCCAAGATAGCCTCCTAAGTGATGAGGTTCTTCCACTGCACTTTATTTGAGCGGTGGCTCAATTCCAGAGTAACGCTTACTTTTGTTTGAATTCATACTAAACCTTTGGCATGTTTTCTTCCATGGTAAGCATGTGTTATCAACTTCATTCAAGCACCCCACAAAGGTTAATCAACCTGCACCGAACAAGGATCAACAATCATCAATATAGCACATCAATTAATAAAAATTAGGTCCCTTTTTTTTTTTTTTTTTTTTTTAATTTACCCAATGGTTATTCCTATTGTCATGGACCTCATATCCAATTTTTTTACTACAATATTCAAGGCATGGGATTTCCAATTTCCTTTCATATCATTACTAAGTGATAATAATAATTAAAGGACTAGTTGATTTACCTTGCTTCTTCCTACGAGTCACAACTAGTGACTTGTCATATCAGACAACATTCTATGTTGTTACAATAATATCAAAACCACAAATATGTGTTAGTCACATATAAATGGAGTATAGGATATCCTCATTTTTATTCCATCCTAATGGCCTTATACGAATTTAAATAGGAACACAACAAATTACAGATATAACCATAAATACAGAGATGAAATAGAAATAACATTTCCTTTCATTAATATCAAATAATGAAATATGCTTACAAACAGAATGAAATAAGACTAGCTCAGGCGATGGTAGCTTATCTCTGAGAAGAGATGTGGTGGATACATGCCTCTGAACTGAGTTACAATGAGGCTCAAGGGCCTTTTTATTATTGAACAATAAGAGAAAACCCTAAACAACCAAAACCCTAACCCGAGGAGATGTAACACCAAGAGTTTATGGGCCCTGTTGGGGTTAGTTGGGCAGACAACTTCCTGGGGTCGTAACTTAGTCATATTATCTCTGTTTGAAACGCATGATACCTCATTGGAAAGATCTCTTCGAGGACTACAGTTGAAAACATGATTTCAATTTAATCACCCAAACACATATTTAGTTTAGGGCGCTCTGGAAGTTCAGGACCCGAAAAAACTGCCAAAAATAGTAAATTGTGCTACAATTAAGGAAACTGAATAAAAAAACTAACAGAACAGTGGTGGGAGTCCAAGTGGAATAGGTGGGTGGTCACCAATATCCACCTAGATCATGGCTATTATATTGGTTCTTGTTATACTATGAGTGGAATTCACCATGTCCATATTTGTTGTTTTATTTTAGTGCAAATCAAAAATCCATGATTAGAAACACATGGAAAGGTTAATAAAATAGTATGACTATGCTCAAGATACATGGCCAAAGCACAAAATAGTTAGAACATTCATTACCTCAAACATTCCTTCTACATTTCATCCACTATATTACTTTAATTCACTCGCTTGATCTTTTAGTCCACCCTACGTTGGAGGTTGTTGATGCAAATTATATGCATTTTACTTCCATGTACATCCATAAAGTCTCTTCCCTTTTATTTCCCCTGCATATTGGTTTTCCTAACACACATTATGTTAGTATAAATGTCTTCATCATTTTAAAACAAATTTTCAATATTTAAGAAAAATAGTACATCCACTAGAAAAGGTTAGGTTACAATATTTCCTTTCATAGTTACAACTAAATCACTCTACCATAGAATTTTTCATTTTTTTTGCATCCACCCCATAAAATTTTCCAATTCCACTTAGCCACTCTAGGGAATTCAATTAACATCCTCTTGTTTATTTTGTTGTAGATGTTGAACTTGATCATTTAACTATCATTTCATTCAACCAACTTTCATAGTCATTTTGGTTCCAAGTGAACATAACACTTTCGTTTACAGAAAATGCTATAAGTTAAACCAATTAGTGAAATTTTATATGAATCATAACTACAATCTATAATCCCATACAAATCCAAGGACCATTTCATCCTTCAACTCATTTTCAATCAGGGATTTTTTTGCCCTCTTTAGGTTCCATTGTAATTTACTTTTTAGGAATTACATGTTTTCATTCATGTTTTACCCTTTATAAATTTCAGAATTACCCATTTCTACATAAATTTGACATTTCTGAACACTTACGAGACTATTACTAAGTGCTTTTATACTTTTCTTGTCTCTTGGGGTTGTTAAGTTTTTTTTTCTTCTTTTTTTTTTCCAGCTAATAATCTTGAATTGTTTTACTCATTTTTTTATTTTCAAGATTACTTTTCCTTCATTATAATTACAACGATCTTCCACCCAGCTTATCAACAATTTGCTAGTTATTTACAAGAGTTTTTATTTTATTTTATTTTTAAAGTCGGTAATCTCTTTGGTTACTACCCCATTACCTTTTTCCTCATGTTTCTCCCTAGAACATATCATTGGTCATTTTCTTATGCCACAACATTTATCTTACTCATGTATTATAAACTTAACATTTTTAGACTACCAGATAATCAATTTTTACAATTCCTTCATCAAAGAAGTTTCAAAATATTTTCTTTTGGAATTTTCAGAAATGTTTATCTATTTTCTAGGTAGTAGTATTATTATTTCTCCCATAGTATTATCAGTCTTGCAGACCAGGTCTATTTATGACATCCATTATCTAATCACAACCATAAGATGTAACCTTTAATATACTCATACTTGAGTTATGTTGTTGGCATATGTTTTTCTTGATAATCAATGTTCAAGTTTCAACAATACTATCATTAAATATGCTTAGTGAGACTCTTTTTGGTTTCTCAATCCCCCCTTTTACTCATTTTCTATTGGTATTTACATGCATGATAATGTCTTGTATATATCTTGTTCTATCTATATATACTCTATTTTCTTCTAACCTTGAATTATGAATTAATTTTCGTAGAGCAGTTTTGTAGAATTGTGTCTCTTAATTTTAGATTAAATTTCTTAAGCAGTTACAATTTTATCACCATATTTTTACGTATCTCAAGCTATAGTGGCATATCTCTATGTCGAGATTTCATTTCTTATTAACACTACTCTTTTAAAGTTTTGTGTATGTTCAAATTAAATAACAATCTTGAGATGTACCCTTAAATATAAGGCACTCCCCACATCAAAAACATTAATCAACCTAAATTTTTTAGAAATTAACTTTAAGTTGCAAATCTCATTATAAATGTGATAGCATCACTTTTCACTTTAATAAAAACATCCTAGACTATTTCCATATTATACCTTATAAAATATCATAAACTTATTATTTAAGTAATTTCAACCACTCTTCTCCTTTTCATATATTAATAATTCAAAATTTGCAAACCACCTAAAAATAAAATTAAAAAAACACAACAAACAAAAGTAATAAAGACAAGACAACAACTATTTAATCATCATTTACTCTCACTTAGATGCCACTTAAGAAGAATAAATGCAAGGCATGATTTAGTCACAACAAACAAAAGTAATAAAAACAAGACAACAACTATTTAATCATCATTTACTATCGCTTAGATGCCACTTAAGAAGAATAAATGCAAGGCATGATTTAGTCTCCTTTGGATGCCAAAGATTTAAGTATCAAAACCATGGAATTGATCTTTAGTAAACTTCAGATGATAAACATAATAAAGAATTGCATAACTCATTTTCACACAACTTTTGAATGAATGGAAAAGTGTACACTCTCACCCTTCATATACTAAATATATATATATATATATATATATATATATATATATATATATATATATATATATATATGATCTCCGTTTATACAACGAAATAATAAATTCTGACATCTTAAATGACCACAAGCCTGACTCTAATCATAGGCCTTTACTTATAACTCTCAATTTTGTCATGCATAGAGATCCCATAGAAAATAATCCTTATAGCCAAAAGAACTTAATATTTGATAGAAATAAAAACGATCTCTTTCTAAATGAATTAAAAACTAATTTGCTTCCTTTATCCAGTATAGACAAAATAGAAGACCTCTATCACAATTTTACTACAACCCTCTCATATTCTATTAACAAGTTCTCAATTGAAGTTTCAAATAATAAAAGAAATAGCAAAACCAACCCATGGTATGAAAAAGACTATAAAAGTGCGAGGAGAGCAATTAAGGAAGTTGTTGATGAATCTCTTAAAATGGGCAAGATGAAAACATACAAAACCCTAATTAAAAGGAAAAAGAGGCAGTACATTCGTAAAAGACAAGAGAATCTCTTACACCTCTCTAAGGTGGCTCCTAAGAAATTTTGGAGATAGATTCTCACTAGGAAAACTAAATATAATAATAAAATTGTTTTACACGATTGGAATTCCTATCTTAAAAATCTTTATGAATCTCCAAATGTCATGGATAACTTTGAAACCCTTCTCACAATGAAAGAAGTTTTCTCATTAGAATAAATTGATTTTGGGTTTAAACGCCTGGCAAATGGGAAAGCTAAGGACATTGAAGGTTACCAGGCAGAAATCTTAAAAATTGGAGGTCCTGTCCTCATCCCCCACATCCACAAGCTTTTCAATCAAGCAGTCAAGCAAGGGTTCCCTAGAACATGGACTGAGAGCCTCATTATCCCTATTTTTAAAAGCAGGGATACAAATAACCCCTCTAATTATCAAACAATTATGATCATCCCTCTCTTAGCCAAGTTATATGGTAGTATTTTGGAAAGGAAGTTGAGCGTATGGCTTGAAGTGAAGGTAAGTGGGCTAAAGGCCAAGCGGGTTTTAGAAGACATCACTCAACAACAGACCACCTTTTCACGCTTAGGATCATTGTGAAGGAATGTCATAATGATAAATCCAATCTCTTTTGTTGCTTTGTGGAATTTAGAAAGGCTTTCGATACGATTCATAGAAACAACCTTTGGAATAGATTAGAAGAGAAAAAGGTTCCTTTCGAGTTGAGATCTGCCGCTATAAGGTTATACGAGAACGTAATTGCCAAGCTAAAAAGCAATGAGGGGTGGTCGAAATATATTAAATGTAGTATTGGAGCTAAACAAGGTTGCCCCCTCTCCCCTACCCTACTAGGCATTTACATCGACAAGCTTGAAGGTTATTTAGAGGAAGCAAGATGTGCTAGCATGATCTTAGCTGGGATAGTCATCATCCTTCTTCTCTATGCTAACGATATTATTCTTCTCGCAAGGTGCCCATCTGATCTTGATAAGCAACTTAGGCTTCTTAAGGATTTCTGCTCTGCCATGGGTAAAACTAATAACACTGATAAAACAAAAGTTATGATTATCAAATCCAAGAAGGACACTTACGCTAATTTTATGTATGACAATAATAACTTGGAGGAAGTGTATTCTTACAAGTACCTAGGAATTGATATTCATCACAAGCTCAACTGGAACTATAGCATTGAGAAAAGGATTAATGGGTGGTGGAAAGCTTATTTTGGTCTTCAAAATAATTGTAAAATGGCAAACCTCATAATGCGGGATAAAAAGAAGTTCCTCTTTGAAACTTTAGTCACTCCTGTTATCTTATATGGATGTGAGGTCTAGGGTTGCATTATCTCTAGAGAATCTTGGAGAAAGATTGAGCAAATCCAGCAACGTTTTATAACGTATAACCTGAAAATTAAAAGCAATACACCCTATCCTATTCTCCTTATAGAAGTAGGTCTTCCCCTATAGAGAGCCTAGCTATGACTAGGCTTCTGTTGTACAAGCACAAACTCAATAACATAGGAGATCGTAGAGTTCCTAAGCTAGCTTTAAATTCCAGCCAAAACCACATAAGGCTCAAGCGGGGGTGGTATAAAGACACGACGGCCTGGTTAAACCATTGGGAGATCAACGAGAATGATGCATTACAAAACATTAATAACATTAAAAATATTGTTACTTCTAAGTACAAAGAAAAAATGTGGTGTGAGAAAGATTTAGCAACTAAAAGAAAATTAAGTTATTATAAGAAGGTCATCAACCCCACCCTAGAAGATCAAAAGTATCTCTCTGTTTTAATTAGCTCAAAGAAGAAAATTAATATAGCGAAGATTGGAATGAACTCTCATGAGCTCCATAGTGAAACAGGTCGTTTCGCAGTTCCTGAAACACCATGGATGGAAAGGATCTGCCATCTCTGTGAGAATAGGAACATCGAGGATGAAAACCAATTCCTCTTAGAGTGCCCCACGTACAACCACATTAGATCTCAGTTTCATAATCTTTGTCGCAATACTAACCTTCCTAGCCTTTTACAATGTCAAAATTATAGTAAACTTGGGAGGCTTCTCTCCAAGCTTTTTGAACATAGAAATAAAATCTTAAATCAAACTAAATAATTTGTTTCTTTAGGTCCGATAAACCAAAGTTTGATATCAATGAACATTAATTACCATCATCATCAACAACATATAATACATTTAAAATTATATATATATATAAACTCAAAATAATAATGCAAAAAATACACCTACTTAACTTCAAACCCATATTTCATATTGTACACACTTTCATACATTACTCTAAAATCCACCCATTAATCAAAGAAAAAATTTGAAATAATTCTTTGAAAAACCCAAATATACCAATTCAAGGTTATCTCAATCAATGGATACAAATTCATTGATAGCTTAGTCATTCCCAAACAAAATCAATGCTAATCTCATTTTAATTCAATTTAAAAAAAATATCATTCGCATTACACAGTTCTTAAATGATATTGTAACGACGTATATGCTTCCGTATGACAAATTCGTATATATGAATTCATAAGTTATTTCTCACGACCAATGCAAATTCAACGTTATCTTAGTCACTACAAACGAAAGGAAGGCTATCTTATTTATTTTTTAATTTAAGTTTGAAAAACGTAAAACCTGAGTGAGTATAAAGTTTTAAAATTATTTATATAGTAATTTAATAGTGATGTATATATTGTTGGTGTGGGATAATGTAATTGGTAATAGTCGTGGAAATAAAATTTTACAAAATCAAAAATATTGTATTTAAATATTGTATTATTTTTTTAATTATGATAAAATTAATATAAAGTTCTAAAATTATTTATATATTAATTTATGAGTAACATATAATTTATTTGCGATAATGATAATGTAATTAGTAATGGTGGTAGAAATAAAATTTTACAAAATAAAAAATGTTACGTTTAAATTTTGTATTATCGCTTTAATCATAATGAAAAATTAGACCTAATAAAAATATAGTCGTATCAAATTTAAACGAAAAAAAAAAAATTACGTATGTGCTTGCCTCTGTATATTGGTTTGAGTAATTAAATATCATTCTCTGTATATTGGTTTGAGTAATTAAATATTGAATGACCGACTTAACTATCTAGGTCAACGCTAAACAATCACCGATTTAACTATGTAGGTCAACGTTGAACTTGAAGATGGAGAGAACGTTATGATCATTGTTGTCTCTAGTGTTCAACGGGGTGCTTCACTCTTGGTTTGCTAGATACATTGTGAATTAATTTATCATATTTTAAATTATTAATAAGGGTTTTTTTTGGACGAAGTGGGTTATTAATTTATTTATTCTAATAAATTTATTATACATTTGTTAAAGTTATTGGATGTCATTTTTTAAATATCTCAAACTCAAAACTATAATTTTATATAAATTTAATTTCAAAGCAGTATGTTTTCATTTTTATTATTATTAATATTAATGTTTATTAAATATTAAAAATAATTTATAAGATTTTAAACCTCATAAATATCAAGGAACATATAAAATTTATTAAACAATTATAATAAAAAATAATAATTTGGAGAAGAAAAAAATGTTGAAAAATAACAGGGAAATTTAAAACCAGAAAGAAGTTTTAAAAAAAGTTTTTTTTTAAGTTCAAACTTATTATTATAAGTTTTTTAGTTCAAATTTATTATTATAAGTTTTTTTAGTTCACAATTATTATTATAATAAAACATTTTTAATTTAAAGCCACAAATTAAGGCAGGATAGGCATGAGGCCATGGCTCGTTATTGGATTTAGATCTCTTATAAGTTTATTATTTAAATTTGCATGCTACTTATGGGCTCCTTTCTATTGATGTTAATAAGAGGTAATTAACTTGGTGCATGGTGATTTGGATACTAGTCTTATGTAAGACACTAATAAAGTTTGAGCATCTCTGGAAGGAAGAGGATTACACTTTTTTACTCCTCATATGTCAAGAGTTTCTAAAGACGATCAAGTCGATCTCTAAAAAAAACTAAATACTCTCTCATATTATTAGGGAGAGATTTTGAATACAAAATGGTCCTCAAACTTTGTTGCCAATATGACAAACTAGCATGTTGGCACTGATGTCAACCTACAGGTAGTGGCCCTCATGATCTTGATGAATTGTGTTGTTGTATGTATGCAGAGGTTTGTTGAGGTGTGCGATAGGTCTTAAAGGTATTTGAAAATATGTCAATGAACTTGAAGAAGTGGGCAGAGGAGATTTGACTTTTCTTAATTTGTAACAGTGGTGCAGTTTGCCCATTTGCACAGAGCAACACTATGCTAGTGTTTCACCCTTGTCACTCTATGCCAGTGCATTTTTTTGTTGGTTCCCAATTCTATGCCAACATGGTTCCTGTAGGTGAATAAATAAAAATACTACATGATTTAACAATGGAAATTGTACATGGTTTTGTTCAAAGAGTGTTTGATTGGTTTGGTCTTTTAGTGATCAAGTTGGTTTGGTCATAATCAGGATGTGAACACATTAATCGACTTGGTTATGGATTTAGTGGAATAGATTTGGTCTTCATGTTTTTGGTTTAATTATTTGCTAGTGGATCACTGCCTTAGTGATTATAATTAAAAAATAATGGATCTGGTCCTCATGGAATATGTTGGCACGATTGATTATTTAAATATATATCCCAATAGACCAATTGGTGGTTAGATCTTGTAAGTGTTGGTTACAATGTTTTGAGAGTAATATCTAGAGGTTGTGCCTAGATATTATGACAGAGAGTAGAGCGAATGAAATAGAGCATACATCGAATGTGGTTTTTGACAGAGTATGCATTGTGTGATTTTGAGGGGTGATCGAGCTCAACTTGTTTAATGTAGCGCACATTGTGTCATGCACGGAGAGGTTTGATAGTGTGTCGTTAGATAGCTCGATTGGGTGAGTTGCGCTTGGAGAATAATGGTTGAGCGCATAACATTGTAGAGAAAGGTTTGATTGGAATGAGATTTGATTGTATAATGCACATGACAGGATAAATCGTTGATGTTTGATTGAATGTGTGTGCATGGACTAATATATAGGCAGATCTGTAGAATGCATATGGTTTTTCAGTTTGGAAACAACAGTTAGAGAGTGTATGAAGTTGTGAGTAGTGTATGGAGTAGGTCAAAGGTCTTATGCATGAGATGTGTGAATAGAAAAGGCATATACCATAGTGCATAGCTTGAAGAATGGAATGTTGTGTGTATATAAAAGATCATCTTAGAGCATATGGTTTAAGGTGTGCAGAAGTTGAAGAGCTTGTGCACATAAAATGAAGTGTGATAGTTGAAGGGTGTGATGTTGGAGCAAATGATAGTGAGGCAATGCAACTTGAACCTATAATTTGTGTGAATTGAATGGAAAAGTGATGGAAAAGATAGAGGCTTCATATAGTTGTTGTTTTTGTGTGCTAATAATGGTTATGCAAGGGTTAGAGTACATTTGTAAAAAAATTTGGGCTTGACAATATATGTCTAAATGTTGTTGGACACCTAATCCTCTAAGGGTTGGTGTGGAAGCTGAACAACAAAAGGGAGTCCAAGAGACCTTGAGATATGGAATCCAATGGTCACTCCCATGTTTTATAAATGTATATCATTTGTTAATTATAGATATACTCTCATGTTTATATTTCATATCATGTTGTTGCCATGTATGTGTTTGACATGGTATCAGAGCTACAGGTGATCTCCCGCCCTGCTCATATTTGAGCCATTTGTTTTGTGGCCTCTCTGTGCATATTTGGAAGAGTGTTTCTGAGCGAGTGGGCATAGTCTCAAACTGTGTTTTGTGATTGTTGGTTACATATTTCTCTAGATGTGTTGAATGGTGCATTGAATTCCATGAGCGATAGCTTTGACATGACTCTGCATCGTTGTTGAATGGCCTAGTGAGTTTTAGCGTTGCTATATGTGTTATGGTATGTAAATTATTAAGTTATATTGAAAGGTCATGCATTGCTCTCCTTATATATAATTCTAGAGTATTATGTGTATGGCCATATGTACGTTTGAATTTTTGAGGCCGTGGTTTCAGTACTCTATTGAATAGTAGTCACTCTCCATATATATGAATTATGTATAGTCTGATCGCTTTCAGATTGCATATGGATGTTGGAATCCGTTGGAAAGCGCATTGAAATTTCTTAAAACACTTTTAATGTGTGCATATGATAAGCCACATTGAAGTTTTTAAAAATCTCTGCATTGATAGGTACCATCGAGATCCCGACCCCTCATCTGTTGAACATTGGCTTGTCATACCTTCCACCACCACTCTATAATCCACCATTTTTAATGTATAACAGTGTTGCGACATCACTTGGTGACCCTGCCTCTTTCATATTTCTTTGTTCTAGGTTGTTGCTACTGTCTTCTACGCTGGCTTTGCTTGCTGCCATTGTAGACATTACTGTAGACTTTGCCTCCACTTTTTCCTTGCTTGCTATGTTGACTCCTGCTTTGCTTGCTCTTGCTTCAACGCTCGTTGTGACTCCTATGTTGACTTCTCTTTTAATTGCTTCATTCTTTGGTTTACTTGCTTTGTTTGCTACCTTCTATCATCCTTACCCTCTTTCATGATTAAATCATGATTGTTTAGCACTTTCTCCAGCAAATTAATTTCTCCATTCCATGGATTGAGTTCTTCCATAGAATTCTCTTCTTTCAGCTTTATTTGGCTATTCACTTGTGCCAAATCTCCTCCAGCATTTGCAACAAAACCTGCACACTCAAAGCACTTGTTAAAATTAAAAACATAAGGCTATTGTGCCTTATTTCCCTTTGACAACAATTTAGTTTGTTGCTTTGTTTTCTCCTTCTCCCCTGTCAGCACATCAGTATGCTGCTTTGAATTCTCAGTAGAATTCATGAGACTGTCCATTAGTCTCTCTTTCACACCATCTGTTATAATGATGTCTTCCTGCTTGGGTTCACAGTAGTGAACTTCTCCTCCTTTAACCTGTTGCTGGTTATCTTCACTTTGAAATTGTTTGATTCCTACTACCTCTTTACCGTCTTCAAACAATCTTTACTCAATATCTTTGATCACATACTCATACTCATTCATGCTTTTTAATGAACCTACAGACAAATTACTACATCTTCCTGTCTTCATGGCTACTTGAGACACATCTTCAGAAACAGTAACTGCAGCTTCTGTTCTACTGTTAGGTTCTCTCATCAATTTCTCCAGCAGTTTAATTTCCTCTTCACACTTGGCAAGCACTTCATCATAATGCTCTCTTCTTCCAGAATCATCCTTTACATGTTGTGTTACAGTATTTAAATACTTTCTTTCTTTGACCCTTGTACTCTCAAGGTCTTTCTGCTATAAATCACTACTTCCCTCCTGTTATAGACATTTTTGTGCCTAATAGCATGGAGCATGAAATGTAGATAATCTGAGGGATCCAAAGTCCCTAAACATGTTGTTCTTACCCTTAGAGGAACAAGGTCTGCAAACCACAGCACTGAAAATCAGTTCTCCACTCAAAAACACTCAAAAACAGGCTATTTCTGGATCATGTCAGCTGCTCCACTGAGCATCCGCGATGAATGTCAACTGCTCCTCCTTGTACCTGCGCTGAAGGTCAAAATCAATGAAGGCTACCTGCGCTGGGCGAGATTGGCCAAGTGGCACAGTCATTCTGCAAGGTGTCAACTGCCCAGGAAGCTTCCAAACTGACACTTGGGTCAAGGAATTCGCCTAGTGATGAGTAAGAGGGTCTTGATCTCCAAGTGGAAGCAAGATTCTCCAAGTGGACTCAAGAACTGAAGATTAACTAAAGTGGGAGAGGACACAAGTTAGCTTCAGGCCAGTCTCAAGATGACTCATCCTTTCTCCAAAACCCTATATATAGAGCTCTCTCATGAGGTCTAAGGAGGCGGGAATTTTGTGCAAGTAAGGAAGTGCTGTTGGTTTGTGATTAGAGCTATTGGGTGTTTGCTTGAAGGAGGTGAAGAGGAGATTTCTTTCAGCTGGGAGGTGTTGCTGGATTGGGCCCATTGTGGTTGTAACTCTCTCAGAACTTTACTTCTATTGTCAATAAAGTATTCAAGATTCTTCTATGTGCATGTATCTTTATGATGAATAGATGTTTGTACATTTGATTTATGCTAATCCTATAATCGATTATGGATGTATGCTTCTTGTAGTTTCCTTTTCTTGTGCTTTTACAGGGTCTGTGTGTAGCTGGGCTGGTGAAAGGGCAAGGAGCTAGGAGCAAGCAGCAAGGAGTGAAGACTGGATCGACTATAAGCGCAAGATAACGGTTAGTAGATCATCCTTTCTTCCCTCTCTCATCTCATAAAGAAGAAACTTTGAATAGCTTTGCATTTAGTTGTTGCTGGAGTACTATCACCTTCAGAGTAGGGATAGAGGCATTCTGCATTAGATACTTTTCCCCCCAACAAAATGGCGACTCCGCTGGGGATTGTATCTTGGTAGTTTGTTGTGTTTCTTGCTATTCATTTCATAAACAAGGAGAGTACTGAATCGAATTGTGTTTGAATCCATCAAACACAAAGTAGAGGGCAGCTACTCTGGCTCAGTTTCTGAGCAAGTTTATGGTTTGAAGAGCTGATCCACAAGGACTCTAATAAGCTCTTAGTGATAGCTTTTCATCCTCCTTTACATCCCTTAGTGTGTCCTTGACTGATAGCTTCTGATTTGAGAAAAAACTGTGAATTTTTTAGCAATCTGTGACCCGGAAACCAAGACGGACGAAAGTCTCGTTCTTCATTGCAGGTTGTACACTAACAGTCTGCATTTCAGCGCAGTTCCCGAAGGGGCTACCTGCGCTGAAGGTCAAACATGCAGTGTTGCACCTGCGCTGGACCAGTCTTGGCTTGAGTTCCCGGGGTTTCCTGCTGTGTCTTGATTTGTTTTCACTATTGTTTTTGTTGTTTGCTGCCAGTCAGTAGGCCTATCTCAAACCATCTTCCTTTGTCATTATTCCGCCTCAGTTGTATAAAGAAACTGTATTTGTTCTTTTGTATTTCTTATGTCATTTACAGTTTCCCATAACAAAAGTGAACCAGTCTTGCTTTGACCTCTTAGATCTAGACCTGTGATTAAGTGTCGTTTCTGATCTTAAGAGTTAGCTTATTTGCTGTTCATAGCTGATTGAGTTTGTCGCTTTCGTTATATGGTTTGAATTTACATATTTCTAAGTGTCGAAACAAGTAAATCGTAAGGTGTCTTTCGATTTTGGACGAACTTGTTTGCTTTCGCTTGAAATTGAATTCAAAGTTATACAACAACTTTCTTTCTGTATTTCATCAAACATTAAGAAAGAGAAAAGAAATACTTGCATTGTGCATGTACATTATGACAGTTTGCATGTGATTTAGGAAAGTGCATTAGTGTGTGCTCTATGATCTGTGTGAAAAGGTGTTATCTTCCTTCTCCCTCAGTAGTTAAGGTTTTCAAAGTTGAAAGATTGAAAAGCTTGCTTATCATCTTAGATTGCATTCAGGAGTGTTTCTATACATCTCGTGGTGATCCATAAAGGCAAACTGCTAAACAAGATCAACCTTAAAATAAATTGAATTTACATAACAACGCATTGAAACATAACGCAAACATCTATAGGTCTAAGCTAGAGACGTGTTCCGGCGTCGTAAAACGTGATATCTTAGCGTTGAGTGGTTGGGTGATTCCTCCACGGTGAAGCGATAAGTATCAATACGGACTTGTGCTCCCACGTACCGTCGCGTATATATTGGGAGACCCCTATAGGATCAAAGCCTTTATCCATAGGAAACCGTGTCGGCCGCCCTACTGATCGCAATGCAGTGAACACAACATTCACGAAGATCGACCACTCGTACCGTAAAACGTATTCTGTGGTTTTGCGAAAGGTTTGGCACACCCTCTGCCTAGAACTCCAGAGCAGTTTCTTTTGGCCTTTTTCAAACTCTATAACTGAAAAAGTCCATCCGAGCATTTGTCACTTTGAGCTCGTTAAAACATCGAAGGAGACTAGAGTCATCTTTAGCTTTTTCTCGACTCTTAAAAAGTGAAAAAGCAAGTTGTGTCTAAGCGTCGTTATAAAATTTATTTTAAACGGAACATAATCACCTCCTATTCCCGCGTTGATCTTAAAGTTGAGAACATGGAATGCCCCAACGAAGGAACTCCACATGATGGAAGTCCTAGTCCATTCTCCTCTTGGGGAGAAGTTGGTGCGCCCCACATGGCCACATTGTCGCTTCCAGGACTGACAATTGGCCTGCCTGTTTGGCTTTTCTCAACTAGTGTAGTTCATAACACCATCGTTCCTGAGCAGTCGAGTCAACAGTTAGATGAGTCTAGAGCATCCCACCAGCCTTCTACTTCTTCTAACCCTTCCTCCAATCCTTCATCTTCAAAAGGTAGGGCTGGCAAAAGCCAAGCTCCCACGGAGAAGAAGGAAAAGAAGAAGAAATAGAAGAAGAAGAAGGAGCCTAAGGCGACTGGGGGCAAGCAAAAGACATCTGACAAAAACCCACACACAGCACAGACCGGGCCTAAATCGCCATGTGTCATATGTAGAGGAGACCACTTCCATAGAAATTGTCCCTGTATTACTCGGATACTAAGGGACTGGTCCCCTCGTCTGCACAATTCGGGAGCATCAACCTCTGATAGCCATGTTGATTTCTTACCCTCAACCAGCGAAAGTGAAGGTTCAAGACAGAGAGGGGGAGCAAGATCCCCCTGCAGACTGTGTGAAGGCGGTCACGCCATCCACCGTTGTCCCTTCTTAGACGAAGCAAAGAGAGTTTTGGAAGATTGTTCGGTTTCTCCGGTAGTACTTCCTCCTGGATACAAAAAACTCGTGCCAAGTCCTTCGTTGGTTGGAAATACAGCTGGCCCGCTCAAGTGGTCAGCTGAAGCGTCAGTCATTGAAAATGAACCTACTGAATCCAGACCAGACGAAAGTCTAAAGGTCGATACGGCAGTTGACCCGGTTCTTCCTTCAGAGGTTTCATCCTCAAATGACACCGTCACTGAAGATTCATCTTCAAGTGACACCCTCACGGAAGAGAATAAGGATGACACCATCCAGATTCTTTTCGTCAACACAGATTCTGATGAGCATCAGGGCAATGCGCCCATTCCTTTATCGCAGGAAGGAACATCGTCAGGATCGTATCCGGCCGTATATTCGGTCCCACCACCAAGCAACCTAGTTGTGTCCTTTGATTGGAACCAACTGGGCAGACCCCGGTTACCAGCCAGTATACCATTCAGAATCATAGTCCAAATTTATAGAATGGTGATGGCTGGAACTATCATTGATGAAGGGGCATCTGTGAGTATCCTTTCCTCTGTTGCTTGGAAAGCACTGGGTTCCCCGGCGCTTTTGCCTGAGATGAGAAATCTCTCGGGCTTTGACAAAGGAACCAGTCGACCATTAGGAATCCTCCCCAATGTGCCTGTTACATTGAAAGGGAAGACCGTTAATATGAACGTGATGGTCGTTCAAGGACCCTTGGATTATAACCTACTCCTTGGACGTGACTATATATATTGCATGGGAGCTATAGTCTCCTCACTCTTTAGAGTAATGTGCTTTCCACACGAAGGAAGGATAGTCAAGCTCGTAGACCAACTTTCATTTCCGGGATCACGCATCGCAAATAGTCAAATCCCAATCCTCAATGGTCTATTCACCCAAGAAATGTCTCCACCCCCAGTCCTCCTTCCCGATGAATGCGAGTGATTTGGAAAGATAGAACTGGAACCCAGGGGGCATGCATCCTGGTCTGCTTCGGGCAGAGGAAACCTTGGGTATAAAGTAGAATTTCCGCGAAAGAATATGACTAGTCCGTACCCCGTCCGTGTATGGAAGAGGGGTTGTTCTAGAACAGGATTCTTTTGATAAGGTTACTTGTCTGACAAAGGTCATTCATCTTTGTCTAAAAAGGTAGGCTACCAAGGAAAGAGATTCTATTGCGGCAGCAAATGGTAACCGTCTTTGGGTAAAAGGCAAGCCTCACCCATTAAAACTAATGTTTTAGAGGATAAGTAGGGGCAGCCTCCAAAGAAGGGGATCCCTTTGCTGCAACAAGTAGTAACCATCTTTGAGTAACCTAATGATAGACATCGCCGAAGAAAGAGTTTCATTTGCGGCAGCAAATAAAACCATTCTTTGGGTAACCAGAAAGAGGCAAGCCTCACCCTTTAAAACAAATGTTTTATCGGATAAGTAGGGGCAGCCTTGAAATTGTACTTTATACCTGGGGGCATGCAAACCTTTTGGAGTGCAAGCAAAGAGTGGTTATTTATCCGCTTTTTGGGTTAGTCATTTCCGAACTTGCATAAACAAAGGATGAGGGGCAAAAGTCAAAACTTGCCAAAGAGCATAGCTTATGTGAGGTGCAAGCTCTATAAAAATTGGAATCTTGCAGGAAGACATTTCTTATCCTATGACTGGTATATCGAGCAGTTTTAGCATAAAGTTCATGCTCGTTAAAAAATAAACGCAAGATCCAAGCAGTTTTAACGCGGTCTTCATGCTCGTTAAAAAATAAATATAAGCAGTGAACAATGTTTCCTCCAGAGTTTAAGCTCATTTTTATCTAAAAAAAGAACCTATTCCGGTAAATAACCATTGTGATCGTAAATTTATTAGCCATAAAAGCCTTGGTCGTGTTTGCACCCGCCACCTCCATTCCATTTGGCCTATCGTTCACCTCCATATGATTGTTTACCCATTTTGAGGAACAGCTGCGAAGAGTGATTTCACTTAGCCATCCTTGTGACACTGCCGTGATTGGAAAGTTCCAACCTGTACCTGGAATCTGCTGCTATCCCTGTTTATCACTCGTTCCTCAAAAGACGAGTCTTCTTTGAGCTCTTTTCATCTGACTCGTAAAATATGAAAAGTTTGCCGAGTTTTGGCCTTCCAGCTCGTTAAAAGGACCGGAAGAGCTATCCCTCCTCTAGATTTTAATCTTTTTGGACCTGAGGGATTATTGCACAAAAAGGTCGAGCGCTTGTTTTATTCGGCTCGTTAAAGTTATCGAAAATTCATCCCTTTTGTATTGTTTTATACTTTTTCGGACTTAAGGGATTAGATGACGAAAAAGGAATTTTGGAGTTAACTTTCTGTACCTTTTCAGACTCTCTAAAAATGAAAAGGACCGAGTTTCCCTTGTCGTTAGACTCGTTAAAATGATTAAATAGCGACAAACTTGTCTTTAGACGAGAACGAGTTTCCCTATCGCTAGGCTCGTTAAAACATAGCGATGGGCTTGCCCGAAGGGCAGGTTATAGAACAAGCATATGTTATCCTCCTCAAGCTTGACAAAAATAAAGAGGTACTGGTCAGAAATGACTGGGGAAAAAATTGGGAGAATCTCGAAGCTTTGATGGTAGCAAGTCGCTCTTGAACATGACACTTTGTCCTCCGTATCACATCGGGTTGGGTTGTTTCATTCACCGGTCTCATCACCATGGTCCTCGCCAAACCATCCGTATTTGGGGTAATGCTACCGATCCATCACATTAGTGTCGTTATATGTTCAAGAGATGTGTTCAGAAAGAGTCAACCGTGTCCCATCCACTGCCATACATTATCCTTCATCCACCCATGATCGCCACCCTGAATCATATCTCACAGTTTGTTTTCACCTCCACTAAAGTCATTAGCTCCGTTCTGTGTCACTGATGTGGGATTCATTAAGGCCCTCCTTTGACGGATCGCTTCTTGTCGACTTTAGCTCATTATCCAAGAAGTTGATCTAGGAACACCCCCCCAGTACTTTGAAGCTTGCATGCCTCAATGGCAAGTTTCTCACTTCCGGCGACAGGTATACATCAATGACCTTCGACCAGAAGATTTTGCGTGGTGTTCGACGCCAAGTCCTTTATTCACACAACGTGAATTGTACTGTAGTACCTTGAGGGTCATTGTCATTATTGGTGATTCCTCTCGCGCTTGTTAACGGTTTACATTATTGACCGGTAATCAAGCGATGTCTTTCCATGTTCGACTTCAGCGTAATTCTCACATGGATCGACTTGTACTTAGAGTGAAGATCGAACGAGATTGAAGACCCCGGATCTAGTTTCATCCATCCGGGCTACGATATATATTCAGGATATAAAGACATTTGATATGTACATTGTTGCAGCAGATGATCATCCTACTCAAAGGATGATAATTTCAGCAGAGAATTATCATTCTATCATCAGACGATCGTCTGTTATATGTACCAAAATGAATTTATAAAGCTGAGCATGGGAATGCCCGCCTTAGCTAGATCATGAAAGCAGAATGAAAAATAATGTATTGTATTGTATTTTATTGCAGGGCACCTCTCAGCCGATTGAATGAACTTCGGATCCTCCTAATAAAGCATTTCACCCGATAAACGACCTCATACTTTAGGGGGCAACTGTTATAGACATTTTTGTGCCTAACAGCATGGAGCATGAAATGTCGATAATCTGAGGGATCCAAAGTCCCTAAACATGTTGTTCTTACCCTTAGAGGAACAAGGTCTGCAAACCACAGCACTGAAAATCAGTTCTCCACTCAAAAACAGGCTATTTCTGGATCATGTCAGCTGCTCCACTGAGCATCTGCACTGAATGTCAACTGCTCCTCCTTGTACCTGCGCTGAAGGTCAAAATCAATGAAGGCTACCTGCGCTGGGTGAGATTGGCCAAGTGGCACAGTCATTCTGCAAGGTGTCAACTGCCCAGGAAGCTTCCAAACTGACACTTGGGTCAAGGAATTCGCCTAGTGATGAGTAAGAGGGTCTTGATCTCCAAGTGGAAGCAAGATTCTCCAAGTGGACTCAAGAACTGAAGATTAACTAAAGTGGGAGAGGACACAAGTCAGCTTCAGGCCAGTCTCAAGATGACTCATCCTTTCTCCAAAACCCTATATATAGAGCTCTCTCATGAGGTCTAAGGAGGCGGGAATTTTGTGCAAGTAAGGAAGTGTTGTTGGTTTGTGATTAGAGCTATTGGGTGTTTGCTTGAAGGAGGTGAAGAGGAGATTTCTTTCAGCTGGGAGGTGTTGCTGGATTGGGCCCATTGTGGTTGTAACTCTCTCAGAACTTTACTTCTATTGTCAATAAAGTATTCAAGATTCTTCTATGTGCATGTATCTTTATGATGAATAGATGTTTGTACATTTGATTTATGCTAATCCTATAATCGATTATGGATGTATGCTTCTTGTAGTTTCATTTTCTTGTGCTTTTACAGGGTCTGTGTGTAGCTGGGCCGGTGAAAGGGCAAGGAGCTAGGAGCAAGCAGCAAGGAGTGAAGACTGGATCGACTATAAGCGCAAGATAATGGTTAGTAGATCATCCTTTCTTCCCTCTCTCATCTCATAAAGAAGAAACTTTGAATAGCTTTGCATTCAGTTGTTGCTGGAGTACTATCACCTTCAAAGTAGGGATAGAGGCATTCTGCATTAGATACTTTTCCCCCCAACACCTCCTTCAACAAGTCTTCTTCATCATACTCTGTTCTCCTAGAGTACTCCTCCAGAATTTCAACATCTTCAAAAGACTGTCCATCCTCTATAAAGCACTCCTTTGTTAGTGTTCCTTCTCCCTTTGCTAAGTCTTTTTCATGGACTTCTTCCTTCTTAACATCTTTCAGTAGATTTCCTTTTTCCTTGACTGTCTCAATAGTTTCCATGGCTATCTCCACTATGCCTATCATCATAGTGAATTGATGATCCTTTACTATGTTTTCAGCTAACATAGTCTCTTCCTCAAGTTTGCCTTCAGTCCTTTGTTGTTTATCTTCTCTGAAGATATCTTCAAATGGCTGCTTTTCTCCTACAATATCTGCCATCATACACAAACTATTAGTTTTAAAAATATAAGACCCTATGGTATCACTTGATGGTTCAGCCATCATATCTCCTTGTTGTTATAAATCATTCATATGATTCAAAAATTCTTTGATAGTCTCTTCTTCAATCTCCTCAAGCCTTTCACTTGGTTGCTTGATATATTTCTCCAGTTGTATATGAGATCTATCTATCTCATCTTTTTCCATAACATAATTTAGATTATGCTGGTCTTCTTCCTTCTTCATGAAAATATCAGCGAATTTTCCTCGACCTGCAAACATACACAAATTGATAGTTTTAAAATCATGTGGCCCTTTGGCCTCACTTGAAGTTTCAATCTTCAAGTCTTCATCTTCAGTTTCTCCTAGAAATTCTTCTTGTTCTAGTTCACAAATGGATTCTTCCATTTCTAACTCAACTTCCTTGAGTTTTTCCTTCAGCCACCTTACTTGCATTTGTTGTAGCCTTCTCTACATCTCATGCCATTCCACTAGCTTCTTCCTCAAGACCCAACCTAGTCTCTAGCTTTCCTCAAGCATTCTCCTTAATGCATTGAGTTGTTCTTTTGATTCAGCAACCTCTTTGTCAATTTCTTCTTAACTCATCCTCTTCCCATTTGCTTTCGCATCCTCTTTCTTATATCCTCTGCTGTGGCTTCTCTTTGAACCTATACTATGACTATCAATAGTCATCTTCTTCTCTTCTTTCTTCATGAGCTCCTTTGAAACAAGCCTCTACAACAGCTAGTCCTCTTGGCTGCAATCTTACCTCACTAAGCTCTCCTCACTCAATCTTTTGGTAAGCATGGGTCCTCTGTCTAGAACCTCTTCTCTTGAGCAACACCTTTGCTCCTTCTAGGCTTCTGCAGTCTCTCACTCTCTCTTGAGAACACTTCAGTTGTCCTCTCTATCCAATCTCTTGTTGGATTCTTTAGGTTCACTGCCACTTCTTCTTTTAGAGTATTCTCCTTACTCTGTCTTCAAGAACTCACCTGGTTCTTCTCTCACAGCTTCTCTTGCTATCACCTGTGCATTAATATAAAAACACACATTCTTAATTTAAAACAGAACACATTACCTCACCTTCAAGGTCTCAACATGATCTTGTTTCACCCATTCTTCTGCACTTTGAATGGATTGTCCTCTATTTCTTCTATTCCAAGCCTCTGCTAGAACTACTACTGTCTTCCAAGAACTTCAAAGTTCCCTCTTACAGATTACAAATATGCTCTGATTACAAACTTCTGCTCTGATACCACTAATGGTGCAGGGTAAACCACCCGCACATACCCACAGTATGCATTTAACACAATAAAATGAATACACAACTATCCCGGGATATTCAACTCAACAAAGGAGTCAAATCTACAGACCATAAATGGTCAAGTGGCCCTCTTACACAGTTCCTCTATAACGAAACTTCAATCACCCCACTGTAATCCTCTATCAGGACTATAATAAACCTTATAAGTATTTTTTATACTCCTTTATTAAAGGTTGTCTCAAACCTTCCTTTCGGGACTTTACAACCCTTTCCAAAGGAAATGCCGCAAACATACTCTTTCTCAGCCTTCCTTATGATTTCACACAGATTTCGAGGTTAAAACCTCTATTGCAATCGCTATCGGCTATCGGGATTTCCCCAGTCTTAACACATATGCACCATCACCCCTCTCCAACTTCGATCTCCAACTATTTGATCGGTTAACATATGCTTTAGCGTTAAAAGGCCTGTGCCATATAACTATCAAAAATATTAAATATTTGGGAATACAAAGGAATTCCCACTCCGAAACCTTATAACGGTTTTCAAATTCTATATATTCGCATTCATATTTGGCATCGGTTCCACAACTTATCGCTCCACAATGCTTCCACTGTGACTTCCATCAATTCCCGATCTCTGAACCTCTAATCGCTGATATATCGCTATCAGCGATATCGCAACATTCCTAAACTGCTGACCCTTGGTGCTTCCGATCGCCAATATACAATTTTATCGTGACCGTTGATCTGGCCATGACCCAACGGTCCACGATTAATCATGCACATTCATTGCGATTCAATCTCAAACGTGGATCTTCCAAATCCAATGGCCACTGAGCACTAACTCTTCATGCTTCTCTGTCGGTCCCTTTACTTATTTTTTTCCTTCATTTTCTTCAATCTTCTGCATAGTTCGAGTTTCCAAAGGGTTCTGGTCCTCACTATTTCTACTGCGCCACTCTCTTCTGGTTCAATTCCTCATTCTCCCTTGATTGCTATCACTTCAAAGAAATTCTTAATCCTCCCAGTGGATTCAAAAATCCGTTACGGTTCCCTTGGAATCGTTCTTCTCCTCTGTGTGTCCTCTGAACTCTGCCTACAGTCTCCTGTAACAAAACCTACGAGTTCAAACTATAATTAATCAACACTTAAAACATGCATTTCATACATTCTGACATAGTCAAGAAAACTCTTCATATATTAATGTAAAAGCACAGGTTACACCAGAGACACCTTGGTCTCACACAGGTTGGATTCTCAACATTAGTGGCCTCTTTCCTTCTACCCGTAGGCTTACATATATTTATATGGAAACTTTGGATGGATTACTATGAAGGACATAATCCCATCCTCTAACAAAAACCTAAAGCTCACTACATGCATGCATATGTACATATATGGCATACATTATCCACTCCATCTTTTTTCTGTTTTAAAATAGAAAAGCCCCTTGTTTTGCTCAATGGTCCACATCTACTCTCCCTTTTATGCCTAAAATCTCTCCCTTCCTCCTAGGATCATGGAACTACTCATGTTCTCATTTATTTGTTTTGAGAGCATCTAAGTAAATCACACTTAAGGCCTAAATGTTGCATTAACTTGATACTTAGGAAACCTATTTCCTAAAATGCATGACCCGCTATGTTTACTATTTACAATGATTTTCCTTGGGTTGAATGCTCCTACATCAGACTCCCACAGTAGAAAATATTTATGATCTCCTATCATGTGTCTTCTGATCTTTGTCTTCCTGGGTCCTATAATTTTTTTTTAATTGTCAAGATGCTTTCCTTTGTTGTTGCTGCACTTCTGCTGTCTTTTGCTCAATTTTCTTCTTCCTGTCAATCAGATTCAGCTTCTGATTGATCTTGTTTGTTTCTACTACCATTTTCCTCCATTTTAATTGCTTCATCATCCGCTGCCATATTTCTTCAATTTTTATGTCCAACGTATCTTTGGGCTGGTCCATTTTCTTCTTCATATTTCTTTGTTCCAGGTTTTTGTTGTTGTCTTCTACGGCGGCTTTGCTTGTTGCCATTGTAGACATTATTGTAGACTTTGCGTCCACTTTTTTGTTGCTTGCTATGCTGACTCCTACTTTGCTTGCTTCAACTTGTGGCTTGCTTGCTCTTGCTTCAACACTTGTTGTGACTCCTATGTTGACTTCTCTTTTACTTGCTTCATTCTTTGGTTTACTTGCTTTGTTTGCTACCTCCCTATCATCCTTACCCTCTTTCATGATTGAATCATGAGTGTTCAGCACTTTCTCCAGCAAATTAATTTCTCCATTCCATAGATTGAGTTCTTCCATAGAATTCTCTTCGTTCACCTTTATTTGGGTATTCAATTGTGCCAAATCTCCTCCATCATTTGCAACAAAACCTGCACACTCAAAAAACTTGTTAAAATTGAAAACATAAGGCTGTTGTGCCTTATTTCCCTTTGGAAACATTTTAGTTTGCTGCTCTGTTTTCTCCTTCTCCTATATCAGCACATTAGTATGCGGATTTGAATTCTCAGCAGAATTCATGAGAGTGTCCATTAGTCTCTCTTTCACACCATCTGTTCTAATGATGTCTTCCTGCTTGGGTTCATAGTAGTGAACTTCTCCTCCTTTAACCTGTTGCTGGTTATCTTCACTTTGAAATTATTTGATTCCTACTGCCTCTTTACCATCTTCAAACAATCTCTGCTCAATCTCTTTGATCACATACTCATACTCATTCATTCTTTTTAATGAACCTGCAAACAAATTATTACATCTTCCTGTCTTCATGGCTACTTGAGACACATCTTCAGAAACTATAACTACAGCTTTTGTTCTACTGTCAAGTTCTCTCATCAGTTTCTCCAGCAGTTTAATTTCCTCTTCACACTTAGAAAGCACTTCATCATAATGCTCTCTTCTTCCAGCTTCATCCTTTACATGCTGTGTTATAGTATTAAAATACTATCTTTCTTTGACCCTTGTACTCTCAAGGTCTTTCTGCTATAAATCACTACTTCCCTCCTTCAACAGGTCTTCTTCATCATACTCTGTTCTCCTAGAGTACTCCTCTAGACTTTCAACATCTTCAAAAATACTATCCATCCTCTGTAAAACACTCCTTTGTTAGTGTTCCTTCTCCCTTTGCTAATTCGTTTTCATAGACTTCTTCCTTCTTAACATCTTTCAGTAGATGTCCTTTTTCCTTGACTGTCTCAATAGTTTCCATGGCTATCTCCACTGCGCCTATCATCATAGTGAATTGATGATCCTTTACTATGTTTTCAGCTAACATAGTCTCTTCCTCAAGTTTGCCTTCAGTCCCTTGCTGTTTATCTTCTCTGAAGATATCATCAAATGGATTCTTTTCTCCTACAATATCTACCATCATATACAAACTATCAGTTTTAAAAATATAATACCCTATGGTCTCACTTGATGGTTTAGCCATCATATCTCCTTGCTTTTCTAAATCATTCATATGATTCAGAAATTCTTTGATAGTCTCTTCTTCAATCTCCTCAAGCCTTTCACTTGGTTGCTTGATATCTTTCCCCAACTGTATATGAGATCTATCTATCTCATCTTTTTCCAGAACATAATTTAGATTATGCTGGTCTTCTTCCTTCTTCATGACAATATCAACCAAATGTCCTTCACTTGCAAACATACACAAATTGACAGTTTTAAAATCATGTGGCCCTTTGGCCTCACTTGAAGTTTCAATCTTCAAGTCTTCATCTTCAGTTTCTCCCAGAAATTCTCCTTGTTCTGGTTCACAAATGGATTCTTCCATTTCTAACTCAACTTCCTTGAGTTTTTCCTTCAGCCACCTTACTTGCATTTGCTGTAGCCTTCTCTACATCTCATGCCATTCCACTGGCTTCTTCCTCAAGACCCAACCTAGTCTCTGGCTTTCCTCAAGCATTCTCCTTAATGCATTGAGTTGTTCTTTTAATTCAGCAACCTCTTTGTCAATTTCTTCTTAACTCATCCTCTTGCCATTTGCTTTTGCATCCTCTTTCTTATATCCTCTGCTGTGGCTTCTCTCTAAACCTCCGCTATGACTATCAGTATTCATCTTCTTCTCTTCCTTCTTCATGAGCTCCTTTGCAACAAGCCTCTGCAATAGCTAGTCCTCCTGGCTGCAATCTTACCTCACTAAGCTCTCCTCATTCAGTATTTTGGTAAGCACGGGTCCTTTGTCTGGAACCTCTTCTCTTGAGAAACACCTTTTCTCCTTCTAGGCTTTTGCAATCTCTCACTCTCTCTTGAGAAAACTTCAACCATCCTCTCTATCCAATCTCTTGTTGGATTCTTCAGGTTCACTGCCACTTCTTCTTTTAGAGTATTCTCCTTACTCTGTCTTCAAGAACTCACCTGGATATTCTCTCACAGCTTCTCTTGTTGTCACTTGTGCATTTGTATAAAAACACACATTCTTAATTTAAAACAGAACACATTACCTCACCTTCAAGATCTCATCATGATCTTCTTTCACCCATTCTTCTGCACTTTGAATGGATTGTCTTATGTTTCTTCTATTCCAAGCCTCTGCTGGAACTGCTACAATCTTCCAAGAACTTCAAAATTCCCTCTTACAGATTACAAATCTACTCTGATACCACTAATGATGCAGGGTAAACTACCCGCACATACCCACAGTATGCATTTAACACAATAAAATGCATACACAACTGTCCCAGGATATTTAACTCAACGAAGGAGTCAAATCTACAAACCATAAATGGTCAAGTGGACCACTTACACAATTCCTTTATAACGAAACTTCAATCACCCTGCTGTAATCCTCTATCAAAAATATAATAAACCTTATAATCCTTATTTATACTCCTTTATTAAAGGTTGTCTCAAACCTTCCTTTCGGGACTTTACAACCCTTTCCAAAGGAAATGCCACAAACATACTCTTTCTCAGCCTTCCTTATGGTTTCACACAGATTCTAAGGTTAAAACCTCTATCGCAATCACTATTGGCTATCGGGATTTCCACAGTCTTAACACATATGCACCATCACCCCTCTCCGACTCCAATCTCCGACTATCAGATCGATTAACATATGCTTTGGCATTAAAAGGCCTGCACCATATAATTATTAAAAATATTAAATATTCGGGAATACAAAGGAATTCCCACTCCAAAACCTTATAATGGATTTCAAATTCTATATATTTGCATTCATAGTTGGCATCAGTTCCACAACCTATTTCTCCACAATGCTTCCACTGCGACTTCCGTCGATTCCTGATCTCCAGTCGCCTATATATCGCTATCGTCGATATCGCAACATTCCTAAACTACTGACCCTTGGCGCCTCCGATTGTCGATATGTGATTTTATCGTGACCGTTGATCTGGCCACGACCCAATGGTCCACGATTAATCATGAACATTCATTGCAATTCTTCAAGACTTGATTGCAATTCAATATCAACCGTGGATCTTCCAAATCCAATGGCGTCTGAGCGTTAACTCTTCACGCTTCTCTGTCTGTCGCTTCACTTGGTTTTTTCCTTCATTTTCTTCAATCTTCTACATAGTTCAGGTTTCCAAAGGGTTCTGGTCCTCATTGTTTCTACTGCGCCACTCTCTTCTGGCTCAATTTCTCATACTCCCTTGATTGCTATCACTTCAAAGAAATTCTTAATCCTCCCAATGGATTCAACAATCTGTTACGATTCCCTTGGAATCGTTCATCTCCTCCGCGTGTCCTCTGAACTCTGCCTGTAGTCTCTTGTAACAGAACCTACGAGTTCAAACTATAATTAATCAACACTTAAAACACCCATTTCATACATTCTGACATAGTTAGGAAAGCTCTACATATATTAATGTAAAAGCACAGGTTACACCAGAGACACCTCAGTCTCACACAAGCCGGATTCTCAACATTAGTGGCCTCTTTCCTTTTGCCCGTAGGCTTACATATATCTATATGGAAACCTTGGATGGATTACTATGAAGGACCTAATCCCATCCTCTAACAAAAGCCTAAAACTCGCTACATGCATGCATATGTACGTATATGGCAGACTTTATCCACTCCATCTTTTTTCTATTTTAAAACAGAAAAGCCCCCTGTTTTGCTCAATGGTCCACATCTACTCTCCCTTTTATGCCTAAAAGCTCTCCCTTGCTCCTAGGATCATAGAACTACTCATGCTCTCATTTATTTGTTTTGAGAGCATCTAATTAAATCACACTTAAGGCCTAAATGTTGCATTAACTTGATACTTAGGAAAACTATTTCCTAAAATGCATGACCCCCTATGTCTACTATTCATAATTATTTTCCTTGGGCTGAATGCTCCTACGTCATTCTGTCAGTTACAACTCTAATTCCATGCGTAATTTATGGTATGAGCATTGAACGGTGATGCTTCTATGTACGTTGAACATTGAATTGCGTTAAATCTAGTTCAAGGCCATGAGCAGTGGTTGGAGCCTTGAAGTCGGTGCATGTTATAAAGAAGATAAAGGAATGCAACTGAAATTGATCTAACCTACCGTAAATATGTTTTGAGTAAGGTGAAATGCTGGTATTATTTGTGCGTAACTATATTGTATGATCTATGCACAATTTTGTAAATGATTGAATTAATTGTGGAATCCATAAACTCTGTGTTTGGCTTATGTGTTGCATTGAACCTCTATGTTGAATGAACTTGGTCATTAATGTGAGGTAGTATAGCAAGCTCAAACATCCAATTTGTTTAAAGCTCTTTTTTGTTGAGATTGAGTTGTTGATAAAATGGCTAAAATTACCGTTTTATTAGAGTTATTGAGAACTCCAATCATGTCTACTGTTGAAAGCACACTTAAAGTCGGAAAAGGAACTCTCACAGATATTCAAACCTCTCTAAAAAATGCACAAGAATAGATTGATTTTTTGCAGCTTGAATCTCAACTGTAGCAGGAAGAAATACAATAGTGGAGTCAGCATTCTGAACCCGTTTCTGTTCAGAACATTGAAATAAACTCCCATAAGTATCAAATTGATTAGATCATTGAGCCCCTCTCAAGAGCAATAGTACACGCAAAAGCATAAATTCAGCCTGCACTTCCCAAGTTGGTCATTATACCTTGGGAAGAGCTTGTCCACAACAAGCACAAAATAGGTCTTGGATGTGATAAGGAGGTGTCCTTTCATATTCCAGATTACTCAAAGCCTATCCAGTTTTAGGGTGTTGTATTTCTTCATGACATTTCACCTTCACGTGCTCCAGATTTCGCTCCTCTTCCACAGCAACAACAATAGATTGTGAAATGCCAACACTGTGGCTGAGTTGGCCATATGAAAGATAATTGTTTTTATCTTCATCCATGTAAGCACTATCATAAAACTAGTCATTCTTCAAATAGATGCTTCAAAAACAAGCCTCCTGCAAGAACAAAGATTCATCTTGGATGGATCGCTTCTTGGAAATGGGCATCAACTACCAAGAAGATATTTCATTCATATGTCAGAACTTGTTCTAGAGTATTAAACAATCTTGCAGTTGCGTTTTCTCCATCATCTCACCTTGTATCTAACAAGGGGGGAAGCGATGGTCATCTACAAGCTTCAAAGCCACATCAAGCAAGCCTGAGCCACAACCTGCCATACCAGATTCAGAGTTGTAGCTAGAGACAAAGATGCCCTGAGCATGCCTTCAGTTGGGGACACTTCCTCTAGTAGAAGACTTCAGCTTCTTGCTAGTTTTGGAAGAGTTCCAGGAATTGCATTAAGCATTCCAGAGTTGTTGGTCATCCTTAAACCATCACAGGCTGAGACCTCCCTTTTCAGGTTGAGGTTCTCCCTTTTTTTATGCGGGGTGAGACCTCTCTTTTAAGGTTGAATGTTTCCCTCTTCAAAACATCAGGAGCACTTCCTCTAATAGAAGACCTCAACTTCTTACTAGACCTAGAAGAGTTATGGGAACTGCACTAAGCATTCCAGTGTTGATGGTCATCCTTAAACCACCCCCTTATACCAACATTTCAGAGAGCACATTCAACCTAGTGCTACCATGCATTTTTGCACGTTTTTTATTACAACTATCTTCTTGGACTCATACATAACCCTTCGGATTAAGGGGGGCAATGTTGGATGCTTAATCCTCTAAGGGTTGATGTGGAAGCTGCATAGCCAAAGGGAGTCCAAGAGACCTTGAAATATGGAATCCAATGGGCACTCCCATGTATTATACATGTATATCATTTGTTAATAATAGAAATACTCTCATGCTTATCTTTCATATCCTGTTGTTGCAATGTATGTGTCTGACAAATGCTATAGTCATAAGATTTTCAATGCTAATGTCATAAATGTATTGATGCCAAAGCCTTGTATGGTTATAAATTAATACTTGGATCAGTCATTAGCGTGTCTATTGTTGCGTTATGTGGGGTCAAAGTATGACTGTTGAGTGATGGTTTGTATGATTTTCGTTATTGAGATATGTCGTTGATGATTGATTGAGTAGAGATTCTATTATAGATAGAGTTTCTTTGTTAGTGTGGTGCAAAGTTTGTGTTTATTGGGGTCTAGTCTAAAAATGTATGAAAATGTGGCCTAAAGAGTTTGAGGAGGTTGGGGGCTCCAATAAGTGATGGCTTTCCAAGATAGGAGTAGTGGCTCCTTGCTGGTAGTGGTTAGCAAATAGTTCATAGGGAGTTGGGGTTTCCTAGATAGTGGTGGCCAACAAACTTTAGTAGGGGTTGTCTCCTAGCTAGTAGTAGCCAAATGAACTATGTAATGAATTTGTTTATTAATAATAGAAAAATAAGAAGCAACATATGTAACATACCTCTTCCACAAGCAATTTTTTGTTTTCTTTTGTTGTTGTTTTTAACAAATAAAACTATATAATTGGACATTACACATCAATACCATGTCCATAGGAGTCAGGACTCAATGACATTATTATTCTGCAATTGAAATTTACATTCTCAACCATAGGTTTACTTATATATACCAACAAGTCCTTCAAATATTATTAGCTTCCAAATATACTGATAATATATTTTGAGTTGACTTGCAACACCCCACTTTCTATTAGCGTATGTCTTAGAATATATATATATATATATATATATATATATATATATATATATATATATATACAATGGAGTTAGGGACTCCACCCTGGTATCCATATTCTAGCTTTCATATAATTATTATAACTTTGGCTATGAATACACCGTTTACTACAATAATTCATGGTGTTTAAAGATTCATGTGCTCGACTATACCCTAGGTAATGAATCATTTTAAATATAGATGCTGGGAATGGGTCCCCTGGGGTCAATTTTGGGGTTAAAAGCCCAAGTTTTTAGGCAGAAAGCCCAAGTGTTGTGTAAATAATGTAAAGTATCCACATTTTGTGGCCGCGGAGCGCGAAGATGTAAGCAGTCAAAAAGGGTTTTCCGCCCTTAGTTTAGATAGTTGTGTCGGCTTGACGAGATGCGCCCTTGGTCCACGACCATGGGATTGTATAAAAAGGGAGTCTTAGAAGAGTCTAAGGCAGCTGAGTCATAAGTTTTTAGCTCTGAGTAAGTTTATGGGTCTGTGAGAGCTAAGAGCGAAGAGTCTTAGCGTAGGAAGAGGCTCTGCTATTGAGTGCGCAAAGGCCTAGGGTAGAAGTCCGTAGCTGAGTGCACGGACCCCTGCAGCTGTGTGCACAGGGTAGTCAGAGTTTGTACTGGAAATCTGGATTATCAATAAAGAGAAGTATTCTGGAATTATCTGCATATGCGTTATTTTACTTCTATTATGAATGTGCGATTATGTTATGTTGAATATTGGGGTTATGAATTAATTCTATATTGATGTGCGAATCCATGTATTTTACTTTGTTGTATGAATGCAAGTAAGAATATCTATTTACACAAAGATAACCATAATGCATGTTAAAGTTAACCAATACTTAAGTGAATCTGAGTAAGCACAGAAGTAAGAGTAATTATAGAGGCGCATAAGTCCCTGATATATCTATTTAGGGTCCGTGAAGGATGATCCGAGACTTTCATTAAGGCTTTAGGGATGAATAAGAGATGTACTTTGATAAGCCCTAAAGGGCTTATCGGTCTGCGCGAAGGAAGGTTATGGAATATAACTAACATCACAACCATATCAAGGTGCGGAAACTTGGTTCCTACATCCCCGCATACTGCTTCAGGTGAGACTTCAATCCACGCTCTGCGGATTGATGCCGAAAAGGCCAGTAGTGTAGGAATTTTCTTGGTTGCTTAATGCTGAACCTGGGTCAGGGGCCATGAAGCCAACATATGGTTCTGTTGTCGGGACCAGGATCTTCATAACGAGATGTGTGATGTCACATCATTGGAATCCAACTAAGAAGGATATTGAAGACTAGTTGGACAGAAAGATCCATGAATTAGCGACGCAAGAAAACAAGAATCTGCAATTGACGAAAGAATAGTGGTTGGACAGATATTTGTACACAAAGATACATGAAATCTTCTTCTGTTCCTTCCCTGTTGAATTATACGAGTGGATCGCGAAGTTAGTAGATGGCCAAGGGAGGTGGAGGCTTTACGGTCTAATTGTCTGGACCCTGGAGTTAGTGTGGAAACCGGAAGCCTCTAAAGACAAGATCGTGTGTGCTATCAATCACTAGCTCAATCGTATCATAGGAGGGTTTGTGACAGAGTTCACGGTCGATACTTTGGTAAGTTACAGGGAAGCAGAGCACCGATTCTGCAAAAGGCCACGAGGTAAGTATTTGAAATCGTTAAATACTTGGATTAAGATGCTCTTGTGTGAAAATTGAGTTATGCAGTTACCTTGATGTTTGGGGCTACGTGAAGTGGAAGGAATTTTAGGGACAGAGGAAGAAAAGGCCCTGAATATAACCTTATGATTGAGCCTCCTCTGAGTGGCAACGAGAGAGAAACACAGGCTTTTCCGCAAAGCACTATTCATTTGATAAAGAAAGGGTTCCCGCGAATACCTCATCCACCCACATCACCTCCATCTTCAACCCCATTTCTTACACCCTCACCCACACCACCACCACCTCCATCTTCGCCCCCACCACTTACACCCTCACCCAAACCACCGCCACCTCCATCTTCACCCCCACCACTTACACCCTCACCCACACCACCGCCACCTCCACCACCATTCAACATGGCGAACTCCATAAAGCTACCTGTATTCAAAGGCATGGGAAATGAAGATCCTGACCAATTTTTGTTCGTCGCGAAGGCTATATGGGAAGCTCAGGGTATCACAAATGATCAAATGAAGAAAGCAACGTTGGTTAGTGCTTTGCAAGACCACGCACTAACTTGGTACATTAAGTACTGGACTGATAATATGACGTTTGCATTGGTAGATATCCAGACTGTGCTAAATAAGGAATTTAGTAGGCCTAAGTCTGAGGCGCAATCAATTGTGGGATTCAAGGAGATCATGATGAAGCCTGGAGAGACACCCTGGGATTTGGATCAAAGATTGAAGTGTACAATCTGTGAAGCCAACATGAATTTGACTAATGGGCAACATCGTGAATGGTTTGTGGCATCGCTCCTACCTCATCTAAGGGTTGCGCTATCACAACAGAAGATCGGGACCCGGGCAGAAGCTCTAGAAATCATGATGAGATTGCATGAGACACCAATGCAAGATGGTAATCTGGTGGTTCAGCAGATTCATGTGCAGTTGTAGAACCTTTGCCTTGAAATGAAAAGTGTGAAGAAAGACAAAATAACTTGGCCAGAGGCACGCGAAGAAGTGTGGTTCCTAAAGTGCAAAAGCCAGGGGCATGACAAAGATCACTGTCCAGTTTTCTCAAATTATGTTGCA
This sequence comes from Pinus tabuliformis, assembly GCA_031772625.1. Classification (NCBI taxonomy): domain Eukaryota; kingdom Viridiplantae; phylum Streptophyta; class Pinopsida; order Pinales; family Pinaceae; genus Pinus; species Pinus tabuliformis. The sequence continues at coordinate 802,472,860 of CM062815.1, read as the reverse complement.
GCAGGGGGACCAATGCCTCTGAGGCCGGAAGCTGCAGTAGGTCCAAGTACAGGGCTCGCCCTATGCTATGCTATCTGTCAGGTAGCTGGGAAACATGTGACATGTAATTTCCGTTTGTTGGAGAAATTCGTACAGACACCACAACAACTCTTCTGCAACTTTTGTCAATCTATGGGTCATGATGAGCGCACTTGCTGGAGTTACAAATTAATGATTGACATGACACCTGCATACAGGGTGCAGGCAGAAATGTGGCCTCTGGACCAAGGCACTAGACTAGCGTGAGGTGAGTATCAGGGACACGGCTGAGGTTGAGGTGGAGGAAGACCTGGTAGAGGTCGAGGGTAAGTTATTTGTAACAATTGTGGAGGACCAGGACACTATGAGTGAGACTGCCCGAATACGATGTGACTGTCATGCCGCTATTGTACGCATTTTGACCATGCGATGGAGGATTGTCCTATATTGTTAGCTAAGATACGTGAAAAGGGTGCGGAGCTTCAACAACTAACTCAAAACCTGTAGATGATGAGGGCTTAGCCTCCCGAGGAAAACCCGAAGGTAAATATTGTGCTGCAAAGTGGAGCAACGAATGGTGAGGATAAAGGGAAGAATCCTGAAGAAGGTGAGTGGGTCCACAAAGCACCAGAAAAGGAGTCTAGGTTTGATCTAAAACATGCAAAAGAAACATTTATGGAAGTGAAGAAAAGTTTCGTTCAGGCCTCTACCTCACGGAGTCAAGAGAAGCTGGTTGAAGAAATGGACCTGTCCATGATTACCATATTCTTGGAGACTTGCATGAAACTGCTTCGTGATAGCAAGGCTGTGAAGGGACTGCAGAAGTTGATCAATATGTGTGCTAGTAAGGAAAACGCTACTGATGGACCGTGCGTAGTTAGAAATATTGGTAAGCATAAAGCAAGAGCTGGACGTGAGATGAGAGTCACTACACAGATAGGAGAATACGAAATGGACCAAGTTATCTTGGACCTAGGGTCTGACGCAAACGTTTTTTCTGAAAAAGACATGGGAAAGAATGGGGAGACCTGCACTACAGTGGCCTTCAATTCAGTTAAGGATAGTGAATCAGCAAAAAATCATCCCAATGGGGAGGTTGTAGGGGGTTGATATCGAAGGCACGAGCGCACTGGCTGATTTTGAAGTGATTGAGATTGTGGATGATAACAATCCCTACCCTGCACTCCTTGGGATCGATTGGGCTGCTGACATGAATGGGGTAATGAATATAAAGAAGCGAAATATGATATTTGAGAAGAAATCACTCCGCGTAGTGGTGCCACTAGACCCTGCAGAAGGACCGCATTATACTGAAACAGTCCGCGATTATGAAAGTGATCACGATTTGGACCAGATTTACAAGATAAAGATGTGAGATCAGGATTGGGTGAATCTGATAGTAGAAAGACGTATTGCATGGGACCATGAGAGCTCCTGCACATCAAATTTAGACGAAGAACTGGACCACTGGTAGAATCGATTGCATGAAGTATCTACGCTACGCTATAATATGAAGACCAAGTCGTTGCGCTGTGTATCATCAGAGGTAATAAATTTGCCTTACTATGATGGGTTAACTGATGTTGATCACTTTTTGGATGCATTTGAAAGGGAGGTACCAGAGAAGCATCGCTTCTAGGCATTAGATTGAGCATTACGCGCTACACCTGCAAGATGGTGGGGTACACACAAAGATAGTTTTAATGATTGGCGCAAATATAGGAGGATGATGAGGGTACGCTTTGGTCATCCGAAGGTGCGATTAATGAAAAAGTATGATGGAAGAAATGATCCATGTGACCATTTGGCCAAATGGACTAAAGTATATGGAGCGAAGCCTCAGCCGGGGTGGGTCCATCTATTTTGTCATACCTTGGATGTTATACTAATGAATTGGTACTTGGAGATAGAACTTTGCCATGGCACTGAAGAATGGGATGTTTTTCGCCAAGGATTTTTTATGACATTTAGTTTTGAGGATGGATTTGAATATATTGATGAATCGTTGCAGGAGGTTAAGACAACAAGTTTTAGAATACCACGGGACCCTCTAGATTTGATTCAACCTGATTGGACTACCCCACTGAGCCACGCGCTGGAGTGCTACAATGTAACAGTGGAAGGAGAAGATGAAGACCCGAGGAAGATTAATATTCCACAAAAGGAAGGACACCGCGAAGTTGAAGGACCACAACTAGGGAACCCAGACATAACTGAGCCGCTCAAAACCAGGCAGGTGAACATTGGCACGGAGGCAGAGCCGAAGTTTGCGAAGATTGGGGACTACTGGGACAACAAGACAGTAGATAAGGTCGCCGAACTACTCCGCGAATATTAGGATCTATTTCCCATGAATTTTTTAGATGAAATGGATAATAGGTGACCTTTGTGTCATGAAGATCACCCTAAAACCGGACGTGAAACTTGTGAAGTGATCAGGTGCTCATGTCCTAAGTGTCGTAAAATGATCAAAATTTAAAGTGCTTAGAACTAGTTCAAAGTTGAATGACTGGAAAGTGCTCGTCTTCCCGATTCCGGCGCCGCAAATGGTTCGAAAAACAGTCGTTGTATGAGGAAGTTATGGCAAAAAGAAGAATTTGTCCATAACATTAGAAATTTTAATTTTTCAAAAAAAAAAAAAAGGAATATTCCGCCGGGCACAAAATCCGAGGCAACCACCAAACATTAAACGTAACTGCAATTAAGTTGGCAGAATTTTGGAAGGAGCGCCAAATTTGGCGGACCCGCCATAATTGGCAGAGCTAACTGGAGTTAAGTAAAGTTAGGTGGAGTTTTTCTAGGGGCAAACTGGAGAAACTTTAAATGGCCATAATTTTGGCTAGGAAAGGGTTTTGGACGAATTTTTTTTTTATTTTGGGTATTTTCGACCTTCTGAAGCCATTGGTGTAGGTCTTACAGCCATCTGAGGTCATTTGCAGAGGTTTTTGGAGCCGTGAAAGTTCTAGGAGCCACAAGGGCCCAGTTTTGTGAAGACTGGATAGGGTTGCAGGTATCCATTGGAGGTGATCAAATAGTCAATCCTGAAGGATTCAAGTGTTCTGAATCCATTTTTGCCATCTATTTCACTTGTAGATGCTTCTATTCAGATTTATTTTCAATTTGAGCATTTAATAAAAACAAGGACAAGCCCAGTTGGGAGCTTTGGACCCAGCAGACGTAGCCCTGGAGGGGGTGAACTGCTTTATCAACTTCTTTTGAATTTTTGGTTGATTTATTTTGCAGAACAAATTCATTTTAATGTGTTAAACAGTAAAAGGAAATAACTCTGCTATGCTTGAATGGGTCATGAACAGCTGAAAATTTCATTTGTCTTCTTTCTGCAAGACATGGAAATCTTTTAAACATGTTTAATTATGAATTGAATACCTTGCAAACAAATTTCAAGTAGTTTCAAATTCAGATCAAGTTGGTATCAGAGCTCATGGTATTTTGTGCAAAGATCTTCTAACTGTCTTGCAAAGTATTGATGCTTACCAGGTTGAAACTCAAAAGAGGGGAAGGATAGTTGACTAGAGAACGAGAGAATCCTCAGTCAAGGAAGGCCAGAGAATCATCACCTCCACCTTTAATTTCACCCTCAAGAGTCTCAGCAAAAGCTTCAAGGATGTCTGAACATGAAGGAGAAATTCCTATAGAGACAGATCCAAGAGAAGAAGAAAGAGTCTTCAGAAAGGCTTTCTTGGACCTCACTGAAATGGTGAGGATATTGTACCAAGAAAGAAATGAGAAATTGGCTGGAGAAGGGTCCAAACATCCACATGAAGGAGAGGGCTCTTCAGGAGGTAAGAAGGATGATGATCATCCCAAGAAAGGACATGGAGGAAATGGTGATCCACCACCCCCATCTTCACCTTCTTCCTCTTCATCCTCGTCTTCTTCTGTTGATAAGCATAGATCCTCTGGAAAAAGTCATTTTTTGAAGCTTGATGTAAAATTCGAATTACCTATGTTTAATGTGTTAACACCCAGGTTGTTCCCTTTGACTCCCAAGGGAATACGGTCGGGGTAACCACTAACCAATCTTTGGACCACAGTTTCTAGCCAAACTATAATCAGAGAGGGCTCTCTCTTTATAATTTATCTATGTTTTGTACTGATTTTAGGCTAGCTATAAGTTCAGGTTTGTTTAAGGTTTTGGTTGGATGATAATTTCAGTCAAGGTGCTTATGCATTCTCCACAGTGTTCTAGTCCATTGGGCTATGGAGTCAGTGGTCCTTTAGTTAATTTGAGGTGTTGAGTGATTTGCTGTAGTGATGCTGCAGAGCAAGGTTAGTGTTTGAGAAATAAACTTTCATAAAGTGATTGGGTGGGTTGTGTCCAGTTTATGCAAGGCAATTAAGAATCTTACAGTAAACGTTTGGAGTAAGACAGTGAGAATATTGACCCAGAGCATTTAAGAATTTCTAGGTGATATTCATACATATGGAATTAACAGCTACATGAGCAATCAAGAATTCATGTGCAAAGTAATCCTGAAGACAAACATTTACAGTAGTAAAAATTGAGTACAAGGTGTAGTGAAACAAGTCCTACACTATTCTTTCTTTTTTCTGCTAGCTTAGTATAAGATGAGCATGATTTGATAAACATAAGAAAGACAAGAACAAAGATTAAAGAAAAAACTTGTTATTTAATCAGACAGCATAGGGATTCTGCATCAGCGCATGGAGCATCATCCAGACATCAAATATTTCAGGAAATCACTGAGCTCATCCAGCCCTTTGTATTAGATAATTCAGAAGGTGTATAATACATTTGTCTCATAGAGAAAATCACCAACCCCTTATGAGTTACTCGGGGGAGTATATATACAAAATTTACATCAAAAAATATCAGCGAATGAGTTAATATCTCATTTATGATATGCTAATCTCTGGAATGCAGTAGCTGAAGGAGTGAATGTTGCCGTAATTCCTTAATGCATCAGCTGTCAAAATAGTCAGAAGATATTTGGACTTTATGGTTGTTAGAGTCGGCTGGAGATGTGCTGTCTGAAACTTGGATAGCTGTCATTGTCTATGTGAAGAGTCACTTTTTTAGCTGCTTTAACTGCTGACATTTGTCATGTTAGTTGTCTTGTAGTGACCTGGAGCTGGCAGTGGCTGAATGACTGAAGCTACCGTGGCAAAATCTGAAGCATAAATTGCCACCAATCCTCCTTAGGCATTTGATGTCTACGCATCCTTATCAATGTTTCCTCGGCCTCTGTATGTCTATAAATATTGGGAGGGGTTTCAAACAGGTGATTCACTTCATTCTCAATGAAGAACAGGCCTTCAAGTTTGTCATATAAGCTCTGCCCTGTGGGAGGCCCTGCTTATTCAGATGAACTGCCAGATGCAATAATCTGATTTTCAATAGTGGTTGCCATTCTGTTGGCCATTTGATCTGGAGAGATCAGTTTTCCTGCACCACTTAGTAAGCTGGGCAGGCCTTTTGCTTGCAGCACTCCCATTTTAACTTTGTATTCCTCCACATCTGCTTGCATCTCATAGTACTTCCTCTCCACTGTTTGTATATAGTTCATGAGAGTTAGTACCTTCTTGGCAGAGAGGACAACCTCTGTTCTGTTGGGAATGCCTATAGCAGCCAATTCCTCCCTTTCTTGCCTGTTCAGGAAGTCTATCACTTGGTTTTCCTGCTCTGCTCTGTTCCCTAGCACTGTCTTGGCCTTCTGAATTTCTACTTTAGCTTGACCCATTAAATCCATCTGCTCATGCATTATTTTTATTGACCTCCATTGCTGTCTGATGGATTGGCCAATTTTGGCCCATAGGATTCTCTTTATGTCGGCCATAGCAGTCTCCAGATTCAGCTCTTTCTCTAAGGCCTTTATCCTTTCCTTTTGGGCCTTCATTTCTCTGCCCTGTTCTGCTACAGTCACTTTGGACTTGTCATACTTGGCATCTAGTTCTGCCAACTTCTCCTTGGCCTTCTTTATTTCATCTGCCTGGATCTCCATTGCTTTGACGGCCTTGGTCAATTCCTCTACACTTGGGCTGGCATCTGGAGCTGCTGCTGTTCCTGCTGCTTCTGTTGTGGGGGCCACTGCTGCCCCTGAAGTTGCTGCTGTTGTTGAAGTAGTTGGAGGAGCTTGGGAGGTGGATTCTGCCTGTTTATCTTGTAATGCTCCCTCCAGCTCTCTCTCCAATTCCCTGATCCTCTGGTCTTGCTGCATTAGGAGGTCTAGTTGGTCCTCAGCCTGTTTTTGCTTTTGAAGTTCTATTGTTTGAGGGTGCTCTGTGGGCTGCAGCTTCAACCTCTTCTTCAATGCATTCAGGTCATCATCCTTCTTCTTCATGAGGGCCTTCACACCCATTGGATCACTAGGATCATGTCCTAGATCAATGATGATCTCCTCAAGAGACTTTATTCTATTGTCTTTGGCCTGAGAGGACATTCTCTCAAAATCCAACTGGGTGTTGGTGTTTTTTAGGGACTCTTTCAGCTCATGGGCCATGGTGGCCTTCTCCACCAAGGTTGCATAGACCATCTCCCCAGCTTGCTTATGGAGTTCAATCTGGTCCATGGGATGTATATCTCTGGCTAGGACCTCCACCCTTGTCTTCACAAAATCTGCAGCTGTCTTAGGCTGCGGCCCTTTGGGCTTGAAGTGGCTGAAGATTATCTTTTCCTGCTGAATGTCATATACCGACATTAGCCTTTCTTGCTGGGCTGGTGTTGCATCTATGAATTGCTTGTAGACCTCAGCCCTTAGAAGCTCATTCTGAGACTTTATTTGCTTGAAAGAAGCCTTAGTGCTCTTGGGCTTCTTGCTTTGTTGGGAAGAAGAGGACACCTCCAAACCGAGTTGTAAATTTTGCTCCTGCTGAAAGGAGCTTGTACCTGTATGCTGACTGCCCTCCCTGTCTTTTCTTGCGCTGTCCAAGACATCTTCAGTAATGTCTTCTACCTCTGGGGAGTCTGCTCTTTGCCTTTTGGCTTCTGGCTAGTGGGAGGATCCACTAAGAGGAGTGGACTCTTCTCTATCTCTTTTTGTACCCCTTTCCGCATGTGCTGGGGTCTACAAAATTGGGGCAGTTGCTGGCTCAGTTTGTGGGGGTGGAATTTGCAGTGCTGGAGCTGCTGGCAGCCCAGTTTTTGGTAGGACAGTTTTCCCTTGCTGCTGTTCTGGCTGCTGATCTGTTTGCTGCCCTGTTTGCTGCTCTGTTACTAGGGCAGACTTTTCCTTCACTGCTTCCTCCTCTGCACCCATTATGCCTTTGCCTTTGTCTGTCACCGGTGCTGATGTAGATGGTGCCTATGGTGCAGTCCTTGTGGCCGAGGTCCCTTCTCCCACTGAATAAGGCGGTCTGAAAGGTACCTGCTGCACATAGTCTAGGTCAATAGTTTTTTCAAGCTCCCTCCTATTCTTTAGCATTGTCTCTTCCTCAGTTAGATTTTCAACTAAAGTATCCATCTGCCATTCTTGCAGGTTGGCATATTTTTCAATGTGTGGGTACTGGCAATGCTTAATGCCTATAAGCCTATACTTGTTTCTCCTAGCAGTGATGAAACCTTCAGGGTCATAATGGACCCACCGAAAACTATAGGACAACTTGTATTTATCCTTAAGGATTAGGTCTGCATCTTCCCACCCTTCTTTCTTGTTCATGATGAAGGGGCCCAACTGGTGTTTGAACTTGAGGTGGGCCTTCTTTTTGGCGCTGTGGAAATGGGTGAGGTCGGACTGAATCAACTGCCTGTAATACTCCAAGGCAAATAACCTCATAGGTACATATTTTGGGAGCCTGTATGGACAGAGCTCACAGCCATAGATCCTAATGACAGTATGGTTCTCATATAGGTACCAGTCACCTATTTTATATTTTTTGGAAAGCTGCAGAGCTTTCTTGATCTCATTTGATATTCTGGGAGGAGGGGACCTCATCAACAGGCAAGAGACTGGGTATACAAATTGGTCAACAAATTCACAGTAGGTATAGGGTGAATTTGTGACTTTGTGATAGACAGAGGTCCAGAAGATGACAGATCTTCTTTCCCCTCTGTGATCCAGCCTTTTGATGTAGCATGGGAAGGCTTCAGGATGATAGTACATGAACAGGTGGTAAATATAGGCCGAGTACTTGAAGACCCCCTTTCTGTCCACTCTGCTCAACTGATCATGAATCTTGTTAGCTATAAACTTAGCAAAGTTATAGTTGCGGGCAGGGGGTTGGCGTGGGCTGTAAGCAGATAGCAATACCAGCATTGTTTTATCCACATGCTCACTGTTTTTGTATCCCAACACATAGGCAATCATGTCCAGTAAAAGCCTACCTACATCATTGAAATGGACATGCAGGTAGGGAGGTGGCCCTGTAGGCTGGCACTCAGGTTTCATGAAATTCCTGGTGACCTTTTGAATCTCCTCACTGGTCATCTTGGCACCAGTGTCCAGCAAATAGTTCATGGAAAATGGGATTAGCAACTCTGTCTGATCAAAATGTAACATTTTGTTGATGGACTCAGCATTGATGTAGAAAAGGATCCTCCCAGGTAGAGTGCTAATAGCTCTGTGCTGCACATCATAGTTTTCAGCACATAGGTGAATGATTTCAGGGAAGACATTTACAGCTGGGAGACAATAGTATGGCAGGTTTGACTCCCATATCCCATGTGTACCATGACCATCCTTATAGTCCTCTCTTAATTGGCAGAAGGTCTGTAAGAAGTCCCTGTCACCCTCAAAGTCTTCAATAAGATAGTCCTTGTCAGCAAATGCCAAGGCCTCCAGCTCTTTATTTGGTGGATTTAATGGAGCCACACTGAGGGATGAGGATGCAGAAGCAGCCATTATATAATTTGATTTTGAGTAAAAGGAGTTAAATGGCTTGAAAAGTTTTAAGAGCTCAAAATGCTAGGTCAATTGTAGTCAATGTCTGAACTGTGTCTTATAATGAAAAACACACAATCTTGTTTCTGCAGTTTTTTTAACAAGTTCAGAGGGATTGTGAACTGCTCAGGGCAATTTGCAAAGGGTATGAGGAATTATTTAGGTGAAAGGCTGCAGCTGGTGTGTACACCTGGCAAAAGGGAACAATGTCGGGCGCTTCAAAGGTAATTTCACAGTTTTTACCCGCAAATTGACTGATTCTATGTCGAATTACAGAGCTGGGGCAATGCAGATTGCCTTGGCTTACTTTAGGTAATAGGTGTAGAGCTTATATGAATTTCAACAGGTATTCTAATGGTAATTTACAGAGAATTGGTAAGCATTGGCCAAACAGAGGAATTACGGTGAATACCTGGACAAAATGCTTACATAGCTTGCGGGCCGAACTCTGAAGGTTGAAGTGATGAATCTGAGAGGTTGCAATTTGAATTTGGAGGTCTGGAGTCACTTTGGCAGCTGCAACAGCTATATCCTTCTTCACGCGAAAATGACATTGAAAATGCCTCAAAACATGACTTTAACGATAAAATTCGGAAAAAAAGGGTAATTGTCGCCTTTCCGCCGATGACGTCAGCATGACGTCATGGCGGGCCCGGGTACGGAGGTGACATGGCTGCTGAGGTGTAGGCCAGGGTGGCAGGACACGGTGGCGGGTGGATAGGATGGCAGGGTTACGTGGAGGGCCACACGGCGCAGGGGCTGGGAAGGGCGCTACGTCAGGATGACGCAAGCATGACGCAAGGGGGAGGCGGTAACGGGATGGTGGTAAGCGGGTTCCCCGCACCACCTTTGGGAAAAGGCGGTATCGGGGAGGGGGGCTCCGAACAACCCCACCCCCTGCCACGCGTCCCTTGTACGGGGTAGAAAACCGCTTTCCCCGGACGCTAAAGGTCGGCAGGTCGGGGAGTGAAAATGACCGCCCACCGTTAGATCTGGGCGGCAGAGATCGGACGGCTGGCGGGTCCTCCGACGGATCGTGCAGGTTGGGGGGTCCCGCTGGTTTATTTAAATATTCAATTAAATACTTTTGGCGGAAAACTTTAGGATTGAGGGTTTTCGTGAGTTTTTGGGGTTTTTGGGTTAATTTGTGAAAAAAGGGTTTATGGAGGGTTTTAGCAGAGGTGAGGTTAGGGCTTATGGAGAGGTTATTACTCCTAACCAGGGGTTAGAGTAATCCCTTGACAGGGTTGAGCATAGTCCCAGGTGGACTAAAGTCTCCCTTAGACAAACCTATTTAGCTATAATGCTAAAAGGAGGATATTTATAGAATTCTTGGGGGTTTATACACCGTGGTGTTATAATACTAGGGAAAGGGTAACATAGGGGAATTATACAATAGAGTTAGGGGTTAATATGGATAAAAGAGGAGTGGATGAGGGGAGATACCACTAAGTTTGTTTGAAAATAACTTAGCTTAGGGAGTAGAGAAAAATGAAAAGAGTTTTAGACAAGAAATGTGGCTTTTAAATGAATAAGAACCACCATGAAACCTCAGATCTTTTCATCAATCTCCATGGATGAAGGGATGTTAGTAATAAGAGTGGAAGGGGAAATTTGGGAAGTTAGACATGCATCATTTCTTTGCTGCAACCTGATGGAGAAAAGGAGCTTCTCAACAATTGATTTTCCTTTGTGGACATTTCAGCACACATATATTTGCAAGGAATGATATTTCTGCAACCCCAGCTGCCTACCCATCTACTTGCCTAGCATTTTTATTTCTTCTTGGAGGGTGAACTTAGGCTTGCAGACCCTTACTTGCCTTTTCTTTTCTCTGGCTTTTTCTTTTGTTTTTCTATCTACTTCTACCCTTATTTCTTCCAAGGTCCCAGATTAAGCTGTTGGGAGCCTTTCTTCTCTACCTAAACTACTTGTCTGCCAAGATTAAACAGTTTGGACAGACTTCCTTCTCTATTCTACAACTGGAAATTCAAAACATGGCCTGATCCAGATTAGGCTGTTGGACCATCCATCAAAATTGAGACAACATCAAGCTATATACACAGATTGTTTTCTCTTGGAAATATATGATCTTTGCATGGTCAAAGCAGAGCATATTTGGAACTTTCCATTGTTAATCATGAAATATGAAACCTATTGGTATAGGTAGCTAACAATGGCTCCACATGGGGATGGTTTTTCATTTGAAAGACCAAGAACAGCAGGTCAGAATGCTTTGGTCCTTGACTACTTTTACCAAACTTGAAGTATGCTGCTTTGAAATGCCCAAAATTTTGCACTTTCCTTCTTGGTAGATCTCTGCATCTATTTATCTTTTGCTGATAGTTCATAAAGCTTGACAAACTACATTTTTACATTTTCATAGAAAGTGATATATACACTTGAGTATGTACAATGGAAACTCAGGCTGCACTTATGGGTGATAGTCAAAATAGTGCTTCAGCATCCTGCCATTCACAGGACCTTCATCCAAATCAGTTTCATTAAGGCTCTTAAGGAAATAAGTGTTGTTTCCTTGTACTGCTTGGATAGCAAATGGTCCTCTCCAAAGGGAATCAAATTTCCCATGTTTTCCCTTATCCTCTCTTCTTGAATCCCACTTGAGGACTTTGTCCCCAATATTGAAATCTTCTGCTTTAGTTCTTCTGTCAAAGGCCTTCTTTAGATTTTCTTGTAACACTTGAACTCTGCTGTAAACTTGATCTCTAGTTTGCTGTAAACATATTATTTGATTGATCCTTCTTTGCATATCATTTGGTTCAGCTTGGCTTTCTTGAAGAAGTTTCATAACAGGCACCCCTAGTGATGAAGGAAATTTGGCTTCTAATCCATAAACCAACTCATATGGGCTGGTCCCAATTGATCTTTTGGTTGTTAGTCTATCTGCCCATAGAGCATTCACAAGCTTCTTATGCCAATTCTTTTTGTTCTCTTCTAGCACTTTCTTTATAATGTTTACCAGGCTTTTATTTTATGACTCAAAAAGGCCATTACCTTGGGGATAGTATGCAGTAGAATGGCCTAAGGTAATGTGAAATTTGTGGCAGAAACTCACCATTTTCTTGGATCTGAAAGCAGCAGCATTGTCTGTTACTATTTTGTCAGGGCAGCCAAATCTAGCCAATATGTTGTTCTCCAAGAACTGAATGATAGTGGAATCATTTGCTTGTCTGCATGGAACAGCTTCAATCCACTTGGTGAAGTAGTCTGTGGCTGTTAAGATCCATCTATGTTGGCCTGAAGATGAGGGATGAATTTCCCCAATGAAATCGAAGCCCCATTGTTGAAAAGGTCTCTCTGTTGCAATAGGCCTCAAGGGAAGTGGCAACAACTGTCTCTTTCCCTCAAACAGTTGACATTTATGACATGAGGTGGTGAATTTCTTGACATCAGAAAACATGGTGGGCCAGTAGTAACCAGCCCTTAGTATTTTATCCACAGTGGACTTCCAGTACAAGTGTCCACCACAGTCACCTGCATGAAATTCTTTTATGATATTGTCAGTCTCATTCTCAATTAGGCAGTTTAGCAATATCCCTTCATGGTTTTTCCAAAATAAATTTCCATCCATAACACAGAATTTAGAAGCTTTCATTTTTAAGAACCTACATTTAGTTCTGGACAATCCTGGGGGAGCACACAGGTTTTGCAATATATAACATATATCAGAGTACCAAGGGGATTGTTCAAAGGCTACATTGATCTTTGGAGTCGCCAGCTCCGGTTCACTGTCCAGCTGGTTGATGTCTAAGGCTTGGAAATTTGCTTCTGTCATTAGTTTGGCCAAACCTTGCCCTTTTATTAGTTTTGTAGGTTTTATTTCAATATCAAATTCCAAAATGTTGGCAATCCACTTTCCTCTTCTGCCCTCTAAATTTTCTTGGGTGAGAATGTCTTTGACAATAGGACTTGGTACATAAGCTACAACATGTGAATAAAGGATGTAAATCCTAAAGTCCTTAATGGCTTTAACCAAAGCATAAGCTTGCTTTTCCATGATTTGATATTTTAGAGGTGCATCTCTAAGAGCTCTGCTAAAGAAAGCAATTGGCTTCTCATTTCCTTGGTCATCTTTCTGTAACAAAACAACAGCGATAGTATGCTGGGAGGCAAAAGAGAAAATGATAAATTCTCTGTCAAATTGAGGATTGGTCAAAACTGGGGTTTGGGTAAGGGCCAGCTTTACGCCTTCAAAGGCTTGATTGGCTTCAACAGTCCATTTTACTTTTGAATCCTTCTTTAGCATGTTATTTAGCAATCTTATCAACTTTGCTAAGTTGGGGATAAACCTTCTCAAGAAATTGATTTTTCCCAAGAATCCTTGCAGTTCTTTGATATTTCTTGGGTGGGGCATTTGTAGGATAGCTTGTATCCTATCTGGATCAATTCTTATGCCATCCTTTGAAATGATATGTCCTAACAGCTTACCTTCTTCCAAACCAAATAGAGACTTCTTGGGATTCAAGGAAATTCCATATTTCCTACATTTTAGGAAGATCTGCCTCAAATGTTTTATATGTTCTTGGTTTGATTTTGAGAAAGGTGTAAGGTCATCTAAGTAAATGACAAGGAAGTCATGAATCTCTTTGGCAAAAGCAATATCCATTGCTCTTTGAAAAGTTGCCCCTGCATTTTTCAATCCAAAAGGCATTTTTACATATTTGAAGGTTCCCCATGGGGTTGTAAATGTCGTTTTGTCTTGGTCATCAGGGTGCACCAGGATTTGATTGAATCCTGAGAATCCATCAAGTAATGAGATCCTTGAGGCCCCTACCACTCTTTGGAGAATGTGATCCATCTTGGGTAAGGGATAATTGTCTTTGAGGGATACTTGATTCAAGTTCCTAAGATCCACACACAGCCTTATTTCACCAGTTTTCTTTCTTGTAGGGACCAAGTTTGAAATCCACTCAGAGAATCTGATTGGTGCTATGATGCCTGCCTTGAACATTTTATGTACCTCTTGTTCCATTGCTGGGAGAAGCATAGGATTGATTCTCCTCAATTTTTGTTTAAAGGGTTTCTGATCAGGCTTGAGAGGGATAGTATGTTGGATAACAGAGGTATCATAGGACTTTAGGTCCTCATAACTCCATGCAAAGACATCCTGGAACTCTTTAAAGAGGTCAATGTATTTAGGCTTTTGATCAGGAGGTAGAGATGCAGACAATTTTATTATTTTGGGTTTGTCAATGGTACCAATGTTGCATTCTTCAATGGCTGCATTTAAGGGCTGCATTTTTGGTTTTCTGGGGATATCATTTGAATCAAAGATGTCCTCTAGTGGAGTTAGGCCTGTTGGCAGAAAGTTGTCTTTCAGCTCTATGATTTCAGTTTCAGCATTGGCCACTCCTTCACAACTGATTGGTTGAATTTGCTGAATGTTTTCCTTGTTGAAAATTGTTGGATTTAGCATTTGTTTTGCTGTCCTAGGTGATATTGGATGAGTAATCTTTTGAAACTGTATTTGTGATGGACTTGCTTTTTCAGGTATTTGTAATTGGCTTGCTATTTCAAGTATTTGTGATTGACTTGCTATTTCAAGTATTTGTGATTGACTTGCTATGTCAGTGTCAATATTTAATCCTGCAAATTCTTGTTGCAGCGTTAAAAAATTGTTTATTTGCATATCATCCTCAAATACTTGCCAATCTTTGACATTGTTTGGAATGGAGGGCCTGTGTTTTATCTCAGCTGTGAAACAATTGTTAGGCTCCAATGGTAATTTGCAAGTACTAGCAAATGTGGCCACACTATGAGCATGCAGATTGTGGGTTCTAGGAATTTTAGTGATTTGGAATTCGGAGAAAAGGTTTAGTACTTCAGCTACAGCAGACCTATAAGACCTTAGTCTTTTGTCATTTGTGACAAAATTTCCCTTCACTTGTTGGATAACTAAATCTGAATCTCCCATGATTGAAACCTTGGCAGCTTGTAAAAACTTCACTAACTTGAGGCCTAGCAAAAGAGCTTCATATTCTGCCATGTTATTAGTACATCTGAAGTTTAATCTATAGGCTCTACCTTCTGCATGAGTGTTTTCTTTATTGTGTACCCAAACTCCCGCTCCTGCCCCTAATTTGTTGACTGAGCCATCAAATTCAAGGAACCATAGAATATCTTGTTGTGAAGGAGATTTAACAATCTGTTCATGGGCTTGCAAAGTAAGTTGAAGTTCTGGTTTTTCATCTGGCTTCTCTTCTAGAACAGTCTCATCATTTGATTGAATATGTCTTACAACTAGAGCAGCAGCAGTGTCTAGTGATTGATTGACTGTTGTTTCATGGGTGGTAATTCCTTCATTAGGGTCTTCCTCTTGTATGAGTATTTTGGTTTCAACATTATTTTTTGAGGAAGTCGTGCTGTCATTGAAGAGAATGTATGAGTCTATGTCTTAATGGACATCATATATAGGAAAGTTTTGAGGTTTTTCTTCACTGCTGACCATGTATTTCATGAGTGTTTCTCTGTATAGTCTTTTTGGTTGCCCAAAAACAGAGATGGTGGCATATGACATGTCTAATTGTAGGGAACCTTGTAGTTTAGCTCCCCATGATCTTGATAACAACATCCCATACTTAGGTGGGATATCAGCAACTACCACATCCATTAGGATTGTTTTGTTTGGGTACTGAACCAGAGACACACATAAATCTTTTATGAGACCTAAGCACTTGACTTGGCTGGAGTCAAAGGAAAACAGGTCCTTGTATGGTCTTGTTATATCTAGATTCAATCTCTCCATGACTGCTTTTGGCATGAGATTGTGAGAGGCCCCTGAGTCAAACATTACATTATGTAATATCTTATCATGAATATGTAAGCTGACATAAAAAGGTAATACCCCTGTGACTACTGTTTTTCCACCCACTTCTGGGCCAAACAGTAATTCTGGGGTATCATCCAACACATTAACATCATCTTTGTTGCTAGTGAGTTGAAGGGACTTCTTGATCTGTTGTTTGTAGATGTCATGCTTGGCTAGTTCTGAGAGAGGAATTGCTATCTTTAGTTTGCCAATTTCAGTTTCTAGGTCAAAGGGTTTTTCAGATTGGGTCTTAGGGTTGTGGATAACAGTCCTTTCCTTGTTCACTAGATCTTCTTCTTGATTTTTATCTTGATTTTGGGACTTATCCTTTTTACTCATCTCTTGAGGAGTAATATTTAAATTAGGGTGAGAGGATGAAGTAGCCATAGGCTGCTGTTTTAAGGACAATGGTTCAGTAATCTCTTCAATAATTATTTCTTCTGCAGGTGAATTTGTTTTGTCATTAGGCTCTGTGACTATGGCTCTTTTAGGCTGCTTATTATCCTTTATCTTTTCAGGCTGATTTACATTCACAGTTCTACTTCTTAGCTTGTATTATTTATGGACTTCATAAACAGCAGTGTCATAGCCTTGTTTAAAGTAAAAGGATTCACCTGATTTGGTTTGGAACAGTTTGATTTCATCATCCTCATGATCTTCTTGTGTTAAGAAAACTTGACTTTCACCATCTAGACCCATTAAATTAATTTGAGAATCTTCATTGGGTTCAGTTGATGTGGAAGTCTCTGCATAATTTTCCTGGAAACGGGGTCTTATGTCTTGGTCAGCACTGGGCTTGCTAATGCCTGGGTTTTGAGTTCTCCTAAAATTTGGATTCCTAGGAGGGTTGTTTTGTGGTACTTCCCATGATGATTTTCTCTCAACCGATTCCACTCTATCACCCAATCTTTTCATTCCATTGAGTATTGCATCCAGTTTTTGATCAAAGGCGGAGGGTTCCTCTTTGAAAACAATCCTCTTTTCCAGCCTTGCTCTGTTTCTTTTGGCAATCAGGTTAGCTTCCACTGTGAAAGCAACCCTTTGGGCCTCTGCAAGGGATTGAGGATCTCTCTCCTTTAACTGATAGGCCATGTCAGGGTCAAAACCATCAGGGAATTTGTACAAGGCTAAATCAGGAGGGGGTCTTAAATTTTGTGGGATTGCGTTATATACATTGTTGAATCTTGCACAATACTCCAAAACAGTCTCTTGGGGACCTCTTTTGATAGTATCATATTCCCCAAGTATGTGCAGAGGATCCTTCTTCTTCTCCCATCTGCTAGTAAAGGCTTGATAAAGCTCATCCGGAGTTGTGATGGAATTTGGATTCAGGTATCTAAACCAAGTTCTTACATCCCCAGTTAGGCTTTGAACAAACATCCTCATTCTCACACTGTCATCATCTATTTCGTAGGTCTCAAAATGGTCTTGCATCCTTTTGGCATGCTGGACAGCTGTCAGAGGGCCATTGGAGTCAAAATATGAGATTTTGGTTTGGTAATCTTGGGGTAGAGCTGCAGCATTAGCTGGTATTTGCAAGGGTGCATATCTGTTAGCCATATTTACAGGGTTTAGAGGATTAACAGGGGCAGCTGGGATAATAGGAATAGTGGGTACCACAGGGGTAATAGGTAAGGGTGAACCTAGAGTGTTGGTCAAGGGGATATGTGCAGTGGATGAAGATGTGAGAGGAGGACTTTGAGATGTGGATGGTGAACTAGGGGAACTAGGGGTAGACCGGAAAAGGACCTTGCATGGAGTAGAGATAAGGCTGGGATGATCTGAATCTGAGGTTAAATCAGCAGGCTGCTCCTGCCTTTGCTGCCTCCTAATGTTTCTGGGGATGGTATTTGGATTATCAACAATGATGGGTGGATTAGGGTCAGGATTTGCCCTAGTATGCCGTGGATTTTTCTTGGGAGCCAGCTTCTAGCTGTTTTTAGGATTTTATAGGAAGTTTTTATATCTGCAAGGACTGGATAAAGATTTTTGGATGGCTATATATATTTCAAAGCTGAGATGAAGATTCACTGAAAAAACTCTTCCCTAAAGCTGTCAATTTGACACAGAAACAGATTTGAAGGCCTCCTGACTGATTTCAGGTTTGATTTATAGCTTTGAGAGATGTATAGAAATTGGAAAATCCTAAGAAGTCCCCAGTGGAGTCGCCATTTATGTTAACACCCAGGTTGTTCCCTTTGACTCCCAAGGGAATACGGCCGGGGTAACCACTAACCAATCTTTGGACCACAGTTTCTAGCCAAACTGTAATCAGAGAGGGCTCTCTCTTTATAATTTATCTATGTTTTGTACTGATTTTAGGCTAGCTATAAGTTCAGGTTTGTTTAAGGTTTTGGTTGGATGATAATTTCAGTCAAGGTGCTTATGCATTCTCCAAAGTGTTCTAGTCCATTGGGCTATGGAGTCAGTGGTCCTTTAGTTATTTTGAGGTGTTGAGTGATTTGTTGTAGTGATGCTGCAGAGCAAGGTTAGTGTCTGAGAGATAAACTTTCATAAAGTGATTGGGTGGGTTTTGTCTAGTTTATGCAAGGCAATTAAGAATCTTACAGTAAACTTTTGGAGTAAGACAGTGAGAATATTGACCCAGGAGCATTTAAGAATTTCTAGGTGATATTCATACATATGGAATTAACAGCTACATGAGCAATCAAGAATTCATGTGCATAGTAATCCTGAAGACAAACATTTACAGTAGTAAAAATTGAGTACAAGGTGTAGTGAAACAAGTCCTGCACTATTCTTTCTTTTTACTGCTAGCTTAGTATAAGATGAGTATGATTTGATAAACATAAGAAAGACAAGAACAGAGATTAAGGAAAAAACTTGTTATTTAATCAGACAGCACAGGGATTCTGCATCAACACATGGAGCATCATCCAGACATCAAATATTTCAGGAAATCACTGAGCTCATCCAGCCCTTTGTATTAGATAATTCAGAAGGTGTATAATACATTTGTCTCATAGAGAAAATCACCAACCCCTTATGAGTTACTCAGGGGAGTATATATACAAAATTTACATCAAAAAATATCAGCGAATGAGTTAATATCTCATTTATGATATGCTAATCTCTGGAATGCAGTAGCTGAAGGAGTGAATGTTGCTGTAATTCCTTAATGCCTCAGCTGTCAAAATAGTCAGAAGATATTTGGACTTTATGGTTGTTAGAGTCGGCTGGAGATGTGCTGTCTGAAACTTGGATAGTTGTCATTGCCTATGTGAAGAGTCACTTTTTTAGCTGCTTTAACTGATGACATTTGTCATGTTAGTTGTCTTGTAGTGACCTGGAGCTGGCAGTGGCCGAATGACTGAAGCTACCGTGGCAAAATCTGAAGCATAAATTGCCACCAATCCTCCTTAGGCATTTGATGTTTGCGCATATTTATCAATGTTTCTTCGGCCTCTGTATGTCTATAAAGATTGGGAGGGGTTTCAAACAGGTGATTCACTTCATTCTCAATGAAGAACAAGCCTTCAAGTTTGTCATATAAGCTCTGCCCTGTGGGAGGCCCTGCTTATTCAGATGAACTGCCAGATGCAATAATCTGATTTTCAATAGTGGTTGCCATTCTGTTGGCCATTTGATCTGGAGAGATCAGTTTTCCTGCACCACTTAGTAAGCTGGGCAGGCCTTTTGCTTGCAGCACTCCCATTTTAACTTTGTATTCCTCCACATCTACTTGCATCTCATAGTACTTCCTCTCCACTGTTTGTATATAGTTCCGGAGAGTTAGTACCTTCTTGGCAGAGAGGACAGCCTCTGTTCTGTTGGGAATGCCTATAGCAGCCAATTCCTCCATTTCTTGCCTGTTGAGGAAGTCTATCATTCTATTTGCCTGCTCTGCTCTGTTCCCTAGCACTGTCTTGGCCTTCTAAATTTCTGCTTGAGCTTGACCCATTAAATCCATCTGCTCATGCATTATTTTTATTGACCTCCATTGCTGTCTGATGGATTGGCCAATTTTGGCCCATAGGATTCTCTTTATGTCGGCCATAGCAGTCTCCAGATTCAGCTCTTTGTCTAAGGCCTTTATCCTTTCCTTTTGGGCCTTTATTTCTCTGCCCTGTTATGCTACAATCACTTTGGACTTGTCATACTTGGCATCCAGTTCTGCCAACTTCTCCTTGGCCTTCTTTATTTCATCTGCCTGGATCTCAATTGCTTTGACGGCCTTGGTCAATTCCTCTACACTTGGGCTGGCATATGGAGCTGCTGCTGTTCCTGCTGCTTCTGCTGCTTCTGTTGTGGGGGCCACTGCTGCCCCTGAAGTTGCTGCTGTTGTTGAAGTAGTTGGAGGAGCTTGGGAGGTGGATTCTGCCTGTTTATCTTGTAATGCTCCCTCCAGCTCTCTCTCCAATTCCCTGATCCTCTGTTCTTGCTGCATTAGGAGGTCTAGTTGGTCCTCAGCCTCTTTTTGCTTTTGAAGTTCTGCTGTTTGAGGGTGCTCTGTGGGCTGCAGCTTCAACCTCTTCTTCAATGCATTCAGGTCATCATCCTTCTTCTTCATGAGGGCCTTCACACCCGTTGGATCACTAGGATCATGTCCTAGATCAATGATGATCTCATCAAGAGACTTTATTCTATTGTCTTTGGCCTGAGAGGACATTCTCTCAAAATCCAACTGGGTGTTGGTTTTTTTTAGGGACTCTTTCAGCTCATGGGCCATGGTGGCCTTCTCCACCAAGGTTGCATAGACCATCTCCCCAGCTTGCTTATGGAGTTCAATCTGGTCCATGGGATGTATATCTCTGGCTAGGACCTCCACCCTTGTCTTCACAAAATCTGCAGCTGTCTTAGGCTGCGGCCCTTTGGGCTTGAAGTGGCTGAAGATTATCTTTTCCTGCTGAATGTCATATACCGACATTAGCCTTTCTTGCTGGGCTGGTGTTGCATCTATGAATTGCTTGTAGACCTCAGCCCTTAGCAGCTCATTCTGAGCCTTTATTTGCTTGAAAGAAGCCTTAGTGCTCTTGGGCTTCTTGCTTTGTTGGGAAGAAGAGGACACCTCCAAACTGAGTTGTAAATTTTGCTCCTGCTGAAAGGAGCCTGTACCTGTATGCTGACTGCCCTCCCTGTCTTTTCTTGCGCTGTCCAAGACATCTTCAGTAATGTCTTCTACCTCTGGGGAGTCTGCTCTTTGCCTTTTGGCTTCTGGCTGGTGGGAGGATCCACTAAGAGGAGTGGACTCTTCTCTATCTCTTTTTGTACCCCTTTCCTCATGTGCTGGGGTCTGCAAAATTGGGGCAGTTACTGGCTCAGTTTGTGGGGGTGGAATTTGCAGTGCTGGAGCTGCTGGCAGCCTAGTTTGTGGTAGGACAGTTTGCCCTTGCTGTTGTTCTGGCTGCTGATCTATTTGCTGCCCTGTTTGCTGCTCTGTTACAGGGGCAGACTTTTCCTTCACTGCTTCCTCCTCTGCACCCATTATGCCTTTTCCTTTGTATGTCACCAGTGCTGATGTAGATGGTGCCTGTGGTGCAGTCCTTGTGGCCGAGGTCCCTTCTCCCACTGAATAAGGCGGTCTGAAAGGTACCTGCTACACATAGTCTAGGTCAATAGTTTTTTCAAGCTCCCTCCTATTCTTTAGCATTGTCTCTTCCTCAGTTAGATTTTCAACTAAAGTATCCATCTGCCATTCTTGCAGGTTGGCATATTTTTCAATGTGTGGGTACTGGCAATGCTTAATGCCTATAAGCCTATACTTGTTTCTCCTAGCAGTGATGAAACCTTCAGGGTCATAATGGACCCACCGAAAACTATAGGACATCTTGTATTTATCCTTAAGGATTAGGTCTGCATCTTCCCACCCTTCTTTCTTGTTCATGATGAAGGGGCCCAACTGGTGTTTGAACTTGAGGTGGGCCTTCTTTTTGGCGCTGTGGAAATGGGTGAGGTCAGACTGAATCAACTGCCTGTAATACTCCAAGGCAAATAACCTCATAGGTACATATTTTGGGAGCTTGTATGGACAGAGCTCACAGCCATAGATCCTAATGACAGTATGGTTCTCATATAGGTACCAGTCACCTATTTTATATTTTTTGGAAAGCTGCAGAGCTTTCTTGATCTCATTTGATATTCTGGGAGGAGGGGACCTCATCAACAGGCAAGAGACTGGGTATACAAATTGGTCAACAAATTCATAGTAGGTATAGGGTGAATTTGTGGCTTTGTGATAGACAGAGGTCCAGAAGATGACAGATCTTCTTTCCCCTCTGTGATCCAGCCTTTTGATGTAGCATGGGAAGGCTTCAGGATGATAGTACATGAACAGGTGGTAAATATAGGCCGAGTACTTGAAGACCCCCTGTCTGTCCACTCTGCTCAACTGATCATGAATCTTGTTAGCTATGAACTTAGCAAAGTTATATTTGCGGGCAGGGGGTTGGCGTGGGCTGTAAGCAGATATCAATACCAGCATTGTTTTATCCACATGCTCACTGTTTTTGTATCCCAACACATAGGCAATCATGTCCAGTAAAAGCCTGCCTACATCATTGAAATGGACATGCAGGTAGGGAGGTGGCCCTGTAGGCTGGCACTCAGGTTTCATGAAATTCCTGGTGACCTTTTGAATCTCCTCACTGGTCATCTTGGCACCAGTGTCCAGCAAATAGTTCATGGAAAATGGGATTAGCAACTCTGTCTGATCAAAATGTAACATTTTTTTGATGGACTCAGCATTGATGTAGAAAAGGATCCTCCCAGATGGAGTGCTAATAGCTCTGTGCTGCACATCATAGTTTTCAGCACATAGGTGAATGATTTCAGGGAAGACATTTACAGCTGGGAGACAATAGTATGGCAGGTTTGACTCCCATATCCCATGTGTACCATGACCATCCTTATAGTCCTCTCTTAATTGGCAGAAGGTCTGCAAGAAGTCCCTGTCACCCTCAAAGTCTTCAATAAGATAGTCCTTGTCGGCAAATGCCAAGGCCTCCAGCTCTTTATTTGGTGGATTTAATGGAGCCACACTGAGGGATGAGGATGCAGAAGCAACCATTATATAATTTGATTTTGAGTAAAAGGATTTAAATGGCTTGCAAAGTTTTAAGAGCTCAAAATGCTAGGTCAATTGTAGTCAATGTCTGAACTGTGTCTTATAATGAAAAACACACAGTCTTGTTTCTGCAGTTTTTTTAACAAGTTCAGAGGGATTGTGAACTGCTCAGGGCAATTTGCAGAGGGTATGAGGAATTATTTAGGTGAAAGGCTGCAGCTTGTGTGTACACCCGGAAAAAGGGAACAATGCCGGGCGCTTCAGAGGTAATTTCACAGTTTTTACTCGCAAATTGACTGTTTCTATGTCGAATTACAGAGCTGGGGCAATGCAGATTGCCTTGGCTTACTTTAGGTAATAGGTGTAGAGATTATATGAATTTCAACAGGTATTCTAATGGTAATTTACAGAGAATTGGTAAGCATTGGCCAAACAGAGGTATTACGGTGAATACCTGGACTGAACGCTTAGATAGCTTGCGGGCCGAACTCTGAAGGTTGAAGTGATGAATCTGAGCGGTTGCAATTTGAATTTGGAGGTCTGGAGTCACTTTGGCAGCTGCAACAGCTATATCCTTCTTCACGCGAAAATGACATTGAAAATGCCTCAAAACATGACTTTAATGATAAAATTCGGAAAAAAAGGGTAATTGGCGCCTTTCCACCGATGACGTCAGCATGACGTCATGGCGGGCCCGGGTACGGAGGTGACATGGCTGCTGAGGTGTAGGCCAGGGTGGCAGGACACGGTGGCGGGTGGATAGGGTGGCAGGGTTACGTGGAGGGCCATACGGCGCAGGGGCGGGGAAGGGCGCTACGTCAGGATGACGCAAGCATGACGCAAGGGGGAGGCGGTAACGGGATGGTGGTAAGCGGGTTCCCCGCACCACCTTTGGGCAAAGGTGGTATCGGGGAAGGGGGCTCCGAACAACCCCACCGCCTGCCACGCGTCCCTTGTACGGGGTAGAAAACCGCTTTCCCCGGACGCTAAAGGTCGGCAGGTCGGGGAGTGAAAATGACCGCCCACCATTAGATCTGGGCGGCAGAGATTGGACGGCTGGCGGGTCCTCCGACGGATCGTGCAGGTTGGGGGGTCCCGCTGGTTTGTTTAAATATTCAATTAAATACTTTTGGTGGAAAACTTTAGGATTGAGGGTTTTCGTGAGTTTTTGGGGTTTTTGGGTTAATTTGTGAAAAAAGGTTTTATGGAGGGTTTTAGCAGAGGTGAGGTTAGGGCTTATGGAGAGGTTATTAATCCTAACCAGGGGTTAGAGTAATCCCTTGACAGGGTTGAGCATAGTCCCAGGTGGACTAAAGTCTCCCTTAGACAAACCTATTTAGCTATAATGCTAAAAGGAGGATATTTATAGAATGCTTGGGGGTTTATACACCGTGGTGTTATAATACTAGGGAAAGGGTAACATAGGGGAATTATACAATAGAGTTAGGGGTTAATATGGATAAAAGAGGAGTGGATGAGGGGAGATACCACTAAGTTTGTTTGAAAATAACTTAGCTTAGGGAGTAGAGAAAAATGAAAAGAGTTTTAGACAAGAAATGTGGCTTTTAAATGAATAAGAACCACCATGAAACCTCAGATCTTTTCATCAATCTCCATGGATGAAGGGATGTTAGTAATAAGAGTGGAAGGGGAAATTTGGGAAGTTAGACATGCTTCCTTTCTTTGCTGCAACCTGATGGAGAAAAGGAGCTTCTCAACCATTGATTTTCCTTTGTGGACATTTCAGCACACATATATTTGCAAGGAATGATATTTCTGCAACCCCAGCTGCCTACCCATCTACTTGCCTAGCATTTTTATTTCTTCTTGGAGGGTGCACTTAGGCTTGCAGACCCTTACTTGCCTTTTCTTTTCTCTGGCTTTTTCTTTTGTTTTTCTATCTACTTCTACCCTTATTTCTTCCAAGGTCCCAGATTAAGCTGTTGGGAGCCTTTCTTCTCTACCTAAACTACTTGTCTGCCAAGATTAAACAGTTTGGACAGACTTCTTTCTCTATTCTACAACTGGAAATTCAAAACATGGCATGATCCAGATTAGGCTGTTGGACCATCCATCAAAATTGAGACAACATCAAGCTATATACACAGATTGTTTTATCTTGGAAATATGTGATCTTTGCATGGTCAAAGCAGAGCATATTTGGAACTTTCCATTATCAATCATGAAATATTAAACCTATTGGTATAGGTAGCTAACATAATGGTGAAGTGAATGCAGAAAAGCTTGAAAACTAGATTAGGCAGTTGGAATTTTACTTGAGGATCCAAAATATGCATGATGATGCCACAAAGATTCAGTTGGCTTCTTTGAGAATGGATGGAGCAGCATTGGTCTAGTGGGAGGCCAAGACTAAAGAGGAGATCAAGAAATTTGGTAAGGTTACCTTAACATGGCCTGAATTTCTGTTAGCCATTAAAAAAAAGTTTTATCCTCTTGCTCACATGCAGAAGGCCATTATAAATTGGCAAAATTTCAGACAACTTAAGGGTCAGAGTGTCTAAGACTACACCCAAGAATTCAGGAGAAGAGCTCTCTTGTTAGGGGTAGATTTGCAGACTCAAGAAACCATGCTGAAATACATTGTTGGCTTGCATAGCTACCTTAGACACACCATCTTGATGTTTAACCCTACTAGCCTGGACGAGGTTTGTGTCCAAGCTACCCATTTAGAGGCAAGGGGAAAAAACACATTTGAAGAGGGTAGAAACAAGCCCCCCAAGGGGAAAAACAAAGAGAAAACCTCCAAGGGAAAGAGCAAAAAGAATGCATATGTCAAAAAGGAGAGTGAGAAATTGATCTGTAAACACTGTTCTAAACCAGGCCATGAGGAGAAAAACTATTGGAAATTATATCCTGAAAAAAGACCTCAATTTAACAAATCCAAAGGGAAACAGAAAACTGCTGCTACTACATCTACACCACAAGATTTAGGGGAAGATTCAGGTGATGAAACCAAAATTGCAGCCATGGGTTTGAAAAACTTGAAGGGAAAAGAAATTGAAACTCAAGCCAGCACTAGTACCTCAAAATGCCATGTACAAGATCCTAATGAGGAAGAAAGAATTGAACTGTTTCATGTGAGGGTGATTTCAAAACATACTAAAATTGACACACTTTTTGATAGTGGGTCACAAGCAAACCTTATATCAGAGGACTTGGTCAAGCAGCTTAAACTTGAGACCGTTCCACATCCGAAGCCATATCCACTTGGATGGATTTGCAAGGATGCAAATTTACAAGTTTCAAGAAAGTGCACATTGCGCTTTGCAATTACTGCACATTTTATTGACACAGTTGAAATTGATGTGGTACCTTTTGATATAGCAGGAATTGTTTTGGGAAGTCCTTGTTTGACAGGAAAGCTATCTTTCATCGCCATGAAAATAAATATCATCTGTTCAAAGATGGCAAGGAGTTCATTGTTAGAGCTCATCGCAAGAAGACAAATATAGCGATGGTGAATGCAGGACAGGTAAAAAGGCTGGTCAATTCAAGTAAGAATTTTGTTCTTCTTATGATTAAGCCCAAGGTTGATGTAAATCATGAGTCATTTGACAATTGTGATCCAAAACTTAAATCAGATCTGTATGATGTAGTTGATGCATATCATGAGATGTTTCAGGAGCCAACAGGTTTGCCTCCTAAGAGGGAGATTCAGCATGAAATCCATTTGCATCCAGATTGTCCTCTTCCAAACATAGGCATGTACCGCATGCCTATTATGGAGAATGCTGAAATAAAGAAGCAAATCAAGGACTTGTTGGACAAGGGTTTCATAAGGCCAAGTACTTCGCCATGTGGGTCACCAATTGTATTGATTCCAAAGAAAGATGGCACTTGGCGTATGTGTGTTGATTTCAGGGCCTTGAACAAGATAACGGTAAAGAATCGTTACCCACTCCCAAGGATAGATGATTTGCTAGACCAGCTGAAAGATGCTCGATATTTCACTAAGCTAGACTTGCGCAGTGGATATCATCAAGTAATAATTGAAGAAAGTGACATTTGAAAGACAGCCTTTAAAACCAAACAAGGACACTTTGAGTGGCTTGTGATGCCGTTTGGTTTGTGCAATGCACCTGCAACTTTCATGCGGGTAATAAATGATGTATTGCGTCATTTTCTTGATGATTTCGTTATTTTCTACTTAGATGACATCTTAATTTTCAGCAAGTCTAGAGAAGATCATGTCATGCATGTTAGAAAAGTACTTGATGTTTTGAAGAAGAATCAATTATTTCTTAAAATGTCAAAGTGTGAATTTGGAAAGACTTCTTTGGTTTATTTGGGACACATAGTAGGAGGAGGTGCTTTGAGAATTGATCTTGCTAAGATTGAGGCTATTGTGAAGTGGCCTACTCCCAAATCCATAACAGAGGTAAGAAGTTTTTTGGGTGCAGCTCAATATTGGAGGAAGTTTATCTCTAACTTCTCTTCTATAGCAGCTCCTATGCATGCACTGACAAGTGTGAAGCATGCTTTCCAATGGGGAGACAAGCAGCAAAAAGCTTTCGAATCTTTGAAAGAGAAGATTAGTTCAGCTCCAGTCCTTGCATTACCGGATTTGAGACAGCCATTTGAGATACAAACTGATGCTAGTGATTATGCTATGGGTGCAGTTCTTCTACAGCATGGTAAGCCTATTGCTTTTCATTCTGAAACTTTTAATGGTGTTGTTGTAAATTATCCTACATATGATAAGGAGTTGTATGCATTGGTACAAAGCGTCAAAAAGTGGAAACACTACTTGATGGGCAAAGAAACTGTTATACATACCGACCATCAGCCCTTACAGTACTTGCAATCACAAAGCAAGTTACAACAGTCACAACACTTCAGATGGATGGGCTTCTTGCAACAGTTCCATTTGGTAATAAGGTATAAGAAAGGTACTTTGAATAAGGTTGCTAATATGCTTTCAAGGCCTATTATTGGTGTTGTTACTTTACTTAAGAATGATTCCATTGTACATGATAGTTACATAGAACAATATGCATCTCATGATGACTTTAAAGATGTGTATGCTAACTTGAGTAAAGGAAATCATGTAGAGGAAAATGACTATCACATGCATAACAATTTGCTGTTTCATTTGGGCAAGTTGTGTATACCACAGGGGGAGAGGATAAATGTCATAAGAGAAGCTCATTCTTCTCTTAGTGCTGGCCATTTTGGTGTGAGAAAAACAGTTGCACATCTACAGAGGTATTGCTATTGGCCTCGCATGGTAGATTCTGTTTCAAGGTTCATAAGAGGTTGTTCATTATGTGCTACAAGCAAGCCTAGCAACAGGATGCTTGGTTTGTATACTCCTTTGCCGGTACCTTCTAGACCATGGGAGAACATCTCTATGGATTTTGTAGGAGGTTTGCCAAAATCTCGAAAGTAGCATGATTATTTATATGTAGTAGTTGATCGTTTCAGCAAAATGTGTATACTTATGCCTTGTAGGAAAACTATAACTGCTGAACAAACTGCTGAATTAGTTTTTCATCATGTATGGATTCACTTTGGTTTTCCTACTTCCATTATTAGTGACAGGGATTCTAGATTTGTGGGGAATTTTTGGTCCAACCTATGGGAGATGATGGACACAAAGTTGAAGAAAAGTACTGCTTTCCATCCGCAAACAGATGGAAAAACCGAAGTTGTGAACAGAACCATTGTGCACCTCTTGAGAGGTTATTGCAGCAAGCATCCCAAGCTTTGGGATGAACATTTGCACTACATACAACATGCTTACAATTGTGCCAAGCACTCTTCCACAAACACCTCACCATTTGAAGCTTGTTTTGGTTACTTGCCAAAATCATCTCTTGATTTCATTCTTGAGAAAGATGTTGCCATTAAGGGACATAGTGACATTGACAAAGCTCGTTCATTCATTGAAAGAATTCAGCAAATACATCAGCAAATTCAAGAACAACTTGAGAAGAGTCAAGGCAAGTACAAGGAAAGACACGACAAGCATAGAGTCGATCACAAGTTTCAAGAAGGAGATGAGGTATGGCTGTACATTAGTAAGGAAAGGATGCAAGGAGAAGGTAAAAAGATGAAGCCTATTCTTATGGTCCATTCAAAATCCTCAAGAAGGTTGGAAATAATGCTTTTCAAATAGATTTGCCTTCCTACATGGAAATGTATTCTGTTGTCAATGTGGAGAACTTACGTTTGTATGAACCTCCTTTGATTGCTGATCATGAAAATGCTATTCAGCTGCCATCTATAGAAGATTTCTCGCCAGAATTCTTAGATGAGCTGAAAGAAGATACAATCCTTGACAGAAGGACACACACTTCAAGGAGGGGCAGTGTAGATTATGTTCGGGTTGGTTTCAAAGGCAGCAAACCGAACAAGGCAAAGTGGATGGAGGTGGACAGAGTGAGGGAGCTATACCCTCACCTCTTTAACAGGTAGTTGAAGGCTTTTGGGGTCCAAAAGCTTCCCAATGGGGAGGCGTGATCAGGTGCTCATGTCCTAAGTGTCGTAAAATGCTCAAAATTTAAAGTGCTTAGAACTAGTTCAAAGTTGAATGACTGGAAAGTGCTCGTCTTCCTGATTCCGGCGCCGCAAACGGTTCGAAAAACAGTCGCCGTATGAGGAAGTTATGGCAAAAAGAAGAATTTGTCCATAACATTAGAAATTTTAATTTAAAAGAAAAACATTAAAAAAGGAATATTCCGTTGGGCACGAAATCTGAGGAAACCACCAAACATTAAATGTAACTGCAGTTAAGTTGGCGGAATTTTGGCAGGGGTGCCAAATTTGGCGGACCCGCCATAATTGGCGGAACTAACTGGAGTTAACTAAAGTTAGCTCGAGTTTTTCTAGGGGAAAACTGGAGAAACTTTAAATGGCCATAACTTTGGCTAGGAAAGGGTTTTGGACGAATTTTTATTTTTATTTTGGGTATTTTCGACCTTCTGAAGCCATTAGTGCAGGTCTTACAGCCATCTGAGGTCATTTGCAGAGGTTTTTGGAGTCGTGAAAGTTCTAGGAGTCACGAGGGCCCAGTTTTGTGAAGACTGGATAGGGTTGCAGGTATCCATTGGAGGTGATCCAATAGTCAATCCTGAAGGATTCAAGTGTTTTGAATCCATTTTTGCCATCTATTTCAATTGTAGATGCTTCTATTTAGCTATATTTTCAATTTGAGCATTTAATAAAAACAAGGACAAGCCCGGTTGGGAGCTTTGGACCCAGCAGACGTAGCCCTGGAGGGGGTGAACTGCTTTATCAACTTCTTTTGCATTTGTGGTTGATTTATTTTGCAGAACAAATTCATTTTAATGTGTTAAACAGTAAAAGGAAATAACTCTGCTATGCTTGAATGGGTCATGAACAGCTGGAAATTTCATTTGTTTTCTTTCTGCAAGACATGGAAATCTTTTAAACATGTTTAGTTCTGAATTGAATACCTTGCAAACAAATTTCAAGTAGTTTCAAATTCAGATCATGAAGCAAAGACCTTACCGCCTTAATCCGAAGTACAAAGAAAGCGTCCTCTTAGAGTTAGACAAGATGCTCACAGAAGGTATCATTGAACCGGTGGAAGAATTTGATTGGGTGAGCCCAATAGTGGTTCAGGAAAAGAAGCAGAAGGAAGAAATAAGGATATGCATAGATCTCAAGAAGTTGAATGATGCCTGCGCATGATCCCTTCCCAACTCCGTTCACCGATGAGATCCTGGATAATGTTGGAGGCCAAGAAGCATATTCATTCACTGGTGGATTCTCTGGGTACCATCAAATCAAGATCGCGCTAGAGGATAGGAGTAAGACGACCTTTATGGCTGAATGAGGATGCTTCTAGTATACGGTGATGCCTTTTGGGCTGAAGAATGCATCGGTGATATTTTCGCGTGTAGTCATTGTGGTGTTCAAGGATTTCATTCACAAATTTATGGAGGTATACATTGATGATTGGACAGTGTTTGGATTAGTAAAGTGCCATGTGGCAAGTCTGCACTTGATGCTAGATACATGCCAGAGGTACTAGATCGCGCTCAATCTGAAGAAATGTTTGTTTTGTGTCCCTTTTGGGATCTTGCTGGGCCATGTGGTATGCAGACAGGGCTTGATGGTAGACCCAACAAGGATCACAGTCATAATCAATTTGGAGGTGCCAAGGAGTGTGAAACAGCTACGCGCAATGTTGGGGCATATGGGATACTATAGGAAATTCATCAAGAGCTATGCCTAGATCATCGTGTCAATGGAAAAACTGCTAAAGAAGGATGTTACGTTCTATTGGAATGAAGAATGACAAAAGAGCTTGGATGTACTAAAGAAGAAAATGGTCACCGCTTTTGGCTGCATAAATCGATCTTGCAGACAAGGCTGATCTCCCTAGTATCAAAAGATATCTAGCAACAAGCAGGACAAGCAAATCTACTTTTCTCTAAACATATTGCGATTCATTAATAAAAACTGTAGATGTGTTTAGACCCTACCTTAAGTCCAACGCTGGTTTGTAGCAGCCATCCTTCAACCGTCCAAAAGAGTTTCCTTTTGAGAACCTACAATCACAAACAAGAACACATGAAATAACACCTGCATAGCTAATATCATAAATCATGTTCATTATGGTGATCAAGGAATCCATAAAATAAACCATCAAACACAGCTTATTGAGAAATATAAACTTATTTGTATTAACTTTGAAATAGAAGAACTTTACAACCTTTGGTGCCTTGATGTTGTACAAGCTCTTCCCTGGGTCCGAAACAGGAATCTCCTTTACTTTGACAAGCCTCACACTCTTCCAAATGAGATCAAAGAGGTATGTAATCTCTCCTCACAAAAGCTCAATTAGGAAGACTAAGTTCCAGCAGCATTTCACCTCAAAAATATTCAGCTTTCAACCTCCTTAAGTAACCAGCCCAATGCTTCATTTTATAGTGCAAAGGAAGGAGGTTACAGGTCCACCTATGAAGGGATAGACTCCTCCTTCAAACAGATAAGATCCTCACATCAAGGGGTTAGCTTCTCAAGGCATGGGATGCATGAACTTTAAAGGAGTGAACTTGCCACCTCAAGATTCCTTCCAGAAGCTTCTAGAAATGACTCAAAGTGAGTTTTTAAGAATATACTTGCGCCTTTTTGACTTTTACAGGGGTACACACCCATAACATAGAGACAAAGCGGTCAGATGCGCAGGGAACATGACCTCTAGGTGTGGGACCGCACGTAATGCTAAGAGAAAGTGTGGAACCATAGTTTTATAGACTTTTGAGGGCTTTCTCTTATTTTCAAGGCTTGATATAAAGAACTGAGGCTTAAGACTTACAAAGGAGGAAAGTATGAGTGGTAATGGACTCACACAGATTGCAGAATGTCAAGGTGACAATTTTTGTGCAACAGATTGCCCCCTAAAGTGCGAAGTTTGTAATAGATGAAAATGAAGTCTTTTATGTACGAAGAGTGAAGTAATTTATCATTTCAAGGATCATCTTGTGGACACCCCAGTCGGAACCTGTAAAAACATTCAATGAAAAATATATATATGTGAACATATCATCGCTGAGGTAGGTATTCCCATGCTCAGATCAAAACTGACTAGAAAACTAACTAAACTGCTCTGATACAGAAATGATTTTGGAATACATCACGAGTATAGACATATGTAGACACAGTGTGGGCACAGCCATCTGTTTATGAATAGTCCATTGTATAATGAACAACAAAATTCCTTGCAACCTGGATAGTAGAAACTAGATCCAGGGTCTTGATTTCTGCTTCCAAAACTAGTACGATTCTATCCATGCGAATGAATGTGTCGAAGTCAAACATGGTAGAAACCACTTGATTACTAGTCAATGATGTGAACTGTTAACAAGTGTGAGAGAAACCATCAGTAATGTCAATGGCTCTCAAAGTACTCAGTACAATCCATGAAATGCGAATAAATGAGCTGATGTCGAACATGTCATAGAATCCTTTGATCGAAGGTTAATGATGCAACCTATCGTTGAAGGCAAGAAACCTGCCATTAGGGCATGCAGATTCCAAGGTACTGACGATTGCTAGATCATCTTTCTAGATAATGAGCTGAATTCAATAGAAAGCAATCTATCATAGGCAAGCCCACAACATGAAATCATAGATCAAGTTTTGACGAAATATATTTGGCAAGGACTAACTCAAGGATGGTCAAAATGGATGACAGATATTTTGCAAATGAATGGTTTATTTGAACTAACCTCTTGAACACATAACGACATTGCAGATGGTTTGGTGACAATTGACCCAAAGCTAATACCCAGAAACTGGCTGAAGACTTTCAATATGGTTTGATTCACTGTTAGGCAAAGGATTTCCCAACCCAGGTAAACAAAAGTGTCGTGTTCAATAGTGGTTGACTGCTTTTATAAAACACAAAGTATAAAAAATAGGTTCATTTTTCTCTCTTTTCCCCCACCATTTCTGGCAAGTACCTCTTTATTTTTGACAAGCTTGAGGAGGATAACATTTGCTTGGTTATAAGCTCATCCTTCAGATGAGTCCAACTTAGTTTAAAATTTGAACCCTAAGAAGGAGTGGTTCGTTCTTGTTTAAAATTGAATAGGTCCTTTACTGTTAAATTTTAACGAGTCCAATATAAGAAAAACTCGGTTTTTTTCAATTTTAGGGAGTCAGAAGAAAAACTTAAGGAAACTCCATGGGTGTCCTTTTTCGTAAATTTGTGTCCCTCAGGCCCGAAAAAGTGTAAAATAATACTTGAGAGAACCGCTTGACCATTACGATGAAGGAGTACTTTTCATAATTAGTGGCTCTGATCTGAAAAGTAAAAAAGCGATCGAAGACACATCGTTTTATAACCAATATCGAACTTGAAACGACAAAATTTCGGCGATATTTTCATGTTTATATGGTCAGAAAAGAGCTGTAAGTGGACTGCCTTTTTAATTCTGTTTAACGAGTTTAAAAAGGAAAAACTTAGCAATCTTTTCATATTTTACAAGTTAGAAAAGAGCCTAAAGAGGACTCGTCTTAGAGGAACGAGTGGTATAAAGGGTAGCAACTGGTTCCGACAATGGAAGAACTAATCAAAACATGTAATGGTTAAGAGGTTGGCTAATAAAACCACTCATAAATGCGGTCCCTTAGGAAGGGTAAACAACCAAGTGAAAGCATATGATCAGCCAAAGAGATGGTGGCGATGGAATGAAAACAACCAAGGCTCATCTAACAGAATTTAGCGGATAAAAAACGGCAATCATGAGATGTAAATTGGGTATAGGTTCATTTTTACTCAAGCTTGAACCATAGAGAACTCTGCTTGGATTTAGTTTCATGTTTACACAAGCTTGAAACAAAAAACTATGCTTGTTATAAGTTCACATGCCCCCAGCATAATAACGCAAATCGAGGTACATGCCCTCCAAGCTTCATTGCATTCAACTAGGTGGATGGAATGAAGGTTCATTTTTGAGATCTTGGAAAGACTCGACTTGGAAAGGGATTTGTTTCATTTTTTAATGAGGTTGACACAGGAAAAGAACTATCCTCAAAACCCTTGTTTCATTTTTTAACAAGCTTGACACAAGACAAGGAACTATGCTCCTAACCCTTGTTTCATTTTTTAACAATCTTGACACAAGACTAGGAACTATGCTCAAGACATCCAATTTCATTTTTTAATGAGGTTGAGATAAGAAAAAACTATCCTCGCCACTCCTTGTTTCATTTTTTAACAAGGTTGAGACAAGAAAAAACTATCCTCGCGATATGTCAGGAACCAGAAAACAACTGTATCACTTGTATGCAATTTCAAAGGGATTCAAAGGCATCACGCCATCAAATGAATCCACCTCGAAATCAGAAGGTATGATCCAAGGATCATCAAAAGCAATAGTGTTCGATGAAATCATATGAATAGTTGCAATAAAAGGCGATACGTTAGGAGGAGGGATGGAAAAAGTTCCTAGTAAACTAGAATCTTTAATCAAACCTACCCCAACATCCTTGTAATGGATAGTTGTTTTACTGACATGCTAAACACTACCAGTAGAGGCTGAGTCAGATGAGAAATAACTCAGCTGGTATATCGTAATGATCTTTCCATTATGAGGAGACATAATAAGCTGAAAGACCGATGAAACAATAGTAGTCATAACATAAGACCAACTGCGACCTAGGAGAAGGTTGTAATCTAGAGGGGCGTCAACCACTTCCACATCTATATTAACAGTTTTGCCTTCGACCCTTATAGGTAAATCTTCCAAAAATACCAAAAGGATGGAACCCTCGGCCATCCAAATCCTTTAGAATTGTCGGAGACTGATTGAGTGTAGGAGAACCAAGAGATCTCCAACACTGGATCGACATAATACTTGTAGAAGCTCCCTTATCAATCATAGTCTGAAAGCAAGGTCTGTTTTTTACTAACACTGGAATCTGGAAAGCCATTTGATGAGGAAGGCGGGGTGTACTATTCTCTAAATCAAAGATTATTAGGTTCGAATCCTGAATATCAATAGCTCCTATAGCAGACAATAGTAATTTACGTTGTGCTGGGCATGATTGCAGCACTTCCAAAGCCAACATTGTTGAAGGGGAAACAACTAAGTCTTCAACAATGTTATAATTCTGAGCAGCTTTCGCATATGGATTGAAAGCTGATTTCCGAAATATACCTTTAGCAGGCGGTTTGGTTACTAAGTCTGGGTTGGGTTTCTCAATCTGTAGTGGAGCAGACCCAGGAGGAGGTGTAGTTGATGGGTTTGAATTAGAAGATTCTGCTTCTTTACCATCAACAAGATTGTTACTACCATAATCTTGCGATCGTGTCGCAATCTTGACATGAGACATCATCATAATGGGTTCTTCCAAGGTATTCGAGGAAGAAGCAACCACCTTACTATCTTGAATATGAGAAGGATCCTTCAAGACAACATGAATTTGAGACTTTTTAACGAATTCCGAAAACTTTGCTCGATAGGGGCATTCTTTAGTAAAATGATCCTCATCGCAGATGAAACAAGGATAGCGAGGTTTTCGTTTTTCGTCAATAGATTCATTTTTATTTGTTTTATCTTTTGAATTTTGATTGTTTTTTTTCTTCCCCTTTTCTTTACTACCGGATTTGGTCATAGATGAATCTACGACATGGACGTCATCAGAAACTTCAGCAAAAGAATCTCCTTTCGGGGAATCAGGTAAAGTTAATGTAGGAGAATAATTCCTTGAAGATTTCTTCTTGAATTTAATAATAACTAAACCAATCATACCATCAACGGCATGAGACCCTAAAGGAGCTGTACTTTTTAGAAGATTATGGATTTTTTTATGTAAAGTACCTAACTACGTATAGATGAGGTCAAGGTACTGAGCCTGAGCAATGACTTGCTCTTCAGTGACAACTCCTGCCATAGCTACATCTTCAGTGATTTTAGGTAACAATGATTTAACGAACTATTCTGCTAAAATTTGATCCGGAATGAAAAATTTCACTAAACGCCTTCTACGTTGCCATTCATGAATATGAATAGAAATATATGTGGACGTGGATTGTTTAGTGAAGTTAACAATTTCGTGCCATTGTCGTATCTAACAGGCAGCTGAAAATGAGTTAAGAAAGAAGTGGCTATTTGACTGAAATTATAAAAAGAGCCTCGTGGTAACTCAATGTACCATTTTACGGCAAGACTGATAAGATTTCTTTGAAAAAGACGTAAGCGAATCGAATCATCAACAATGGAATTAGATGCACACCAGAGGTGATAAGTCATAACATGATTTGACGAATCCTCACCTGACTTACCCTCGAATTTCGGGATATCATTAGGCAACTTATTAGGCATTGGCGACCAGTACAGAAGATAATAAATCGGATCATTCGTAAGGCGTGACAAATCAAGTAAATCCAAAGTTGCAATAAATGGTAACTGATGGTTAGGTTCACGAAAACCTTGTGTAATGAGACCAAATCCAGGAGGAGGATATACAGGATACCCTAGAATCGGATTTGCATTAGGAATGTTATAACCTCCTGGGAAACCAGGATTAACTGGACCAAACTGGGCTTGTTGAGGCTGTATATAAGTATAGCCAAGGTACGGTTGATACTGATAAACTGGATTTTGTACAGTAGGACCAAATTGATACTGTCCCTGTTACGGTTGACTTGTGCTAATTGTACTTGGGCCAGCTTGTCCTGTAGGCATCTGCACCGAAGTCTGAACTGTAGGTTCTGACTGGGGTACAGAGACTTGAGGAGTTTGCATTGATGCAGGGATAGTAGAAACCGGAGCTACAGATACTCCAGAAACAAGTGTGGTAGGTTGAACAGAAAAATGTAGTAGTTCGAGGCGGAGTTTGAGGTGAGTTAGGCCCAGGCTGCTGAACTAAACCAGGTGCAGAGGTTTGAACCGTAGGTTGGACAGGTTGCTGTTTTGGACCAGAAACCAAAGGCTGTTGTTATAGAAATTTTTGTGCCTTACAGCATTGAGCATGAAATTTCCATAATCTAAGGGATCCAAATTCCCTAAACATGTTGTTCCTACCCCTAGAGGAACAAGGCTAACAAACCACAGCAATTCACAGAAGTTCTCCACCAGAAACTGCTCAAAAACAAGTCAATTCAGGATCATTTCAGTGGCTACACTAGCTGTTTGCGCTGAATGTCAAAGCCAACACTAGCTACCTACGTTGAATGTCAACTGGAACACTGGCTACCTGCGCTGAACGAGAATGGACAAGTGGCAGGCTCATTTCTCAAGGTGTCAAAACCCATGAAGCTTCTAAAATGACACTTGCCTCAGGGAATTCGACTGGTGATGAGTAAAAGGTTCCAAATCTCCAAGTGGAAGCAAGAACCTCCAAGTGGACTCAAGAACTGACAGAGGGAGAGGACACTAGTCAGATCTCAAGCTGACTCATCCTCTCTCCAAACATCTATATATGGATCTCTCTACCATGAGATCTAGAGGCTGGAATTTTTTTATTGCAAAGAATTGTTGTTGGTTTGAGACTGGAATCATTGGGTGCTTAATGCTTTGAAGGGGGTGAAGATAGGAATTCCATTTGCTGGGAAGGAGATGCTGGATTGGAGCCCTCTGGGTTGTATCTCTTCCTGAACCTTGTTATTCATCAATAAAGCTATCTTGGTTTCTCCTATATGCTGATGTATTTTTGATGTATGAATGTATTAGCATGTTTAGTTTATTTCTAATCCTAAACTAGTTATGAATGTGAATATCTGTCTTTGTGTAGTGTTCTTCTCTTGTCTCAAGTAGCTGTTCTCTTGTCGCAAGTAGCTGTTCTCTTGTGATCTTGCAGGAACCCGTTGAAGCTGGGCGAGTGAGAAGGCAAGTAGCTGTGAACTCCCAAAGAGAAGAGAGACCGGATCGAGGGACAAACGGAAGACACCGGTAAGTCTATTGATCTCTCTTCTTTCACATTTCATAAAGGAAGAAACCAGAATAGCTGTCTCTGTTTGTTGCTAAGGCACTGTCACACCTTAGGTGGATAGGATCGTCCTGCATAGGCATTTTTCCCCACAACAAATTGGCGACTCCGCTGGGGAGATCTGTTTAGTCATTTTATTTGTGTTTCTATCATTGTTTGTTTCATAGACTTGACAGCAACAATCGAACTGCACCTTTCCCGGATGCAAAGTAGACAGTGGCTGCTTTGATCCAATTGCTGGACTTGTCTATGATCTGAACAATGGATTCACAAATGATTTGATGATCCTTGTGATAGATCTTAGTAGCCCCTCAAAGCATCCCTTTGATTACACCTTGCTTGTTGCTTTTATTTGGCCTGAAACAGTGAATTAAATAGCAATCTGTGACCCAGAACCTGAGGGAAACGAGAGTTTCTCCTTCAGCGCAGACCCAGTGAAGGGATTCTGCATTTCAACGCAGGTCCCGTGAAGGCTACCTGCGCTGAATGTCAAAACCCCTGTGTTGAGGTTGCACTGAACCAGTTTATCCTTGTGCAGTTGGGGTTCTCTGATCTGTTTTGCTTGTTTTGATCTCTGATTTTTGCAACCTGTAACCAACATAGGTACCAGTCTGATAACTCCTTTTCTCTACTTAGATTCCGCCTCCTTTTGTACAAAAAGACTGTGAGTGTTTTTATGTGTTTGTGGCGTCATTTACAGTTTTCCTTTGCATGAGTAAAATAGTCATCCTGTAGCCCTTGATTCAGATCTATTTATTGTGATCTTAGAAGAGAGTTCATTGGATGTTTGCAGATTGATTATACATTTGCTTTTGCTTATTGGTTTGAGTTTGTCTCTTTTAAGTGTCAAAACCAGTCTTCATTTCGAAAATCGTTAAGTGTTGTAATCTCTTTTATCTTCTCTGATTTCGAAAAAGTAAACTTGTTTGTATTGATCATTTAAAAGCAAATTCAAAGTTGTACAAAAAGCTTTCTTTGTAGGCATCAATACTAAGAAAGCGGAAAACAAACACCTGCATTGTGCATTTTCATTTGATAGTTTGCATGATTGATTTAGGAAAAGTGCATTAGAGTGTGCTGATTGATCTTTGAGAAAAGATGGTGTCTTTCTTTTCCCTTAGTAGCTAGGATTTTCAAAGTTGAAAAGATATAAAGCTTGCTTATCATCTTTAGACTGCATTTAGGAATTTGTATCATACATCTCGTGGTGAACCTTGAAAGGCAAACTTCTAAAAAGATCAACCTAAAATAAACTGAATGAACTTAACAACGCTTTGCAACATAACGCATAACATAGAGGTCTAGGCTAGAGACGTGTTCCGGCATCGTTAAGCCTGGTGACTGTCGATCTCGTGGATGGTCGGTGATTCCTCCTGAGGGACGATAGCGCCAGTACGGATTGTGCTCCCACGTACCGTCGCGTATATATTGGGAGACCCCTATAGGCATAAAACCTTTATCCTTAGGAAGCCGTGTCGGCCGCCCTACTGATCGCAATGCACTGAACACAACATTCAGGAAGATCGACCGCCCGTACCCTAAAAAGTATTTTGCGGTTTTGCGAAAAGTTTGGCACACCCTCTGCCTAGAACTCCAGAGCAGTTCCTTTTGGCCTTTTTCAGACTTTATAAAGGAAAAATTCCATCCGAGCATTTGTCACTTCGGGCTCGTTAAAACATCGAAGGAGACTAGAGTCATCTTTAGCTTTTTCTCGACTCTTTAAAATTGAAAAAGCAAGTTGTGTCTAAAGCGTCGTTAAAATTTATTTTAAACGGAACAATCACCCCTATTCCTGCGTTGGTCTTTAGGTTGAAAAAATGGAGCACACCAACCAAGGAATTCCCCTTGGTGGAAATCCTAGTCCCTTCTCCTCTTGGGGAGATGTTGGTGCGCCCCACATGGCCACATTGTCGCTTCCAGGACTGACAATTGGCCTACCAGTCTGGCTCTTTTCAACCAATGTCATTCAGAACACCACCACTCCAGAACAGTCGAGTCAACAGTTAGACCAGACCAGAGTTGCCCACCAGCCTTCTACTTCATCTTCCTCTCCTCCTTCCTCTTCGCTTGACGAAACTGGTAAAACAAAAAACCAGGTTCCTAAGGAGAAGAAGGAAAAGAAGAAGAAAGAGAAGAAGAAGAAGGAGCCAAAGGTGACTAGGGGCAAACAAGTGTCGTCTAACAAAAATCCATACACAGCACTGACCAGGCCTAAATCGCCATGTGTCATATGCAAGGGAGACCACTTCCACAGAGATTGTCCCTGCATCCCTCGGATACTAAGGGACTGGTCTCCCCGTTTGCACAATTCGGTAGCGTCGACCTCTGATAGCCATGTTGACAGCTCACCGTCGACTAGTGAAAGTGAAGTCCCAGAACAGAGAAGGAAAACTAGATTTCCCTACAAACTGTGTGAAGGCGATCACGCCATCCACCGTTGTCCCTTCTTAGACGAGGCTATAAGAGTTTTGGGAGATCGCCCGGTTTTACCAGTGCAACTTCCTCCTGGATATCAAAAACTCCTGCCAAGTCCTTCACTAGTTGAGAACCCGGCTGGCCCGCCCAAGTGGTCAGCCAAAGCACCTATCATTGAAGATGAACCGTCTGGATCCATGCCTAACGAAAGTCAAAAGGTTGAGGTGGCAGTTGACCCGGTTTTGCCTTCAGAGGCTCTATCTTCGAATGATACCATCACAGAGGAGAATAAAGATGACACCATCCAAATTCTCTTCATCAACACTGACTCTGATGAACAAGGGGGCAATGCCCCCATTCCTTTATCGCAGGAAGGAATTTCGTCAGAGCGATATCCGACCGTTTATTCAGTCCCACCACCAAGCAACCTGGTTGTGTCCTTTGATTGGAACCAACTAGGCAGACCCCGGTTGCCAGCAAGCATACCATTCAGAATTATCATTCAAATATACAGAATGGTGATGGCTGGCACTATCATTGATGAGGGGGCATCTGTGAGTATCCTTTCCTCTATTGCTTGGAAAGCGCTTGGTTCGCCAGCGCTTTTGCCTGAAATGAGAAATCTATCAGGTTTTCATAAAGGAACCAGTCGACCTTTGGGGATCCTCCCCAATGTGCCCATAACATTGAAAGGGAAGACCATTCAAATGAACGTGATGGTCGTTCAAGGACCCTTGGATTATAACCTACTCCTTGGACGAGACTATATATATTGCATGGGAGCTATAGTCTCCTCACTCTTTAGAGTAATGTGTTTTCCACATGAAGGAAGAATGGTCAAGCTCGTGGACCAACTTTCATTTCCCGGATCACGCATCGCAAATAGTCATATACCATCCCTAAATGGTCTATTCACGCAAGAAGTGTCTCAACCCACGGTCCGTCCTCCTGATGAGCGCGAGTAATCCGGGAGGATATGACTGGAACCCAGGGGGCATGCGTCCTGGTCTGCTTCGGCAGGAAAACTTTGGGTATAGGGTAGGTTTCCGCAGGAGAATATGACTAGTCTGTACCCCGTCCGTCTAGGAAGAGGGTTATTCTATAATAAGATTCTTTTGTCAAAGTTATGTGAGTTGGCGGGCTACGTCGCTCACCTTTGTCTATTTCGGTAGACATTGCCGAGGAAGTGTTTTTTTTGAAAGATTAACGAGACAATCTTTGGGTAACCTGAAAGAGGTAGGCCTCTCTCGGTGAAATGAATGTTTTGATGGAAATGAAGTAGGGGTAACCTTGAAATCTTACTTTATACCTGGGGGCATGCAAACCTTTTGGAGTGCAAGAAAAGAGCGGTTATTTATCTGTTTTTTGGGTTAGCCGTTTCCTAACTTGCATAAAGAAAGGATGCGGGGCAAAGCTTCGTGAGATGAAGCTCCATAAAAAATAGAATCTCAATGAGACACTCTTATCATATGACTGGGTATTCGAGCAGTTTTAGCACAAAGTTCATGCTCGTTAAAAAATAAACGCAAGATCCGAGCAGTTTTAGCACGTAATTCATGCTCGTTAAAAAATAAACATAAGATCGAGCAGTTTTAGCACACAGTTCATGCTCGTTAAAAAATAAACGCAAGATCGATCAGTTTTAGCATACAGTTCATGCTCGTTAAAAAATAAACGCAAGATCCGAGCAGTTTTAGCACGTAATTCATGCTCATTAAAAAATAAACGTAAGATCGAGCAAATGTTTCCACCCGCGTTTAAGCTCGTTAAAAAATGAACTATCCCAGTAAATAACCACTGTGAATGTAATATCATCAGCCATTAAAGCTTTGGTCGTGTTTGCACCATCACCTCCACTTTTCATTTGGCCGATCATTCACCTCCATATGATTGTTTACCCATTTTGAGGAATAGCTGCGAAGAGTGATTTCACCTAGCCATCCTTGTGACACTGCCGTGATTGGAAAATTCCAACCTGTACCTGGAATCAGCTGCTAACCCTGTTTATCACTCGTTCCTCAAAAGACGAGTCTTCTTTAAGCTCTTTTCAACTGACTCGTAAAATATGAAAAGATTTCCGAGTCCTTGGCCTTCCAGCTCGTTAAAGGGACAGTAAGAGCTATCCCTCCTCTAGATTTTAATCTTTTTGGACCTGAGGGATTATTGCACAAAAAGATCGAGCGCTTGTTTTATTCGGCTCGTTAAAACTATCGAAAACTCATCCCTTCTGTATTGTTTTATACTTTTTCGGACTTAAGGGATTAGGTGACGAAAAAGGACTTTTGGAGTTAACTTTATGTACCTTTTCAGACTCTCTAAAAATGAAAAGGCCCGAGTTATCCTTGTCGTTAGACTCGTTAAAATCATTAAATAGCGACAAACTTGTCTTTAGACGAGAACGAGTTTCACTATCGCTAGGCTCGTTAAAAAATAGCGATGGGCTTGCCCGAAGGGCAGGTTATAGAACAAGCATATGTTATCCTCCTCAAGCTTGACAAAAATAAAGAGGTACTGGTCAGCAATGACTGGGGAAAAATTGGGAGAAACTAAAGAAAACTTTGATGGTAGCAAGTCGCTCTTGAACATGACACTTTTCCTCCGTACCACAATCGGGTTGGGTTGTTTCATTCAGTGGTCACATCCATGGTCTCGCCATACCATCCATATTTGGGTTAATGCTACCAATCCATCGCATCAGTGTCGCCATATGTTCAAGAGAAGTCGTTCAGAAAAGTCAACCGTGTCCCATCCACTGCCATACATTATCCTTCATCCTTTCATGACCGCCACCCTAAATCATATGTCACAGATCGTTTTCACCTCCATTAAAATCATTAACTTCGTTCCGTGTCACTGATGTGGGATTCATCAAGGCCCTCCTTTGATGGATCGCTTCTTGTCGACATCAGCTCATTATCCAAGAAGTTGATCTAGGAACAACCCCTTCAGTACTTTGAAGCTTGCATGCCACAATGGCAAGTTTCTCACTTCCGGCGACAGGTATACATCAATGACCTTCGACCGAAAGATTTTGCGTGGTGTTCGACGCCAAGTCCTTTATTCACACCACGTGAATTGTACTACAGTACCTTGAGGGTCATTATCATTATCGGTGATTCCTCTTGCGCTTGTTAACGGTTTACATCATTGACCGGTAATCAAGCGATGTCTTTCCATGTTCGACTTCAGAACATTTCTCACATGGATCGACTTGTACTTAGAGTGAAGATCGAACGAGTTTGAAGACCCCGGATCTAGTTTCATCCATCCGGGCTGCGGTATATATTCAGGAAAGATAAAGACATTGACATGTACATCATTGCAGCAGATAATCATCCTACTCAAAGGATGATAATTTCATCAAAATTATCAGTCTACCACCAGACGATTGTCTGTTCTATGTACAGAAAAATGAATTTATAAAGCTGAGCATGGGAATGCCCGCCTCAGCTAGATCATGAAAGCAGTATGAAAAATAATGTATTGTATTGTATCTTATTACAGGTCTCCTCCCAGCATTGGATGAACTTCGGATCCCCCTGATAAAGCATTTCACCCGATAAACAACCTCATAATTTAGGGGCAAATGTTATAGACATTTTTGTGCCTTATAGCATTGAGCATGAAATGTCCATAATCTAAGGGATCCAAAGTCCCTAAACATGTTGTTCCTACCCCTAGAGGAACAAGGCTAACAAACC
The DNA here is from genome assembly GCA_031772625.1 of Pinus tabuliformis. Lineage (NCBI taxonomy): Eukaryota > Viridiplantae > Streptophyta > Pinopsida > Pinales > Pinaceae > Pinus > Pinus tabuliformis. Next base: position 802,428,583 of record CM062815.1, on the reverse strand, counting down.
ACAGAAATTCACAGAAGTTCTCCACCAGAAACTGCTCAAAAACAAGTCAATTCAGGATCATTTCAGTGGCTACACTAGCTGTTTGCGCTGAATGTCAAAGCCAACACGGGCTACCTGCGTTGAATGTCAACTGGAACACTGGCTACCTGCGCTGAACGAGAATGGACAAGTGGCGGGCTCATTTCTCAAGGTGTCAAAACCCAGGAAGCTTCCAAAATGACACTTGCCTCAGGGAATTCGACCAGTGATGAGTAAAAGGTTCCAAATCTCCAAGCGGAAACAAGAACCTCCAAGTGGACTCAAGAACTGACAGAGGGAGAGGACACTAGTCAGATCTCAAGCTGACTCATCCTCTCTCCAAACATCTATATATGGATCTCTCCTCCATGAGATCTAGAGGCTGGAATTTTGTTATTGCAAAGAATTGCTGTTGGTTTGAGACTGGAATCATTGGGTGCTTAATGCTTTGAAGGGGGTGAAGATAGGAATTCCATTTGCTAGGAAGGAGATGCTGGATTGGAGCCCTCTAGGTTGTATCTCTTCCTGAACCTTGTTATTCATCAATAAAGCTATCTTGGTTTCTCCTATATGCTGATGTATTTTTGATGTATGAATGTATTAGCATGTTTAGTTTATTTCTAATCCTAAACTAGTTATGAATGTGAATATCTGTCTTTGTGTAGTGTTCTTCTCTTGTCTCAAGTAGCTGTTCTCTTGTCGCAAGTAGTTGTTCTCTTGTGATCTTGCAGGAACCCGTTGAAGTTGGGCGAGTGATAAGGCAAGTAGCTGTGAACTCCCAAAGAGAAGAGAGACTGGATCCAGGGACAAACGGAAGACACCGGTAAGTCTATTGATCTCTCTTCTTTCACATTTCATAAAGGAAGAAACCAGAATAGCTGTCTCTGTTTGTTGCTAAGGCACTGTCACACCTTAGGTGGATAGGATCGTCCTGCATAGGCATTTTTCCCCACAACAGCTGTCCAACTTGATAAGGTAACTGCACATTAGGTTGCAAAGTCTATTGAGTATGAGACGGATCCCACACCATATTCATTCCGGGACCCATAAAAGGTCGTACGTATGGAGGACCATAACTTGGTTGAATGTAGGGTTGATAATTAGTAGGTACATTTCTAGATCCTTGTAAAAAGGACTAACCAGAAGGCGGTTGGAAACCTTGAGTTAGGTACTAACCTTGAGGTTGATAACCCTGAGGCACGTACTGAATCTGGGATTGATAAGCATCCTGAGGAATATGGGGTTGACCTTTGGGTATGTACTATCCTGAAGGTTGAAAACCTTGAGGTAGCCCTCTAAGAAGAAACTGACTACCTTGGGGTTTCCCCTCAGGTGATAACTGACTACCTTGAGGTTGCCCCCCAGGTGGTAACTAACTACCTTGCCCCCCAGGCGGTAACTGACTACCTTGAGGTTGAGGATTTGGAATACTACCAGACATCATAAAAATCTGTTCTACATTCAACGTTTTAGTTCCATTATTACGAAGTGATAACTGATGTTTAGTCAGTCGAGGAGTTGCTCCTGAAAAAGTACCAGAAAGTGACTGGTACCCCAAAGAAACAGTAGGACTGCCATATAAAAATGTTTCTAGTGATTAGGAAAACATAGATGACTGTCTCGACATGATCGATCAAGAATAATAATCTCTGGGTGTAGGATGAAAATAATCACACGCAAACAAAGAAAATTTCAACAAAAGCACCTCAAGTCTCTAAATAATTAAACAACTGAATCACACGCCTAAAAAATCTAAAAAGTCAAACCACACACAAACAGTAACTTCCCATACTAAAAACACTAGTTGGTTATGAAATACAATGTTGTAGAATTTTGATACAGAAAGGGCGGTTGGAACAGTTACCCCGACAACCTGCTTAATGAAACAAACTAGCAAAAGTTTCTTCACATAACCATCTCTAGTGAAGAGAACCCCCCAGAGAGTCCAAGTGAGTCTAGTCGACGTCTACTCCAAGTACAGTGAGACCCATCCTTCACCGTCACCTTAGGAAATAATATTAATCTTATGGACACTAAGGTTACCAACAACAACAAATACAACTAGGGGAACAATGTACAATCTGATCTACGCGCAAGGGCAGAGTAACAAAGCTCAATCCCTTTGAAGCCTCCTCGACATGATCAATCTGAGGTTTACTAACAAGTGACCCCAGGCTCCTCAACAATGGTTAATTTGAGGTTTACCGTTTATAATACGTGCAAATCTTCTATCTTTCCCAATGAGACAGACTTGATTGTCTCAAAGGTTCGGACATGATCTCGTGATTGACTCCTTTAAGAGGAGCTTCCCAGATTATATCAATTACAATTGGATTTATTTCCTACCGCAAGATATAGCTACTTGTTTGTTTTAACTATCTTGGAGAGTTAATTACTCCCTACTCCAAGATACTAGCCTAAGCTATATTTGTGATAAGAGTCCTAGAAATAAAAAAGATTGCTAGATCAATTTTAATTAAGCGTTGCTTTTATGGGTTGTTTCTTAAGTCAATAGGTATGGAAGTGAAACTTTGATGGTGTGAAGACTCGACTCCAAAAACACTAAAAATGCACCTAAAATGATAAACAATTCATTTTTCTTTCAATGAATTTCTAGCTAAAAGAAAGAGTTCGAAAATGCAATTCTTTAAGAAACAAATCCTTCTTTCAACATAGAAATGAAAAGAAAATCCTTTTTTTTTTCAGTAAGAACTCAAAATGAGACTACTAATTAAAGCTCACAAAAAATCCCTTTTCTTTTTTCAAAACTCAAAACTACAAAAAACATTTATCTTTCAAAAGAGATCTACAAGTTCTAGAAAACACTCAAAACTACAAAAACTAATTTTGAGATCTAAAAACTTGAAAAACCTAATGTATAAAAGCTTCAAATCTTTTTGAGGACGTTTTAATTAGTTATTCAGTAAACTAAGGATTAATTCGTTCAGAATAGCAAATCAATTAAAAAACATCCAACTATGTTTTCTTTTATAAAAAATGAAATTCAAAACTTATAACCTAGTTCGCTCAAAGATTTGCAAAGAGAAAACGAAATCTATTTCTCACCAAGGACAAATTTCACAAACCAGTCAGACTCATCAAGAAGAAAAAAAGACACCAAGGTAATCTAAATTTTTTTAGGCTTCTAATCTTTGAATCACTACATAGACCAAGTGAAAACCAATCTAAGCATGCAAAACTTCTAGAAAATCATCTAAAAAAAAAATACCAATGGAACTTACTTGCAAGAGATTTTTGACAGAACACATGCAGATCTGGGTAGACAATAAAAGCCGTAAATAAAACCTAAACTTAACTGGAAGAAACCATTTTAGGTTTTTCAAAAATTTAACAGGGTCTGCAGGCTTCCAAAAGAAACATGAGCGGTACCGCTATGTGTACTAAAGGAAAATTGCGGAGATGCCCGCACTGCCTGTAAAAAGAAAGTGCAGTCCTCTGAAAAATTCGAAAAACAAAAAATAATCCAGATCCTAAAAACTACCCGATCCTACACACATAAAGCAAAAACCGGAAACAAGAACAAGTTTCTCAAGGCAAAGAGAAAGGAAAACCAAAAACCAAATTCAGTTCCCTAGTGGAGTCGCCAATTTGTTGGCCAGATAAATCGATCTTGCAGACAAGGCTGATCTCCCTAGTATCAAAATATATCTAGCAATAAGCAGGACAAGAAAATCTACTTTTCTCTAAACATATTGCGATTCATTAATAAAAACTATAGAGGTGTTTAGACCCTACCTTAAGTCCAACGCTAGTTTGTAGCAGCCATCCTTCAACCGTCCGAAAGAGTTTCCTTCTGAGAACCTACAATCACAAACAAGCACACATCAAATAACACCTTCATTGCTAATATCATAAATCATGTTCATTATGGTGATCAAGGAATCCATAAAATAAATCATCAAACACAGTTTATTGAGAAAAATAAACTTATTTGTATTAACTTTGAAATAGAAGAACTTTACAACCTTTGGTGCCTTGATGTTGTACAAGCTCTTCCCATGGTCCGAAATAGGAATCTCCTTTACTTTGACAAGCCTCACACTCTTCTAAATGAGATCAAAGAGGTATGTAATCTCTCCTCACAAAAGCTCAATTAGGAAGACTAAGTTCCAGCAGCATTTCACCTAAAAAATATTCAGCTTTCAACCTCCTCAAGTAACCAGCCAAATGCTTCATTTTATAGTGCAAAGGAAGGAGGCTACAGGTCCACCTATGAAGGGATAGAGTCCTCCTTCAAAGGGATAAGCTGCTCACATCAAGGGTTTAGCTCCTTAAGGCATGGGATGTATGAACTTTAAAGGAGCGAACTTGCCACCTCAAGATTCCTTCAAGAAGCTTCTAGAAATGACTCAAAGTGAGTTCTTAAGAATATACTTGCGCCTTTTTGACTTTTACAGGGGTCCGCACCCATAACACAAAGACAAAGCGGTCAGTTGCATAGGGGACATGACCTCTAGGTGCGGGACCGCAGGTAATGCTAAGAGAAAGTGCGGAACTAGAGTTTTATAGACTTTTGAGGGCTTTCTATTATTTTCAAGGCTTGATATGAGGAACTGAGGTTTAACACTTGCAAAGGAGGAAAGTATGAGTGGTAATGGACTCACACAAATTGTAGAATGTCAAGGTGACAATTTTTATGCAACAACCGTGTCGATCCTAGTCCTCCTGGATTAGAAAAAGGAGTTTCATGTGCATGTGGATGCATCATGTATTGCACTGGGAGCATTATTGACGCAGGCTGGTGAGGGGGACTTAGATCATCCTATAGCGTTCGCAAGTAGGAAGTTGTCCAAAGCTGAGAAAAATTATTCCACTACATTGCGTGAAGGATTAGCTATGGTGTACTCACTCCAGAACTTCAGGCATTATCTATTAGGTAGACATTTTAAGATGTATACAAACCATTTTGCATTGAAGTACCTAGTCAACAAGCCTATGTTGGCAGGAAAGATATGCAGGTGGCTCTTGTTGTTCCAAGAATATGATTTTGAACTCATTGTGAAACCAGGATGATTGAATGTAGGACCTGATCACCTGTCACGCATTGAAACTGACGAAGAACCTACTAATTTGGAGGAAGGAATGCCTGACGTGCAACTCTTTGCAGTGCGCATCACAAACAGCCACTTTGAAGATATTATACACTTCTTGATGAAAGGTATGGTTTCGGAAGGATATACAAACCAACAGAAGAAGGAACTGGTGGTGCGCACGGCAGAAATTTCTATCATTGCAGGGCATTTGTACAAAATGGGAGCAGATGAAATATTATGACGTTATGTGCTAGAGTTTGAACGAAACAACATCCTCAATGAGGCTCATGGCAGAGCCGCGGGAGTTCATTATTCAGGAAAAGAAACAACACAGAAGATTCTACGTGCTAGGTTGTGGTGTCTGACCTTACATATGGATGCAAAAGAATATTTTAGGGCATCTGACACATGCCAAAGGACTAGAAAATCCTCACGCAGGGATGATCTGCCGCTAAATCCGTAGATATCGCTACAGCCCTTCGAGAAGTGGGTTATTGACTTTGTAGGACCAATTCAGCTTCTAGGTAAGAAGACGGGTGCACGATACATCACATTGTGACTGAGTACTTAACCAGATGGGTGGAGGCACAACCTATGAAGGACTGTACAAACATGACAGCAGCCAAATCCATCTTTGAGTACATGTTGACAAGGTTTGGTTGTCCAAAAATTTTAATGAGTGATCGCAGTACACACTTTCTTAATGAGACGATTAGCACGATGACGAAGGAATTTCAGGTTTACCATCAGAAGAGCATGCCATATCATCCGCAGGCTAATGGGACAGTGGAAGTGTTTAATAAAATATTGGAGAGCGTGCTCACAAAGGTTTGCAATGCTCAAAGAAATGACTGGGATGTTCGTGTGCCCGCGGTGCTATGGGCTTATAGAACGACTTGCAAGAAGTTGACTAGACAAACGTTGTTCAAACTGGTTTATGGCGTGGAAGCTGTGATGTCGATGGAGTACATTGTACCTAGTCTGCGCATAGCGGCATTCACAGGAATGGTGGATCACAGATCCCTGGAGGAGAGGCTCGCACAGCTAATAGAGCTTGAAGAAGATAGGTTTCTAGCTGGATTCCATCAACAAGTTCAAAAGGAGCGCGAAAAGGTGTGGCACAATCAGCACATCAAACTACACATCTTCAAGGTAAATGATTTAGTTCTATTATATGACAGAAAGTTAATAAATTTCCAAGAAAATTTAGGATGCATTAGCTGGGGCCATATGTCATCAAGGAGATCACAGATCCAGGTGGATCTCCAGACACTAGTGGCATGGAAAAGGGTTAAAATTCAAAGTGATGAAAAGACAATTAACTTGACATCAGATCGAAGTGCTCGTCGCCTTGATTCCAACAGCGTGAACAACACTCCAATCCGAGTTCGGATGAGGAAGATAGAGGCAATCAAAGTTCGATTGTGTTTTGTTGACTCGGTAGTATTAATTAAGACACAATCTCAAATTTTTCTAGCAGACGGAATCTAGCCAACTCCGGCCAGATTTCAAGCAAAATTGTTGCCTCGTTAAAATGACTCATTCGGTCAAAAATCCGGATTTCTAAAAATGCCCATATTTTTTTATAAAACAAAAATTGTTTAAAAAAAGGGGGTGGCGGGCCGCCAACCCTGCCACCCCAACTCGTACCATAAGCATTGTATGGAGGGGCAGGCCACTATGCCCGGACCCTCCCCACATAACCATCATACACTATGCAGGGAATTAGGTGGTGGGTCGGCCCTTGGGGCATGGACCCAACCATATTAAAACATACACCACCATATTCGCAACCGTTGCGGGCAAACGAAGGTTGCATACAGGAAAGGTGGTCCGACCCTTGGGGCATGGACCCAACCTTCCACCCACCAACTATTAATGAGAATATGACCCAGCGGCAAGTGGAGTGGGCGGGTCGCCCAAGGCGGGCCCGGTGCGATCCATTTTTTAAAAATAACATTATGTTATGTAAAAATAGGAGGAGGCAAGGTTTGACCACCCGACCTCCTCCATAATAACCAAATATTTAAACCAACTCCACCAACGGATTTCATGTGAAGTCCGCCACCATTTTGTTATTTAAATTCAGTTTATCAGTGCACCCAGGCAGAGGAGGAGAGCACACGTAGTTCGAGGCAGAATTTTGCAAGTGGGCCAAATTTTCACTTTGTTAGATTTAGAAAAATTTTATATGGTTTTAGCATTTATCGATGCCACGAACGCAATGTTGATGTCCATTTCTCTAACAGAGTTCTGCATTTTTCGGCCATTTTTCAGTATGGAGGTATAAAACTTCTTTTTGTAACTGATGCTTGTACTCTTCTTTCTCATGCCACTTAATGAATGGAGGCCTCCTCATTAATCGAGCAAGGCCCGGAGACGTAGTCCAAGTCAGACGAACTTTGTTATCAAGTTTTGTTGTCTTCTTTCATGCTTTATGTGTTTCTCCTCTTCTCTCATGAGCACATTAAATTTCTATGTTTAAGCTACAATTTATGGATGTAATTCTTTAACACATCTATAAGCAAAATATTGTGGGTCAAGTGGTATCAGAATAGGTCTTTTTAGATGTGAATTGCATGTTTGTATGCTAACAAGAAACAGGCTCTGAAGAGGCGAAGGGAAACTAAAGTTTTTCGATCCCGAAGCGGGGCGTGCACATCGAAGGAGAAACATGGAAGATGAAGAGGCTCGTCATGAAGAAGAGCGCAATTTCCACAAAACCTTCTATACAATGGCAGAAAATGTCAGTCAGTTGCTTTCAAGGTCGGAGAAAGCAGAAGAGAGAAATCTAGAAGAACAAGGTTCAGTGCATGGAAATGGTGGATAAGAACCCCCTCCTTCTCCTTCCACGAGTGAAAGTTCTTCTTCCTCTCATCACCATCATCATAGAAAGTCAAGGGATGCATATAAGAAACCTTTCTTTAAATTAGATGTCAAATTTGATCTTCCCATGTTTAACAGTGAAAGTAATGCAAAAAATCTTAATAACTAGATTAGGCATATTGAAATCTATTGCAGGATTTAGCAGATTGAAGAGGGCGAGGAAAAGATTCAGCTAGCCTCTCTTCAGCTGAGTTGCACCTCTCTCGTTTGGTGGGAGAGAAAATTGTGAAGCAGTAAGAGTGTGGGCAATCTTGTTTCCTCATGGCCTAGTTTCATTTTTGCGTTAAAGGAACAATTTTATCCCTTGGGTTATAAACAAAAAGCCTTAATGGATTGGAAATACTTAAGAAAAAGCAGAGGTCAGGATGTTCAAAGCTTTACAGAGGAATTTAGAAAACAAGCACTTCATTTGGGCATTGCTCTTGACTTACCTGAAGTAGTAACTAAGTATATTGGATCATTACATAGTTACCTTAGACATTCATTATTATTGTTTGAAACAACTACTATTGACTCGGCCAGTGTAAAGGCCATCCATCTTAAGAATAGGGGAAAAAATGAAAGAGATGATCATTTCAAGAAACCACCTTTCAAACCTCTAAATGGAAAACCCAAAGTGAAAGAAAAAGGAAAGGAGAAGAGAATGACATCAACCAAGAAAGATGAAGGAGAAATACCTTAGTGCAGTCACTGCAAAAAGGACGGTCATGACGACGATCATTGTTGGAAACTATACCTGGAAAAGAAACCGAAGAAGTATGGAGGAAGAGGCAAGCAGAAGATAGTGGCAACTGTGCAACAAGACCTTGGATCTGATTCCGAAGATGAATCATTGGTCACATCAGTAGGAACAAAAGGTACTCTTACACGTCATGTTAATTGTGAATCACATGAAGGCACTAGTTCAATAGATGAGTCTTTTCCTAATGAATGAAAGAGAATTGAGCTATTTCATATTGGATTTATCATAAATCATACAAAAGTGGAAACTCTATTTGATACCGGATCCCAGGAAAACTTAATTTCAAAGTCCTTGGTAAAGAAGCTAGGCTTGGAAACCAAACCACATCCAAAACCTTACCCACTTGGATGGATACATGATAAAGCAAAAATGAATGTAACTAAGAAGTGTAACGTTAAATTTATGATCGCTTCTAATTTAGTGGAGGAGGTAAAACTTGATGTGATACCATTGGATATCTGTGGCATGGTGTTAGGGAGTCCATATCTATATGATAGAAAGGCAATCTTCTTCCGTCATGAAAACAAATACCAAATCACAAAATATGGGTAGAATATATTGTAAGGGCTCATCAAACTAAAATCAATGCCAGCCTTGTAAGTGCAGGAAAAATGAAGAGGTTGGTGAATTCCAGTAAGGGTTGCAGGCTTATGGTTGTAAGGGGGAAAGATGCAGAATTATCTGATGCTTTCCAAGGTTGTGATCATGTGCATAAAAAGGAATCATGTGAATTAATTTCTAACTATGATGAGATGTTTCAGGCACCAAGGGGATTTCCTCTCAAGAGGGAAATCCAACATGAGATCCATTTGCAACATGACGCTCCTTTACCAAATATGGCATGTACGGGATGTCGACCATTGAGATGGAGGAGATCAAAAAGAAGGTGCAGGAACTATTTGTTGGCATTATGGCTAAAGTGTTGTCCTTGATGGCAACCCATTCAGGTGATAGATCACAGTACTTCAAGTCAGCAGCAGAGATTGATGATCAGCTATCAAATATTGAAGAAAATAAGGGGTACGCAGGTACACCTTACATAAGGTGCGTACACGCAGGTCAGTGTTACATAAAGTGCGTACATACCCGCAGTTATCCCGTTCAGGAGGTGCGTACCCCCAGTGCACACATTTCAAGGCAAAGAAATTCACATGTGGGGTTTTCTTATGTTTTACTCTTGGTATTTAGCCGACGGTATTGGGTTATTATGGTGTCGGCTCGTGGTATTGATCCATGTTTTAAGGAAGAGCTTTCCTATATAAAGCAAAGGAGATCATTTGGCTTGAGTATGTTTTGGTTGAATATCTTATGAGGGCTAGATCTGGTCTAGATCTAAATAAGGCGAATCTATTGATGGACCGAGATCTCTTCGGCGCATGTTCAGATCTGTAGATCTGACTGTCTGGGTTATTTCTGAAGTCTTGAAATCATCTATGCCCGAAGGTACGCAGGTACAGTGAGAGAAAATTGCATACATACGCAAGAACGAAGCGTTTCAGGTGCGCCGGTACGCAGGCACAGAAGGGTTTCAGGTGCACCGGTACGCAGGCACAGAAGGGTTTCAGGTGCGCCGATACGCAGGTACAGAAGGGTTTCAGGTGCACCGGTACGCAGGCGCAGAAGGGTTGCAGGTGCGCCGGTACGCAGGCACAGAAGGGTTGCAGGTGCGGAGGTCCGCAGGCAGTTCAATGGACTCAGAGCGAGGTACGCAGGCTAGCAGTTGAACAGGGTGCGTACGTAAGCAGGCGAGCAGTTGAGCAGGGTGCATACTGTAAGCAGGCAAGCAGTTGAGCAGGGTGAGTACTGTAAGCAGGCAAGCAGTTGAGCAGGGTGCTTACGTAAGCAGGCGAGCAGTTGAGCAGGGTGCTTACTTCTCTTAAAATCTTTGTTTATCATTGTTGTGTTCTGGGTTTGGTCCTATTATTGTTGATCTGGTTACTACAGTTGACTGGGTGATTCTCTTATACTTGATGATCATTTGATGCTTATGGATCCAGTTTGAAAATTTATGAAAAGTGGTCCTTGTAAGAAAAGAAGTAGGGGGTTGTAGCTCCCTTCCAGGAGAGACTGGAAAACGAGAGAGAGAGTTGTAGCTCTCTGCAGCTTGCAGCCTGCGTACTGGTAAAGGACTGCACCAGTACAAAACCATTGTAAAAGGAGTTTCTAATTTGAAAGAAGATAGAGACATATTGCAGCAGGTGGTTTTCACCCACATTGGGTTTCCACCTTACATCTTGTGTTCTTTGGTGTGACTATCTGTTTTCTTTTGTTCATGCTCATTATTTTATGGTACTGACATGCAAAAATAATTCAAAGAACAAATAAAGAAGATTTATTAAAAGAAGTAGATAATACTGATTCACCCCCCCTCTCAGTATATTTCCAACAATTGGTATCAGAGCAGGTCCTTCAGAGAAGCTTGATCGCTTGAAGGTAGATCATTCATCATGAGAAACTACGAGAGAGAAGCATCAATCAGGCCACCGGTTTTTGACGGGACAAACTTCAATTATTGGAAGGTAAGAGTTATTGCCTATCTTCAATCTCTTGGTACAGAAGTTTGGGACATCGTAGAGACAGGCTACGCTTTTCCTTCAGCTACTCCTACAGATGCAGCCGAGAAAAAGAAGTATGAAACAAATGCGAAAGCAGTCAGTACTCTATTAGGATGTATATCTCAATCAGAATTCATGAAGGTAATGCACTATAAATCCGCAAAATATATATGGGACAAAATTGTCACGAGCTATGAAGGAGATGAACAGGTAAAGCGTGCTAAACTTCAAACTCTCAGAATTCAGTATGAGACTCTCAAAATGTATAATGATGAAAGTGTGGCTAACTATTTTCTTCGGGTGGATGAGGTTGTTAACTGTATGAAAAATTTGGGTGAAGAAATAAAAGAGGCTATTGTGGTTGAAAAGGTTCTAAGATCATTGTCCCCCAAGTTTGAATCTAAAGTATCTGCAATAGAAGAAAAGGAAAATCTACGAATTCTTACTATGTCTCAGCTACATGGAATTCTAACTGCTTATGAAATGAGAAAGGGAGGTCCATCAGACAAAAGAGGAGCTGCTTTCAAGGCATCAGGCAAAGGAGATTATTATGAAGCAAGCCACGTCCTAGAAGAAGAGGAAGATGAATCAAATTTTGTCAGAAATCTTCAAAGGGGTTCTGGAAGGTTCAGAGGTAAGTTACGTTTTAAATGCTTTGCTTGTGGAAGAGTAGGTCATTATGCTGCAAAATGTCCTTATAAGGATAAAGGAAAGGAACCTGCTAGATGGAACAAGAAACATAATGCAAATAAGAAAAGCTACTACACTCATGAAGATAGTGATGGTCTATCAAACAGTGATGAAGATGAACAAGGTAATGAATATAAGTTGTTAATGGCATTTGAAGATGATGATTATATGGATGCTATAGATGTGGATAACCTTTATGATGAAATTACTAGACTCAAGAGATGTATAGAAGAAAAGAACATGATCATTGATACTCTACAATTTCAAATTGATGAAAAGGAAAAACATCTTGAAAAATTAGAAGGTGAAATTGTTGGTCTTAGAAAAGAGATTGAGAAAACAAAAGCTATTAATCTCAAGTTTGTCAAAGGATCTGAAACTTTGGATGAGATTATCAATGTGCAGCGGTCTCCACTAAACAAGACAGGTCTGGGCTATAATGGAGAAACTTCTCAAGCATCCACCTCAAAAAGTTATCTTGATGCAGCAAGAAGAAATGAGCAAAAGCACAATGAAGATCATCAGGTAAAGCAGGGAAGAATTACAAACATAAACTATCAGGGGCAATCCATCTTAAGAGTGAACAAAAGCTACAACCAGCCACAGGTAAAATCTTCTCAATTTGGTTCAAGAATAGATGACAATAGAAATTAAAATCAATTGGCTGGTAGATTTGATAACCGCAGAAGTTTCTTCAATGGACAATGCTTTTCTTGCCATAACTTTGGTCACAAAGCAGCTCAATGTGTTGCATATAAAACGATCATGACTATGGAAGCTCAAAAACAAAGAAGTATGACGGGTATTACAAAAAGGACCTATAACAACTTTTCGGTTCTTGAAAATGAAGTTGAATGTTCTATTTGCAATAACTTTGGTCATGAAGACTCTGAATGCAGGAGCAGGTTTCAGCAGAAAAAGGAACAAACCTCAAGCACCAAAACATGGAGAATAAAGGAACCTCAAACAGAAAGATGTGGGATAGCATTCTATTCAGAGGGACAGGAAAATCTATGGTACATTGACAATGGATGTTCAAAGCATATGACAGGTGATAAAGAAAAACTTGAGTCTTATTCTACTCTAGAAAAGGGAAAGAAAGTCTCTTTTGGAAATGATACTCCTGCAACTATAAAAGGAAAGGGCATTGCTCAGTTAAAAGAAAAGGTCAAGGCTGGAAATGTTTTGTATGTTGATGGATTGAGGCATAATCTTCTAAGTGTCAGCCAGAAGTGTGATCAAAGAACCGAGGTTATATTCAGATCAAATGGATGTCTTGTTCGTGATCTTGATACAGGTAAAACAGTGATCAAAGGCAAAAGAACTCCAAATAATCTGTACATATTTGAAGAAGGACAACAACAATGCTATCTGAGCAAGGATGATGAGCACTGGTTATGGCATCGGAGGTTGGGACATCTAAGCTTTTCACAAATAAGGAAAGAATGCAAATATCAGGCAGTTCGTGATCTTCCAGATATCAAAATTCCCGACAACACCATATGCAAATCATGTCAGTTTGGAAAACAAACCAGAACTAACTTTCCAGAGAAAGAAGGATCAGCTAGCATGCCTCTTGAGCTAGTACATACAGACACATGCGGTCCTTTCAGGAAAAGAACACCTCGAGGAGAAGAATACTTGATATTATTCATTGACGATTTCTCCAGGTTTGTCTGGTTAGGACTTATGAAGCACAAAGATGAAGCATTCGAAAAATTCAAATCCTTCAAAGCCTTGGTTGAAAATGAATCAGGTCACAAAATTAAGTGCCTCAGATCCGACAGAGGTGGGGAATTTACTTGAAATGAATTTTTCGATTTCTGTGAAGAACATGGGATAAGAAGAGAATTCTCTACAACAAGAACTCCTCAGCAAAATGGAGTTGTGGAAAGAATGAACAGAACCATCCAACAAATGGCTCGTGCTATGCTTGATGAGTCAGGAACCCCCGCAACTTTCTGGGGTGAAGCTGCACATGCTGCAGTTGTTATTCTCAACAAAACAAATGTCCGGGTGAACAACACTCAAACTCCTCATGAGCTCTGGAGTGGTAGGACTCCTTCAGTAAAGCACTTCAAAATCTTTGGGAGCAAATGCTATATCAAGAATACCGATGAGCAGCTTGGCAAACTTGAACCTAGAGCAGATGAAGGCATTCTTCTTGGTTACTCTCCACATAGCAAAGCATACAAATGCTACAATAAAAGACTTGGCAGAATTGTTGACAGCATTGATGTAGTGGTTGATGAGAAGGGATACATTCCTAGGCAAGTACATCATGAAGACATCGAAGAAGATGAAGGCTACCCCCAACGACAAAATGATGAAGAAGAAGAACCTCAAGAAGAACCAGAGGAGCAAACAAGAATAGAAGAAAAGACTCCATCCAGATATGTTCAGAAGAACCATCCAGAATCTCAGACTATGGGGCAGAAAGAAGCAGGTGTACAAACAAGAAGAACAGTTGCAGAAGCTTCAAGCTATTTGGCATTACTCTCCTCTACTGAACCACAAAATGTGAAAGAGGCATGCAAAGATGAATGTTGGGTGAAAGCAATGGATGAAGAACTTGAGCAAATCGAAAAGAACAACACTTGGGAGCTGGTTCCTAGACCAAAAGATAAGAATGTTATCGGGACAAAATGGGTCTTCAAAAACAAATTGAATGAAAATGGAGAAGTAATTAGAAACAAAGCCAGACTTGTTTGTAAAGGGTATGCGCAGCAAGAAGGAATAGACTTTGAAGAAACCTTTGCTCCTGTTGCAAGACTTGAGGCCATCCGAATGTTCCTTGCTCTCTCAAGTTTTCAAAACTTCAAAGTATTTCAAATGGATGTGAAATCAGCCTTTCTGAATGGAGACTTGGAAGAAGAAGTATACATTGAACAGCCAGATGGGTTCATTCTTGGAAATGATCCAAATCTTGTATGCAGATTGAAAAAGGCTCTCTATGGTCTCAAACAAGCTCCAAGGGCTTGGTACTATCGTTTGGACAAATATCTTCATCAACAAGGTTTTTCAAAAGGATCAGCAGATAGCAATCTTTATATAAAAGTTGAAAATGACAAATTGCTAATACTTGTTGTGTATGTAGATGACATTATTTTTGGGAGCAATGAAGAAGCTATGAGTCAAATTGTTTCCTTGGTCATGCAGAAAGAATTTGAAATGTCCTTGCTAGGAGAACTGACATATTTCCTTGGTTTGCAAATCCAACAAAAAGAAGGAGGAATCTTTTTATCTCAAACCAAGTATCTCAAACAGATTTTGAAGAAATATGGTATGGAAGATGCAAAACCAGTATGTACACCCATGGTCACAGGATGTAGCCTCAGTGCAAATGATGAATCTGCAGCAGCACATCAACCAACCTACAGATCTATGATTGGAAGTTTACTTTATTTGACAAGTACCCGACCGGACATCATGCATGCAGTTGGAATAGTTGGAAGATTTCAGGCAAATCCGAAGGAGACTCATCTTCAGGCAGTGAAGAGAATTTTCAAATATCTTCAAGGGACTCAAAATTATGGCTTATGGTATCCTAGAGATACAGATCTTACACTTCATGCTTATACAGATGTAGATTGGGCCGGAAGCATGGATGACAGGAAAAGCACAAGTGGTGGTGTGTTCTTTATGGGTTCCAGACTGGTATCTTGGTTCAGCAAGAAACAGAGTTCGATTGCCTTGTCTACAGCTGAAGCGGAATATGTTGTTGCTGCATCTTGTTGCACCCAACTCCTTTGGATGATGCAGACTTTGTAGGATTTTCAAATCACTTGTACACCACCTATCCCCATCTTATGTGATAACACAAGTGCAATCAACATCTTAAAGAATCCGGTTATGCATTCAAAAACGAAGCACATACCAATCAAGTATCATTTTCTCCGGGAACAAGTGCTTGAACAGAAGGTCAAGTTGGAGTATGTTCCTTCTAAGGAACAAGTTGCTGATATTCTCACCAAACCATTACCCAGGGACACTTTTGAATACCTCAGGCAAAAGCTGGGGGTTGTTGATGCATCATCTTATTGTTGAACCTCTTCTCATTGATGGTACAGGTTCAGGGGGAGCATATAATGCATTGTTGGCATTATGGAGGATGTGCAGAAGGAGATCTTGGAAGTAGCTGCAATATGTCTCTATCTCTTTCATGGTGGATTATGGTTCTTCGTTGCAGATCTGGTTCATATTCAGGGGGAGCATGTTCTTAGGGGGAGCATAACCCTTTGCCCTTGATGTCAAAGGGGGAGAATGAAGCTGAAGTTTTGAGGTTGCCATCAAGTCCAAAGGGGGAGATTGTTGGCATTATGGCTAAAGTGTTGCCTTGATGGAAACCCATTCAGGTGATAGATCACAGTTTTTCAAGTCAGCAGCAGAGATTGATGATTAGCTATCAAATATTGAAGAAAATAAGGGGTACGCAGGTACACCTTACATAAGGTGCGTACACGCAGGTCAGTGTTACATAAAGTGCGTACATACCCGCAGTTATCCCATTCAGGAGGTGCGTACCCCCAGTGCACAAATTTCAAGGCAAAGAAATTCACATGTGGGGTTTTCTTATGTTTTACTCTTGGTATTTAGTCGACGGTATTGGGTTATTATGGTGTCGGCTCGTGGTATTGATCCATGTTTTAAGGAAGAGCTTTCCTATATAAATCAAAGGAGATCATTTGGCTTGAGTATGTTTTGGTTGAATATCTTATGAGGGCTAGATCTGGTCTAGATCTAAATAAGGCGAATCTACTGATGGACCGAGATCTCTTCGGCGCATGTTCAGATCTGTAGATCTGACTGTCTGGGTTATTTCTGAAGTCTTGAAATCATCTATGCTCGAAGGTACGCAGGTACAGTGAGAGAAAATTGCGCACATACGTAGGAACGAAGCGTTTCAGGTGCGCCGGTACGCAGGCACAGAAGGGTTTCAAGTGCGCCGGTACGCAGGCACAGAAGGGTTTCAGGTGCGCCGGTACGCAGGTACAGAAGGTTTTCAGGTGCGCCGGTACGCAGGCACAGAAGGGTTGCAGGTGCACCGATACACAGGCACAGAAGGGTTGCAGGTGCGGAGGTCCGCAGGCAGTTCAATGGACTCAGAGCGAGGTACGCAGGCTAGCAGTTGAACAGGGTGCGTACGTAAGTAGGCGAGCAGTTGAGCAGGGTGCGTACTGTAAGGAGGCAAGCAGTTCAGCAGGGTGAGTACTGTAAGCAGGCAAGCAGTTGAGCAGGGTGCTTACGTAAGCAGGCGAGCAGTTGAGCAGGGTGCTTACTTCTCTTAAAATCTGTGTTTATCATTGTTGTGTTCTGGGTTTGGTCCTATTATTGTTGATCTGGTTACTACAGTTGACTGGGTGATTCTCTTATACTTGATGATCATTTGATGCTTATGGATCCAGTTTGAAAATTTATGAAAAGTGGTCCTTGTAAGAAAAGAAGTAGGGGGTTGTAGCTCCCTTCCAGGAGAGACTGGAAAACGAGAGAGAGAGTTGTAGCTCTCTGCAAGTTGCAGCCTGCGTACTGGTAAAGGACTGCACCAGTACAAAACCATTGTAAAAGGAGTTTCTAATTTGAAAGAAGATAGAGACATATTGCAGCAGGTGGTTTTCACCCACATTGGGTTTCCACCTTACATCTTGTGTTCTTTGGTGTGACTATCTGTTTTCTTTTGTTCATGCTCATTATTTTATGGTACTGACATGCAAAAATAATTCAAAGAACAAATAAAGAAGATTTATTAAAAGAAGTAGATAATACTGATTCACCCCCCCTCTCAGTATTATTTCCAACACTATTGAACCAAGGGGTCATCAGACCAAGCACTTCTCCATGCGGCTCATTGATTGTCTTAATGTCGATGAAAGATGGCACATGGAGGATGTGTGTGGATTATCGAGCACTAAACAAAATCACGGTGAAAAATTGTTATCCTCTTCCCCGATAGATGATTTATTAGATCAGTTAGAGAATGCTATCTATTTCACCAAATTGGATTTGCGTAGTGGTTATCACCAGGTCTAAATTGTAGCGCAGGATGTGTGGAAAACCGCCTTCAAGACCAAATAGGGGTTGTTCGATTGGATGGTGATTCCATTCGGACTTTGCAACGCTCCAGCCACTTTCATAAGGGTCATGAATGATCTCTTTAGGCTTTTCATTCATGAATTTTTTCTTGTATATCTAGATGATATTCTTATCTTTAGTAAAAGTTGGAATGAACATGTATGCCATGTGAAGAAAGTGCTTGATGTATTGAAAAGAGCAAAAATCTATGCAAAATTGTAAAAGTGTAATTTTGGGAAAACCTCTTTGGTTTACCTAGGTCATATTGTTTGTCATGGTCAACTAAAAATTGATCCTTCTAAAGTTGAAGCAATTGTAAATTAGCCTAAGCCTACTAGTGTACCGAGGTTCGCAGCTTTTTGGGTGCAGTATAGTATTGGAGGAGATTTATTGCCAATTTATCTATTGTTGCAGCACCTTTACACACATTGACAAGTGTAAAACAAGTATTTAAATGGGGAGGAAAGCAGCAGAAGTCCTTTGAAACATTGAAATAAAAGATCAATACCGCACTGGTCTTGGCCTTACCAGATCTCCAACAGCCATTTGAGATCGAGACATACGCCAGCGGATATGCCATGGGAGCTGTAGGAAAAGAAGCCGATATGTTACCATTCAAAGAAGTTCTCTCAGGTTGTGATAAACTATCCCACTTATGACAAGGAGTTATATGCCTTGGTCCAGAGTGTGAAAAAGTGGAAACACTACCTGATCGGCAAGGAGACCATCATCCATACAGATCATTAGCCCTTGTAGTATCTTTAGTCACAAACCAAGTTGCAGCAATCTCATCATTTCAGGTGGATGGGTTTTCTTCAGAAATTTCGTCTGGTAATAAAGTATAAGAAGGGCACTAGCAACAAAGTGGCCGATATGCTATCTCGCCCTCCTATTTCTACTTCTGTTATTTTGCATAATGCTTCAATACCTTTTGAAAGTTATGATGAACAATATGCTAATGATGATGACTTTAAGGAGATTTATGCAAAACTAACCCATCGTTCACAGGTGGACAACTATCACTTACTGGGGAAACTGTTGTATCACCTTGGAAAATTGTGCATACCCACGGGAGAAAGGGTACATGTAATCCGGGAGACCCACACCTCCCTTGTGTCTAGTTATTTTTGTGTTGAAAAAACTTTGTGTCATGTACACAGATTTTGTTTTTGGCCTCATATGAAGAACATTGTAACTCGCTATGTAAAGGGATGTGTGATGTTCTCTGTTTCAAAGCCCTCTAATAGAAAACTCAGGCTCTACACACCACTCCCTATTCCAAGTCATCCATGGGAAAGTGTGTCGATGGATTTTGTAGGAGTTTTTCCTTTGTCTAGAAAAAGTCATGACTATTTGTATGTCATCATTGACCGATTTAGTAAGATGTGTATTTTAATACCTTGTAAAAAGTAGATCACTGTAGAGCAGACTGCTTAGCATTTCTTTCAGCATGTTTGGGCCCATTTTAGGTTTCCCACATCGATTGTGTCAGATCGGGACTCTTGCTTTCTCGAAGATTTTTGGGCCAGCTTATGGAAGATGATGGACACCAAGTTGAAAAGAAGAACGACATTTCATCCACAGACTGACGGACAGACAAAGTTTTTCAACCGCACCGTGGTACACCTGTTGCGAGGCTATTGTGGGAAACATCCTAAGTTGTGGGATGAGCATCTTCCATGTGTGCAGCATTCCGACAATCGAGCAGTTCACTCATCTACGCATAGCGATTCATTCAGCGGATCCAGTTGATTCACCAAGCAGTACAGGAGCAGTTGGAGAAAAGTCAAGCCCAATATAAGGCTTGACATGAAAAACACCAAGTTGACCATCAATTTCAATTGGGCAACAAAGTGTGGTTCCATATCAGCAAGGAAAGGATGAAGGGAGAAGGGAAGAAATTGCAACCAATCCGATATGGTCCATTAACCATCTTGGAGAAGATTGGAAATAATGCATTTCGTCTGGATTTGCCGATATATATGAAAATGTATTCCGTAGTGAATGTGGAAAACTTAAAGTTGTATGAGCCACCATTGATTATGGACACCAAAGAAGTGGGCATAGTTCCTACTGTTGATGAATTTGCACCAGAGTATCTCGATGAGTTACATGAGGACATCATCCTTGACAGAAGGACCAGGACTTCACGACGGGGATGCACCCTAGCAAGGCAAAATGGTTGGAAAAAGAAAGAGTGAGGGAACAATTCCCTCACTTGCCAATTGACTGATAAAGATTTTGGTGGTCCAAAAGCTCCTCAATGGGGAGGATTGATCCAAGTGGATCTCCAGACACCAGTGGCATGGAAAAGGCTAAAAATTCAAAGTGGTAGAAAGACAATTAACTTGACATCAGATCAAATTGATCGTTGCCCAGATTCCAACGGTGCGAACAGTACTCCAATGTGAGTCTGGATGAGGAAGATAGAGGCAGTCAAAATTTGGTTGAATTTTACTGACTGGGCAGGATTAATGGAGACATAATTTGGACTTTTTCCGACGGACGGAATCCAGCCAACTCCAGCTAAATTCTGAGAAAAATTGTTGCCTCATTAAAATGACTCCTTTGGTCAAAAATTCAGATTTCTAAAAATACCCATATTGTTCTATAAAACAAAAATTGTTTAAAAAAAGGGGTGGTAGGCCACCAACCCCGCCACCCCAACCGTACCATAAGCAATGTATGGAGGGGCGGGCCACTACCCCAGGACCCTCCCCACATAACCACCATACACTGCGCAGGGAATTAGGTGGTGGGCTGACCCTTGGGGCACGAACCCAACCACATTAAAACAAACACCACCATATTCAGAACTGTTGCAGGAAAACGAATGTTGCATACGGAAAAGGTGGGCCAACCCTTGGGGTGCAGACCCAACCTTCCACCCACCAAATATTAATGAGAATACAACTTGGTGGTAAGTAGAGTGTGCAGGTCGCCCAAAGTGGGCCCAACCCGATCCATTTCTTAAAAATAAAATTATGTTATGTAAAAAAAGAAGGAGGTAGGGTTTGACCGCCCAACTTCCTCCGTAATAACCGGATCTTTAAACCAATGCTACCAATGGATTTCTTGTGAATTCCACCACCATTTTTTTATTTAAATTCAGTTTATCAGTGCACCCAAGCAGAGGAGGAGAGCACACGTAGTTCGAGGTAGATTTTTGCAAGTGGGCCAAATTTTCACTTTGTCAAATTTTGACAAATTTTATATGGTTTCAGCATTTCTCGATGCCACAAATGCAATGGCGTTGTTCGTTTCTACAACAAAGTTTTGCATTTTTTAGCCATTTTTCAGTATGGAGGTGTAAAACTCCTTTTTGTAACTGATGTTTGTACTCTTCTTTCTCATGCCACTTAATGAATCAAGGCCTCCCTATTGATCGAGTAGGGCCCGATGACATCGTCCACGTCGGACGAACTCTTTTATCAAGTTTTGTTGTCTTCTTTCATGCTTGATTTGTTTCTCCTCTTCTCTCATGTGCACATTAAATTTCTATGTTTAAGCTACAGTTTATGCATGTAATTCTTTAACACATCTATAAGCAAAAGATTTTGGATCAATTACTAATGGTGGAGCAGTTCAGTTGGTAAAATTGAATGGAGAACCATTTCCAGGGTGAGTGAATGGCAACCGATTAAAGCCATACACTGGTTATCTAGCTAGGTGACTACATGTGGGAAGCACAATCTTAGTGTTCCAGGCAGCTGAAAGGAGGTGCGGGACTATAAACTACACTGCCCGGGTTGGGGAGATGCACGATTGAGGAACTGCTTAAAATGAAGGAATTTCACAATGTCAATAGAAACGCGTGGAGAGCTACGCTATCCAGGAAGGGACCGCACAGGGCAGTCGGAAAGTGACCGTTATGGTCACTGTTCATGACCTAACAGTGGGAAAATTGCTAAATGTAGTGGGGGGAAACACTTAAGTCAGAATTTAAGGGCAAGATCTGTGAGAAACTACCACCAATCTAGCATTTATGAACGAATTTTGGGAGAATGACCAGATTTGAATTCAAAAATGCCTATAAATTACAGGTGGCCACCCAACGAAAAACAACTGCCGGTGTTGAGCTCTCATGCATGTATGAACCATGAATACTTTGAAGCTTTGATAACAAGTTCAACGTTCGATAAGTTGCCAAAGGAAATGCAGGAGTTTTTGTCTAGTATCATGTCGGCGCCTGCAGAAACTGCGATCATTGGGGAAGCAATGGCAGTTGAGGGAACTTCCCCATAAGTAGCAATGGCAGCTGAGGGAGCGGCCCCAAAGGTTACGCGCGTCGAAGTACAGACAAAAGTGCCTAAATCACCGAGGTTTCCCAAGCCGAGGCCTACGCCGAACAAAGAGGCTCCAAAAACAAAGAAAGATAAGTAGAAAGCACCACAGTCGATGCGTGCATCACCCAGAAAGCACCCACAGAAGGAAAAGCCCATTGTGCAGGAGAAGGTAAAGCTAGTTGACATGGAGCCTGAAGAGGATGTTGAAGAAATCCATATAGATGAGGAAGACATTGACATGGGGGCGAAGGATGTTGACGTTGAGGGGTCCGACCCTATCTCTAAACTACCCAAGTACATTCCTCTGCGCAGAGGCAAGAAAAAGGTTAAGGAAATTGATGAAAGCAAGGTCACACTACATACACCCTTGCTACTGGAAAAAATCGTCTTTGAAGGATCGCTCCTGGGGTGCATCCCCCATTTAAAATTAGAGGATTGATATATGGCTAATACGGAGCACTTTCTCCACTTAGCGATAGATCAACTCCTGCACCACGTCTTCTATAAAGACTCTGGTGTTACCACGCTGGAGCCAAGAAAGTGGGTAAAAGGGGTGGATAAGGTTGGTATGTTAAACATGTTGTGGGTACTGCATTACAACTGCACACCCATAACCATGATAGTGATCAAGCAACTATTGTTCTTGGTGGACGATGGGTGCATGTGGCTAGAGGAGTTGCTACTAATCACTGACATGCTGATCCATTGGATCACTCGGCTGCCGCATGCAGGAGAAAATCCGGCCATGGCATTTCGTAGAAAGATAGGTGAGCGCGACCTCGCCAAAGCAATGAAGGATAAATTTAAGCTTGCTAAGCAACCACGTGGCTATTCCATCACTAGCATAACTAACCCCGCGGTCAAGGTAGCCACTCAGATCATGGCAGGAAAGATTATGAGAAAGTGCCGCATAGATGAAGTGTCAGCACCAGTAGTGCCATTAGAGGCCCAGTGCACGGAGGGTGTATAGTTCAATTGCGAGCGCTACCTCTACAACGAGTTCCTCGTGAACTGTAGTGAGGCACAAGATCAAAGAAAAACTTTTCACTATGCATGGTTGCTGCCATCCATAGTGTTGGTCACGTGGGAGTTACCAGATGATAGTTAGTTTCCTCCAGTCGCGCAAGACCTATTGAAATCAGCGAAGTTCGCTTCACTCTGGGCTACGAAGGACCCCCAAAGGGTCAAGGACAGCAAGGTCTTTTGGATCTTGATGGAGATGAGTATCCACATGGCCATCAACCACAAGCCGCGGTTGTCACCAATAGTTTTTGATCAGCTGACAGAGTATGTGGAGTTCAAGGTGGACTTCCACCATGTCTCCATGCGCACGCAGAAGGATCATGAACAAAAGTGGTATGACCTTCCATACCTGGCCACAGATGACACGATTGCAGTGATCCTCGACCGTTGGCCAACATATTGGCCCACCACTTCAGACTTGACAACTGGGTCTAGCAATTCTGCAGCGAAGTGAAAAAAGGAAGAGGCCAAGCTGAAGATGGAACAATTGGATGAGAAAAGGAAGAAGGAGGATGAGGATAAATCCAAGGTGGAGCGCGTTGTCGCAAAGCAAACAAGAGGACAGGAAGAAGAGGAGCGCGACTTTGAAAAGAGTCAGAAGTCGCCTTCCCTGGAGACAAAGGAGGAAGAACATCAATCAGAGCAGGGATGAGTAGACCCAGAGACTATTCCGTTATGGATTAAGCGCAATAGGGAATAGGAGAAAGTAGGGTTGTGGAATAATTCCAAGGCTATCAAGACTTCCCTCGACCCAATCACCTTGACTGAAGGTGATTTGAACGAAATTGGTGATGCAGTAAGGGATGTGACCATGGAACTGCTGTAGTAGTTCGAGAAACAACAGAAACAGGCCTTGGGCTCCATTCAGACGGGTCTGCACAAGCTGCATATCCAGGCATCGTAGGTATAGACCAATGTGGGACGGAGCAGCGCGACATCAACTAGTTTGGCGCCTAACACCTTAGAAGCAGCAGGGATGGTGTGCACATTGGATCCCCAGGCAATAGCGCCATCAGACAGAGTGCTGACTAGAGAAGCAAAAGCTGACAAGGCCACTGTTAGTGCCCTCAAGGGGGTTGGACTCAATTTGGATGCACTTCCAAGTGAAGCCCTTAACACTTTGCAGGATGGTGTGATCGCAGAACTTCGGGCCTGCAAACAGTGTGCACTACATGTTATCAGTGAGCAGATGGTGAACAACACTCAGATGGTTGTAGAGAAGAACTTTGTTATTGATCTCTTTAAGGCCATCACAGACAAGAATGAGCACATGTCCAAGGTAGTGACTGAGGCACACAAGTCTGTCCCAGAACTGGATATTCCCAAATATGAGCCAGTGGATGTGAGAATTCAGAAGCTTGATGCCGGAGTGTGAAAAGCCAGAACAGAGTTGGAAAAGGTTCAGTTTGAACTGAACCTTAAGATTGCAGAACTTTATTTGAGGGCCCAGCCTTCGACTCTGCCAGAATTCAGAGAGAAGCTTGAGGCAGCTATTAAGGACGTCATTGTAGTAATAAATAGCGTAGTCAAGGATTACACTACGCTCTTCGAGCAGTCGCTTCAAGTAGTCACCATCTTATAGGAGGATCCCAATGTACAGAGGTTGGAAACAAAGGCGTGAGGGCTGCAACAACAATATGACTAAGTTAAAGTGATGGTGCACACTATCACCATTACCCAAAGGCTAGCGAAGTTGTAGGAAGCAAAGGCATTTAAAGAGTAGGTGGACGCAACACATCACAAGGAAGCATTATTGAAGGCTTAATTGAAGCCTTGGTTAGACGAAGCATATGTGCTCACGATCACCATTGAAGGAAAACTGGCTAGTCGACAGGAAACATAGTAGAAGGTATAGGTAGATGGCACAGGGCCACTGATGGAGTAGTTGTTCGAGCAGATGAAGCAGGCAGCAACACAATGCACCACTGAAGTCAGAGTGGTACAAGTGGAGCTAAGAGGTCTTCGCGACAATATCTCTGCACCAGAAGAGTGACTTAGGGGCGAGTCACCAAATTTTTGTTCGGGGCCTATTGGGAATGGGTCTCCTGGGGTCAATTTTGGGGTTAAAAGCCCAAGTTTTGGGGCAGAAAGCCCAAGTGTTGTGTAAAGAATGTAAAGTCTCTGCATTTTATGGTCGCAAAGCGTGAATATGTAAGCAGTCAAAAAGGGTTTTCTGCCCTTAGTTTAGATAGTTTTGTCAACTTGATGAGATCCGCCCTTGGTCCGCAGAGCATGGGATTGTATAAAAAGGGAGGCTTAGAAGAGTCTAAGGCATCGAAGTCACAAGTTTTGGTAGAGCTCTAAGTAATTTTATGGGTCTGTGAGAGCTAAGAGTGAAGAGTCTTAGCATAGGAAGAGGCTCTACAGTTGAGTGCATAGAGGCATAGGGTAGAAGTCCACAATTGAGTGTGTGGACCCCTGCAGCTGTGTGCGCATGGTAGTCAGAGTCTGTACTGGGAATCCGGATTATCAATAAAGAGAAGTATTTTGGAATTATTTGTGTATGTGTTATTTTACTTCTGTTATCAATGTGTGATTATGTGATGTTGAATACTGGGGTTATGAATTAATGCTATATTGATGTGTGAATCGATGTATTTTACTTTGTTGTATGAACGCAAGTAAGAATATCTGTCTATGTGAAGATAATCATAATGCATGTTAAATTTAACCAATAGTTAAGCGAATCTAAGTAAGTACAGAAGTAAGAGTAATTATAGAGGTGCATAAGTGCCTCATCTATCTATTTAGGGTCCGCGAAGGACTATCTGAGACTTTCATGGAGGCTTTAGAGATGAATAAGAGACGTACTTTAATAAGCCCTAAAGGGCTTATCGATCTGCGTGAAGGAATGTTAGGGCATATAACTGACATCACAACCATCTCAGGGTGCAAAAACTTGGTTCCTGCACCCCCCCATACTGCTTTGGGTGAGACTTCAGTCCGCGCTCCACGGATTGATGTCGAAAGAGCCAGTAGTGTAGGGATTTTCTTGGCTACTTAACGTTGAACCTGGGTTAGGGCCCATCAAGCCTACAATAGGGATCATCCATTGCACATGTTGAACTATATCACCCACCACATATGCACTTTCCCACTTTCCTTCATACAGTTTTACATTGATGGTTAAATTAGATTTAGAGAATCCAATGGTGGAGATTTTCCAAAGGTTTTACTTAGGGTAAAAACCCTATTTTCTATTTTCATTTTGCAAATGTTATTAGTTTAATACCCTTATCATAGTTGTTTCAATTTTTATTAATTAGCATGTAATTAATTACTAATTTTGTCCTCACAAATGGACATAAATCATCCTTGTAACTTTTGGTATTCATATTAACATCCTATCAATAATATTAGTATCCAAAGATTAGCCCATGCTAACTCTATCACAATAGCCCTTGTGGTTACTGTATAGTCTAATTAGAGGTTCTTCATATCTAATAAAAGATATATATTTATCTGTTTTTCTTTTTTTTGGGAATCTCCATATTTTTTTTATTCATACATATTATGTTGATTATATTACTTTTAATCTAGTAATTTCAAGAACATTTATGTCTTTTGGCCTCCATTCGAAAGTTTTAGCTTCTGCATAGATGTATGGTAGTTATCTAGTACCTTTATGATACTTACTGTTGACTGCACCATCAAATTATTTACTTAGTTATTATAAATAAGAACATAATACTATTAATATCAAGACTGGTAAATAATTTTTCCACCACTTAATAACAAGTTTTTAACTAGACTCACAAACAGATATAAGTAGTTAGTAATTTTCAAGCATACCCTATATTTTTATGTTCCCTGCCTAAAGTATCTCTTGTTCAAGATTGACTACATGAATCTCCTTAGATTTCTTAATATGTTCCAATTCTCTTTGAAAGAGACCTTTGTTTAATTGTTTGTTGAGATTTTGTGTTTTAATTAATTTTGGAAAAAATCTCATGTATGTGACAACAATAGGATTAGTTGTTATATTAGCTCCAGTATTTTTTGAGGAGGAGTTAATGCATCCTATATTTGTTGTGAGGGAATTTATGATTCAGTTTTTATGCTCCAGCTTTAAGAAATGTAATCCCGTAGAGGATTGAGTGTGTGTAGAAAGTGTCGAGAAAATAGGGTGAGCTGAGAGTATGTGTGAAGAATTAGAATTGTTGTAATCTCCTTAGAATAATAAGATTGTCGATGCCTCTCTTCTGTTGGATGTAGCCCAAATTGGTTGGGTGAACCACGTTAAAATCTGTGTGTTATGGTTTTGTGTTTCTGTATGTGCTGTGTATGTTTGTTTAATTTCATTTCCGTTGTGCATTGTTTGGTCTAACAAGTGGTATCAGAGCGGCGCAGCAGAAGCGTGGAGGGCCCATAACCTACAGGTCTTTGGTTGTGGTGTTGGTGCGTATGACAGAGCTGCTGAAGGTGGAGTTTTGGCGATTGGCGCGGTTTCGGCAGAGACAGTCGTGCCAATTTCTGATAGAGATCAGGTTGGCACATTTTATTTTGGAATAAACGCGCCATTGGTGCAAATCCGAGTTTAATACTTGCGCCAGAGTGCCAGTATCCCGATTGGCGTAGAATCGACGGATTTAAGCGTGCCAATTTTTTGTCACTTACACCATTTTCGTTCTGGCGTGGATCGTCTGCTGTCAAAGAAGCGCCAACGTGCCAAGCAAGGATCGCTTTGGTAAAACTGTAATTTTGTTATTTTTTTTTATTTGTAATCTACATTTTGTACAGTAGAGGGATTGTATGATAAGGTAAAGGCAACACAATAGAAGGCAAAGGCATTTTTTGTTAGAAATTAACTTTGTTTATTAAGTTGGAATTGGAGATTCAGTTTGATACAACATGGCAAAAACTCAAAGTGCTAGTTTTGAGATCGAGAAATTCAATGGCAAAAATAACTTCGAAATCTGGAAAGTGAAGATGCATGATCTACTTGTGCAACAAGGCATGGCGAAGGCGCTGTTGGGAAAAACCAAACAGCCTTACAGCATGACAGATGATGAATGGAATGAATTGGATGGAAGAGCTCTTTGCGGTATTCGACTGTGTTTGGCAGATGATGTTTTTTTTAACATCGTGTTAGAGAAAATTGTTGTTGGTTTGTGGACAAATCTTGAGAAGTTGTACATGACTAAATCCTTGACCAATAGGATTCTTCTGAAGCGACAATTGTACAGTCTGCGCATGAAGGAAGGTACAACTATTACTGATCATTTGAATGTCTTTAATACTCTCCTGGTGCAATTAGAAAGTATGGAAGTAAAATTTGAATCAGAAGATAAAGCTATAAATTTATTATGCTCGTTGCCCGAGTCATGGGATCATTTTGTTACTTCTATAAGTCTAAGTATATCAGAAACCCTTGGATTTGATGATGTTGTTGGAGCTTTGTTGTCAGAAGAGACAAGGAAGAGGTCAAATTCCAAAACCTCTACATCAGAAGCAATGATGGCTAGAGGTCGTTCTAGAGAAAGATTCTCCAGTAAACACAGTGACTCGCGTTCAAAATCGAAAGGGAAGAAGAGTAAGGTAAAGTGCTAGCTTTGTGGAAAATCGGGACATTTGAAGAAGGACTGTTGGAAGAGACAGCAAGCATACAAATAAGACTCTTCAACAGCGAAGCAAGAAGCAAACACGACAAATACAAGTTCGGCATCCAAGACAGGTATGAGTGATGAAGTGTTATGAGTTGATTTGTCTAGTCATGATCAACATTGGCTATTAGATTCTGGTGCATCAAATCACATGTGTATTCATAGGGAATGGTTTAAAACTTATAAACCAATCAATGATGGAGTAGTTTACATGGGAAATGATGTCACATGTAATATTGTGGGAATTGGAAGTATACAGCTTAAAATGTTTGATGGGACAAATAAAATTTTAACTGATGTAAGACATGTACCTGAACTAAGGAAAAACCTCATATCATTACGAGTACTGGACACAAATGGATATAAAACCTTTATTCAAGGTGGAGTAATGAAAATTTATAAAGGAATTTTACTAGTAATGAAAGCAAAGAAGGCTGGAAATCTTTTCTAGTTAGAAGGAAGAACAGAGTCAGATCATGTTTCTATAGTGTCTGAAAATGACAGTAGTTCTATTCGTTTATGGCATTAAAGGTTGGGCCATATGAGCGAAAGAGGTTTAAATATTTTATCTGACCGGAAGTTACTTCCTAGTCTAAAGTATTTTAAGTTAAATTTCTGCAAACATTGTCTGTTTGGGAAACAAAGCAAGCAAAAGTTTCAAACTGGAAAACGTACTAGTAAGGGAATCCTTGATTATATCCATTATGATGTTTGGGGTCCGTCTCATACAACCTCATATGGAGGTTCGTCATATTTTGTATCTTTTATTGATGATTTCTCTAGAAAAGTGTGGGTCTACCTGTTAAAGAAGAAGTCTGATGTATTTACAGTTTTCAAACAGTTTAGAGTATTAGTTGAAAACATCACTGGAAGAACTATTAAATGTTTAAGAACTGACGATGGTGGTGAGTTTACTTCAAAGGAATTTGATAATTATTGCAAGGAAGCTGGGATCAAAAGACAAAAAACCACTATGTATAATCCACAGCAAAATGGAGTTGTCGAACGCATGAACATGAATCTTTTAGAGAGAGCAAGAAGTATGCTGAGTAACGCCAATTTGCAGAAGGAATTGTGGACAGAAGCGGTTTCTACAACTTGCTATCTGATAAATCGATCACCATCAACTGCAATAGGATGAAAAATTCCTCAAGAGGTATGGAAAGGTCATCCTTGTGATTATTCTAAATTGAAAGTTTTTGGTTGTGATGCATATGCTCTAGTTCCAAAACATCAGCGTTCTAAATTAGATCCTAAATCAAAAAGATATATCTTTGTTGGATATGGTGATGGGACTAAGGGATACAGATTGTGGGATCCTACTACTCACAAGATCATCATTAACAGAGATGTTAAATTTAATGAATCCTCACTTGAAAGTTTAGATGTAGATGATAAAGTGAAACAGGATAATGTATCTAAGCTTCAACACATTCAATTTGAAACCAGTCCAAATATTGATGATGATCAAGATGAACGTGGTTCAGATGTAAGTCATGAAAAAGTTTCAGATGCAGGTCATGAACAAGTTTCAGATGTAGATAATGAACATGTTTCAAATGCGGATCATGAAGAAGTTCCTACAGATAATAATCAGCAAATTGTGGAAGTACCAGAAACATCTTTAAGGAGGTCCACAAGAATTAAACGTCCTCCTAGAAGGTATGATGATTATGTTACTTCAGTTGCTTTAACCGCTAACGATGATGAACCTTTGTGCTATCAGGAAGTTGTAGAAGGTTCTAAAAGTGAGAAGTGGAAAGAAGCTATGAAGGACGAGATGATGGCATTACACAAGAATGACACATGGGATCTGGTGGAACGTCCTAAAGACAGAAAAACTGTGGGATGTAAATGGGTGTACAAATTGAAAAGGGGTGTTGATGGTTCAAAGGACAGGTACAAAGCAAGGCTGGTCGCGAAAGGTTTTTCTCAGAAAGCAGGCATTGATTTTCATGAGATATTTTCACCAGTTGTAAAAATTGTTTCAATTCGAATTGTATTAGCATTAGTTGCCTTACTTGATTTATAATTACAGCAACTAGATGTTGAAACTGCATTTTTACATGGAGATTTAGATGAGGAGATTTACATGGAACAACCGGAAGGTTTTGTTCAAGATAGCAACAAGAAATTTGTCTGCAGGCTCAAGAAATCATTGTATGGTCTGAAGCAATCGCCTCGACAATGGTACAAGAAATTTGATTCTTTCATGTTGAGTCAAAATTATATAAGAAGTGAATATGATCATTGTGTTTACTTTAAGAAATTAAGCAATGGCATGTTCATTATCTTAGTGTTGTATGTTGACGATATTCTTTTAGCAAGCAAAAGCATAACAGAGATCAACAGGTTAAAGGCTAAGATGGCTAGGACATTTGATATGAAAGATCTAGGAGCAGCAAGACAAATTTTGGCATGGAGATTTTCAGAGACAGGAGCAATGGTAAGTTGTGGCTATCACAACAGAAGTATATTGGGAAAATACTCTTGAGGTATGGTATGAACAATGTGAAGCCTGTTTCAATCCCTTTAGCCTCCCATTTTAAGCTTTCTTCAAGTTTATGTCCTAGTACAAATGAAGAAAAGGAATATATGTCTCGAATTCCATATGCCAATGTAGTAGGTTGTTTAATGTATGCGATGGTTTGTACTCGACCAGATATTTCACATGCAGTTGGGGTTGTCAGCAGGTATATGGAAAATCCAGGAAAAGAACACTAGTCAGCAGTGAAATGGGTGCTTCGGTATTTGAGAGGCACAAGTGATTATTGTATCACTTATAATAGAAGTAGTGATTTTGTTTGCGGATATGTTGATTCCAATTTTGCAGGTGATTTGGATAAGATAAGGTCAACTTCAGCGTATGTCTTTACTCTTGCAGGTGGAGATATTAGCTGGATGTCAAAGTTACAGAATATTGTTGCTTTATCCACTACTGAAGCAGAATACATAGCTGCTTCGCATGCTTGCAAAGAAGCGGTTTGGTTGAAAGGTTTGATTGGTGAGTTTGGTAGGTTACAGGACAACATCAAGTTATTTTATGATAGTCAAAGTTCAATTCATTTGGCTAAGAATCCGGCCTATCATAGTAAATCAAAGCATATACCTATCAAGTACCATTTTGTAAGACAGGTTATCACTGAAAGG
Organism: Pinus tabuliformis; assembly: GCA_031772625.1. Lineage (NCBI taxonomy): Eukaryota > Viridiplantae > Streptophyta > Pinopsida > Pinales > Pinaceae > Pinus > Pinus tabuliformis. The sequence goes on along the minus strand of CM062815.1, from coordinate 802,396,507 downwards.
GGTGTTTCTCTTGAAAAAGTGCATACAAAGGAAAACTGTGCAGACATGTTCACGAAACCAGTTTTGTTAGAGAAGCTACGTTGGTTTCTGGCTTCTCTTGGCTTGCAGGAAAGATAAAATTAATAAATGAACATGGTATCAAGCTAATTGTTGTCAAGGTGGAGATTGTTGAGATTTTCTGTTTTAATTAATTTTGGAAAAAATCTCATGTATGTGACAACAATAGGATTAGTTGCTATATTAGCTCCAGTATTTTTTGAGGAGGAGTTAATGCATCCTATATTTGTTGTGAGGGAATTTATGATTTAGTTTTTATGCTCCAGCTTTAAGAAATGTAATCCCGTAGAGGATTGAGTGTGTGTAGAAAGTGTAGAGAAAATAGGGTGAGCTGAGAGTATGTGTGAAGAATTAGAATTTTTGTAATCTCCTTTGAATAATAAGATTGCGATGCCTCTGTTCTAGTGGACGTAGCCCAGATTGGTTGGGTGAACCACGTTAAAATCTGTGTGTTATGGTTTTGTGTTTTTGTATGTCCTGTGTATGTTTGTTTAATTTTATTTCCGTTGCGCATTGTTTGGTCTAACATTGTTTCCAATCTAGTCTCATGCCTCTTGCATGTGTCTAAATTTTAAATTTATCCTTATTTATTTACTAAGGACAAATTTCTCAACTCTATTTCATCATTCCAACCCTCAAAGTTATTAACATCTTATATGTGTGTGTCTGTGTGTGTGCGCGCACGCACATATATATACCTTTTATGTCATCTAAGCCAAGGGAACTAGTCAAGACTCAAACATTTGAAACTATATAAAATATTACTTGTCCATAACCAAGCTAACTACTCACACACTAATTATTCTTCTAGTATATTCCATAATTCATAAGTATATTGATACTATAATAGGGAATAACATAAATAAATATAACTCAGAAATTATAGCAATAATTAACATTAATAAATGTAATTTAGAAAAGTATAAGAAAATAACAATCATTTGACCATAACCACTCTCTTTGGAAAAAATTATGGAGAGAGCACGTTCCTCCCAACCATTGAATTGCAATCAACAATTCCCCCTATGCTTAGATTTCTTGCCTTCAGGAATCCCCATTTTGTATTCCTTTGTGGTATTTTCATAACTCTTTCTAGCAGGTTTTTCCTTAGCAACATATTCTTTAAGGGTCCACAAAACTTAATTACCTAGGATTTTTATTTAATTAGGAAGAAGTCTTTCCTATTTCGTTTAAAGCATGCCTTTCTCTCCTATTTTCTTTCTTCTGTTTTCACCCAAGTTAGGATTTCTCTCTAAATAATTTTTTTAGAATAATATTTATTTCCCAGTTTTTTCTAATTATTAATTTAGCATAATATTTCTCTTCAATTATGTTATTTTCTTAGTAATTAGTTTCTCATGGGTTTTTAAGGAGAAAAGCTTGGGAAGGTCCACTTTGTGAACTTGACCACTTAGCAACTTTTCTAGAATAAAAGAAATCTTTATTACTCATGTGTTCTTTCCCTTAAATTTCCCAAGCTAGAATATTTATTCAAAATATAAAATTTAATTACATAATCTATTAGTTCCAATCTTGGCCTCCATAGCCATAAATTTCAATTTAATAGCCACAATAATATAAAAATAGTCATGCCTTTAAAGCAACACACTAGGGGTATCACATCTCCCCCCTCCCCCCCTTGAACTAAACACCATCCTATGTGTTTCTTCAAATTTATCATTTTTGAAACCATAAGGAAATGCTTCTCACATTCCTTTTCATCTTTCCAAGATAGCCTCCTCAGTGATGATGTGCTTCCATTGCACTTTATTTGAGTGGCGGCTCAATTCCAGAATAAAGCTTACTCTTGTTTGAATTCATACTAAACCTCTAACATGTTTTCTTCCATGCTACACATGTGTTATCAACTTCATTCAAGCACCCCACAAAGGGTCATCAACCTACACCCAACAAGGATCAACAATCATCAGTATAACACATCAATTAATAAACATTAGGACCCATTTTTTAATTCTTTTTTTTTTAATTTACCTAATGGTTATGCCTATTGTCATGGACCTCATATCCATTTTTTTTACTACAATATTCAAGGCATGGGATTTCCAATTTCCTTTCATATCATTACTAAGTGATAATAATAATTAAAGGACTAGTTGATTTACCTTACTTCTTCCTAGGAGCCACAACTAGTGACTTGTCATATCACACAACATTCTATGATGTTACAATAATATCAAAACCACAAATATGTGTTAGTGACATATAAATGGAGTCTAGGATATCCTCCTTTTTATTCCATTCTAATGGCTTGATACACATTTAAATAGGAACACAACAAATTACAGATATAACCATAAATACAGAGATGCAACATAAATAACACTTCCTTTTATTAATATCAAATGATGAAATATGCTTACAAACAGAATGGAAATAAGACTAGCTCGAGCGATGGTAGCTTATCTCTGAGAAGAGATGTGGTTGATACTGTTGAAGCCCAGAAAATCGAGTCTACAATAAGGGGGAAACCCACCCGGTCCAGACCTTGGTTAGCAGCTCCTTTTCTGTTTGGTATAGTGGGTCCGACTGGGGATATGGGACCAGTTTCCCAATATGTGTGTGTGTGTGTGTTGAGAATTGATATTTCTTTCCTAATGATTCCTAAGTAAAATGCTTTTATTCTAAATCTAATCTAACAACATGCAATTGTATTCTAATAAACAAAAATATCTAATTCTAAACTAACCCGGGATGTAATCTTTCCTTTATGCGATCTACAATGATTTCAAATAACATTTGGTAATAAAGATCATTCAACTATTATGAGAAAAGAATTCAATAAAGATAAACCATTTCATATAAAAAGTTAGATGAAACAGTTGTGAAAAACATATCGCATAATAAGCTACCCATATATTAAGCATAAATAAATAGTTATCACCGTACAAAAGTGCCAAATGATAACTCAAGCATTTAAGCATTCATGCATAAATAACTGAACATGAATATCACCTTAACACATAAGCATAAATAGTTAAGAGATAAAAGTACCATTTATAACTAGTTCTATTCATGAGCTTCAAGCAATAATGATCTTTCTCTTCTTAATCCAACATCCACTAAGAGTACAAAAGTGCAACATCAGTAGTAGATATTAAATGCAGATATTAATAAATCATGTTCCATTCATTCATCAAAACCTCCTCGGAGGGTGAAAAGGTGCATGTTCTAAGGACAAGTTTTTTATAAATTTCTGGACCCCTCTCTAAATGGATGAGAAAGGTTTAAATACTACTAACTAATTCTAAAAATAATTTGTTACAAAAATATAGGATGCGGTTTAAATGACCGTCCTAATTTCAGGCAAAAATAAAGCAAAACTAAAACTAAAACTGAATCTAAAACTAAAACTAATAACTAACTATCTATGTATATGTTCCTTGTAGTCGCAAGCGTTCAGCATTTTCTTGAGGAGAGTTGGCTGGCCAACTTCCGACTTTAGCTGTCTTGCGAAAACGGAATCGGTAAAAGCTTGCGCCATCTTCTCGGCAGAATTGACGATACTTTTGAGAGTCATGCACTGGCTATGTGGTTTTACCAAGTACGCCCAGTAAGAATCCCAATTCAACTTGGTTAATCTTTCGATAGAATCTGCTTTGTCTTGAGCCTTCTGACTCCAACTTGTTTGTAGATGTTGTACATTCGGTAGATATCTACATACCACTTGATGATATATCTAATAAATACCACTAGTCTAGAGTTCAAGTTTTTCTTTTCGCCTTTAGCACTTTTTCTTACAAATTTCCAGGCTTATAGGTGACTGAGCGATTAAAGGCTTTCCATCTCGAGGGGTTTTGCCTGGCAATGCGTGATTAGCGCTAGGCGCTAATCACGCATTAGAAACTACCTCCGTTTCTCGATCCGGGCTTCCCTAGTGCGATTTTTGCCTCTTGCGCGCTTTTTGTTAGATGATATAAAGCTTAAATTTTGTGAAAATAACGAATCTGTGAGTTCGTGGTTTTTAGCTTTAAATTCTCTATACATGATATCAGCATGATCTAGTACCCATTTAACCATGTCTGTGTATGGAAGAATTTTGGGCTTCACTGCTATCTTGTGCAAGAATGAACTTTCTAGGTCTATAATAGACGCCTTAGAAGACCCGTGTGAGCCTCCAGTAGCCGTAACCTCCATTACCTTGGGATCTTCTTCCTCAAGTAGACTGTACATGCCTTCCCAAGTAGTAATAGCAGTATATTTGTTACAGGTGGTGTCTGTGTACAAGGGCGTCATTACTTTATCTTCAGAATTGGGAGCTTTACCCTTCTTTCCCATAATATCCTGAACATTGTTATGTATACTCCTCTGCTCTTTGCTCCTGCAGTTTACAAATGAGGTGAGAACAATGATAAGAAAAAGGTGACAGGATAGCTTTAAATGTGGAAAACATAAAAAAAATACCACCTTACGTGAAATGGCTCCTCAATCAGATCAAAACCATATTCCATTCATGATTGCCAAATAACTCATTAATTAACATTAACGCGCATAACTGGGCATTAGTTTATGGAAAAAGATTTCTCGAACAATGAGCCCTGCAGATCTGCGATAAGGCGATTTTGTGATTTGCTTCGCAATATCGCAAATCCGTTGCGTGTGGCAATTATCCGTTACAATGTGTTTTCTGCGAAATGTGATTTGTGAGATTCGCCATCGCATATTGGTGGTTTAAGGCATTTCAGTGTAGGTGTTCTTTGAGTCATGTGATGCGATGAGGGTCTTTTGATCGTGATTTCACATCGCGATTTCGCACTTTTAGAATTCCACTTGTAGGAAGGCATCCATTACCCTTTATGGGATGCGACACATTTTAAGGAGTGATTTTATTCTAACTTATCATAAAACTTAAGTCTTTTTAGATTTTTCAAGGGTTTCTCTTAGGTTTATGATAGTAAGTTTTATTGAAAAAGGAAATACAAGCATTAATCGATTTTTTAAATTTTTGAATAAGGGTCCCCACTTATTTAGTATTAGTGATAAAACTAAATAAGAAGGGGGGTTGTTGCAAGCCACAACAATTGGCAATTCACTTGGAAGAACCAGTTATCTCTGCTTTTCTTTTGAATTTCCTAAACTTCCAAAACAGAAATTTTTCTAGAAAATCAAACTTTATTATAGAAAGATAAAATACATTATGATTTTAACTATCTATGATAGTTTGTTTCTTCTATGTTAAATTTTATTATTTACTTCCTAGAGCTAGTCATTGTATCTACATCAGTCATTACTTGGTTTATAAAGATTAAAAAAGCCTTCTCTGTAAATAAGTTTTAATTTGCTCATTTGTCGTAGGTAGAGCCTCTGCTGCCAGTAGGCGTTTATAGCCTCGACAGGGTTACCTGTTACCCAGCAATGATCCTGTATCCCACTTGGAGAAATATGCAATTTTCAAAGAGAAATCCATATCTACACTTATTGCTTTCATTTTCTTTTAATCCTTAAAGAACAATGCCTTGGTTTGGTAGCCAAATTATGACAGTGCCACTCACTTGATTTATAGCTTTGCTGAACAAGCTGGCTCATGATGAGACCCCTTGTCTTTTGATTGCAACAATCTCGAGTCATTGCCCTGTTGTGGTATGCGCAACAAGCTATAATATCTATGATCATGATAAGTCGGCTTGTGATGAGACCTCTTATTCTTTAAGTTAAAGTGTGTCTCTGGATTATTCATTGAAGCTCGTAATTTCCTAGGTGGGGAGGAAATCATTGTTTCCTTAATAATTTCTCTAGATGACAATGGTAGAGTTTTTGGAAAGAGCTTTTCTACAGAGCATCTTCATTTTTTTATTGATACCTTTCATTTGACTGATATAAAACAAATTCCTACTAAAGGTCACTTTTTATCAAAATTTACAAGGTTGAAACTAGTATCATTTTCAAGCTTATAGCCTTTCATTGTATCTTTCAATAATAATGACCAATTTTCTAAATCATTTCTATTTATACAAGCAAAAAAAACAAAAACTAAAAGAAATACTTGTCTTTTTCGTGAATTCCAAATGTAACCATTTACAACTGGTTTTATTATCAAAATAAAGGAAAAAACTAATCTACAAAAACATAGAAGAATGATCTCCTATGGAAAGTATCTTTTGAGGATCTGTCCGTTAACAGGTAAAGATTCTCTTTTTCCTGTTAAATCCTGTAACATAAAGGTAGATGGACCTATGATTTCTGCAATTTGGAAAGGGCCAAGCCACATTCGTTGAAACTTCGTATGTTTGCCCTTTTCCTCATGAGCCTTACCCCATTTTAAAACTAGATCCCCTATCTAAAAGTCTTTTCTGGACATCATGTTTGAGTCAAAAGAGGCTTTTAATAATGCTTGGTGATGCGCATGAGTTATTTTAGCCTATTCTCTTTGCTCTTGTAGCTTAAGGATTTGTAGATGCCTTAGTTGTAAGGAAGAAGTTTGTGCTTCATCAATATATTGAACTAAGTCCAAAGAGGGAATTGCTAGATGAGTTGGAAGAACCACTTCTTTCCCATAAACTAAATTAAAGGGAGAAGTGCCAATAGAGGCTTTCTGCGTTATTCGCTCTGCCCATAGAGCATATATTAAAGACTTATGCCAATTTTTGTGAGTTTGATCAATGGTTCACTTAATGATTATGATTAAGTTTTTATTCATAGATTCAGCTAATCCATTCCCCCGTGGGTAATAATTGCCAGAGTATTTAAGTTTAAAACCTCTTTTGAGTGCAAATTCAGTCATAGCATTGCCAGAAAAATACGATGCATTATCAAACATTAAAGCAGAGGGTAAACCAAACCTGGTGATTATGAACTGATCTATGAAATCAATGATGTGTTCGGCATTAGTTGTCTTGAGAGGAATTGCTTCTACCCATTTAGTAAAATAATCTATAACTGTAAGGATATACCTATGTTGTTTATAAGAATGAGGAACGATCTCACCTATTATATCCAATCCCCATTGATCAAAAGGTTGCTCAATGTTGACTGGCTGCAAAGGTAATGATGGCTTCTTTTGTCTCCCAGCAGAAGTTTGACAAACTTGACATTTCCTTACGTAGCTATGTGCGTCTTTGAATAGTGTGGGCCAGTGATAGCCTGCACGGAGGATTTTATGTGCAGTAGCATCTCCAGTATAATGTCCACCTGTTGGTCCATTGTGGAGTTCCTACAACACCTTTTCAGCTTCAGATTTCTCAAGACATCTAAGGAGAACAGAATCATAATTCATCCTAAAAAGTACATTGTTCACGAGCTGATATTTCTTAGCCTTCAACCTTAGAGCTCTTTTCTTTGTATAACCGAGGTTTGAAGGGGCATATTCATTCTTTAGATAAAATATAATATCAGCGTATAATGAATCAACGTCATTTAGGCTTACCTCATACATTTGTATATCTATAGATGGTATTTCGGAAATAAGCGATGCTCCAGCCAGCATTTTGCAAAAGCCTTGACCTTTTACAATATTTGATGGTTTAATTTCAACGTCATATTCTTGTAATGCAGTAACCCAATTGGCTCTTTTCTCACCCACATCTTTCTGTACGAAAAGATTTCTTACCGCTGGAAACGGTAATATGATATTTGTATGGGTTTTAAGCAGAAAGGGCCTGAAATATTTTATTGCTTTGAAAACAGCATATGCTTGTTTCTCTACGTCTGAATAATTTAACTCAACCCCTTGTAGATTTGAACTGAAAAAAAAAAAATTTGGGGCTTCTGCCTTATCTTGATTTGCTTGAGTGAGTATCGCAGCATATGATTTATCAGAGGAAAATGTATATAAAATGAAAGGATTGGAAAAATTTGGAGTTTCTAAAGATGGACCGTTAACAATCGCTTGTTTGATCAGATTGAATGCTTCATATTTGTCCTAGCCCCATTTGAGGATTGAGTTATTTTTAATCATTGCTTGTAAAGGAGATACGATTCTTGAAAAATCTAGAACAAATCTCTTTACAAAATTAATCTGGCCAAGGAAAGATTTCATAGCTTTCTTGTTGTGAGGCAAAGGTATTTCGGAAATCTCCTTGACTCTGTTGGGATCAATAAGGATTCCATATTTTGACACTATAAATCCAAGAAGTTTTCCTTCACTTAATGCAAAAAAGGACTTTTTTGGTTTAAGTGAAATTCCATACCTTTGACAACGTTGGAAGATTGTTCTAAATCTCTGAGATGATTTCCTTGCTTTTTGGAATATACAGTTATATCATCCAAGTAGATTACTATTGATTTGTTTACTAATCCCTTAAATGCGATGTCCATGGCCCTTTGGAATGTGGCACCAGCATTGATTAGACCAAAAGGCATCTTTTGATATGCATAAGTACCCCATTTGGTTCTGAATGTGGTCTTTAATTAATCATCAGGATGAACCAAAACTTGGTTGTAGCCAGAGAAACCATCCAAGAAGGAAATTAATTCTGATCCTGCAATTGCCTGCAATATTTGCTCCATAGGAGGCAAAGGAAAATTATCTTTTTGGCAGGCTTTATTAATATTTTGAATGTCAATACAAATTCTAATGTCTCCATTCTTCTTTCTAACAGTAATCATGTTGGAAACCCATTTAGAATGTCGAACGGAAAAAATGATTTTGGATTTCAATAACTTATTGAGCTCATATTTGATTTGGTTTTCTAGATTAGGATGGATCTTTCTCAGCTTCTGCTAGACAGGTTTTTCATCGTTTATCATTGGGATAGTATGTTGGATGATAGAAGTGTCGTAAGTCTTAAGTTCATCATAGTTCCAAGCAAAGACACTTTTGTATTGTTTCAAGAGACGAACATACGCTAAATTTTCTTCACGAGCTCGGCCAAGGCCTAGGTTGATATTCTATGGCTTGGTATCAGTTTCTAGATTTACTAATTCATAGTTCAGAGTTGAACTTTGAAGCTTTGAATTCGTAGATCTTTTGAATCGATCTTTCAAATCATATAGATCTTCTAATTTGACTACTGATTTTGGCATAGAATTATTAGTGCTATCTTGTTGCAATTGTCTGTCATGTTGGTTCTCATCAATTATCTGATTGGTGTAAGATCCCTTAGATGTGAGGAAGCTTACAGTATCAGGATCATAGTTGAAAATTCTCCAACTGGTAATGTTATCAGAAATCGAGGGTCTAAAGATTAATTCGATTGAAAAACTATCGAGGCTATAGTCTTCTGAGGGAATGAGCTTGGAAGCTACGTTTGCCAAGAGATCGGCACTAGCATTTTGGAGTCTAGAAATTGACGAAATATTAAATGCTATAAAATGTTCAGTCAGATCTTGTACTAAAGATTGGTAATGCTTTAAATGACCTGATAGACAATGTATAGTATTTCGTACCTGTCTGATAACAATTTCAGAATCTTTGAAGACTTGTAGGTGTTTGATGTCTAATTTGATTGCTTTGTATAATCCTTGGACTAAAGCCTCATATTCTGCAGTATTATTGGTGCAATCGAACTCGAGTCTACAAGTTAGCATAGTTTTGTTTCCCTCTGGACTAACTAATACGCATCTTGCTCCTGCTCCTTCGTTAGACTTAGAACCGTCAAAAAATAACTTCCAAAATAAAGATTTATTTACAGGACTATCTATAAAATTAATATATTTAGAACTATCTATTTGAGAAAAAATTTCTACTTGAGATATAACAGAATGTTCTAAGTAAGGTGAAGTATGAGCATTAAAATTTCCTAGGAAAGAATCAACAGAATAGTTGCCAATAATATTATTGTTGTATGCTACCAGTTCATTTTCTCCTTCCAATTATGTTACTATGTATTTCTGATGTCTTTCTCGCTCAACCTTTATCTGATTTGGTTTACCATTGTAAGGGAGCCACATGTGCAACCAATCGGTTGCAAAGTATCCATGAAGTTTTTCTGACCAATCCCTACTAAGAATTAAGCCATAGAATTCTGGAATATTTGCAACTAAAATATCAATAACTTGACATACCTTTGGATTAGATGACAGCCTTATGGTGACCTGATTTAATTCGCCGATCACTTCAACTTGCGATCGATCCAGCTGCACTATGTGCACAATAGATTTTTGAGGTTGAACGTTCAACTTTGCACATATCGATTTAGGTAAGATATTAGATGAAGCTCCTGAATCAACTAAACAAATATGCAATTTTTTATTGAAAATTTCATAAGTAAGAAGAAATGGCGGAGTATGAGATCTTTACCTTCCTCCAATTAGAGCGATGTCATTTGGATCAACTTTACTGGTCATAGTATTTGGAGGTCTTCCCATCTCGTGGGAATCTTGCAAGATTACAGTGGCGGGTAGAGGTGCAACTGTTACTGCATGTAATTATTTCAAATGGAGATTTTGTCGATGTTTTAACTTGCTCAATTCATAAAAAGTAATGTTAGCCCTAGTCTTCTTCATGTCTTTTATGATATTATACTCCATTTCATCCGAAACAATCAATGTTTTAGATGGAGTTGGTGAATTTGTTTGGACTAGGCTTTTTGAGTCACTTCGGATGTCGTTTTCTTGGCTGCGACTTTATCCTTAGTCACCGAGCTTGCACTCTTTAGCTTAGGAGTAGGTTGAGGGGGATCGAGTTTATTTCTAATTCGAGTACTAACCGGCGATGCCTCTTCATCCTCTTCATTTGGGAGGATGAAATCCAACATACCTTGTACCTCTACAACTTCTTCTTCATCAGTAGGCTCTTCGGTAGCAATTTCCTCTTCTTCTTCTTCTGATTCAGCATTTGTAATAGCGTTAGGAGGCTTTGAATCAGTCGAAGGATTTCTTCTATAAGGCTTGTAAGGCTTTTTAGAAGAAGTCTCTGCTACTTGTTTCTTTATGTCAACCATTTCGTTAGACATGGTTTTCAAAACTTTCTGCAATCCCTCTAAATCAAATGGGTCTTTGGGCTATTTTTTCTTTGGATCTTCTTTGAAAGAAACCTTTTTAGATTTACGTTCTTCAATGGCATTTTTCTTTTCTAGAGCTATGATGCGTTTCTCTACTGCTATTGCTTCCTTCATATTGTCAGCTAAAGTTGTTTTGTTAGCTCTATCAACGAAGATTGTTATGTTTGATGGTAAAGTAGAGATGTACCATTCACTTCGCACTTCTTTGCTAGGCTCAGAAGCAGTAGGAATTTTTTTCAACGGTTTATTAAAACGCGAGTTAAAATCTTTGATAGGTTGCTTTGACTCAGCCCTGAGGTTAGATAGGTCATTGATTAGTGTCGCAGTGGACCTGTCATCACCAAACTTAATCAAGAATTGTTCTTGGAAAATATCCCAACTAGTAATAGACCCGGATGGTAATGAGAAATACCATGATCCGGCTTCTCCTTGCAAAGTATAAGGAAAGAGCCGAACAACAACGTATTCATTAGTAACCCCATTGAGAGTTATGGATAGCATGAAGTTTTTTATGTGTTCTTCTGCTAGCATTCCTTCTTCAGGGTTAAACTTAGAGAGCCATTTTTCGGGATGGGCCAGTAATTGACTCAAGGGCGCAGGCATTAAGACTGCCCCCGGGTTATTCCATGGCATTTGGGCCATCGCTGAACTACTAACAGAGGAAAGCATAGAAGATCATCCCTGTGGTTGGGAATATGAGGATATTACAGTTCCAGATGATTGAGAAGGAGATGTCGAAGTTCCAGTGGTCTAGTGGACAATGATTTGAAGTGGAGAAGTGGATGGTTGACTTTGCGGTGGAGAGGTTGAGATAGATGATGATGACAAAATTGTCTCACTATCAAACCATTTAGGTGATTTCCTTGCTCTCTTCCTTGTAGGTAGAGGTAACTCGATTGGCTCAATACCAAACGTTTCGCTCTTTAATCTGGTAAGAGGATGAGTAAGGTTATATTGCGAAGTCACACTGCCTTGAGATTTATCAGATTTTTGAGGAGATATTGAAAATCGATGAAATTTATGAATCAAAGATTCAACTTCAAGAAGTTAAATAGTAGATTTCTCTTAAATGTCAGGGTTTGTGGCAGTGGTTGCTGTTCTTTCGACTTCTTGTTCAAGATTTAAAGATTCTAAGTGCGATGGAGAAGTCGGGGGAGATGGTGAGGGCGATTTACTCTCAGAATGGTATTTAGATTTAGACTTACTTTCCATTCACAGTTCGAGGCCCTCCTTCTAGCACAAAATATGTTGATGCCCCGAAAATCAAGTCTACAACAAGGGGGATGCCCACCCGGTCCGAACCTTGGTTAGCAGCTCCTTCTCCATTTGGTATAGTGGGTCCGACTGGGGATATGGGACGAGTTTCCCAATATATGTGTGTGTGTGTGTTGAGAATTGATATTTCTTTCCTAATGATTCCTAAGTAAAATGCTTTTATTCTAAATCTAATCTAACAACATGCAATTGTATTCTAATAAACTGAAATATCTAATTCTAAACTAACCCGGGATGTAATCTTTCCTTTATGCGATCTACAATGATTTCAAATAACAGTTGGTAATAAATATCATTCAACTATTATGAGAAAAGAATTCAATAAAGATAAACCATTTCGTATAAAAAGTTAGACGAAACAGTTGTGAAAATCATATCGCATAATAAGCTACTCATATATTAAGCATAAATAAATAGCTATCACCGTACAAAAGTGCCAAATGATAACTCAGGCATTTAAGCATTCATACATAAATAACTGAACATGAATATCACCTTAACACATAAGCAGAAATAGTTAAGAGATAAAAGTACCATTTATAACTAGTTCTACTCATGAGCTTCAAGCAATAATGATCTATCTCTTCTTAATCCAACATCCACTAAGAGTACAAAAGTGCAATATCAGTAGTAGATATTAAATGCAGATATCAATAAATCCTATTCCATTCATTCATTAAAACCTCCTCGGAGGGTGCAAAAGTGCATGTTCTGAGGACAAGTTTTTTATAAATTTCTGGACCCCTCTCTAAATGCATGAGAAGAGTTTAAATACTACTAACTAATTCTAAAAATAATTTATTACAAAAATGTAGGATGCGGTTTAAATGACCGACCTCATTCCAGGAAAAAATAAAGAAAAAATAAAACTAAAACGAAATCTAAAACTAAAACTAATAACTAACTATCTATGTATATGTTCCTTGTAGTCGCAAGCGTTCAGCATTTTCTTGAAGAGAGTTGGCTGGCCGACTTTTGACTTTCGCTGTCCTGCGAAAACGGAATCGGTAAGAGTTGGCACCATCTTCTCGGCAGAATTGACAATACATTTGAGAGTCATGCACTGGCTGTGTGGTTTTACCAAGTACGCCGAGTACGAATGCCAATTCAACTTGGTTAATCTTTTGATAGACTCTACTTTGTCTTGAGCCTTCTGTCTCCAGCTTGTTTGTAGATGTTGTACATTTGGTAGATATCTACATACCACTTGATGATATATCTGATAAATACCACTGGTCTAGAGTTCAAGTTTTTCTTTTCGCCTTTAGCACTTTTTCTTACAAATTTCTGGGTTTATAGGTGACTGAGCGATTAAAGGCTTTCCATCTCGAGAGGTTGTTCCTGGCGATGTGCAATTAGCGCTAGGCACTAATCGCGCATCGGAAACTGCCTCCGTTTCTCGATCTGGGCTTCCCTGGTGCAATTTTCAGCTCTTGTGCACTTTTTATTAAAGGATATAAAGCTTAAATTTTGTGAAAATAATGACTCTATGAGTTCATATTTTTAAGCTTTAAATTCTCTATACATGATATCAACATGATCTAGTACCCATTTAACCATGTCTGTGTATGGAAGAATTTTGGGCTTCACCGCTATCTTGTGCAAGAATGAACATACTAGGTCTATAATAGACGCCTCAGAAGACCCACGTGAGCCTGCAGTAGCTGTAACCTCCATTACCTTGGGATCTTCTTCCTCAAGTAGACTGTACATGCCTTCCCAAGTAGTAATACCGACATCTTTGTTACAAGGGCTGTCTGTGTACAAGGGCATCATTTCTTTATCTTCAGAACTGGGAGCTTTACCCTTCTTTCCGATAATATCCTAAACATTGCTATGTATACTCCTCTGCTCTTTGCTCCTGCAGTATACAAATCAGGTGAGAACAATGATAAGAAAAAGGTGACGGGATAGCTTTAAATGCAGAAAACATATAAAATATACCACATTATGTGAAATGGCTCCTTGATCATATCAAAACCATATTTCATTAATGATTGCCAACTAACTCATTAATTAACATTAACGCGCATAACTGGGCATCGGTTTATGGAAAAAGCTTTCTCGAACAACGAGCCTTGCAGATCTGCGATAAGGCGATTTTGCGATTTGCTTCGCAATATTGCTAATCCGTTGTGTGTGGCAATTATCCGTTACAATGTGTTTTTTACGAAATGCGATTGGTGAGATTCGCCATCGCATATTGGTGGTTTAAGGCATTTCAACGTAAGTGTTGTTTGAGGCATGCAACGCGATGAGGGCCTTTTAATTCATGATTTTGCATCGCAATTTCGCACTTTTAGAATTCCGCTTGTAGGAAGGCATCCATTACCCTTTTTACGATGCGACGCGTTTTAAGGAGTGATTTTATTCTAAATTATCATAAAACTTAAGTCTTTTTAGATTTTTCGATGGTATTCTCCTAAGTTTATGATAGTAAGTTTTATTGAAAAAGGAAATACAAGCATTAATCGATTTTTAAAATTTTTGAATAAGGGTCCCCACTTATTTAGTATTAGTGATAAAATTAAATAAGAAGGGGGGTTGTTGCTGGCCAAAACAGATACATGCCTCTGAACTGAGTTACAATGAGGCTCAAGGGCCTTTTTATTATTTAACAACAAGAGAAAACCCTAAACAACCAAAACCCTAACCCAAGGAGATGTAACACCAAGAGTTTATGGGCCCTGTTGGAGTTAGTTGGGTAGCCAACTTCTCGGGGTCATAACTTAGCCATATTTTCTTTGTTTGTCGCGCATGATACCTCGTTGGAAAGATGTCTTTGATGACTACAACTGAAAACATGATTTCAATTTAAACTCGTAAAGCCATATTGCAAGAAAAAACATCGTTTAGGGCCTTAGAACGACTCTGGAAATTCAGGACCCGAAAAACTGCCAAAAATAGTAAATTGTGCTACAATTAAGGAAACTGAAAAAAATAAATAAAAATAAATAATAATAATAATAATAATAATGACAGAACAATGGTGGTGGTCCAAGTGGAATAGGTGGGTGGCCACCAATATCCACCTGGATCATGGCTATTATATTGTTTGTTGTTATACTATGAGTGGAATTCACCATGTCCATATTTCTTGTTTTATTTTAGTGCAAACCAAAATCCATGATTAGAAACACATGGAAAAGTTAATAAAATACTATGAATATGCTTAAGATACATGGCCAAAGCACAAAAGAGTTAGAACATTCATTACCTCAAACATTCCTTCTACATTTCATCCACTATATTACTTTAATTCACTCCCTTGAGCTTTTCGTCCACCCTGCAATGTAGGTTGTTGATTCAGATTATATGCATTTTGTTTCCATGTAAATCCATAGGGTCCCTTACCTTTTCTTTCCCCTGCATATTAGTTGTCCTAACACACATTATGTTAGTATAAATGCCTAACACACATAATTTTAAAACATATTTTCAATATTTAAGAAAAACAATACATCCATTAGAAAAGGTTAGGTTAAAATATTTCCTTTCATAGTTACAACTAAATCACGCTACCATAGCATTTTTCATTTTTGTTGTTTCCACCTCATAAAATTTTCCAATTTCACTGGGCCACTCTAGGGAATCCAATTAACATCCTCTTGTTTATTTTGTTGTAGATGTTGAATTTGATCATTTAACTATCATTTCATTCAACCAAGTTTCATAGTCATTTTGGTTCCAAGTGAACTTAACACTTTCCTTTACGGAAAATTTTATAAGTTAAACCAATTAGCAAAATTTTAAATGAATCATAACTACAATCTATAATCCCATACAAATCCAAGGACCATTTCATCCTTTAGCTCTATCTCAATCAGCAATTTTTTCCCCTTTATGTTCCATTTTAATTTCCTTTTTAGGAATTACATGTTTTCATTTGTGTTTTACCCTTTAGAAATTTCAGACTTACCCATTTATGAATAAAGTTGAAATTTTCTAAACACTTACGACACTATTACTAAGTGATTTTATACTTTTCTTGTCTCTTGGGGTTGCTATGTTTGTATTTTTTTTAAGCTGATAATCTTGAATTGTTTTACTTGTTTTTTTATTTTCAAGATTACTTTTGCTTCATTATAATTACAATGATCTTCCACCCAGCCTATCAACAATTTGCTAGTTATTTACAAGAGTTTTTATTTTATTTTATTTTTAAAGTCGGTAATCTCTTTGGTTACTACCGCATTACCTTTTTCCTCATGTTTCTCCCTAGAACATATCTTTGGCCATTTTCTTATTCCACAACATTTATCTTATTCATGTATTATAAACTTTACATTTTTAGACTACCAGATAATAAATTTTTACAATTCCTTCATGAAATAAGTTTCAAAATATTTTCTTTTGGAATTTTTAGAAATGTTTATTTATTTTCTATGTAGGAGTATTATTATTTCTCCCATAATCTTATTAGTCTTGCAGACCAGGTCTATTTATGACAACCATGGTTGTTTGATTCACAACCATAAGGTGTAACCTTTAATATACTCATACTTGAGTTACGTTGTTGGCATATATTTTTCTTGATAATCAATGTTCAAGTTTCAACAATACTATCATTAAATATTCTTAGTGAGAATCTATTTGGTTTCTCAACCCCCCTTTTCACTCATTTTCTATTGGTATTTACATGCCTGATAATGTCTTGTGTATATCTTGTTCTATCTATATATACTTTATTTTCTTCTAACCTTGATCCACCTGGACCAATTCACCCTTGTTTTAGCCAATCAAAGTATTGATAACATGTTTATTCTCTTTTATTTACATCATATATGTACTTCAAATATTCATCCAAGTATATATGTTAATACCATAGTTCTATTTCTTTTAAGAATAGAGTCTTAGTTTTGATGTGAACCTACATCATATTTTGGTGGAAGGTAATTTCTTTATCATTATTCTATATGTTGATGATTTAATATTGACAAGTGATGAGTAGTTGATCATCTTTTGTAAGGAGGACCTTGCAAGGGAATTTGAGATGAAACACATGGGTCTCATGCACTACTTTGTCGGGTTGGAATTATGGCAATGCAATGGAGAATTGTTTATGTCTCAATGCAAGTATGTCAATGAGATACTACATATATTTCACACGGAGAGTTGTAAGCCCATGGAGCCACCTCTAGCGACCAACTGGGGGAAGGAGAATGTCACTTCAGGTGAAGAGGTTGATGTTATCATTTACAAGAAGCTAGTGGGTCCACTTATGTATCTTGTCAACACATGACCAGATATGTGCTATGTGGGCAACCAATGGAGCCAAGTTATGGTTAAGCCAATTAAATTGTATTGGAAGGAAGTGAAGCATGTTTTACAGTACTTTAAAGGCCCTACCTAATATGGATTATAGTACACACGGACAGAGGAGTGAAGTTGCGGGGCTTCACGGATGCAAATTGGACAGGGAGTCCATCCGATCAAAAGAGTACATCAGGTGGAATTTTCAATGTTCGGTCTGCAAAAATTTCCTGGTATAATAGAAGCAAAGGTATGTGGCACTTAGCTCAGCAAAAGATGAATACATGTTTGCAAGTCAAGCAACTTGTGAGGTGATCTGGATGAGAAAGATACTTGTGTGATTGTTTGGTTAGGAGATGGATCCAGCTGTGATCTATTGTGATAATCAGAGTTTCATTAAGCTCTCTAAGAATATGGTATTTCATGATCGATCCAAGCATATAGATATCCAATATCATCATTTACGAGATTGTGTGCAGAGGAGGGTAATGTTTCTACAATACATTTCAATAGAGGAACAATATGTTGACATCTTGACAAAGGTTTTGTTAAGAGGGAAGTTTGAATTCCATGGGTGCATGATAGGGGTGGTTGATAATCCCATTCTTGCTAAGAGGCAGTGTTTAGAAGTGTACCGAGAAAGGCTCAATTTTTCCTTGCCTTGGTCAAATTGATAAAATTCAAATTTCCAAATCAGCAGACAACTTGGAGGCAGCTAACTAAGGTCACATGGCTCTTTTCACTCAGTTAGCTCAGTAAATTCGAGTTAGAGGGCTTGGAGTTTAGTTAAGAATGTGTGATTGTTAATTTTTAGCGATCCAGTTCAGTTATTTCCAATTGTATTCAATTAAAATAGTTCTAACTATTGATAGAACTAGTTGGAGGTCAGTTGTGGAGTGGGAAAACAGTCTAACTAAGAGATAATCCAGTTAGCTCCTCAATCAACTCAAAATAGCTAGTGCATGCAAGGAATTCGAGTTCCTCAACTATGGTGGAGATTCCAAGGAAATGTAACATCAGTTGTAAATTCATTGAGTGTATAGGTGTTGCATGCAGTCAAAGATCAATCTTTGGGAATTGTGCAATCAATTGGAGGAAAATTCCTAAAAAATTGGGGGCCTAATTTCATAGGATTTGCACAAGGAAATAGGAGCTCAAGTGGGGGTAGAAATTGACCAAGTCTAGGTCAAAGCTTCTCATGGAGAAAAGAGAAAGGTTATTCACTTGCAGGTTGTACTCAAAGCGAGAAAGAAAATGTAATACATTCTCTATTCATCTGATTAATGCAAGCAACCTTAATTGGTTTTTACTAGTTGGTTTCCCCTAGATAAATTTATGTACTTGTGTATGTGATTGATGCATGTTTGCGAATGTTGTTCTATATAATGAATTAATTTCCGTAGAGAAGTAGTCTAAAATTGTGTATCTTAATTTTAGATTAAATTTCTTAAGCAGTTACAATTTTATCACCATATTTTTACATATCTCAAGCTATAGTGGCATATCTCTATATTGAGATTTCATTTCCTATTAACACTCATATTCTAAAATTGTTGTATATTCAAATTAAATAACAATCTTGAGATGTACATCCTTAAATATAAGGCATTCCCCACATCAAAAGCATTAATCAACCTAAAATGTTTCGAAATTAACTTTGAGTTGCAAGTCTCATTATTAATGTGATAACAACCCTTTTCACTTTATTAATAACATCATGAACTATTTCCATATTATACTTTATAAATTTCATCCACTCTTATCCTTTTCATATATTAATAATTCAAAATTTACAGACCACCTTAATAATAAAATAAAAAATACAACAAGCAAAATTAATAAAGGCAATACAACAACTCTTTAATCATTATTTACTATCCCTTAGATGCCACTTAAGAAGAATAAATGCAAGCCGTGATTTAGTCTCCTTTGGATGACAAAGAGTTAGGTATCAAAACCATGGACTTGATCTTCAATTTCGGATGGTAAACATAATAAAGAAGTACATAACTCGTTTTCACACAACTTTTGAATGAATGGAAAAATGTACACTCTCACCCTTCATATATTAAATATATATTTTTATAATAATAATAATAATAGAAAAATATCCACCACCACCACCATGAAATGATTCTTTGAAAAAACCCAAATATACAAATTCAACGTTATCTCAATGGACTTGATCTTCAGTTTCGGATGGTAAACATAATAAAGAAGTGCATAACTTGTTTTCACACAACTTTTGAATGAATGAAAAAGTGTGCACTCACCCTTCATATATTAAATATATATTTTTATAATAATAATAATAATAATAATAGAAACATATCCACCACCACTCTTACCCTTCATATATTAAATATATATTTTTATAATAATAATAATAGAAAAATATCCACCACCACCTGATTCTTTGAAAACCCAAATATACAAATTCAACCGTATCTCAACCACCACCACCACCACCACCTAATTCTTTGAAAAAACCCAAATATACAAATTCAACTTTATCTCAACCACCACCACCACCACCTAATTCTTTGAAAAAACCCAAACATACAAATTCAACATTATCTCAATCAATAGATACAAATTCATTGATAGCTCAGTGATTCCAAAGAAAATCAATGCTAATAAAATTCACCACCACCACCACCACCACCACCACCACCACCACCACATTCTTTGAAAAAACCCAAATATACAAATTCAATATTATCTCAATCTTACAAATTCCAACCTCATTGATTCCATAGAAAATCAATGCTAATAAAATTCAACGTTATCTCAATCAATAGATACAAATTCATTGATAGCTCATTCATTCCAAAGAAAATCAATGCTAATAAAAGAAAAATCAATCCTTTTATATAATTTAAGACATTACACAGTTCTTAAATGATATTATAACAATGACGTATGTGCTTCCGTGTGACAAATTCCAAAGTAATTTCTAATGAACGATTCAAATTCAACGTTATCTTAGTCACTACAAACGGTATCTTATTTATTTATTTTTTAATTTAAGTTTAAAAAATGTAAAACCCGAGCCAGAACAAAGTTTTAAAATTATTTTAATAGTGACGTAAATGGATCATAATTGTGGAAAATGAAATTTTCATGAACCAAAACATTTGTGTTTAAATCTTGTACTATATTTTCAATCGAAATAAAAAGCTAAACGTACCAAACTTAAAAAAACAATTACGTGTTTGCTTGCCTTTGATTTTAGTAATTAAATATTGAATGATAACGTAAGGATAACAATCGCCGACTTAACTATCTAGGTCAACGTTAAACAAGGTTATGATCATTGTTGTCTCTAGTGTTCAACGGGGTTGCTTCATTCTTGGTTTGCTAGATACATTGTGAATTAATTTATCATAATTTAAACTAGCATTTGCACCAAATGTTGCAAAAGAAACGCCGTAAGGCATAAATTGAGGAACAATCACTACATGGGAATGCGCAAATCTAAATGAGATGCAAATATGTAGCAGAAATGAAATTCTAACGTTGTATAAACAGAAGTTGATTTAAGGTGCCTCACACTATTTTTATTAATTATTGAATTAATATTGCATATAAATCTCATAAAATTCAATCAACTTATAATTTAAGGCTCCGATCTAAATTTGATTTTGGGTCTTTAACATGGTGATGCCGTGTCTCAACTACTTAACCACTAAACCACAGGCCAACAAAGAAAAGACTGCAAAATGTTACACCCATTACCATAGTAAACTCGATGACTCTACACACAAGAATTTTTGGGGGAGGGTGTTATTGGAATTAATGAATGGCATAACAGGAGTAGAATCCTTGTCTTCCTTCCAATCCTTGTTTACAAAAGAAAGCTCATTCTGAATGATATATCTTAGGTTTGGATCGGAAGGCAGAGCTGAAGCCTCTGATAAAAAAGAAAAACATTTTTCCTTCACTTCATTAAGCTCACTAAAAACAAACAGATAAATCTGATGCAGCCTTGCACCAATAAGTAAACGGTGTAACGTTTCAATTTAAAACAGCAGCATTGGTCCCCAGTAAAAAAGCCTTCAAGAGCCATCCTTTTCCTCCAACTGGCTACCTCGAAACATCTTATCAAGTGATATGATACAACCTTGGCCTTTACACCAACAGGTATAACGATGTAATCATTTAGTTAAAACAACAAAACTTGTACACAGTAAGACAGTAATGAAGGGGTATCTACTTTCTCAAATTGGCTACACCATTTTTTTAGCTGTTGAAAATGCATCATATACCACATTAAAAATCAAAGAGATCTGGTGATTGACAAAATATTTTGTAAAAAAATTACTTGTTTAGATTATAACAAGCAGATCATTGTTTACACAATGGATCACAAAAAGTCCATTTGTAAGGGAATAATAATCCGTTAACTTGATCAAACAAGGGAAAGGGTACAGGGTCGTAGAAAATGTGGATTCAAGCTGCTGCTGTAACGTTTTTGAGTAACCCACTTATTTTGATGATGTTTTTTGGTTTTGTCCAGATATTTTTCCATGAACAGGATAAAAAGTTGCTATAGTATTTCTTTTAAACATTTGTTAAATAAAATGCTATAGTACTCCATGCACCTGCCATGCACCTCAGTTTTTTAAAACTAACTTGTACTTGGATGTAACAGGCTGTAAATCAGAATTGGAAGACAAAAGGATAGTGTGTGAAAAAGTTGAAATACAGAAAACAAAAATAGAAGTAAATCAATTTTTCACATCATATGTAAAAGAACTTATATTCAGATCTAAATGAAACATCCAGCTCCCCCATAAACTTTATGTAATGGATGAGCTCGTATACTCCCTGTCATTAAAGGACAAGTAATGATTTCTGTCATGGATGCCCCCCCATATAATTTAAAGGTTCTCCCATTGAGATTTCCGCAAATGGATGGGCTCTCAAACACTCTGCCATTAAAAGACAAGCAAACCATTTATATTAAAAATAAGATTATATGAGTCAAAAAAATACTTATTAGGATAACAGTGATGTGGTACTTATTAGGATAAAAGCCTGGCAAACCATTTATATTAAAAATAATGTCGTATTGAAGAGACTATATCGAAGCGAGCTCTGCTCTGGCTCTTGCTTGTTATTCCAGATGAAGCAGCCTTCAACAGGATGAATCATCTGCTTTAGCATCCAACATGAATTGTTTATAGGTATTGACTGGACAACTTTCCTTCCTTCACAATATAATTCTGTGAAGGGAAATATCTATGAGCCAACTTCATGCATCAATAGCCACAAAGGACTAAAGCACTAACTTCACTCTATCTTAGATTTTGTTTATTTCAAAACTACTAACCTATAAAATCAATAAGATGGAATGAGCTTCATGCTAATCTTTTATCATTCATTCCTACATAATGCTTTGAACCATCATTGGTCTCAAGAATGTATTTGAGAGTCCAATATTTGATGCATTGTTTTATTTGAGAGAAGCGAGCTCTTCTCTGGCTCTTGCTTGTTATTCCAGATAAAGCAGCCTTCAACAAGATGAATCATCTGCTTTAGCATCCAACATGAATTTTTTATAGGTATTGACTGGCCAGCTTTCTTTCCTTCACAATATAATTCTGCGAAGGAAAATCTTCTCCCTTGAAGTATTTGTCTAGAATATCCTACGTTCCAGCTGCATACATTATCTGAAGTAGAGATTTTATGAATAATTAGTCAGAAAACTCTCAAGAATATCTTTGTACTTTTTATGATTCCTATTTTCTACTTCCAAAGATGACAAAAATGATGAATTAATGACAGCATTAAAGCTTTGTGCAATGGACCATGATGCAATATAATTGACTTTTTGAATTATTTATGAGGTACGTTTGTCAATCAAAGAAATTGCTAGAAACAAAGGGGTGAAATTGGATGAAATATGACACCTAGCCATCTATTGTAGTCCCAGAGATATGGGGAGTCATAGCATGGTTTGGCATGGAGCACCATGGATGATCTTTTGGAGCAGGTTGAGCAAACCAAGAGTTAGCAATGTACCTGTTTCCATCACTGCAATTGGCAGTTAGCAATGTGGTTGTTTCCATCACTGCAATTGGCAAGCTAACTTGTTATAACAAACAGGAACATAGTTTAGAAATTTAGAACACAGAAGAATGATTCATTGTCTTTTAGTTGCCTCCAAGAATGACAAAAAGACTACCAAAGCAGAAAAATACAGTTACATTGTTTTATTAGCAACATATCATCATGCTCTTTCTGAATCTGAGATAAATGTTTGATGATGGGACTTGTATGTCCATTATTGACATTGGGAAGTAAGAATTACATGGTGTTCTACCTCCTTTCACATGGTCTAATATAGAACCTAGAAGCCCACAAATAAAGTGGAAGCCCATTTACCAGAGATTTACCCAAATACTATATATTCACCAAATCAGAAAAACAATGACTTGAGTATGGCTATAATCAAAAGAAACTTCAATAATTATTTCCTCAATAATGCTTTGTCTTCAGAAAATCTTCGTCCATGACTCTAGTCATTAATTAGGATTTTCAAGCCATGTATATTCAGATTGGAGCCATCTTTAATCAACCATCTAAGCATGCAAACACTGGCATAAAAAAGAAGATGAGCTTCTGCTAGATAAAAGGAGATCTTGAAGCATACGAGTTCATTATTATCTCAAAGCTGCTTGTGACTCAACAATAGCGGACTTCTGGGCCCCAGGGGTTAGACTGAGAGGACAAAGCTCAGGGGGTTAATGCTCCCGCCTCAATTTGAATTCATAGACTTAACTGTTCTGTGTGGCTGGGCCTCTCCATGGGACCTAGGGTTTATAGTGGTAGCCCAATGGACTCAAACCCATGCCTAGCGGGTATGAATCCACTCAGTTATTGATTCCCTTAATAGAAATAAAAACAACAAACTTTCCTGCAAGCCTCGTACCATGCCACAGAATGGGCCTTACTACAAATGGCCAAAGCCTCTAAGTCTGTGTTTCAGCGCATTGGACATTGGGATTTTTCTCTCCCCTTGCACGCAGTTATGATATATAAGGGGGCTTCTATCTTTATTGTGATTAACATGTTGACTCTGTTCCATCTGCATCTATGTTCCAGATTTATTTGCTTTTTAATGAAGCCATCAATAGGGGCTTATAAATTTTCATGCATTCTTGCCAGAAGGACAATTGCTATTGCAGTATAGTTCTCATGCTAGATGGCCTACTTTCTTCTTTATCTATCCATATCTAGTTATCAAAAACACGGATTTCGAGTGCCTACTTTAATGAAGTCTCCACCAGTGGATGAGTCACACTGTCTGTACAACATTCTTGAAGGAAATCGGATGAGAAATGGAAAGAGGACCTTAAGTAGTGCAAGAGCAATGCAATGGTATTTTGTATTCCTAAGCCTATTCAGATAATGAATAATGTAGTGTGGAGAATGTGATTCCAACCTTCCTCAGTTCCGGTCTGGGATCTTGTTTTGGCCAGCTTATTGTCACACCACAATCACAATCAACATGCACTGTTGAAGGATACTCAGTTGTAATACAATCACAGAGAATGCATCAAATAACACGTTTTTGAAAGACGAAAAAAACTCTCATCACCAGATAAAAAAAAATTTGTTATAGCCTTGCAACGATCATGCATTGCTTCCTCCCTTTAAAATGTGGTGGGATAGATCTAAAATTTTCACTGTTTGAATCGTGGTTAACTTGTAAAAGTAAATATTCAAATCCCGCAGGCAAATGGAGGGACTTCAAATTCTTATCCGTTTCTACAGTAGTCTGATCTGATTGTTTCCAGATATGCTATATCTATGAGACTTTACTGGAATTGACACATTTCAAATCCAAGCTAGACATTGCACACTAGTTAATCGGTGTTATCTCAAAACAGGCAGAAAATAAAGCAAGCCATGGCCTTAAAGAGATAAACAGTGTTTCATCTTTTACTTGGGAGTTGGGAAGGAAACAATCATCGTTTCAAGAAAGGGCAATTTTGGAAACCAATATCCCGAATTGAAATGTAATTTGCCAAAATCAACTCCCAAGCCAACCAGGAGAAGCAATCAAATATATATCGTTTATATATGTAGATTATAATATAATAAACAAATACATTTATATCGTTTATATATGTAGATTATAATATAATAAACAAATACATCTATCTTCGTATAAATACCGGCCTCTTTTCATCCATTTGTTATGCAGTAATCCCTAATTTCATATCTTCAGCAATGGCCATGTTTGCCCATTACTTGGCTTCATCTTTGGGATATCACCGTCACTCCCTGGCAGCGGCTGTTGCAGTACTATCTTCACCATTTCCTCGGATTACTTTGTTAAAATTATCACAGTTTTCTACTATTATTGCTGACAAAGACAAGTCCACAAGCTACACAGAAGCAGAGAACACATGCCTGGTTTCAGAATTCTTACTCAACGAATGTGGGTTCAGTCAGTCTGAGCTCTTAGCTATCCTTAAAGCAAGGCCATCCATGGTGGCGATGAGGTCAGCTCATATCGCCGAACAAGCGGTACAGTTACTGAGAGATTCAGGATGCACAGAACGCCAGGTAAGGCTTGTTGTTACCAGAAACCCATCCATTCTTTGTCTCAACGCTGATCGGCAGTTGAAACCCAAGATTGAGTTCATGAAAACATTGGGCCTTCCTGCACAAGACTTGGGAAATGTCATATCCAATGGATCCAGATTGCTCAGCTCCAGTCTCGAGAAAACCCTGCGTCCCAACATCCAGTATCTTCAAAACCTGTTTGGATCAGAGGTTAATGTCTCCATTGTTTTCAAATCGGCACCTTTTATTCTAATTAAACGTAACGGGCCTGAATTTTGGGAAAAGAAATTGAAGCATTTGACAAGTTTTGGGCTCCTCGAAGATGACATCAAGGACCTTGTTAGGAGGTGCCCATTTATATTAAGTGCTTCCATGGATAAAGTGCAGAAGAGCATGGACTTTTTTATGCATACTGTAGGGCTTCCTTCAAAGCTTTTTTTATCATGTCCTCATGCAGTGTCTTGTTTCAGCTTGGAGCGTAGGATCAAGCCCCGCCACAAGGTGTTGAGTGCTCTCAGTGGCAATGCAACCTTCCAAGCGTCCTCTTAGTCTCTTTACTGCTCTTGCTTTAAGTGAGCGTAAGTTCCTCGAAAAAATATGTCGAGTGCAGTCCTCATGCCAAAAAGTTACTTGAAATGTACAGTGGCAAGCCTGCCCTCTAAAAGACTAGAATTTCGGGTTTCTGTTTTGGTCAGGTTAGATTGTATTGCGTTACTCTTATTGATTGAAAGAGGTTTGAGAACATTAACCAAGGGATCATCAGTCTGTTATGATCCAGTGCCATGATCCCTCTAGCCCACATGAGTAATGAGTGGGAATTAGTATATATAGAAAATGATCACGACACAGTCAGTTCCGGTCTGGGATCTTGTTTTGGCCAGCTTATTGTCACACCACAATCACAATCAACATGCACTGTTGAAGGATACTCAGTTGTAATACAATCACAGAGAATGCATCAAATAACACGTTTTTGAAAGACGAAAAAAACTCTCATCACCAGATAATTTGTTTTTTTGCTATCGTCTTGCAACGATCATGCATTGCTTCCTCCCTTTAAAATGTGATGGGATAGATCTGAAATTTTGACTGTTTGAATCATGGTTAACTTGTAAAAGTAAATATTCAAATCCCGCAGGCAAATGTAGGGACTTCAAATTCTTATCCGTTTCTACAGTAGTCTGATCTGATTGTTTCCAGATATGCTATATCTATGAGACTTTACTAGAATTGACACATTTCAAATCCAAGCTAGACATTGCACACTAGTTAATCGGTGTTATCTCAAAACAGGCAGAAAATAAAGCAAGCCATGCCCTTAAAGAGATAAACGGTGTTTCATCTTTTACTTGGGAGGTGGGAAGGAAAGAATCATCGTTTCAAGAAAGGGCAATTTCTGAAACCAATATCCCGAATTGAAATGTAATTTGCCAAAATCAACTCCCAAGCCAACCAGGAGAAGCAATCAAAGATATATCGTTTATATATGTAGATTATAATATAATAAACAAATACATCTATTTTCGTATAAATACCGGCCTCTTTTCGTCCATTTGTTATGCAGTAATCCCTAATTTCATATCTTCAGCAATGGCCATGTTCGCCCATTACTTGGCTTCATCTTTGGGATATCACCGTCACTCCCTGGCAGCGGCTGTTGCAGTACTATCTTCACCATTTCCCCGGATTACTTTGTTAAAATTATCACGGTTTTCTACTATTATTGCTGACAAAGACAAGTCCACAAGCTACACAGAAGCAGAGAACACATGCCTCGTTTCAGAATTCTTACTCAACGAATGTGGGTTCAGTCAGTCTGAGCTCTTAGCTATCCTTAAAGCAAGGCCATCCATGGTGGCGATGATATCAGCTCATACCGCCGAACAAGCGGTACAGTTACTGAGAGATTCAGGATGCATAGAACGCCAGGTAAGGCTTGCTGTTACCAGAAACCATAGTTACCAAATTCGGATTCGAATTCGATACGATTGAAAAAATTCGACTCTATAAAATTCAGTACGGAAAAAATTCGACACTATACATCTTAGAAATATTTTAATATATTAATTTTTTTATTTTATTTATAAATTTAAATAAACAATTTTTATATTCAAAATTTAATGAAAATATGAAAGTTGTATATGTTAATCTTTTTCCAAAATAGGAGTTATTGTTTTTTATG
This sequence comes from Pinus tabuliformis, assembly GCA_031772625.1. NCBI lineage: Eukaryota > Viridiplantae > Streptophyta > Pinopsida > Pinales > Pinaceae > Pinus > Pinus tabuliformis. The sequence continues at coordinate 802,368,262 of CM062815.1, read as the reverse complement.
TTTTATATCAAAGTTATTGATTTGTAACCAATTTACTATTTTATAATTTCCAATTTTCTATTTTATAATTTCTTATAAGGTAGGAATTATCCTTTTTTTAATTGCAATTGTCATTTTATGAAATCTTCTAATATAGAAATTACTATTTTTTTATTATTTTTTTATAAAAATTATAGTCTTTTTTTTCCAATAAGAATTACCAATTTGATAAGATAGAAATTACCATTTTTTTATTATTTTTTTATAAAAATTATAGTCTTTTTTTTCCAATAAGAATTACCAATTTGATAAGATAGAAATTACCGTTTTTTTTTCTTTAAAAATCAACTTTTCTTTTTATTTTTTCCAATAACAAAATATATAAAAGCTAATTGATCTTAGTATTAGCTTTACCTTTCTCTATTATTTTCAATTTTCCACCAAAGTTGCCTAGTTCTAAACTTGTTTTGCCCTTCCTCTATTATTATTATTTCCACTCAGGTTGGGCAGGTCCGAATTTGTATTCTTCTAATGCATGAACAAAGCAAAGCTAGATTAAAAATTTTACATTACAAGGACAATACCTATTCAACAATTGAAGAGTAAGTTCAATAACCTATTTTCACCAATTCAACAATTGAAAAATAAGTTCCTAAATTATGGAGGTAACTGTAAATTTTATTAAAAAAAATAATAATAAAATAAAATACTTTTCAATTTACATACATATAACACCATTTTCTGAATTTTTCCTGAATTTATAAAATATATTTAAACAGGGTTTAAAAATCTGTAATTTGAAAAAATTCTTATAAATTTAGTCGATTGGTATTACCTTATACCTTACTTTGCTTACATGGCCACTGTTCAGTGCAACCAAGCACATCACGTATTCGTTTTGGAAGCGAAACACATTCAAGTTAAACAGAGTCATGTTGGGAGCGAAACACATTCACGCTAAGGTTTGGAGCGAAACACATTAACACTCAGGGACGAAGCAGAGTGAATGTTGGAGACAGCGAACCGAATTGAAATTCTCCGAATTAATCACCGTATCGAACCGAACTGCCGAATTAACGTATTTTTTTCGGCGGTACGGACGAATTTGGTAACTATGCCAGAAACCCATCCATTCTTTGTGTCAACGCTGATCGGCAGTTGAAACCCAAGATTGAGTTCATGAAAACATTGGGCTTTCCTGCACAAGACTTGGGAAATGCCATATCCAATGGATCCAGATTGCTCAGCTCCAGTCTCGAGAAAACCCTGCGTCCCAACATCCAGTATCTTCAAAACCTGTTCGGATCAGAGGTTAATGTCTCCATTGTTTTCAAATCGGCAACTTTTATTCTAATTAAACGTAACGGGCCTGAATTCTGGGAAAAGAAATTGAAGCATTTGACAAGTTTTGGGCTCCTCGAAGATGACATCAAGGACCTTGTTAGGAGGTGCCCATTTATATTAAGTGCTTCCATGGATAAAGTGCAGAAGAGCATGGACTTTTTTATGCATACCGTAGGGCTTCCTTCAAAGTTTTTTTATCATGTCCTCATGCAATGTCTTGTTTCAGCTTGGAGCGCAGGATCAAGCCTCGCCACAAGGTGTTGAGTGCTCTCAGTGCAATGCAACCTTCCAAGCGTCCTCCTAGTCTCTTTACTGCTCTTGCTTTAAGTGAGCGTAAGTTCTTCAAAATATATGTCGACTGCAGTCCTCATGCCAAAAAGTTACTTGAAATGTACAGTCGCAAGCCTGCCCTGAATTTTGGGTTTCTGTTTTGGTCAGGTTAGATTGTATTGCGTTACTTCCTCGAGGCAGCTGAAACACCAGGGCCCTCATGCAGGTCCGCCTCTGCATGTCCGCCGCCCCCTCAACATCCGCATGCAGGTCCGCCTCTGCAGGTCCGCCGGCCCCCCTCAACACGCTCTAAACCCGAAAAAAACTTTAACCTCTTAATCAACGGTTCATTTTTCTCCAATCGTCTAACAATATGATCTAAGGGCTACCATTACGACACGAAGACATTTTGGGAGGTTGATTTCAGAGGGGAACGCATTACGGCGTAATTATTAATAATATTTTTATATAATTAGTATGTTTTTTGATTAATCATATATTATAAAATGGGTCAAAGTGTCGAATTAATTAATGTGGACAATAATTTTTTTTGGTGGAGGAAGTAGGTTATTAATTTATTTATTGTAATAAATTTATTATATATTTGTTAAAGTTATTGGATATCATTTTTTTAATATCTTAAACTCAAACTTATAATTTTATATAAATTTAATTTCAAAGTAATATGTTTTTTATTTATCTTTTTATTTTTAATATTAATGTCTATTAAATATTAAAAAAAAATATAAGATTTTAAACATCATAAATATCAAGGAAATTATAACAATTATAAACAATTATAATAGAAGAAAATGGAGAAGAAAAAAGAAATAGTTGAAAAATAATAGGGAACTTAAAACAAGAAAGAAGTTAAAAAAAAAAAATTTAATTCAAACTTATTATTATAAGTTTTTTATTTCAAACTTATTATTATAATAAAGTATTTTTAATTTGAAGCCACAAATTAAGCTAGGATGGGCATGAGGCTATAGGCTAGTTATTGGATTTAGATATCTTATAAGGCTATTATTTAAGTTTGTATACTATTTATGGGCTCGTTTTTATTGGTGTTAATAAGAGGTCATTAACTTGGTGCATGGTGATTTGGTTACTAGTCTTATGTAAGACATTAATGAAGTCTAAACATCTCTTGAAGGAAGAGGATTACACTTGTCTATTCCTCATAAGTCAAGAGTTTCTAAAGACAACCAAAAGAATCTCTAAAAAAAAACACTCTCTCATATTATTAGGGAGAGATTTTGAATACAAAATGGTCCTTAATCTTTGTTGGCAATATGGCAGACTTACATGTTGGCATTGATGTCAACCTATTAGTAGTGACCCTCATGATCTTGATGAATTGTGTTGTTTTAGGTATGCAGAGGTTTGTTGATGTGTGTGACAGGTCCTAGAGGTGTTTGACAATATGTTGATGAACTTGAAGATCTGGGCAGAGGACCTTTGACTTTTCTTAATTTGCAGTACTGGTGCAATCTACCCATTTTCATAGAGCAGCACTATGCTAGTGTTGCACCCTTGTCACTCTGTGCCAGTGCATTTTGTTTTGGGTTCCCCATTCTATGCCAACGTAGTTCCTGTAGGTGAAGAAAGAAAAATACTACGGGATTTAATAATGGAAATTGTACATGGTTTTGGTCAAAGAGTGTTTGATTGGTTTGATTTTTTAGTGATCAAGTTGGTTTGGTCATAATCATGATCTGAATGGATTAATCCACTTGGTTATGGAGTTAGTGGAATAGATTTAGTGTTCATGTTTTTGGTTTAATTATTTGCTAGTGGATCTTTGCCTTAGTGATTAAAATTTAAAAAGAATAGACATGGTCCTCATGGAATATGTTGGCAGAATTGATTATTTAAATAGATATCCCAACAGACCGTTGGTGGTTAGATCCTGTAAGTTTTGGTTACTATGTTTTGAGAGTGAGAACTGGAGGTTGTGCTAGATATTATGACAGAGAGTAGAGTTAATGAAATAGAGCATACATCAAATGTGGTTTTTGACAGAGTACACATTGTACGATTTTGAGGGGTGATCGAGCTCAACTTGTTTAATGTAGCACACATTTTGTGATGCATGGAGAGGTTTGATAATGTGTCATTAGATAGCTCGATTGGGTGAGTTTCCCTTGGAGAATAATGGTTGAGCGCATATCATTGTAGAGCAAGGTTTGATTGGAATGAGGTTCGATTGTATAATGCACATGACAAGATAAATCATTGATGTTTGATTGAATGTGTGTTCATGGACTAATATATAGGCATATCTATAGAATGCATATAGCTTTTCAGTGTGAAAACAAAGGTTAGAGAGTGTATGAAGTTGTGAGTTGCATATGGAGTAGGTCAAAGGTCTTATGCATGAGATGTGTGAATAGAAAAGGCATATACCATAGTGCATAGCTTGAAGAATGGAGTGTTGTGTGTATATCAAAGATCATCTTAGAGCATATGGTTCAAGGTGTGTAGAAGTTGAAGAGCTTGTGCACATAAAATGAAGTCTGATAATTGAAGGGTGTGTTGTTGGTGCAAATGATAGTGAGGCAGTGCAACTTGAACCTATATTTTTGGTGAATTGAATGGCAGAGTGATGGCAAAGATAAAGGCTTCATATAGTTGTTGATTTTGTGTGCTAATAATGGTTATGTAGGGGTTAGAGTATATTTATAAAATTGTCTGGGCTTGACAACATATGTGTAAATGCTATAGTCATAAGATTTTAGATGCTAATTTCATAAATGTATTGATTCCAAAGCCTTGTATGGTTAGAGATTAATACTTGGGTCAGTCATTAGCGTGTCTGTTGTTGCATTATGTGAGGTCAAAGTATGACTGTTGAGTGATGGTTTGTACTATTTTCATTATTGAGATATGTTGTTGATGACTGATTGAGTATAGATTCTGTTGTAGATAATTTTCTTTGTTAGTGTGGTGCAAAGATTTTGTTTATTGGGGTCTAGTATGAAAATGTATGAAAATGTGGCCTAAAGAGTTAGAGGTGTTTGGGGGCTCCAATAAGTGGTGGCTTGCCAAGATAGGAATATTGGCTCCTTGCCGGTACTGGTTAGCAAACAGTTCATAGGGAGTTGGGGTTTCCTAGCTAGTGGTGGCCAACAAACTTTAGTAGGGGTTGTCTCCTAGCTAGTAGTAGCCAACTGAACTATGTAATGAATTTGTTGATTAATAATAGAAAAATAAGAAGCAACATATGTAACATACCTCTTCCACAAGCAATTTTTTGTTTTTGTTGTTGTTGTTGTTTTTAAAAACTTCAACTATATAATTGGACATTACACATCAATACCATGTCCATAGGACTCACCGACATTACTGCTCTACAATTGAAATTTACATTCTCAACCACAGGTTTACTTATATATACCAACAAGTCCTTTTAAGATTATCAACTTCCAAATATACTAATAATATATTTTGAGTTGACTTACAACACCCCACTTTCTATTAGTGTATGTCTTAGACTATATATATATACGATGGAGTTATGGACTCCACCCTGGTAACCATATTCTACCTTTCATATAATTATTATAACTTTGGCTATGAATACAATGTTTACTACAATAACCCATGGTGTTTAAAGATTCATGCGCTCATATATACCCTGGGTAATGTGTGGTTTGAATTATAGGGATCATCCATTGTGCACGTTGAACTACATCACTGACCACATATGCACTTTCCCACTTTCCTTCATATGGCTTTACATTTACGGTTAAATTAGATTTAGACAATCCAATGGTGGAGGTTTTCCAAAGGTTTTACTTAGGGTAAAAATCCTATTTTCTATTTTCATTTTGCAATTGTTAGTTTAAAACCCTTATCAGGGTTGTTTCAATTTTTACTAATTAACATGTAATTAGTTACTAATGTTGTCCTCACAAATGGACATAAATCATCCTTGTAACTTTTGGTATTCATATTAACATCCTATCAATAATACTAGTATACAAAGATTAGCCAATGCTAACACTATCACAATAGCCCTTCTGGTTAATGTATAGTCTAATTAGAGGGTCTTCATATCCAATAAAAGATATATATTTATATGTTTTTTCTTTTTTATGGGCATCTCCATATTTTCTTAATTCATACATATTATGTTGATTATATTACTTTTAATGTAGCAATTTCAAGAACATTTATGCCTTATGGCTTCCATTTGAAAGTTATATCTTAAGCATAGATGTATGGTAGTTCTCGTAGTCCCTTTATGATACTTACTTTTGACTGCACCATCAAAGAATTTACTTAGTTATTATAAATAAGAACATAATACTATTAATATCAAGACTGGTAAATACTTTTTCCACCACTTAATAACAGGTTTTTAACTAGACTCACAAACAGATGTACGTAGTTAAAAAATTTCAAGCATACCCTACATTTTTATGTTCCCTTCGTGAAGTATCTCTTGGTCAGGTTTGACTACATGAATCTCCTTAAATTTCTTAATATGTTCCCATTATCTTTGGAAGAGACCTTTGTTTAATTGTTTCCAATCTAGTCTCATGCCTCTTGCATGTGTCTAATTTTTTAAATTTATCCTTATTACTTTGCTAAGGACAAATTTCTCAACTCTATTTCATCATTCTAACCCTCAAATTTATTTAACATCTGATATATGTGTGTGTGTGTGTGTGTGTCGATATATATATATATATATATATATACACACACACACACACACCTTTTATGTCATCTAAGCCAAGGGAACTAGTCAAGACTCAAACATTTCGAACTATATAAAATATTACTTGTCCATAACCAGACTAACTACTCACACACTAACAACTCTTCAAGTATATTCCATAATTCATAACTATACCAATACTACAATAGGGAATATCATCAATAAATATATCTAAGAAATTATAATAATAATTAACATTAATAAATGTAATTTAGCAAAGTATAAGAAAATAACAATCATTTGACCGTAACTATTCTCTTTGGAAAAGTTTTTGGAGAGAGCATGTTCCTCCCAACCAACGAATTGCAATCAACAATTCCCCCTATGCTTAGAATTCTTGCATTCAGGAAACCCCATTTTGTATTCCTTTGTGGTTCTTTTATAACTCTTCCTAACAATTATTTCCTTAGCAACGTCTTCTTTTAGGGTCCGCAAAACTTAATTACCTAGGATTTTTATTTTAATTAGGAAGAAGTCCTTCCTATTTCCTTTAAACCATGCCTTCTCTCCTATATTCTTTCTTTTGCTTTTCACCCAAGTTAGGATTTCTCTCTAACTAAGTTTTTTAGCATAATCTTTATTTCCCATTATGCTATTTTCTAATTATTAATTTAACATAATATTTCTCTTCAATTATGTTATTTTGTTAGTAATTAATTTCTCCTAGGATTTTTTGAAAAGTTTGGGAAGGTCCACTTTGTGAACTTGGCCACTTAGAAACTTTTCTAGAATAAAGAGCAGTATTTATTACTCATGTGTTATTTCCATTAAATTTTCCAAGGTAAAATATTTATTCAAAATATAAAATTTAATTACATAATCTATCAATTCCAATCATGGCTTCCATAGCCATAAATTTCAATTTAATAACCACAATAATATAAAAATAGTCATGCCTTTAAAGCAACGCACTAGGGGTGTCACATCCCCCCCCCCACCCAAAGTAAACACCATCCTCTGCGTTTCCTCAACTTTATTATTTTTGAAGCCATAAGTAAATGCTTCTGACATTCCTTTTCATTTTTCCAAGATAGCCTTCTCAGGGATAAGGTGCTTCCATTGCACTTTATTTGAGCGATGGCTCATTTCCAGAGTATAGCTTACTCTTGTCTGAATTCATACTAAACCTCTGGCATGTTTTCTTCCATGCTAAGCATGTGTTATCAACTTCACTCAGGCACCTCACAAAGGGTCATCAACATGCACCTAACAAGGGTCAACAATCATCCGTATAGCACATCAATTAATAAAAATTAGGTGCCTTTTTTTATTCTTTTTTTTTTTTTTTAATTTACCCAATGGTTATGCCTATTGTCATGGACCTCATATCCAATTTTTTTACTACAATATTCAAGGCATGGGATTTCCAATTTCCTTTCATGTCGTTACTATGTGATAATAAAAATTAAAGGACTAGTTGTTTTACCTTGATTCTTCCCATGAGTCACAACTAGTGACCTGTCATATCACACAATTACAATAATATCAAAACCACAAATATGTGTTAGTCACATATAAATGGAGTCTAGGATATCCTCCTTTTTATTCCATTCTCATGGCTATTATATTGGTGCTTGCTATACTACGAGTGGACTTCACCATGTCCATATTTGTTGTTTTATTTTAGTGCAAACCAAAAGTCCATGATTAGAAACACATGGAAAAGTTAATAAAATAGTATGGCTATGCTCAAGATATATTGCCAAAACACAAAAGAGTTCGAATATTCATTACCTGAAACATTCCTTCTACATTTCATCCACTATATTACTTTAATTCACTCCCTTGAGCTTTTACTCCACTTTGCATTACAGGTTGTTGATGCAAATTATATGCATTTCACTTCCATGTACATCCATAGGGTCTCTTCCCTTTTCTTTCCCTTGCATATTGGTTGTCCTAACACACATTATGTTAGTATAAATGTCTTCATAATTTTAAAACATATTTTCAATATTTAAGAAAAACAATAAATCCAATAACAAAGGTTAGGTTAAAATATTTCCTTTCGTAGAGTGGTCCAATTCCTTTGGGCCACTCTAGGGAATCCAATCAACATCCTCTTGTTTATTTCATTGTAGATGTTGAACTTGATCATCTAACTATCGTTTCATTCAACCAACTTTCATAGTCATTTTGGTTCCAAGTGAGCTTAACACTTTCCTTCACGGAAAATGCTATAAGTTAAACCAATTAGCAAAATTTTAAACGAATCATAACTACAATCTATAATCCCAAACAAATTTGAGGACCATTTCATCCTTCAGCTCTATGCCAATCAAGAATTTGTTTTCCCTCTTTAGGTTCCATTGTAATTTCCTTTTTAGGAATTATATGTTTTCATTCGTGTTTTACCCTTTAGAAATTTCACACTTACTCATTTCTGCATAAAGTTGACATTTTATGAACACTTACGACACTATTACTAAGTTCTTTTACACTTTTCTTGTCTTTTGGGGCTGCCAATTTTCTCTTCTTCTTTTTTAAGCTAATAATCTTGAATTGTTTTACTTGTTTTTTAATTCTCAAGATTAATTTTCCATCACTACAATTACAATGATCTTCCACCTAGCGTATCAACAATTTGCTAGTTATTTACAAGAGTTTTTATTTTAGTTTATTGTATTTTATTTTTAAAGTCGATAATCTCTTTAGTTACTACCCCATTACCTTTTTCCTCATGTTTCTCCCTAGAATGTATCATTATCCATTTTGTTATGCCACAACATTTATCTTATTCATGTATTATAAACTTAACATTTTTAGATTACCATATAATTGATTTTTACAATTCCTTCATCAAAGAGGTTTCAAAATATTTTCTTTTGGAATTTTCAGAAATGTTTATCTATTTTCTAGGTAAGAGTATCATTATTCCTCCCATAATCTTATCAGTCTTGTAGACCAAGTCTATTTATGACAAACATGGTTGTCTGATTCACAACTATAAGGTGTAACCTTTAATATACTCATACTTGAGTTATGTTTTTGGCATATGTTTTTCTTGATAATTGATGTTCAAGTTTCAAAAATACTATCATTAAATATTCTTAGTGAGACTCTTTTTGGTTTCTCAATCCCCATTTTTACTCATTTTCTATTGGTATCTATATACTTGATAATGTCTTGTATATATCTTGTTCTATCTATATATACTCTATTTTCTTCTAGCTTTGATCCACCTAGATCCGTTCACCCTTGTTTTAGCCAATCAAAGTACTGATAACATATTTATTCTCTTTGATTTACATCATATATGTTCTACACATATTCGTCCAAGTATTTATCTAATACAATAGTTCTATTTATTTTAAGAATAGAGTCTTACTTTTGAAATTTATATAGATTTATATTTATTCTTCTTATAATATCTATTCATTTTTCCTCTATAGGTTCCTCCCTTCTGGAGAATATCATCTTTGACCAAATTGATATCCACTACAAGACTTCTACATAGTCCAATGCCAAAAATCCTTCAGGTTTTTCAACTTGAAATACATTGGATAATCAATGTTTCAAGCCAAATTTTAGCATAAATGTTTTCCATTTGTTTATTGCAAGTTTTCATTTGAACCCCTATCCGAGAGTATGTCTTTCATGATACTTCCTTGTTGATATACAATCTTAACATATTTCTAGTTCATGTTCCTTGTACTTTAATTTCAATAGAGGATGTCGTTATTTCCAATAACTACAATAATTTGCTACATATTTTTATTTTAGACTTAGTACATATTCGGATGGTACCATGCCATTAAGATCACATTTACATTTGTTCACATCATTATGTTCATTGAACTGTATATTTTTATTGGCTCAAAATATTCCATTAACTACTTTGATTCGAGTTATAAACTATTTGAAATTAGAGTTTCTATATTTCCAATTTCGTCATGATACTTCGACTGTTATAACCAATCAATCATCATGTGTATGCATTGTTATTTTAAGCACATTCAATCTTTTCTTTTGGAGTTCCTACTCCCATGCTGTGTACATATTGTATACATTTAATCCCATGCTATATACATATCTGTGGGATATAAACATAGAACAAACTTCAGCCTTAACTTTTCAAAAATATATGCTCAAACATCCTCTCAACACTACTTAGTTTTAAGAATGATTTTTTTTCTTACCCAATCTTCCATTACCTAATTGTCTTTCATTCTATCGTTCGATAGAATAATTACAAAGGATTAGAGTTTTAGTTTCGAATATGTGTGTGTGTGTGACTAATTCTTAGAGAACATTTATCAATTATGAAATTTTATAGGAGTAGAACTTCTACATTTCATAATCAAATTAGATCACATACTTCCATAGAGGGTTTCATGAAATTTAACATATTTACACAAGTATCCTTCCATTTATGTCGAAAACAACCTTTTCATGAAGTTTTTAAGTCTTGTTATATCATTTCTTTTTATATTATAATTTATTATTATATGCAGACATGCATAGGTGATATGCACTACTTGTATCAATATACTCGCAGTGTATGTTTACACACCAATACAAAATATTAATTAGCATGTTTCATCTTTAACTAGATTGGTGTACATTCTCTCATGATAAAAATTAACAATATTTTAAAAATTTAAAATTTCAGTAGGTTTCACACCTTTATACTTCCATTGAAATGCATACATCCATGTGTTCCTATGTAGTGATTCTTTTCACTATCCAACAAACTGTGCGAGGTTTTATCCAATTTTTCCTTGTTTCAAGGTTCGTCATTATTATCCACAGTTTTTTTCACTTTAAGGAGTCCTTTATTCGCTCCTCTACTTCTCTATTTAGAGGTATTTGGGTCAATGTTAATTTTAAAACTCTTTACCAAGCTTCTCCTGCTCTGCACTTGCCTTCAACACATGCTTTTTCCTAGCCTTGATACTGACCAAATATTGTCTGTTGTCTTTTTCCATTTCCATAAATGGGTTGTTGGAGGTGAAGTTTTGTATCCCAACTAAACCAAACTCTACTCTCCTTAACTAGGATATTTGGCTGATGGTTCTGCCATCATGGTACTCTTTTCTGCCTATTTCATAGCATCATCATAGTAACAGTATCTGAACTAAAATTTTAAGTTTTAATTTAGCCCTTAGGCATCAAACTTTAAACCTACATGCCATGTCGATAGGACTCACTCACATTACTATTTTGTAATTGAAATTTGCATTCTCAACAATATATTTACTTATATATGCCAACAAGTCCTTGTAAGATTATCAACTTCCAAATATATGGATATTATACTTTGAGTTGTCTTGCAATATGCCACTTTTTATTATATATGTCTTAGACTTGTTACTTACATAATCATGTTAGTTCTCTTAATTCTTGATAGCATGATTTGTTTAAAGGAATATAAATCCATATATAGTACTAGTCCCTGGTATCCCTATTCGACCATTCATACTAATTGTTATAACTTTGGCTATGAATACAATGTTTACTACAATAAACCAAGGCGTTTAAAGATTCATGTGCTTGTCTATACCTTAGGTAATGCATTATTTGAGTTATAGGGATCATCCATTGCCCACATTGAACTATATGATTGGACACGTTTGCACTTTCCCACTTTCCTTTGTACGAATTTGAATTAACAATTGAATAGGATTTAGACAATCTTATGGTGGAGGTTTTCCAATGGTTTTAATTAGGGTATAAATATTATTTTTAGTATTCATTTCTCAGTTGTTATTAGTTTAATACCCTTATCATGGTTGTTTCCATTTTTATTAATTATTATTGTCATTAATTACTAATTATGTCCTCACAAATGGACAAAATTCATCCTTGTAACTTCTAGAATTCATATTAACAAATTGTCAATAATACCAGTATCCAAAGAATATCACATGCTAACTCTATCATGATAACCCTTTTGGTTACTATATAGTCTAATTAGAGGGTTTTCATACCCAATAAAATATATATACTTATCTTTTTTTTTTTTTTTATGGGCATCGCCCTCTTTTTTTGTTCATACATATTTTGTTGATTATATTACTATTAATGTAGTAATTTTACGAATATTTATGTCATATGGCCTCCATTCTAAAGCTATAACTTTTTCATAGATGTACAATAATTATCTTATTCCCTTTATGATACTTATCCTTGACTACACCATCGAAGTATTTACTTAGTTATTATAACTAAGAATAGAATATTATGAAGACTGAGAAATACATTTCACACCACTTAATAACATGTTTTCAACCAGACTCACAAATAGATGTAAGTAGTTAATACTTTTCAATCATACCCAACATTTCTATGTTCCCTACCTAAATTATCTCTTGGCCATGTTCGATTACAGGAATCACCTGAAATTTCATTAATGTTCAAATTATCTTTCGGAGATACCTTTTCTTAATTGTTTCTAATATAGTCTCATGCCTCTTGCATGTGTCTAATATTTTAAATTTACCCTTATTTATTTTAAAAGGACTAAACTCTCTAGTCTAATTCATCTTTCTAACCCCCAGAGTTATTCAACAACTTTTTACTCTCTCTCTCTCTCTCTCTCTCTCTCTCTCTCTCTCTCTCTATAGTTAGTCTAGTTATGGACAAGTAATATTTAATATAGTTTCAAATATTATATATATATATATATATATATATATATATATATATATATATATATATATATATATATATAACTTTTATGTAATCTCAGCCAAGGGAACTAGTGAGGACTCAAACATTTGAAACTATATAAAATATTACTTGTCCATAACCAGACTAACTACTCACACCCTAATTACTCTTCCAGTAAATTCCATAATTCATAATAATATTGATACTACATTAGGGAATAACATCAATAAATATAACTCATAAATTTGTAGCTGTAATTAACATTAATAAATGTAATTTACCGAACTATAAGAAAATCACAATCATCTGACCACAACCACTCGTTTGGGAAAAACTTAGGGAGAGAGCATGTTCCTCCTAACCAACGAACTGCAATCAATAATCCCCCCCTAAGATTAGACTTCTTTCCTTCAATATTCTCCATTTTGTATTCCTTAATTTATAACTCTTCCCAACAAATTTTCCCTTATCAACGTCTTGCTTTTAGGGTCTGCAACCCTTAATTACTTAGGATTTTTATTTTATTTAGGAAGAAGTCTTTCCTTTTTCCTTTAAATCACACCCTTCTCTCTTGCTATTTTTTTTTTCTTTTCAACCAACTTAGCATTTATCTTTGTTGGGTTGTGTTATATTCTTTTCATAATTAGCTCCCCCAGATGACTGGGGGGTTAGAGGGGCGGCGGAGCCCCCCCTTCGTTTCGCCGATTGCGTAGCGGGGGGGGGTCATAAGCAGTTTGAGGGAGGTGTTAACCCCCCTCTATGGGGTCCAGGGTAGCGCCCCGGGGAAAATTTTTTGGGACCCTATATTAGGTGGGGCGAACCTACATATGGTTTTGTGCATGGTTTTAGCACATGGTTTTGGGCGCAATGGTTTTTGGTCCATGGTATTAGATGCTTCGACATGTATATATATGTATTGTAACATTGCAAGGAACATAATGAAAAATCAAGCTAGTAGTCCTAGTTTTGGGATCCAAGGGAAAATCTTTGTGTATATGTGTTTTATGTGTTAAGCTCTCGCATTGTTTATTTTCTATTCTTAGAATTCATATGCAGGTAATTTATGTACTAGGTTAAAACCTACATTTGGTATCAGAGTTGTTTTGGCTTCAAGGGGATGCCTTTGTTGCTGAGGGGTTTCACTCAAGCCTGTGGTAGACCTTGTTCGGTGGGAGATCTGTGGGATCGATTATGGTGGTGAAATAAGATGGCGAGTAGTGGAAATATAGAGATCGAGAAATCTAATGGTCAGAGGTTTGAGTTGTGGAAACTAAAAATGGAGGATCTGTTGGTGGATAAAGATCAATGGATTGTGATAGATCCGGGTACTAAACCAACAAGAGTGTTCGATGAAGAATGGAAGAAGTTGGATCGGAAGACAAAGAGCACAATATGATTGTGTGTCTCAGATTCAGTATTGCTGAATGTATCAAGGGAAGCTACGATGAAGGCTTTGTGGGAAAAGTTAGGGAATTTTTACCAATCTAAGTATCTGGTGAATAAACTGTTCCTACGGAAAAAGACGTATAACCTGAGGATGAAAGATGGAGACTTGGTGATATAGCATCTGAATGCATTTAATACTGTGTAAGTCAGTTATTATCTGTTGATATTAAAATTTCAGATGAAGATAAGTGCATCAGTTTGTTGTTTTCTCTACCAGATTCGTGGGATAGTCTGGTTATTACAATAGGTAGCAATGCAACTGCCTTGCAGTTTGATGAAATTGTCTCATTCTTGTTGACGGAGGAGTTGAGACGAAAAATATGGAGAGCCAAAATGGTGATGCCTTGTATATACAAGGATGGTCCAAAACAGAAGAAAAAATAAGTCATCGAGTGGGAGATCTAAATCTAGAGGGAGATCTAAATCTCCAAGAAAACCTATAAAGGTGGTGTGCTGGAAATGCAGAAAGGAAGGGCACTAAAAAAGGGACTGTAAATCTAAAGCTCCTGACAAAGGAAAGGGATCTGATGATGCTCCTTCTGCAGAGGTGAAAACCACCTCAGATGAAGGTGGGGATGTGTACTTGGCTTCTTCAAGTACACGTGTAGATCATGAGGCATCGTTGATTGACTCAGGTGCATCCTTTCACTTTTCTCCCCATAGAGAGTGGTTCTATGAGTATGAGAAATATGATGGTGGTGATATCTTCTTGGGGGATGATAGGAAGGCTAGAATCGTTGGTCGCGAAAAATTCAAGTTGAAGTTGCAATGTGGAAGGGTTAGAACACTTCCGAGTGTTCTGCATATTCCTGCATTAGCTAGAAATCTGATTTCTGTAAGCAAGCTAGATGATGCAGGTGTAAAAACAGTGTTCGAGAAAGAAACCTACAAGATGCTTTAGGGAGCACTAGTATTGATGCGGGGAGTTCAGATTGGAACTCTGTAGAAGTTGCAAGGTAGCACTGTTGTTGATGGGTGCAACAGTTCTGTGGTTCTTGAAAGTGGAGTAGAAAATCTAGTGGTCTCTGGAGAAAAGACCATGTTATGGCATCAAAGGCTTGGACATATTGGAGAAAAGGGCCTTCGAATACTTCATGGTAAAGGTATGGTAGAAGGTATGAGTAATAGCTCTCTGGATTTTGATTTCTGTGAAAAATGTGTATATGGGAAGCAGAATCGAGTGAGTTTCCCCTTTGGTGGTAAGAGGGCGAAACATATATTAGAGCTTATGCACAGTGATGTGTTTGGACCTGTGAAGGTTCCATCACTGAGTAAGTCTGTGTACTATGTATAATTTATATATGAATTCTCAAGGAATACATCGATATATTTCCTCAAGAAGAAATCTGAATTCTTTGACAAGTTTAAATAATTTAAGGCTCTGGTGGAAAACTAGACAGAGAAGAAGATAAATGTGCTGAGGATAGATAACGATGGAGAGTTTTGCAGTAAGGAATTTGAAGAATTATATAAGAAGTGTGGTATAGTATGACAGAAGACTAATCCATTAACACCTGAGCAAAATGGAGTTGTAGAAAGAATGAACAAGATGTTGATGAAAGCATGCTTAGTGGTGTCAGGTTAGGACAAGAATTCTGGGCAGAGGCGGTGGAGATTGCATGTTACCTGGTCAATAGGTCACCTTCACTAGCGTTGGACGATAAGACTCCACAAGACATATGGACTAGTAAGAAACCCTCTCTTTCACATCTGAGGGTATTTGGATGTGATGCATATGTAAATGTTCCAAAGGAGAAAATAACAAAGTTGGATAGTAAATCTGAAAAGTGCATCTTTATTGGGTATAAGGATGGTTTAAAGGGTTATAAGCTTTGGAACCTAGTAACAAGGAAGGTTGTGTATAGCTGATATGTGGTGTTCAGAGAGGCTAAAGATGTTATTAAACATGAAGTCCAACCAAAGGAACCTGAGAAGATAGAGTTTGAGCTAAAGGAGGAAGAATCAAACTCTACAGCAGAACAGGAATCAGAAGATGAAGAGCCACAAACTCCAGGTGTGAGAACATCAGTTCGAGAAAGAAGGAATCCAGAAAGGTATAGTTTATCTGCTTTCTATTCAAATTTTTCTTTATCTATTACTGATGATGATCCCAGAACTATGAAGGAAGCAGTAGATTCAGAAGATGCCAAACTCTAGAAAAAGGCCATGGTTGATGAAATGGCAACTTTCCACAAAAATGAGGCATGGGATCTGGTGGATTTTTCGGCTGGAAGGAAACCCATTGGCAGCAAATGGGTGTTTAAGAAGAAGACAAATGCATAAGGAAAGGTGGAGAAATATAAAGCTCGATTGGTAGAGAAATGTTATTCCCAAGTGCTGGGAATTGATTTTGGTGATATTTTTTCTCATGTTGCCAAGGTAGTTTCTATTAGATTAGTTTTATCTGTTGTTGGTACTTTTTACTTTGAGGTAGAACATATGGATGTGAAGACAACATTTCTTAACAGGGATCTGGAAGAGGAGATCTACTTGAAGCACCTTGAAGGCTTTACGGTGAAGGGTAAGAAAGAACTAGTATGCAAGTTAAAGAAGTCTCTATATGGGTTAAATTAGTCAACAAGGATGTGGTATCGAAAATTTGATACATTTATACGGGGACTTAGCTTCACGAGAAGCAAAGAAGATCACTGTGTGTATTTTAAATTAATTGGTGACAGTGTTATTTATCTATTCTTGTATGTGGATGATATGTTTCTGGTTGGAAATGGCAAAGAAATTATCCAAGATTTGAAGACCCAATTTTCCTCCAAATTCGACATGAAAGATCTTGGTGTTGCAAACTATATTTTGGGCATGGAAATTAAAAGAGATCGGGCAAAGAGGAAGCTCTAGTTAAACCATAGGAAGTATGTGGAGACAATACTACAGAGGTTTAATATGCAGGATAGTAAACCGGTGAAGGTTCCTATTCCTATAGGTGTAAAGTTATGTGTTGAACAGTGTCCCGAGACACAAGAAGAGGAAGAGGACATGTCCCATGTTCCATATGCAAGTGCAGTCAGTAGCCTAATGTATGCGATGGTCTATACTAGACCGGACATTGACATTTAGTGGAAGTATTGAGTAGGTTTATGTCAAAACTAGGGAAGGAGCATTGGACAATAGTAAAGCAGGTTTTGAAGTATTTTCGTGGCACTAGTGATTATGGTTTGTGCTACTAAGGAAGACCAAGATTCGACAGAGTTTTGGATATTGATGGCTTTGTTGATGCAGTCTGGGCTAGAGATCTGGATCAAAGAAGAACTACAAGTGAGTATGTATTTAACCAATTTGGAGGTGCAGTCAGTTGGATGAGTAAGAAACAATCTTTAATGGCACTATCAAATACAGAGGCAGAATATATGGCAGCCACTCATGCAAGAAAGGAAGCAGTTTGGTTGCAGAGGTTGTGTTCATGTTTCGGGTTAGTACATGGAGCTATAAGTATAGATTGTGACAGCAAAAGTGCAATTTTCTTGGAAAAGAACCCTACTTATCATTCAAAGACTAAGCACATTGATGTTCAATATCACTTTGTGAGGGATATGATAGAAGACAAAAAGGTGTTGTTGGTAAAGGGGGACGGTTTGAAGAATACTACAAATGCATTCACAAAATGTGTGAGCTCTGAGAATTTCTATTGGTGTAGAGAAACAATGGGTGTTACAGGGCTGGATAAATGATTAAGCTCTCCTGTGGCCCCCTGTGAAAAGAAAAAAACAAGTATATATATGTATTGTAACATTGAAAGGAACATAATGAAAAATCAAGTTGGTAGTCCCAGTTTTGGGATCCAAGGGAAAATCTTTGTGTATATGTGTTTTATGTGTTATGCTCTCACATTGTTTTTTTTTGTTCTTAGAATTCATATGCAGGTCATTTCTGTACGAGGTTAAAAACTACAATCTCCAGCTAAGGTTTTTAGCATAATCTTTCTTTCTCATTATGCTATTTTCTAATTATTAATTTAGCACAATATTTCTCTCCAATTACGCTATTTTCTTAGTGATTAATTTCTCATGGTATTTTTAGGAGAAAATTTTGGGAAGGTCCACTATGTGGACTTTACCACTTAGCAATTTTTCTATAATAACAAGAAGCCTTTATTACTCATGTGCTCTTTCCCTTAGTTTTCGCAAGGTAAAACATTTATTCAAAATATAAAATTTAATTACATAATCTATCAGTTCCAATTT
Source organism: Pinus tabuliformis (assembly GCA_031772625.1). Taxonomy (NCBI): domain Eukaryota; kingdom Viridiplantae; phylum Streptophyta; class Pinopsida; order Pinales; family Pinaceae; genus Pinus; species Pinus tabuliformis. Next base: position 802,349,686 of record CM062815.1, on the reverse strand, counting down.
TGGCCTCCACAAAAGTTCAATTTAATAGTTAGAATAATCTAAAAATAGTCATCCCTTTAAAGCAACACAGTAGGGGTATAACAACATAGTAGAAACACAATGGTTTTTCTCCCATTAAGGGTTTCCACTAGAACTACTTGTCTCCTATGTGGTTGAATGTCTTTATGATTATCATATTGGTTAAGTGTTGATTTCAATGTTGAGTTTACATGTATTGATCTGTTGTTTTATGTTGGGCTACTAATTGTTTATATTGAAAAATATTTAAAAAATGTACAAGAGGCATCACTATTGATTCATCCCCCCTCTTAATAGTGATCTGATTCCAACAATTTCTATCATAGCTAGTTCCCTCTAGTGCAACTTCACTGCTCAAGGGTAGATCATGGACCTATGGCCAATAATAAGAAGAAGATGTCTTAAAAAAGGAAGGGATGCAAACAAGAAAAAAATACTTATGATACAGAAGAACCCCTCTTTGTTTTGGTCATGGATGCAAAATGATAGTCATGAAGGTGGTTCAGGAGTTGCATTTTGTTTTAATTGTGGACATAATGTTCATTTTACATCTAGTTTCCCATTTCATGGTACATATAGTGATGACAATGCACTAGAGAATATTGAGCTATAAGAAGTTAACCAATCGATTGAAATTGATTCTCCAAGTGCAAGGGAAAATGATCGTTAGGTGGAGAAATCTAGACCAAACAATTATGGAGATGAAAGCAGAATTGCTACACTTGAACTTCAGATTGAAAGGCTAACGGCTTAGAACAAAACCAACAAAAGTTACGGCAATTTTTTGATGAGAAGGAATGTGCCTCCAAAGAAGAAATGATCAGAATAAAAAATAAGTTGGAAGAAGGAAGGAGAATTGAAGAGGGAATGAGAAATTAGTCTAAAGAAAAATAAGATAATTGTGAAAGATTGGGGGCTAAAGTGGTTTCGTTAGGAAGTGATCTAGATAAGAAAACCACTCAATTTATTTCAGAAAGGAAAAACCAAAATCCTACCTCTGTCAATTCAAATCTCAACCTATAAAAAGGAGAAACTAGTTCAAAAGAAGTATTCAAAAATCCCATAGAAAAATATGGTACTTGAGGTGAGAGCAATAAGAAAGGAAGCCAACAACAAAACTAACAAGTAAATGACATTTTAAGAAAAGATTTTTCTTCAAGAAGATCATTTACACCCTTAAGAAATATCAGATGATTTTGTTGTTAAAAACTTGGACACATTGTACCTGATTGTGTAAGCAAAAAGACTAGACTATCCTACCAGAAAATGCAATAGAAGACGCAGTTGGATAGAAATCCCTTTCAAGAAAACAACCAATGAAGTCTACCTTCATCATGAAGATCATCTATAGTCAAGTATAACAACCTTTCTTTATGGATTTTGTTACTCATGTAATGATTTTGGCCATAAGGTTGTTGATTGAAAGACTTACGAAAAGAAAAGAAGGCAAATTAGTAGGAGATATGATTCCTTTCCCCATTCTTCTCTCACATAAGGTGTTATGTGTGTGACAATCTTGCCCTTATAACCAAAGATTTCTAGTTACCTAGTTTCTTTAGGCCATTTAGTGAAAAGGTAAAAGGAATTCAAAGTCAACCAGATTAGAAGACAAAAGGTGATGCACATGTTAGAATCAACCCCTAAAAATTTGGAAGAAGAACTAGTGACAAGAGGTTGTAAGGAGAAATTGAGGTGTGTGTAGCTGTAGGGAGAACATACGGGAGCATATTTATCTTACATGGATAATCTTTGAAACTGCAACCATAGAATAAGTAGTATGTGTGGTGATATATGCATGTTAGTAAGGAGGCACATGAGCTTAGGGGGAGCTACACCATGTTTTCTTTTAATTTCTAGCTTATCCCTATTTAGATTGATAAATGTCGTAACAACTATATATGATTATTGGTATTTTTGGAACAACTATTTTTTGAAACCCTAATAATGTTTTTGAAGACATGGAAACCAAGTATATCGCACCATGTGCATGTTTAAGGTTCATATTTGTTATGAAACTAGCTCACAAAAAGGATAGAAAAGATAGATTAACGCCTTAGAAATCATCCTCTTCGAGGGGGCAACCTCCTTTACATTACACAAATGAAAAATTCTTGGATGATACAAATGACAAGGCCTCCTTTCTATATATAGGAGTCTAAGGGGTCATAATATAATCAGAGCCGACATAACAATAATAATGTAAGGGCACAATTATAATAATAGTGGGCTTCTATGGGGCACAATAATAACAATATGGGGACTACATGGGCACAACAATATAATAAGGGGGTTTCACTAATAATAATAAGGGGTTACACTAGTAGTATAGGGACCTAACATGCCTCTCTCCTTCAAAAAGTGTTATCCTCAATGCTTGAGTAGTTCTTGATGCTTTTGTATAAAATTATTGTCCTCCCATGTGGAATCTTCAATGGGTAAGTTCTTCCACTTGATGAGATACTCTGAAATTGATTGATTTCATAGCTGTCGGGTTCTTGTTTTTTGTGACTGCTCTAGGTTCCAATATGATGTTTCCTTGCTCTTCAAGTTCTAGAAATATTGTTTGAACTAGGATCTTCTCATTACGTAAGGTCGCCATTTCTTAAATGCATGTAGTCTTGCCAACATTTCCTTCTCATAACTAGCTTTTTGTAAATACTTTCCTTTGATTGGACAACTTTTGAAAGCAATGGGTCTTTCTTCTTGTGTTAAAACATCACCAATTCCATTTCCTGATGCATCATATTCCACAATAAAGGATTTTGTGAAGTTTAGCATAGCTAAGACCGGTGCTTGGAACATTGCCTCTTTAAGATTTTCAAAGGCCTTCATTGCTTATGGAGTCCATGAAAATGCATCTTTCTTAAATAATATTGTTTTAGGAATGTCTTGAGTCTTCATTCTTATTTGATAATATCCTGAATGAATATCCAACTTGGTGAAGTAAATTAATCCATACAATTCATCCAATAATTCATTAATGACAGGAATGGGAAATTTATCTTTAACAGTGAGTTTATTGAGCTCTTTATAATCCTGACACATGCACCATGACCCATCCTTCTTGTGCATCAATACTACAGGAGTATAGAAAGAAATTTGACTAGGTTGAATTATACCAGCCTCTAGCGTTTCTGCAACCATACGTTCAATTTCACGCTTTTAGGCATAGGGATATTTGTAAGGCCTGATGTCTGGAGGAACACTTCCCGGAATCAAATGAATAGAATGATCATGATCACGAATAGGTGGGAGGCCTCTGGGAGTTTCAAATAGCTTGGAATGAGTGTCCAAGGCTTTTTGGAGATCTGGAGAAATAGATGATTTCAATGTGGGAACCTCTAGCGAACATAATTGTGCAATTACACCTCATTTTTCTTTCTTTAGAAACTTTTTCATTCCGTTAGAGATGATTGTCTTTCTCGGTTTCCCTGTGATACCCCTTAATCAAATTCCTTTCCTTCCGAAGAAAATTTCATGAAAAGTTCTTGAGAATTAAGAGCTATTGTACCCAAGGATTGTAGCCATTGGACTCCTAGTACAACATCAACACCACCCATTGGCATGGAAAGAATTGGGATATTCAATGCATATTCTCCCATGGATAGCTTGATATTATGGCACTTTCCAGAGAAATTTATGTTTCCTCCACTTGCAACCATCACTTGACACTTGGGTGGTGGATATAGGAAGAAATTCAATTCCTTGGCTATCTTACAATGAATAAAATTATGGGTACTGCCTGAATCAATCAACACTATTACTTTTTTCTTCTTGATATGTCCTTCTATCTTGATAGTTTGCGGAGTGGTAATTCTGGCCAATGCATTACAAGATATGGTCGGATTCATTTCTTCTTTCTCAATGTGATCTTTCACTACTTGAAACTTTTCTTCCTCCTCTAAACGTAAAATAATTTCTTGTCAGCACACTTATGACCTTTAGTGTATTTTCTATCACAACTAGAACAAAGCTCATTTTCTCCTTTTTCTTCCAATTGTTGTGGTGTTAACCTTGTAGGTTGTGGAAGGCTAGGAGCAACAACAGTTCCATCTTTATAATTGTGAGTGGTAGGATTTCTTGTTTCCATAATTTTTCTTTCTGTTAGAAAATTATATATTACGGAGCAATGGAACACATAAAATATTGCAAAAATATAAACACAGAAAACACATAAAACAAGAGAGACACAGATATACGTGGTTCACCCAGTTTGGGCTACGTCCACCCTGAACAGCTAGTCCTTCCTTTCTATTATCTAGCAAAATGAAGAGACACAACCTACAACAGATCTGCTATAATATCCTATGTTTTCTCTCACAGTCTCACCTCTCTGCTTCTCGCTCACACAAAATACACATCTATTACACAGCCTCAAATACAATACCCTCATACAAAGAGAGGGGTTGCCTTCTAGGAAAAAAACCCTAAACTAAACATAAGTTTTACCGTCAGATCATCCGCCTAATGAACGGCCTAGATTTACTAGAAATTACTATACTTTTAGAAGGAATTTTTACAACTGTTTTTAGCTTTGGGGGTGCTGCCCCCGAAACCCCCGGACCGCCCCTGCAGCGAATATTTTATTGGCGGAATTGCCGCCCCCATTTCGAACTGGGGTCCAATGTGGTGATACCTTTGAATATAGAAGATAATCAGGCTCCACACCCAACACTTTCAATTTTGCTTTCCAGCCTGAATGCCTTCTTCAATGAATCAGGTTCCCAAAGACGAACCTTATGATGAATTTTATCCTTTAAAGTCCCTATGAAGAAATCAATCCTTTGCTTCTCTGGAATATCATTTACCCATATTCAATTCTTGAAAGTCCTCAATGTGCTCTGCCATTGAACCCTTTTGTTTGAGATTTATCAATTGGCTAATGAAGGTGTTTCTCTTTGTATCCTCATAATGTGTTATCATTTCATCCATGAAAATTGACCACATGACAAGTAGTTTACGAGAACAAAACCCTTCATACCATAAAAATTGATTCGGTTCTAAATATAAAGATGCAATATGTACCTTTTGTAATAGTTGCACCTCATGTAGATCAAAATATTGCTCCGTCTATAGTATCCAATTTATCAAATCCTTGCCATCAAACTTCCTCATATCCCTTTTCCTTGTTTTTAGGAGCTCAATATTGAAATGACTATAGCTATGTAGTTTCAAATCTTTAAGTTCTGAAATTTCGGTCTATGATAGCCCTTTGAGTCCTCTTTCTAACTCCGCAAGTCTGATCGCAATTGGATTTCTGAAGAAAGAGCCATGTTCAATTTCCCGTGATGACCTAATTATAGACTAGTTCAGTAGAGAGAACTTTTACGACGTGCCACATGTCACAGTTGTGACCTTAGGTTTTGAAACTGATATCCAACAAACTATAGTCCGTCTGCGTTCTGTCACGTTTTATAAAATTTGAATCAGATGCTTAGAGAGAGAGTTATGATGATTTTCCCAAGGTCGCTTGTTTGCGGAGTAATTCGGGAGCATGCAAAAACCCTAAATGTCTCGGACCATATCTCTGAAAATATAGCGAAACAAGATCTGAATTTCGGGCCCGCGCTTCATCAATATTTCGGCTCAAATGGGTTTTAATTTCAGAATCTAAAACTTCATAGAAAAAAAATTAGAGTGAAAATTCCATGATGGCCTGTTTGAGAGGGAATTCTAGAGTTTGCAAAACCCTAATGTACTCAGAACATATCGCCGAAACTATAGCAAGAAAATATATGAAATTCGGACCTGAGGTTCAGTGAGATTTCATATTAAATGGGTTTTTGTTTTAGCTTCTGAAACGTCGTAGAAAAAAAGTTATAACGAAAATTCCACAATGACATGCTTGGAGCAGCGAAACCCTAGAATCCAAAGCTCTGATACCAAATGTTAAGAAACCAACTCACAAAAAGACAGAAAAGATAGATCAACGCGTTAGAAATCAGCCTCTTTGAGGGGAAAACTCCTTTACATTACACAAATGAAGTATTCTTGGATGATACAAATGAAAAGACCTCCTTTCTATATATAGGAGTCTAAGGGGTCATAATATAATCAGAGCCGACATAACAATAATAATGTAAGGGCATAATAATAACAATAGTGGGTTTCTATGGGGCACAATAATAACAATATGGGGACTACATGGGCACAACAATATAATAAGGGGATTGCACTAATAACAATAAGGGGTTACACTAGTAGTATAGGGACCTAACAATATTTTATGCAAGTTAGGATTACTCTTATTCATTTGACTGATGTGGTTATTTCTACATATGTTGCGAGATCATTCTAGAATTTTATTGTTGAATGATATATGCAGCTAGGGTTTGTAACTAGCTAGTGGTAGATTGTAGAAATTCCATATCTCATGTCAAATTGGTTTGTTGATGCTTGTTCTTATGATATTGGTCATATGCTACTAATTTTTATGTTACTAATGTTGAATCTAATGAGAACTATGGTGATTAGGCTTTTGAAACAAAGGTTGTGAATGAAGAAATGACATATCTTTAAGGGGAGTATTTTCGCTTCCAATGGACAACCGGGTTGTTGGTATTATGTTCATCTTGGAGGAAATTTTCATGCCTTTCTATGCACTTATCTAACATTGGATAAGGATTATTTCAAGTGTATGATGATAGGAATATTTATGAATATCTTTAATGATTTTTTCAGTTGGTAGAGTCAAGATAACATATGTAATGAAGTTTTGTACAACAAGGGTTTGCATGGGTTATGTGATGTCTCATAGTCTTTCATGAGTTTATATGTAGATGCCTTATATTATCTTGAGTGAAGGATTATTTAGTAGCTTTGTGATTTGTTTAGCTGGGTTTGAGAGATTGCAACTATGCCATGTATTATTATTCATGACATGAACATTTGAATGTACGAGAGTATGCTTCCTATGATGTATCATTTAGAGTGAATGCTATGATATTGTTTCTAGGGTTTTTACCTCATTGTATGAGTAGGGAGTTTGGCCACTCACTGATGTTGTTGATTGTTGAGATCTACTTAGGGTCTCAATGTTGATGTTTTTATTGAAGAATATTTGGTGACATGATGACTAGAGTCGAGTTATGAGTATTGCATCAAGATAATGTTGTTGTATTAGCCCATTTGCTAAAAGTGATGTGTTTTATGCTTGTTGACTTGGTGTGCAAAGTCGAGCTTGTGTTGCAGGAGTATGGCTCTATGTTGTTGAGCCTCACTAATGATATAGTGTTTTATTAATGAGGAACATGTATATGGTGTTGCCATGATGTCATTCTACTTTTGTTGTTACTACCAGATCATATTATCAAATTATAGAGGTTTGTACTGAGTATGGTAGTGTATTCTAGAAGTGTTGACCCAATAAATTGTGTTTTTTCCATGGTTTTTCTATAGACGAGTGATCACTAGTGTTGATTGGTCTTTGATATGTTGTTGATAAATCTTGTTTGGTACTATGTTTTAGTGGTTTGTGAGGGTTTTAAATGCTGCAAAGAGTCTTCATTGATATCACATTTATATGTTGTTGTAAGCCTTTGAGTATTGCCATGTATTTATCACCAAAGCCTTGTAGTGTGTTACTGTTGAGACAATAGACTATGGTCGGGGTGTTGATAGTTTTCCATATGTTATCATGTGCCATGTATTGTCATTATTTTGTTGTTATTGTGAATAACACATATTTTTTTCCTATTGATGAAATATATTGCTACCCAACCATGTAAAGTCAATTGGAGATCAAATTTTCCAGAGCTAGGGTTTTGTATTGCAAATCTCTTGCTGTGTAATTCAAAGATTCTTACTAATGCATTAGTTGTGGGATGGTAGAGTATGTTATGGGCACATTGGTTGATGGTCAATTATTTTGTAGGAAAATGTTGACATTTTTGGTCCGACTCATAGGGAGTTTCCCTTCTCCATTGATGTTGAAGGGGGGGAGAGAATTACTGAGGATATGGTGTTTGAAGGAGATTTCCATTAATGTGAAAGGGGGATATTGTTGGCATTATGATAGACTACCATGTAGGCATTGATATCAACCTACTGGTAGTGGCCCTCATGATCCTAATGAATTGTGGTGTTGTAGGTAAGAAAAGGTTTGTTGAGGTGCTTGACAATATGTTTATGAAGTTGCTTGAATGTTTGGGAAGAGGAGCTTTTAATTTTCTTAATTTTCAATAGTGGCATGGTCTTCCCATTTGGATAGAGTGGCACTATGTTAGTGATGCACCCTTGACACTTTATGCCATTGCATTTTGTTATTGGTTCCTAGTTCTATGCCAGTGCAGTTCCTGTAGGTGAAGAAATAAAAACACTACATGATTTAACAATGGAATTTTATCATGGATTTGGTCCAAGAATGGTTGACTAGTTTGGTCTTTTAGTGATCAAGTTTATATGGTGATAATCATTATGTGAACACATTAATCGACTTGGTTATGGAATTAGTGGAATATATATGGTCTTCATGTTCTTGGTTTAATTATTTTCTAGTGGATTGATGCCTTATTGATTGGTATTAAACAATAATGGATTTGTTCCTAATGGAATGTGTTGCCACAATGGAATGTTTAAATATATATCTCAATATACCAATTGGTGGTTAGATCCTGTAATATTTTGTTACAATGTTTCGAGAGTAAGATCTAGAGATTGTGCACAAAGAATATGATAGAGAGAAAAGTGAATGAAATAGAGCATACATCAATCATGTTTTTTGACAAAGTACACATCATGCCATTTTTGACGTATGATTGAGCTTGCAACTTGTTTAATGTAGTGCATATTGTGTGATGCATGGAGAGGTTTGATAGTGTGTGGTTAGATAGCTTGATTGGGTGAGTTGCGCATGACGAACAATGTTTGAGCGCATATCATTGTAGAGAAAGGTTCAATTGGAATGAGGATTGATTTTATAACACACATGACAAGACAAATCATTGATGTTTGAATGATTGTGTGTGCATGGAGTAATATAGATGCAGATTTGTAGAATGCATATTGTTTCTCTATGTGAAAACAAAGGTTATATAATGTATGAAGTAATTCAAAGGTCCTATGCATGATATGTGAATAGAAAAAGAATATACCATATCTCATATCCTAAAGAATGTAGTGTTATGCATATATCAAAGATTGATCTCATAGAATAAGGCTCAAGGATCGCAGAAGTTGAAGAACTTGTGTGCATAGAATGAAGTGTGATAGTTGAAGGGTGTGACACTGGTGCAAATGATAGTGAGGTAGTGCAACTTGAACCTGTGTTTTGGGTGAAATGAATGATAGAGTGATTGCAGAGATCGAGTTTTCATATCGCTGTTGTGTTTGTGTGCTAATAATAGTTATTTAGGGGTCAAAGTATATTTGTAAAGTTGCTTGGGCTTGACAACATGTGTGTAAATGCTATATTCATAAGATTTCCCATTCTACTCTCATTTATGTATTGATGCCAAAGCCTTATATGGTCAGAGTTTAATATGTAGGTCAATCATTAGTGTGTATGTTGCTCTTGTATGTGAGATGAGAGTAAGAGTGTGAGTGAGGGTTTGTACTATTGTTGTGATTGAGATATGTTGTTGTTGATTGATTGAGTAGAGATTGTGTTGCAAAGAGAATTGCTTTGTTAGTGTGGTGCAAAGATTGTGTTTATTGGGGTCCAGTCTGGAAATGTATGAAAGCATGGACCAAACAGTTTGAGGAGGTTGGGGCCTCTGGCAAGTGTTGGCTTGCCAAGATAAGAGTAGTGGCTCCTTGATGGTAGTGGCCAATTGAACTATGTAGTGAATTTGTTGATTAATAATAGAATAACGAGAAGCAACACAACAACAATAGGGTGGTTTTTCTCCCCTTGAGGGTTTCCACCAGAACTAGTTGTCTCCTATGTGTTTGATTGTCTTGATGTTTATCATGTTGGTTAAGTGTTGTTTTATATCTCGGGTTTACATGTATTGATCTGTTGTTTTATGCTGAGCTACTGATTGTTTAATATATTGTCAAAAGACTTAAAAATTGTACAAGACATAACACTATTGATCGACCACCCCTCCCCGCCTCTTAGAAGTGCTTTAATTCCAACAATCTTAAGATTTATGCAAAATATTTTACAAATATAATCTTCCAATGAATATTGTGATCTCTGTCAATGGCAAGTTTGTGAAATGAAGCATTGAGTTAGGCAAGAGGGATCAATGAGGTTTGAAAGTAAATACAATTTGGTCTAACTTAGGTGTTGGATGAACTCATCATTAAATTGAAGATTTAATTCTAAATAGTATTTTAAGTTTTGAAGACAACAATTCTATGAGTTTAGACCATATACATCAAAGATAAACTCTATAAATCTCACAATGAATACTATATTTGAAGGAAAGGATTGAGTAGCTAAATAGGATTTAGAAAGGGTATCCATGAGGTGTAGGCAAGTTGGTTTCTGTAGGGTTTAGTCTTTTTCAGGGCTTACGTTCAAACTTTATAGGGGTAGAGGGTGAGGGAAACTCATGGAAAAATACACTATTCTAGAGGGTGTTCAGTCTCGACTGAGATTGTCCTAGTGACAACATTCCACTAATAAATAAATCATTCTTCCTTTTAATATTGAAACTACTCCTACTACTCATGAAGAAATAAACTATTTGAAAAGGTGTTTAGGTTCAATCGAGATTATCCTAGTGATAACATCCCACTAATAAGTAAATCATTCTTCCTTTCAACATTAAAACTACCCCAAATTGACATTGTTTAACAAGGCCACACTTTTTCTAGGACGATGAAATTCTTGTTGGAATCCGGTGTTAAATTTTTCCAGAAATCGAATCCTGGAATTGTTTGAATCATTTTTTGATGGTGGAAATGGATTGAGCACATCAAGAACCCCGGAGCCCCCAAATCTTGAAGCTTGATAATTATAACCCATATTTCCAAAAAATTCTGCTAGATTTTTCTCAAAATCATGTCAAAACTTCCATTATTTTCCAAATAAAAGTGTAACCTCATTAAACTACAACTCTAAATTTATCTTCTACACGAATTTAAAAATATTTAAAATTACCGAAACAAAATAAAAAGCAAAACAGTGCCCATAAAAATAAACATGGCCCACCGAAGATATTTTAATTTCAAAAGTATCGCACTCAAGACATTTTAATACCAAAAGTGGCCCACTCAAGATATTTTAACACCGCCTTAATATTGGCTACCGACAATATGTCATCGTTAACGATGACATGCATTCATGAGTCCAAGTATCATTCCAACAAAACCCAACTTTTTTCTTCAATGGACCCCACCTTATCTATGCCATGAGTTTCTTTATTTTTTTCCCTTTTCTCTCCGATAGTAACAGAAAACACTCATGTGTGACGAGACCACATCCCTCACGAGTCACCACGAAAAAGAAGACAATGATTGATTGACAATGACATTTTTTTAATTTCTTGAAATATCTTTTTCACCTTTAATGACATTTTGTATTTTAGTGTTAGGAGTTCAACCCATCGACATGAGTGATGCGTAGAAAGTATATTTTTCATTGACTGTTCACAAGGATAAAATGCTCCCATACTTATGCATACACAAACTTTCATTAAATTAATTCTCTTTTTTCAAAAGAGGAGTTGTACAAAAACAATTATTTTGGTTGGTTTATTAATACCTAGGTATTAATAAAGTAATTTTATTAATACCTAGGTATATTTTAGGTGGTTGAAAAGAATGATTTTTATTTTTTCTATTTAAACATAATTCTTATAAATAATATGTTTAATTGATATTGAATATATTGTTATAACAAGAAATATTTATAAGTTTAATTAAAAAAGAAAGAAACTTAATTTATAATCGTTGTTGTTGACCAAATTATATCTTACTCAAACTTTATTAATTAAAAAACAAATATCAAAATATTAAAAAACAAATATCAAAATAGGTGTAAATCAAATTGTTAGTAAATATAAATCAAAATGTTTGTAAAGATGTATAGATTTTTATCAAGTATATGTTCAAATATTAAAATATAATTTATTGTTCTAAAAACTCCTTCCTATACACATTTTAAGTTTGTTTTTTTTAACCAAAGGAATCAACAATTAGGTCAAGCTCGTACTCCCACAACCCGGGGTGGATTCCAATTGCTACCACTATAACCCCTAGATGAACCATACATATCTCCGCATATGATTTATGGGCTAATTATGGGGATTTGAACCTTGGATCTCATACTTTACATAATAATTCCTTTCATGGTCATCACCAATTGAGTTGCCCCTTAAGGGCAACACAAATTGTTTGTTTAGATATGAATTATTATATATAAAGTAAGAAATCTATTCTATTGCATATAAATCATAAATCTAAATAGATATAAAACAACAAGGAGGCGTTAGGATCTATTGGTCTAAAGGAAACTAGAGTAGTGATAACACATATGCGATGGAATTGACAACCTATGCAATATGCCAAAATATTAGCAAAAAAACATAAGATATTAGCCAAGGGGAAAGCACGTTGAAATATAATATACGTGCCTAGATGAACCTTTAGGACAATGTGAGACCATAGGGTTATTTAACCATTTAGGAAACCAAACGCTCCTTGAGTGGAGTTTTTTTACTACAAAAAATAAAATGAAAACAAAGTTATCCATAGCAAAAATTGAAAATGTAACCTGGATGGGATGGTGAAGCTGAGACTCCTATGTTGATGGAGTCGCAAAGATGTCGATGAGGTTTTCCGTGGAGCATTCAACTAAATTTAAAAGAAGGATGTCACCATGTTTTTTCACCAACCAAGTGCATAGGTTGGCAAGCAAGCGACTTTTTTCTTCCAATTTATACATGCATTGCTTGAGCCCAAAACTTTGATCTTCTTGAGAGAGAAGATTATGAGCGATGAAAGCTTAGTTGTGCTAAAACAATTTGAAAGCCCTGAAAAAATTAGTATCCCACATTTCATTGGTTCTAAGGTCTGGGAAAAATATTTAAGAATGAGATCAATCTCCTCATTCTAATAATAAGCCCTTTTCACTTTAACATCTTCATTGAGTGCATGAAGCCCCTATTTGATAGTTGGTGAGAAGGTGGTGTGATTGAAATCCTTCACACAACCCTTGTTTCCAACTCTACTTTAATTTTATGGGCAGGAAATTTCCCACATCATGTAGTGTGGGAGGTGTTTACGGTGCTGGAAGCCATCAACATATAGGCGGTCTCCTTAGTATGAAGTCCAAATTAGAACTCACATTGTTTGGGATAGAAACCTCATCCAGAATAAAGGTCGGTCACCATTTACACTTAGATATTTTCCTTGACTACAATTAACACATAAGAGAGGACACATGTACTTTGAGATAAGCAAGTAGACCCTATGGAACATATAATTTCAATGTATACAAGGTTCTTCCACAGATGGGATAAAAAGAGTGAGCCTTTAAGAGAAAAGTAATAGTACTATTCTAGTAAAGACATACGAGAGCATAGAAAGAATTGTTAGATAATTTAAAAAATAGTTCACAAAGTAACAATGATCATGAAGCAAGACACGTCATTCAACAAGATGTGTATTAAAGATAACAAAATAGTTCATTTTCCTTAATACATACAAACACACATATATCATAAAAATTAAAAGAATAGTGTTGCAACATCCATAATACATGCATGGAAGTGCACCGACTATGAGAACTTCAAATATTAAGTGAAAGTTCCAAGATACACAATTACAATGATGAATCACTAGCCCCAATAGTGGAACATTAAGCTACTAGTTTCTCCTCAAAATAATTATCTTCTCTCTTATCCTATGCTTGAGAAGCCAAAGATCAAAGTGCTTTACTTGAGGCATGAGGGCCTATTTATAGCAAATGGGGTGGCTCTTGACCTCCCTCATGAATCTTGAGCTCCCACATAACATTTGATCCCCTGTGTGACTCTTGGAATTCCTAGTGACTCTTTACATTCCATGTGTGACCCTTGGGTTTACACATATTTTACATTTCCAAAATTTTGAAATTACATAATTACATTTCACCAATAATGTGGCAAAAATACATTGGAAAAAACAACACTCTTTCGTTGACACTTTGAAGAGCTACAGTTTGGCAATTATGACATGAGCTAATGTGTCAATGGCAAGTTATTCTTTTTGTTGCTAAGTCTTCAATAATTCATGATAGATCTTGTGTCTACTTCACCCTCCAAAGGGTTAAGATAGGTATTGGAACCTTCTAATATAACATGAGGTTTCATCTCTCTATCGTGGTCCAATAGTCCTTTATTCCTATATGATAGCACCTTTGTGTCTTATCTCCAAAAGTTTCTTTTGAAACGAGTGAAAATTTTAAGGATGGAAAAAATATTGAAGCTTTAAAACATTGGCGAATCTCACGACTCTCTAATATGAAAACTATAAAATGTTTACTGATGTATTTTAAAAATTATTCAATTTTATAATGATTTTATATATACTCTCTATAGAATTTTGGTGATTTTTAAGGTAAAATAATTTTATATTGTAAAATTTGGGCAAATTAGTTTTATAAAAAATGGAAATTGGCTAATCTTTTTTTTTTGAAAAAATCATGGAAACTTAGCCCACTTGTGAATATTATCCCCTAAAAGTTTCCATGTTTGAAACCTCTTCTTGATGGCCTAATTCAGCATCATCTTGTCATGATAGGATCATAGCACCTGCAAATGAAGTTCACTCATGACAAGACAACATCAGTCCTGAAATCACCTATTCTATATTTGTTTTCCCATGTGAGGTGCCGACTATGATGGGACAACGTGAAAGGACTAAGAGAGGGGCCTTCTTGGATGAATAGCGTAGAGTCAGGAAGAAGGGGATGGAGGTATGGGAATTATAAGTGCACATTTCACAATGGAAAGCGAAAGAGGCAAGGCTCTACACGGTGGGAAAGTCGAGGAGACAAGGATGGTATAATTGGGCACTCTCATTGTGCAATCTACAGTGATTGAGGAGAAAACTCCAAGCATTGTGCATGTTTCCAGTGTAGGGGCCAAAGGAGGCCTTACTATCTTCTGAGAATGCATAATCGCAATGGAGGAAAAATTGATTAAGGCATTGCACAGAGGGTAACTGTAAGTAAAAAGAAGTTGGGTCATTGTGTCCTTGGAATGCTCAATAGACAATCAGAAGGGAGGGAGGCCTTGGTATTGTGCAGGTTTCAGTTGCAAGGAACTAAAGGAGGCCTCATTGTCAACTAGGAGTGCTAAATGCACAACACAAGGTAGGGTTGATCAAGGCTCTGTGTAGTGAGAAAGTGTAAGTAGCAAGGGCTGATTGATTGTGCTCTAGGGATGCACAATGCACAATGTGAAGGGATTTGTCCTCAATATCGGCACAAAGCGAAAGTTTAAGAAGCAAGAGGCTCATGACCAAGGCTTGGAAGTTCATAATTCGCTCATCACTCAGTTGAAGGTTAAGGGTGTTTGTAACTTGCGTGTGATGTGAGGACAAGGAAGAATCCAAAAATTTACTAAGTGTGAGATTAATGGAACAAAGAGGAGAGGAAGAGAATGCATAAAAAATCATGAACATGATCTCACACAAATACACCATCACACATATGAAAATAATATGCGCAATACCCAAATCCAACATGCATACAATGAAATGAAAATAAAGTGACACTTACCACTAAGTGCCACAATTAGGATGCAAGTATTTACGACAAAAGATTCGAATGCAACCAAAAAATGTGTTATGTCATGTGAGTGTATCTAGTGCATGTTCTTGTGATAAATAAGATCAATTAATGCAAGAGAGTGTGCTGGATATGCCTCTTGAAGGTGTACTAAGGTGTTCTTAGGATATGTGAAAGCAAACAAAAGAAACGATTTCAAGAGTGAAAGAAACACATGCAAAAACAAAAGAAAGCACAAGTGACATAAGTAAGAATGAAAGTAAGCAAATGAGACACTTGCAAAAGATAGAGCAAGAAAAAATGACACATGCAAGAGAAAAATAAAGTGAAAGCGACAATTGCAAAAGAAAAAAAACATAGTTGAGAAACTTGCCTGTAGGATGATGCATTTGCAACCAAGAATGTTGCTTGCACTCTAATAATGTGTAGAGCTCCAAAGAAAAACATGAATGTGAGATTAGCTCTAGGATGGTCTCTTTATATAGGGAGAGTAGACATGCAATTAGGGTTAAGGTTTGTGAGTGTGCTTAGTGCATGTCGGGAAACTAGGAGCTAATAGTGAATTGATTACCGCTAGGAAGTGTGGAAATACTGACTTCAAGAAGTGCACACTCATTGTCAACAAGGAGTGTGCAATCACTATCGGCAAAGGATTCCCTTACACTGTCACTGGGAACCATGCAATAACTGTCACAAAGAACTGCACATCACTGTCACTGGCCACTGCACAATCACTGTTGGCAATGATTGCACAATGATTGCCACTGGCAACTGTGCAATAAATGTTGGTAAGTATTGAAAAATCATTATATTTAGGGACTATGCAATCATTGTCTCTCAATAAGAGATACATTATCTTTCCTACTTGGAATAAGTGTGGTTATGAATACATCAAGACCTGGGCATATGAAAGAAAGTAGTTCGACACTTGGCATTCCTAAAGGAAGACTTGAACACTTAGACAACATGACCAAGCATGACATTAATGTTTGAAACAAAAGATGACACAATCATAAGGAGGCTCCAAAATTTGAAAGTTGGAAAATATTTTGAGGAGGTTGTAGTAGATACAACATGAGACCATAACAATAAAACAAGAAATAAAAAACAAAGAAATAGAAGAATTCGTTGCAAAATCCAAAATTGGTGTAGCAAGACATCAAGATGAGGAAAGGGTAAAAAAAAACCATTAAATAATTATATAAAAAAATATTACTTATCATCATTACACTAATTAAACTATAACATCAATGCCAAATAAAAATAATTTAATTTTTTAATAATTCTTTTAAATTAAAATTAACAACCTAATAAATTAAAATTAACAACCTAATAAATTAAAATTAACAACATAATAAATCAAAATCCTAATACAAAATTGCAAAAAAAAATTTAAACATAAAATAAAATAAATCGCTTCAAAATCAAAATTATATTATCCATTAACTTTTTTTTTTCCAAAGGAAAAAACGGTAACCTTTTATTAAAGAATTAATGAAAAGTTACACTAGTAGTTGCAATGAAGCATTCCGTAAACTGCCACAAGGGCTCGAGTGGTTACACACCGTTAGAAGACTAACGTGCACAAAGAAGAAAGAAAAGAGAAGAGAAAGAGGAAAAAAACTGAATTCCGGCAGTGAGTAAAACTCACGCTTCAAGTTTTTCTCCCCTTTTTCTTTTCGACCTTACGCCAATCTCCTTGAGTGGGCTCGGTCGAAGCAGTGACTAGCTGTGTTTCTGCATTTTGTGGGCCTGTTTCTTTGTCTGAGTCTGAAGTATCTGAGTGGTGATGCCGTTTGTTGCCTCCCATGCTTTGATCCATGCTTGTCATCTCTGCCTAATTTTGGTGGGTCTCTGCCTGTTGTGGAGCCTTGTTGTCTGATATGTTTTCCTTCCGATTCCCTGTTTCCGCTTCCTCTATGATGGTATCATCCTCTTCTGTTTCTGATTCTTCAACTTCTGGTGTCGAAGAGGCTTTCCTTTCCACGGCTCTCTTCTTTGCAACATCATCTATGTTCTGCCAACCTTTGGGTTTCCTTTGTTGTGGCTTGCTCTTGTTGAGGCTTTTGCATGCATTGTACAGATGACCTATTTGTTGACATCCCCTGCATCTGAAGGCTATATTCTCATAGTCCAATGGTTGTTTCCACTGTGAGTTGTTGAAGTTCAGAATGATGCTTTCAGGTAAACCTTGGCTAAGATCTACCTCGACACATATTCTAGCAAAAGTAAAGATTCCTTTTATGTGTCTCTCTGTGTCAATCTTTAACGTTCTTCCAAGGGTATTCCCTATAACTATTAAGGCCTTGGAGTGCCAGAAATGTATCAGAAGATTATGCAGCCTTACCCATACTGACATCCTTGATACCACCATAGTATTGGCATCGAACTCCGGGAACCATGGGGTAACAAACAGTTCCGCACTACCCCAAAACCATGGCCCTTCATTAAGAATTTTTTCCTATTCTTCTTCTACGAGGAAAGTTACTATGAAGAAACCCTTAGAGCATAGATGAATTTGGCAGTTTTTTGTCCAGACCGTGTGAATCCATTGGTACAATGCATCGGTTCTAGGCCAGAAACCATTAAATCTACAGATAACAACATTTTTCTGTAGATTTGAGAATATGTACTTTACCTCTGGTAAATCCAGAGAGATAGAAGGACTCTCTGGCACTTGATCCACGATATACTGCCTTGGAGGTGCATTTACAGCTGTAGATTCTTTCCCCTTTTGAGGCTCTTTCCCTTTGGCTGCATCACGGTATGTGCTTGTAGGTTTTGAGGTAGATCCCTTAGATCCACCTCGCAATCGGTGATTGAGTATGATAGTTGAGTCCTTTGCAACCCTGTAATGTTGGAGGGTGTGTTGATCCTGCATGCAAAACCCTGAAAATAAAAGGATTTGTAATGCAATTGGAATTCCGAATTTGTCCTGGATCTCTTTTTTTAACTCCAGAATACTCATCTGTTCCCAGATCTGCACACAAACGTGTCTACCTTCTGTTGATCTGATGAATATTTGCTTCAGATCCGCTGTGTCTGCCTTGATCAAATCCCGCTTTTCAGAATTGTTTTCTGGATCTGGCGAAAACCCATTTTGCGTCTGCCTGGATCTGGCCAGATCTGATAGATCCACCCCGGTTCTACAAAGTTTGGCCCGATCTGGTGTGCCATTTCCCAGATCGGGACTCCTATTGGGGCTATCGCTTATTTGCATGACATGGTCTTCGAGCCCTCTATTGAAAAGCTGCGTCGAGGAGGTAAGAGCTCAGATCTGCGATACAGAGAGCATAGTAACCTCAAAACACCGCGAAACCAGGTCCCTACTCCCACCCCATACTTGATCTACGGCTCTGCCATTTAAAATCCGCCCTAGATCAGCAGATCGAATCCACGGCGTACCAAAAAGGGGCATGGGAGCTGGCATACGCCTCTTTTCTTCATAATCCCAGACAAATTTGCCATGCCTGTGCAGAGCGTTCACGTATGAGGGCGTATCAAGACGAGACAGGGTAAGGGCCGTTTGTTTTGGAGTAAAAAACTCCGGACAAAAGATTTCTGGTGCCGCCGTGAGGTAATCTACCTGCACCCTGAAGGAGGAGAAGCGCACCGGTCGCAGTTTGCTATGGTTCGACTCATAAAAATCCTTTTCATCAGCAGATCCAACCCAGGACCGAAGGGAGACATCGAGCTCAGAGTATCTAGCGGCCAGGCATCTAGCCGATCCAAAGCAGATCAATTTTTTTGGAGCCGCGGTGGCGCAGAACTTACCTTCTGAGACCCTAAGTCCATGAAACGCCTCCATCGCTCCCGATTCTTCAAACCCTATTCCAACAAAATCCCCATATTATTATCCATTAACTTAAATTACACAAATCAAATCCATTTAAATTCATCTCTAAAACAATTTCATAAAAGAGAAGATATATAATTTGGTGAAATGTCATTCTCACAATCCAATCTAAGATGTAAAACGTAAGTTTTTAAGACATAAATTTTATGCTTTTTCCATAAGTTTATTATTTTCTGACTTTATATATATATATATATATATATATATATATATATATATATTAATTTAATTTAATATAATAGTTTTAGTCTTATCAATCAAGTATATTTTTACTACAATTAGAAAATAATGGTTAAAAAACACATAATTTTATAATTTACTCGGTCATTATCATAAATACTAACCAGCATTAATATAGTTCAACAATATGAATTTATGGCCTTATATAATTCAACAACATGAAATGATGGCCTTAAACTTTATATTGTTTCAAATATAAATTTTCAAACAATATATTATGTAAATAGAATTAAGCCTTGTATTTACTTGCTACCAAAACATGTTCTTTGAAATGTGCTAGACCGAAGCTTATTGCACATTCATGGCTTGTGTAATATTGTCTCATTGGATTCTCTTATTTTTCAAAGTGTTTCTAACCTTTTTCTTTCTTTTTGGATTTTCTTATTTTTCAAAATGTTTCTTGCTTTATTGCTTCTTTTTTAGGTGGCTAAAACTATTTTAGTTCAGTTATTAAGTTATTAATTATGGGTTGTTAATTACGAGGGCAGGTTGAATCATCATTATTATTTAAGGAAAATAATGCAACCTGAAATAATTTGTTGGAAGTCTATGAGGGTGTAAAATTTCACATTTCCCCATTGCCTCTAGGTCTTGGGTTGTTCACCCATTTCCTTTTGTTTAAGGACGACAAATTGTTATCTAACTAAATGTAATTTTAGATCTAACTCTAGAACCAAAATATGGTTTCAAACTAAATAGTATTCACAAGAAAGCAAATATACCTTGTGGTCATCACTCATGATATGCTTAGTGCAATCATTTAGTTTCTTATAACATCTAAACTTAGTATCGTGCATCAAACTAAATAATACCCCTTATGAGTTATCCTCTAGTCTAAGAGATATTCTTTAACTTTTCATATATGTTGTAAAATCAGGATTCTTTAATTTGTTTAAGATTTTTATCTAATATCTAATTTCTTTTATTTCTCATTCATTCATGTATTCCCCATGTGATAAATTAATAGAATTTGGGAAACTGTAATAAAATTCATAAATTATTGTTTGTAACATTCAATTTTACTGACATGTAGTAAATTTTATGTGTAGTTGGTGAGCACCAGTATTGCAGCAAGAATGCTGCAACTCCTGGGGCTTCCTACTTTACTTTTATCAACCCGATAGTTCGTAACAAACTTGGAAGTGACGGTGCTGTATGCACAAGTACTAGCTCTTACTACAGGTTGTCACTTGGTCAGCTGGCACAAGATCACTAGGAGCTTAAGCCAACTTCTATGAATTCTTAGAAGAATCTTTTAGCTGTGATGAAATAAAGTTAACTCTAAAGAGGCTATTCTACTTGCAGAAAGAGAAAGAAGATTAGAGTGTAACGCAAACCCTAATTCTTCCAACTAACCCTACTTTTGTAGAAAAAAAGATGAAAACTGATGAAATGAGTGCCATTGACTACTAAGAAGGTAAATTACATCTATTCAAGTTACTTTTGGAAGGAAATGGAAAAAAAAACATCCTTTTTGGGTTTTTGAGTGTTTTATGTGAAATTGTTATGCTGGTAACTTATCTGTTTTTGGTTGTGGCAGAGATTCGGTGGCGATGGAAGGCGACCTTGGGGTTTGAAATGGTGTAAGAAGGTGTGGGGGAGTCCTAAGAAGCCTCTGGTAACCTTCTGGAGACTTCCTCTGCAATCAGACTTCAAAAATTCACTTTCAAGAAATTCTACAGGAGGCTGCAGGGGATCTACGGGAGGATGCTGAAAGCTGCTTTTAGAGGTTTCAAAGGTGGAAAAATGGTGGGAAAGGGTAGCTGAAGATTAGAGGCAGGTGTCAAGGTGTTTGAAGCTCATCAAGGATGATTAGGAAAGAAAATGATGGTTGGATTTTTTCAAGAGACAAGAGGGAAGTTTATGAGAGAAATGCAGAAATTATGGCAGATTCGTGAAGGGATGTGAATAACTTGTGAAAATTGTGAGGAAAGAGATGATGATGGCTGCTTTATTGATGTACCATGAGCATAGGTATGTTGTAAGAGAGCTACAAGTCAAAATACTGAAATTGAGAAAGAAAAGATCTAGCTGTACCAAAAGAACAAAACTATCTCTTATGTTAACCTAAAGTCTGACCTAGTAAAATAAAATGCTGAATAGTGCTATATGAACAGGAAAGCATGTAAAGAGACCTATTGCAGAAACATAAATGAACATGGCAAAATGGATTTGAAGCAAAACATTAACCTCTTAATCAAAATATAACACTAGAAATTGCATGGGAAAAGCAAAACTGTGTTTTTATGGCAACAAGCAGATCTTAACCTCAATTCATGGTCCCCAAAGGAGGAAAGGAGGTTAGGCTCTGTTGATAGCCTTTTTGTATCTTTATCTTATCACTATTTAACCTACTTCAACAACTGAAATGGAAACAGTTATGTAAACCACCAAAAGCAACCTATTCTACTAAAGAAAAATGAATCTATCTAACAGAAATTAATTCATGAACTGAAGCAAAAACATACAAGTACAAAGCAAGAGGTGTTGGGCAGCTTGGGTTGGGCCCTAACCCAAGAGCTTCAGCCCTCTAAAATAAATCAGTGCCGACTCAGAAAATATTTCATCTCCATTATCAAAATAATAGTTACATTACATAAATTGTCATAAGAGTAAGCTTGAGAATGAGCTGAGCAAGCACTGCAACAAAAGTGCGAAAATTTGAATAATAACCAACCAAACTACTGAGCACCTAAGCCCTCCTATTTATACAGCTGGAGCCTCCAACAGCTCTACTAAAATCAAGGAGGCTCGGCTCCCAAGACTAGAGATAGACAACAGTTCTTCTTCACTTGTTCGGCTGCCCCTTTGATGCATCAATGTGGCTGCTTGTGCTTCGAGTTTTCTGAAGGAGGATTTGAGGTAGGGAGTCATAAATGAGGAGGAAACCCTCCTACAAATACTCTCCCTTGTTTTCCTCGAATATTGGTTGCCAAATGCTCATTAATCCTTTGACTTTGTCCCAAAATTGACCAAAAATCTGCATAAAGCACACATTAGACTTTTTGGCATAATGACTAACCCAATTCACTTTATTAGCAAAAATATAATAAAAAAACATGCAATAAACTAATGAGAATGGTGTATTAGGTTGAGTTAGGAGGCCAAATGAGCCCATATAGTTACCCATTTCTAGGGCTCATCATCACCCCCCTACTAAATGGGTTGCTCATCCTTTGAGCAACTAGTTTATCTCCTCATCCTTGATGGCCTTGATGGATTTCCTGACATCCCATAATTATGATGTGATATCCTCATTCTTATCATGGAATCCTGCCTTTCTATCCACCTCTTCCCACTATTTTTGTTCTTCTTCTTCTTTTACACCTTCCATTAGTCCTAGCAGCAGCGGAGGGCTAAATTTGAGGCCAATCCAATTGGCCTTCAAACTTTTCATAGAGTGCTTATACAGTGGCACCCTCCTTAAGACTTCTCTCATCCTGTTTGGGGAGTGATACTCCCTGATCTGTAGGTTGTGTGGAAATGTGTTCCACCTTCTCATGCAGGCATGAAGGAAATCATCCCCAAACAATCTCTCCATGTCCTCAAAATATGCAATAGCCTCGGCCTACTCATTGATATACTTAGGGACACTCTGAGGATTATCTGCAAGGTATTGGTGGGCACTAATGAGAGCCATGGGGTCTGCTGGCTCAGCTCGGATCATTAAGGGTTTATTTAGATCTTTTTCCATCAACTTCTTGATTTCTGTTGCCCTTTTCTCCTCATGACTCATCCAAGACAACATGGCCATCATCTGCAAGTATCCTAACCTGGCATTGGAGTCCCATAGGTTCATATCAGTAAGGGCCATGTTATGTAAATAAAACTTTGCCAACTTCGCCTTGTCCTCTGCTGAACTGTGGTCACATAGATCCATGAATTGTCCATAATTTTGAAAAGGTGTGGTGCCTCTCTGGGCCAGAGTCTTGATTTGGAACTGTAGCCACTAATCTTTGAGGTATACTCCATATGATTTGGTTGGCTTCCTGAACTGTAGTGCCTCCATAGCCCAGCTAGCTATGCATGCTAACTCGGTTTCCCTTTCTTGCAGCTGTTTTCTTAATATTTCATTCTCTGCTTCTAAGTGAGATCTTTTGATTGCTTCTGCATGTTTTACAGTGGCCAGATCTCTACCCATCTCTCTAAGCTTGCTCTCCATGTGGCCAATGTCTTCCACCCCTTTGGACTTTGCAATTTGCATCCATATGTGGCTCCTTACTCTTTCTTTTTCCAGCTCAAAGAACAGAGGGACTGCAAACTTCTATGGGATGATCTTCCCTCCTTCCAGAAGGTTGTAATAAGCGCCTAAACTAGGCTATGGGTCAGGTTCTAGTATCCCTGCTATTTCATCCTTCCCCTTGGTATGCTCTTCTACCTTTTTCTCAAGTTCCTCAGTCTCCTGTAGCTTTTTCAAGGTCTCTTGTAGAGCGGTTTGTGCCTCCTGTAGGACAGTTTTGGAGTCCTGTAGTTTTATCCTTTCCCTCCAAGTGGAAGATCTAGGGCTTCCTCTTTCATAGGTGATGGGGGTTTTGGATGGAGATTCCTCCTTTTTTGCAGTAGGACAATCTTCAATGGTGGTGGGCTCTTTTTAGGGTGGCTGTGGCTTCCCTATTTTTATCCTGGAACTTTTTCGAGCCTTGAAATACATGGATGGTTGCCTTTTTCTCTTTGGTTTGGGCTTAACTGGGGTGCTAAGGGAAAAAATAACAGCTGATGCTTCCCTTTCCATTGTTTCAGGAGACACTTATGCCTTCTTTGCTTTTGTTTCTTTTTATTTTGTCTTTTATGCCTCTGCAGGTTTTGTTTCTTCTATCCCTGTTTTAATTTCCTCCTCTTCTTGTTTAGTTGTTGCCCTCTCTGCTGTAGTCTTGGTATTCACTGATTTAGTCTTTTTCCTTTCTATTTTAGTCCTTTTTCCTCTTGTCCTAGGTTCCTTCTTCTTCTCTGCTGTGGTCTTATCTTTCTCCGTTTCATGTTTTTCTTCCTTTGTTTGGGTTTCCTCCTTCCCTATTTCAGGTTCCTCTTTCTTTGTTTGTGTTTTCTCTTCCTCTTCTCTAGTTTCCTCCTCATCTTCCCCTTTTTGTTCTTCTCCCTCACTTTCAGATGGACTGAGGTCATATGTGAGGGCTTTTACATCATCTTCCCTTGTCATATTTCTAAAAATCTCCCAGGCTATGGGTATTGTGAAGGTGTGGAGGGCCTCTTCCACCAACAGTTTAATTAGCCCATGGTGAGCCAATTGGTCTGGAACTCCTACCTTCAATTTGATGTTGGAATCTATTAGGGACTGGAGGAGAAAATAGGGAACACTGAGTTTTTGGGGTGCAGGAAGATCCATGCCATATCTTAACTCATGCAAGATTATGAAATGGTACCCATAAACTATGTTATACCTTCCTTCACAAGAGATGTATTTGATGATCTGATAACTGACCTCATCCCAAGGGTAAGGTATGCTTGTTCTCCTGATGCCATTTTTGTCCTCTACAAGATGCTCATATGGTTGGAAGAAGGTTTTCTTAGCAACTTGACCCGGTGGTTTTTCCTCCTTGCTCCAGAGTAGTCCAAGTGGGAGATTGGTAACCCTATTGATGAACTCTGGGGTGGTTTCCATGGCGAGACCCCTGAAACTAACAGTGGCATGGGTTTTTGAGTGAGGTATCAAGGACAGGGAAAATTCATACGTTACTTATTCATCATACCCCCGAAGTTTTTCAAAGAATGGGATCCAATTGGCTTTGGTAAAAAGGGCTACTACCTCAGGGTGTTCATGTAGCCTGGTTGAGTTTAAAGGTTACTTCCGCATAAATCCTCTTGCCATTATATTTAGTGATCCGAATTGGATCCATAAAAAATTATTAACAGAGCCATGGCTGTACCAGGTCGGGATAGACTTAAAAGAATTTAAAATAGAATTCGGGAACACCTCTAAACCAGCGGCAATGGTAGCCAGCGTGTAATGACGAGGACCTCGATCAAATTTCGTTGATCGAGGCCCATGGAGACTACGCGGGAGGGAAAATTAGCCCCTGGGAGGCCCAGATCGGGAAACAGAGGTAGTTTTTGATGCACGATTAGGGCGAAAAACTTCAAAATGGAGAAGCCCCGAGCACTTGGTTGCGTGGGAGCCGGGAAAACCGTGGGACAAAAGGCTAAGTGCTAAAGGCAAGACCTTCTCCAAGAACCGACAGTATTGATCGGGGGCATCCATGGGCGGTAAGCATTTTTGATGAAAAAGGAGTGATTCCACTCAGCGCCCGATGCGTGGCAAGTGGAGGGGAGATGAAACCACTACTCATCGTGCGCTAACAGTCGAGCTAGTCAACGGCATGGGACGAGCGAACGACGTCGTATCTGGGGGCTCCAGATCTAATGGCTGAGATCACGCTCGATGGAGAAGCCGGATTTAGCGAGGGAATAAGCCGCGATTTAGAAGAATCTGAGGTCCGCTTTGACCGCCAAGGTGGCAGAAGATTCATTCCACGACGTAAACGAAGAATTGAACCGACGACGTAGGTTGGCGCAGTTCGCAGGAGGATAAGTGGCCACTCCTTATGAGCCTAATGATGACGCCAAGAACAGTGAACTCTAAGCACAGCTGCAAGCAGGCGATTCGACGAAGGTGGTAGAGGGACCAAATCGCTATGAGCCCAAATGACTTTAAAGACATGAACAGAGAACAGAAAGGGCATGGAGGAGTTAGGGACCCGAGGAGGAACACCGAAGACCGAAGATAGAGAAGAGAGGAACCAATAAGACAAAAAGTAGAAGAAGATAGAAGGGTCGAGCTGACCAAAGGCACCGTCAAGCACTAGAGAGCTTGAGAGATTCAAGCCATCCCTCAGAGGATCTATCAGACTAGAGAGGTCGAAGCGCTGGCAAGGAGAAGAGTATGTGTACTCTAGTGGCTTGGGGAATCCAAGAACCACCCTGCCAAGTCAATCTGTTTCAGGAGACTCATATTGAGCTCCTTCATTGTAATTCTCTGCTTCAAGACACAATTAAAAAAAAAGGCCACCACTGAAAGGAGGACCAGAGATGTAGCCCTGGAGGATAGGGTGAACTCCTTATTAATTTCTTGTGTTTGCTTACTATATTTCTCTGCTGTTTTCCATTTCAAGTGTTTTGTGTGTTTGCAATCTAATCGATCCATTGCTGAAATAACATAGACACACACAACAACACATGAGTCTATAATAGTTTCATTTAATAATTCTTAACTAAGGTCACTCATTGGGTGATTATCAGATCAAGTGGTATCAGAGCTCTAGGCTGTAAGGTTAGAGAAGCTTGTGCTAGTTTAGCTGTTGAACGCTCACTCAAAGCTCAAATTAGGAGAAGGAGAGTTGGTCGAAACTAATCCTGCAATTGGGAGAGTCTATCCTCGGAAGACAATGTCAGAGGAATGTTCTATGGGGCCAGACCCTCAATTCATAGAGAGTTTCCTAGCTATAAAGTCTATGGTAGAAGAAATGTATAGGGAATTTTGAAAGCATAAGGATGAAGATTCATTAGGTTCTCAACAAGACAAAAAAGAAGATGAGTCTCATTCCCATGACCACTCAAAGGGAAAAGGGAAATAGGAAAGATTTCTCACACCTCCTAATAGCCCTGTGCATAATAAGAAAGCATCTTTGATCAAGCTAGATGTTAAATTTGACTTGCCTATATATGATGGAGAGCTAAATGCTAAAAAGTTGGACAATTGGATTAGACAAATTGATGTGTATTGCAGAGTGCAAAACATAGACTCAGATAAGAGCAAAATTCAGTTGGCAAGCCTACGCCTAGGAGGCACTACCTTAGTATGGTGGGAAGGCAGAACCCAAGCTGACATGAAAATACATGGTAAGACTATCTCTTTCTGGAGTGACTTTGTTTCTGCAATCAAGAAGCAGTTCTATCCATTGGCCTACATGCAACAAGCCATTATGAGTTGGCAAAACCTTTAGCAGTTGAAAGGGAAAAGTGTGCAAGGGTACACTCAAGAATTTAGAAAGAGAGCATTGATTCTAGGGATCTCATTAGACTCACTAGAGACTCTTTTGAAGTACATTGGTGGTCTACACAGCTACATGAGGCATACCATCCTCATGTTTAATCCCACTAGTATAGATGAGGTATCTGTACAAGCTATTCATCTAGAAGCTAGAGGAAAGAATGGAAATCCAAAAGTTGGGGGACCATCCCAACCCACTGCAAGCAAGAGCAAGGAGAAAAAAAAGCAGAAGTGGAAAGCAAGGAAGGCTAACACTGCACAGAAAAGAAAAGCTTCATGCATCACTGTAAAAAGGAGGGGCATGATGATGAGCACTGTTGGATTCTGCATCTAGAGTTGAGACCTAAGAAGTCTGAGGGCAAGAAGAAGAAGACTGCTGCAACTATTCAGAAAGATTTGGGGTTAGACTCGGGGGATGAAACAATCATTGCAGCCACAGGTATAAAAGGTAAGAATTCTGAAGCATTTACTAGTAATTCTGCTCAAACTATTATTGATGAAGAACATGAGAGAAAAAGACTTGAGCTTTTCCATATTCGAGTTATTTCCAAACATCAAAAGATTGATACTTTGTTTGATAGTGGCTCACAAGTAAATTTGATTTCTGAAGTAATTGTAAAGAAATTGGGGTTAGCAACTACACCTCACAAGAAACCATACCCATTAGGATGGTTGAATGATAAAACACAACTACAAGTGACTAGACAGTGCAAACTCAAGTTTTCTTTTGGGTCAGCATTTGAGTTAGACATAATTCCTTTGGATATATGTGGAATTGTTTTAGGGAGTCCTTACTTGTATGATAGAAAGGATATTTTCTATAGAGCTGAGAACAAGTATCTACTTGTTAAAGATGGAATTGAATACTTTGTAAGAGCTCATAAGCTCAAGAATAATTATACTCTCATAAATTCTGGGTAGATGAAAAGAAAGATAAATTCATGCAAACAATTCTTACTAATGGTTGTAAAGGAAAAGAAACCTGATAAAACCCATGTATTTGAGGGCTGTAATGCTAAGCAGCAAGCTGATATAGAAAATATTATTTCAGAGTATGATGTCCTGTTTCAGGAACCTAAAGGTCTGCCACCGAAAAAGGAAATAGTACATGATATTATTTTGCAGCAAGATGTTTGATTGCCTAACATTGGAATGTACATGTTGTTTGCTTTAGAGAATGCTGAAATCAAGAAGCAGGTGCAGGCATTGCTCGAGAAGGAGTTCATCAGGCCTAGCATATCACCATGTGGGTCACCAATCGTTTTGGTGAGAAAGAAAGATGGCCCGTGGAGAATGTGCATTGACTACCGAGCACTGAATAAGATAACAATAAAAAACCGTTATCCCCTTCCTCACATCGATGATCTTTAGATCAATTGAAGGAAGCTGTATATTTCACCAAGCTGGATTTGCACAGTGGATACCATCAGGTCAGAGTTGCAGAGCAAGATGCATGGAAGACTGCTTTCAAAACAAAACAGGGATTGTATGAGTGGCCGGTTATTCCTTTTGGCTTGACCAATGCCCTTGCTACTTTCATGAGATTAATGAATGATGTACTCAGGCCTTTTCTTGATGATTTTGTTATTGTGTATCTGGATGACATTCTGATTTTTAGTAAAATGTGGGAGGAACACTTAAAACATGTTAAGCAGACATTAAATGTTTTGAAAAGAGAAAAACTTTATGTTAAACTCTCAAAATATGAATTTGGCAAAACATCTCTCAATTATTTGGGTCATATAGTAGGGGGTGGTGAATTGAAAATAGATCCCTCTAAAGTGGCAGGCATTGTAAATTGACCTAAACCCAAGTTTGCTACAGAAGTGAGAAGTTTCTTAGGAGCAACACAATATTGGAGGAAGTTCATCTCTAACTTTTCCTCAATTGCAGTTCCCTTACATGCTTTGACAGGATTGAACGAGGTGTTTCAGTGGGGAGGCAAACATCAGAAAGCCTTCGACACCTTGAAAGAAAAGATTAGTACAACACCTGTACTAGCACTTCCTGATCTACAAAGACCATTTGAGATACAAATAGATGCCATTGACTATGCCATGGGAGCAGTGTTGACACAACACAACAAACCCATATGTTATCATTCTGAGACTTTTAATTTCTATAGTAGTTAACTATCCTACATATGATAAAGAATTGTATGCACTAGTTCAGAGTGTGAAAAAGTGGAAACATTATTTAATGGGAAAAGAACAGTAATACATACTGATCATCAACCACTTCAATATCTACACTCCCAAACTAAGTTGCAGAAATCAAGACACTACAGGTGGATGGGCTTTCTACAACAGTTTCATTTAGTCATCAGATATAGAAAGGGCATACATAACAAGGTTGCAGACATGTTATCTAGACCCAATATAAATGCATCTACTATACTTCAGCATAATTCTGTACTACATGAAAGTTACATTGAACAATATGCTCAGGATATAGACTTTAAAGATGTATATGTAGCTTTGAGTCGAGGAAAAAGAGTAGAAGAATTGGATTATCATGTGAAGCATCGACTCTTGTATCATTGTGGGAAACTTTGCATTCCACAAACTGAGAGAGTAAAGATGGTTAGAGAAGCACACACTTCTCTGATATCAGGTCACTTTGGGGTAAGTAAAGCAATTGCACAACTGCAAAGATTTTGTTATTGGCTAAAAATGAATGAGACGGTTTCTAGATATGTAAGAGGGTGTACTATGTGTGCTAAAAGCAAGCCCAGCAATAGAAAACTAGGCTTGTACACTCCATTACTAGTTTATTCTCACCCTTGGGAAAGTGTTTCCATGGATTTTGTTGGAGGACTGCCTAAATCTAGGAAAGGTCATGATTATCTATACGTGGTTGTGGATAGGTTCAACAAAGTGTGCATTTTGATACCTTGTAATAAGCAGATTACAACCGAACAAACTGTAAAACTGTTATTTGAACATGTATGGGTTCATTTTGGATTACCCACTTCTATTGTATCTGATTGAGACAGCTGATTTGTGGGGAAGTTTTGGTCAAGTCTGTGGGAGCTGATGGACACCCAACTGAAGAAAAGCACGGCTTTTTATCCACAAACCGATGGCCAGAAAGAAGTAGTTAACAGGACAGTGATCCAGTTACTCAGAGGATATTGCAGCAAACATCCTAGGCTTTGGGATGAACATTTGTGTTATGTGCAGCATGCTTATAACAGAGCAAGACACTCTTCTACACAGAGATCTCTTTTTGAGACTTGTTTTGGTTTCACACCAAGGTCTCCTTTGGATTTTGTCTTTGGTAAAGATACCATAGTTGATGGAGACAGTGATGTGGACAAGGCAACTAGGTTCATTGAGCAGATCTAGGAGATCCACCAGGCAGTACAAGAATAGCTAGAAAAGAGCCAAGCCAAATACAAGGCTAGGCATGACAAGCATCAGATCGAGCATATTTTTCAAGTTGGAGACCAGGTCTGGCTGTATATTAGCAAGGACAAGATGCAAGTTGAAGGTAAAAAGCTAAATCCTATCAGGTATGGACCTTTTAGGATACTTGAGAAGATTGGTGAAAATGCTTTTTGCCTTGATCTACCATCTTACATGCACATCTACTTAGTCTTAAATGCAGATTGCTTGAGATTGTTTGAACCTTCAATGGTTGAGGATCCTAAAGAGCAAAGTAAATTGCCTTCTATTGATGACCTGCTACCGGAATATCTGAATGAATTGCAGGAAGACATAGTCTTGGATAGGAAGGTGAGGAAAACGCGTAGAGGAGATGTTGAGTACCTCAGAATTGGACTCAAAGGTTCGAAGCCAAGTAGTGAAAAGTGGAATGAGATTGGGCAAGTGAGACAACAGTACCCTCACTTAGTTGATGCTTGAAAGAAAACCAACTTTTGGTGGTCCAAAAACTTTTCAGTGGGAAGGTCGTGATCTAAATTGGATCCATAAAGAATGATTAATAGAGCCATGGTTGTACCAGGTCAGGACAGACTTCAAAGAATTTAAAACAACGATCAAGAACACCTCTAAACCAGTGGCAATAGTAGCCAACGTGGAATGATGAGGACCTCGGTCAAAACGCACTGACGGAGGCCCATGGAGACTGCGCGGGAGGCTCGAATCGGGAAACAGAGGCAGTTTTTGATGCGCGATTAGTTCTTTGTTGGGCGAAAAACCTCAAAATGGAGAAGCCCCAAGCACTCGGTTGCGTGGGAGCCAGGAAAACCATGGGACAAAAGGCTAAGCGCTAAAGGCAGGACCCGCTCCAAGAACCGGCGGTATTGATTAGGGGCATCCATGGGCGGTAAGTAGTTTTGATGAAAATGGAGCGATTCCACTCAGCGCCTGACACATGGAAAGTGGAGGAGAGAGGAAACTGCTACTCATCGCGCACTAATGGTTGAGCTAGTCAACCACGTGGGATGAGCGAATGACGTTGGATCTGGGGGCTCCAGATCTAACGGTTGAGATCGCATCTGATGGAGAAGCCAGATTTAATGAGGGAATAAGCCGTGATTTAGAAGAATCTTAGGTTCGCTTTGACTGCCAAGGTGGCGGAAGACTCATTCCACGATGTAAATGAAGAATGAACCGATGACGCAGGCTGGCGCAGTTCGCAAGAGGATAAGTGGCCACTCCCTGTGAGCCTAATGACGACACAGATAACAGGGAACTCCAAGTGCAGCTGCAAGCAGGTGATCCGACGAAGGGGGAAGAGGAATCAAATCGCCATGAGCTTGAATGACTATAAAGACATGAACAGAGAACAGAAAGGACACGGAGGAGTCAGGGACCCGAAGAGGAACTTCGAATACTGAAGACAGAGAAGAGAAGAACCAGTAAGGCAGAAAGCAGAAGAAGACAGAAAGGCCGAGCTGACCAAAGGCAACGTTGAGCACCAGAGAGCTTGAGAGATTCAAGCCATCCCTGAGAGGATCTGTTAGACCAGAGAGGTCAAAGAGCTGGCAAGGAGAAGAGTCTGTGTACTCTAGTGGCTTGGGGAATCTAAGAACCACCCTGCCATGTCAATCTGTTTCAGGAGACTCATATTGAGCTTCTTCATTGTAATTCTCTGCCTCAAGACACAATAAAAAAAAAGGCCACCACTAAGAGCTGGATCGGAGATGTAGCCCTAGAGGATAGGGTGAACTCCTTATTAATTTCTTGTGTTCTTGTCTTTTCTTATTGTATTTCTTTGCTATTTTCCATTTCAAGTGTCTGTGTATTTGCAATCTAATCGATCCGTTGCTGAAATAACATACACACACACACCAACACATGAGTCTGTAATACCTTCATTTAATAATTCTTAACTGAGGTCACTCATTGGGTGATTATCAGAACATTTAGACTCTTTGGAATGCATCAAGTAGAGAAGGAGACAACAATTTTCAAAAACCAGGAAACAGAGGAAAACACTGTGTTTTTTTTTTAAGAAACATGCAGACTTTTTAATGTAATTTCTCTTTCTTTTAAGCTTAATTCTCCCTAAAATTGCATCACTCCTTGTATATGTGAGTACCAAGGTGGAGAAGGAGACAATACTTCAGAAATAGAGAACAGACAAAAACTGTGTTTTCTCTTGAGAAGTAGGCAGAACTTTTGAATGCAATTCCTCTTCATTTTCAGGCTCAATTCCTTCTTAAAATCACATCACCCTTCATATATATGAAAATGAAAAGTGGGTTTGCATCGAGCCTACTTCTTCGAGCCCGAATTTGAATGAAAATCTCATTTTTTCTTTTGCAAGACTGCTCACTGGTCCTCCTATAGAAAGGGCTCCTGTAGGACTTGTTACTGCTCCTATAGAACCCGATAATGTTCCTGTAGAACCTGATAAGCAGAGGAGTTTTGAAAATGACAGAGAGCGATGGTTTTGAGGCTCTGGAGGTGGTAGGGAGCTCACTGCAGTTGAGGGCACGATGATAAAAATGGAAACAAAGGTGGTGAATAAGCTCGAGAGAGTGTACTTATGCTTACGGGAGAGGTTTCTGGCGACGAGGTGAGGTGGCGGAAAGGGTACGTTACCATTATTCAAACCATTGGTCCCCACTGTAGTGTCATCATGAGACTTTATGCTTTCTGCCCGCAATCACTTCCCATCATTGGCGCTTGAGTTCAAAACATCTGCCACTACTTGTCTTTTTAGATTTTCCTTGAGTTGACTAGACACACGTGCAATGTGATCTCCGAATGAGCGCGATCGAACTGGACGAGGGTGGCCAGTTAACTGGCCACCTTTCTGGTTTGATCCCAACCATTCCATTTGTTTATGCAGTTTCAAATTATACAGATGCAATAGAGGAACGAGTTTAGACACTTACCTGCAAGTCGAAATGTTTGTGCTACAGTGCTGTGTGGCTTTGCTGCTGCTGCATGCTTAGACTCCGGTGCTGCATATCTGTATTCCTACTGCCATATGCTTGTGGCTTCTTGATATATTGCTCAGTTGATTTGTACAAGTGCTTCTTTGCTATATCTTGCTTTGGACATCTTCTGCATACCTATGGCTACACCTATTCTGCTGTTGGAGCTTGATTTTTAAGGGGATCAGCTGCTACAGGAGTCCTACAGGAGGTCCTGTAGCTTCTTCTTCCTCTAAAATTTTTAGTTGAGGCTTATGTAGGGTCTGATAGGAGGCTACTTGAAGAATCTGGTAGGCTATAGGTGAGTTGTAAGGGTGTTTTTTTTATTTCCTTGGTTTTTTTGAAAAACAGGTTTCTGTGTTTTATTTGCAGGAAGGAAAGAAATAATTGGAAATGAGGTGGTGCAGGTGTGGGATGGAGGGTTAGGATGGTGGATGGTTGTAGGATGGTCTACAATATTTCTGTGAAAATTCTCAGCTGTTCGATCATTTTTTAGCTTCATTTCGATCTCTCTGTGATTTCTATAGGAGCCTCCTATAGAACATACAGGTTTTCCTGTAGGATGCACAGTCTTTAGAAAAAAAAACACCGAGAGATGGAAAAAAAGAATCAGAAACGATGGAGAAGAGTCTAGAGGATATGTAATAGGCTTGGTGGCATGTCCCCTTGCTTCTTGGGGTCCATCTGTGACCTACAATGCACTCAAAAAGTCAATTTTCTCTTTTTCTATATTTTTTTTTTAAAGACAACTAGGGCACCTCCAGGAGGTTTTCACCCTACCTGCCTACCCTGGGCGCCTCCAAGGGAGGTTTTCACCTAGGGATCTTTATTCTCTTCATTTTTTTTTGTTTTTGTCATCACTGGGCCGCCTCAAAAGAGGTTTTCAACCTAATGATGGGACTCAAGCGCCTCATAGAGGTTTTCACTGGAGTCCTTATTTATTGAGTGGGTGGAGTGGAGGCAGGGACTTGCTCCACTACCAACACTGTTTTATTCAGATCTTCAACAAATTCTTGCTTGGAGAGGGGCTTTTTGTAGATTTTCAACCTATGCCCATTGACAAGCATGGGGATGGCTTCCTCATCAATGGTCCTGATCAGAACTGAACCATTGTCATTGCACTTTTCTACCATGTAGGGTCCCAACCATCTTGTCCTCAGCTTGCCCTTGAAATCTTTATACCTTGAGTCATACAGCAGCACCCAATCTCCTTCTTGGAATTGCTTCTCCTTGATTTTTTTTTCATGCCATATCTTCCTTTGAAGTTGGATTACTAGTGTGTGGAGAAGGGCCTACAACCTCTGTTCATCCAATCCATTAAGCTCGAGTAGCTTTCCCTTTATGCATGGTTGAGATCTAGGTCTAGCTATGCTGCCATCCTTAATGTATTGTATTCAAACTCTATTGACAGCAAATCCTTCTTCCCATAGACCAGTCCATAGGGTGTGAATCCATTTGTGGTATTCCATGTGGTGTTGTAGGCCCAAGTGGCCTTAACTAATCGTTCTGCCTAATCTTTTCTGCTGTTGCTCACTACCTTGGTCAAAATTCCTGCCAAAGCTCTGTTAGTGACTTCCACTTGTCCATTTGCTTGTGGATGGTAGGGGGTTAAGTTCCTGTGCTTGATTTTATTATGTGTGAGTAGGTCTTCAATCAGATTGGAATTGAATTGATTGCCTTGATATATAACCAGTTCTCTTGGATACCTGAACTTATAGAATATGCTCTCTCTTAAAAAATCAGCTACTTTTTCTTTTGTTTCTTCCTTGATTGCCTTTGTCTCTGCCCATTTTGTCAGATAATCAGTGGACACATTGATGTATTGTTTCTGGTTTGAAGTAGGGTTGATAGGACCCACAAATTCCATGCCCCACTTCTCAAATGGCTCAAAAGTCACTTGAGGTTGCAGGGGCATCTCATCCCCCATACTTTGGAACTGATCACATTGGCTGATATATCTCCTCACATCTTAATGAGGAGTGGGCCAATAGTATCCTGCTTGCAGAATTTTGAAGGCAGTCCTCTTTGCTGCAAAATGGCCTCCACAAGGCCCATCATGATAGGTCAAGAAAATTTTCAAAATTTCTTCCTCCTTGACACATCGTCTCAAAATTTGATTTGGGCCAAGTTTTAAGAGATTGCCCCCAACCCAAGTGAAAGGGGCACTTTTCCTCACGATCTGGCTCTTCTCCTTTGAGGGCAGGTGTGGTGGGAACTGTGCTAAAACCAAGTAATTTGCTATATCAGCAAACCATGGAGAGAGAGATGAGATAACAAATAGGTGTTCATCTAGAATTTGATCATCCACTATTCCTTCCTCACCAGCAGGTAGATTTACTTTAGACAAAAATTCAGCGACAACATTTTCCTTCCCAGGCTTATCAACAATGGTTAAATCAAATTGTTGTAATAAAAGCAACCACCTAATGATGCGAGCATTTACATCTGGTTTGTTCATTAAATACCTGATTGCAGCATGATCAATGTGTAGGAAGGTTTGATAGCCTGTGATGTAATGTTTGAATTTATTTAAGGAATGTACTATAGCTAGGAGTTCCTTCTCGGTTACTGTGTAGTTCAACTCTGCCTTTGACAAATTTTTACTTATAAATTATATGGCATAAGGTAACTTTTCATCAACCTGCCCTAAGTCCACTCTTATCACTTTGTTCGAGGCATTTGTGTATATGTGGAAAGGTAGGGCCCAGTTTGGACCTCTCAAAATTGGGGCAGTCGCAAGTTTACTTTTCAAGGTATCTAGGGCTTCTTGACAGTTGTCACTCCATATGAACTCGAAATCTTTCCCTAAAATACTAAACAATAGAGAGGCTAGCTTAATGAAATCTTTAATGAATCTTCTGTAATATCCTGGTAAACCTAAGAAACTTCGAACATCTTTCACCTTTTGAGGAGGTGGGACCCTTTGGATGATGGAAATTTTTTTGGGGTCCACTTGCAATCCTTGCTGATAGATTGCATGACCTAGCACGGTCTCTTCAGTGATCAAGAATTCACATTTTTCCAGACTGAGGTACAGGTTCATTTCAGTACACTTGTCCAAAACTTTTCTCAGGTTAGATAAGGCTTCCTGAAAGTTAGAACCATAAGGAGTAAAATCATCCATATATATTTCCACTGCATCATGAACCAGTTCAGAAAAGGTACTCAATACTGCCCTCTAGAAAATGGCAAGAATATTTCACAACCCAAAAGGAAGGACCCGATATGCATAGGTACCCCACGGACAAGTGAAAGTGGTCTTATCTTGGTCTTACGGGCTGATTTGGATCTGATTGTACCCGCTGAACCCATCTAGGAAGGAGAAAAACTTTTTCCCCGCCAGACCATCTAATACTTGATCTATGAAAGGCAAAGGAAAATGGTCCTTCTTGGTGGCCTTGTTCAGTTCCCGGTAATCAACACAGATTCTCCACTTACCGTTTTTCTTTGGCACTAGCACTAAAGGAGAGACCCATTCACTTTTAGAGATGGGGTAGATGAATCCTGCATCAAGTAACTTTTTCAATTCTTCCTTGACAATGTCTTTAAGGGCTAGATTCATCCTCCTTTGAAGCTGCCTGACTGGTTTACAATCTTCCCTAATGTAAATGTGATGAGTACAGACTGAAGGGTGTACTCCCTTCATCTCCTTATATCTCCAAGCGAAGGCATCCAAATGGTTCCTCAATAAGCTACACAGTTCCTTCTCCCGAGAGGTGGATAGGGTTAAGTTGATTGTCAGGGTTATTTCTGGGCTGAACTCTATATTATTAACTCGGAGAGAGGTCGGGTCGGCCACACAAAAATTAGCTAAAGGGTTGTCTTGGTTTTCTTTCACTAGCTCTTCTAATGGAAACATACTGGGGGTGGATTCTGAATTAAGTTTTGAATGATATCATCCTCAGTTTGTGGTTCCCCCTCCATGGCAGCTTCTACTACACACAGTGGTGCAAAATAGACTTCATCATCATCTTCCTCCTCTAACCAGAGAGGTAGATCATGTTCTAACAAAGTGGGCAGGAGGTTATAGGACTAGCTACTTGGACATATGCGCATTCTTGATTGTCATGTTCCCAGCTCGATCGCTGATGTAGGCATTTGTAGTAACCAACCAGGGTCTTCCCAGGATGAGAGGATACCCGGTGAGCTTTGCCTTCGGCTGGAGAACCAGGAAATCAACAAGGTACTCCCAAGAATCGATGGACACCATTACATCTTCCACAATCCCTTTAGGGGTCACTGTGGAGTGTTCTGCTAACTGCAGTATTGTTGTGGTCTTTATCAAGGAGCCCTGGAGGTTGAGCTTGAGCACAGTGTCCTTGGTCATCACATTAATGGTAGCCCCTAGATCAATCAGGGTATGGGGGATAATGGTTCCATTGATGTGGACATCAATTATTGGGCTTCCAAGGTCTAGATACTTCCGACAGATTTACCTGCCCCAACATCAGGTCGAACAGTTGTCCTATGACATTTATGGTTGGGGCATCTCTCTTGTGCTTGCCTGGATGCCTGAAGCACTTCTCTTTGATCATCTTGTTGTATATAGGCACATCCTTAATGACTTGGAGAAGTGGTATCTTTACACATAATTGTTTCAATTCTCCCAAAAGTTCAGTTTCTTCTCGGGTAGGCTGTGTTGTTCTGGATAATCTCTCAGGAAAGGGTGGAATTGCTTTCGGTTCAATTTCCTCTTTATCTTCCTCATACTCCTTAAGGGGAGGTTGGCTATCTGGGAGAACCTTCCCAGATCATAGGTTAATCTCCTGAATCTCTAGAGCATAGGTTGGGCATGATGGTTCTTGTTGAGCCTGTTTGTTATTCGGGTTCGGGTTCGGTTGATCAGGCATTTGGGGTTGCCTTGGTGGAGTAGGAGGTAATGGTTGTGGTTGAGTAGGTGGTGGAGGCAAAAGAGCGGGAGGAGAGTTGTATTGAGGCCTCCACCCCTGGTGAGGTGCATTCCACTGAGGCTGTGGCTGAGCATAGGAGTGAAATGAATGTGTAGCTGGTGGAGCATGATATTGAGATGGATATGACCAAGGAGGAGGTTTGGATCAAGAAGGCATGGAAGTGGCTTGATTGGGGTTGTAGTATGCCTAGGATTTTCCTTGCATTCTCTGCTGGTAAGGTCTAGGTCCATGCGGCCTCTTTTGGTTTATGAAATAGAGTGGTTTAGTGGCTCCTTCAGCCCCTTGGTATACAACTTTAAGTCCGGGCAAGGAAGGGCACTTATCTATAGAATGATCTTATTCACAGACTGAACAAACCTCTACAGAGCTCAGTGGACATTCGTTCCTAAGATGCCTTCTGGTGCATCTAGGACAAAAAATGGCCAAAGCCCTCTCTGCTTCCTCTTGTTTCCTTTTGATATGCAAGGTATCCATTTGCATGGCAAGAGTCTGCAGCATCTCACTCTTGAAATCTTCTAGCATGTTTCCAAATTCACATTTGAGGGATGAACTGGATGAGGAGGTACTGGCCATGGGTTGACACCCCCTACCTCTCTTTCTGGTTGCCCTAGAATGGTTTCTAAACATAGTCTTTATGTCTTCATAAGGTAGTTGGTAGATGTCTCCCCCAACCTATAAATGGAGGGTGTCTAGAAGGTCTTCCGGAATTCCCCTGAGCAGGACCAACTTTAGAGATTCAGGGTCAAGTGTGCACCTAGCCCTTTTATAACTGAGCTAGAATCTCTCTTCATAATCCTCCAAGGATTCATCACTTCCCATGGTCATTCAGAATATTTCTTCCTTGGTGTCTTTTGACCTACAGTAGTCCCGATATTTGTTATTAAAGGCTTGCTGCATTTGAGCCCAATTTGTGATGTTGTTGCCAGGTAACCCCACAAACCAGCGCAATGTTGCATCCTTTAGGGTAGAAGGAAACATTTTCAAAGTCTCCTCATCTTCTACATAGTCATAGGTTCGACAGACAACAACAAAGTCAAATAGAAAGGTGTTAGTATCTTCTGTAGTTAATCCATGGAAGTGAGGTAGGGTTGAAGGGATTATTTTATTCATTTTAGTGTCCCCATTGGTCTCTCATATGGGAAAGGTACCCTCTACTCTCTCTCCATTCCCCCTAGCATTTCTGTTTTCAGCCATTGTCTCAGGAGGGATGGTTTCTTCCTCTTCTTCTCCTATAAGTTCTTCAAATATTTCAAGTTGTTTTCCTAAAGGATCTTCTGGATCACTACCACTGAAGAAGAGAGAAGGGTGGCTTTGTGATGTGGTGGGGGGTTGGGTAGAAATTTCCCTGAATTATCTCTGTTCCTACGAGGCATGAAAGAGAATCTCTTTTTTTTGGGTGATTTTTGTTTTTTCACTACTTGTACCTGCAAAACTGAAATTGATTGAACAAACAAATTGCAACTACTGAAATGAACTTGCTGAAAGGAAATTGCAGAATTGAAAGAACTAATATACTTTTTTTGAAATGGAAATTGTAGAATTGAAAGGGATAATATACTTTTGCTAAAATGAAAATTGTAGAATTGAAAGAAATAATCTACTTTTGCTGAAATGGAAATTGCAGAATTGAGATGGAAGCGAGGAAATGTAGAAATTGAAAGAAACAACTACTCTACTTTTGCTGAAATGAACTAATTAGTAGAATGTTGCAGTAGAAAATAGGAAAAAAGCAGTAATCAAAAAATACTTTGACACTTCCCCGGCAACGATGCCAAACAGTGGTGAGCACCAGTATTGCAGCAAGAATGCTGCAACTCCTGGGGATTCCTACTTCACTTTTATCAACCTGGTAGTTTGTAACAAACTTGGAAGCGACGGTGCTGTATGCACAAGTACTAGCTCTTACTGTAGGCTGTCACTTGGTCAGCTGGCACAAGATCATCAGGAGCTGAAGCCAACTTCTATGAATTCTCAGAAGAATCTTTTAGCTGTTTTGAAAGAAAGTTGACTCTAAAGAGGCTATTCTACTTGCAGAAAGAGAAAGAGACTGGAGTGTAACGCAAACCATAATTTTTCCAACTAACCATACTTTTGCAGAAAAAGAGATGAAAACTAATGAAATGAGTGCCATTGACTACTGAGAAGGTAAATTACATCTATTCAAGCTACTTCTGGAAGGAAATGGAAAAAAACATCTTTTTTGGGTTTTTGAGTGTTTTATGTGAAATTGT
Organism: Pinus tabuliformis; assembly: GCA_031772625.1. Taxonomy (NCBI): domain Eukaryota; kingdom Viridiplantae; phylum Streptophyta; class Pinopsida; order Pinales; family Pinaceae; genus Pinus; species Pinus tabuliformis. Next base: position 802,308,413 of record CM062815.1, on the reverse strand, counting down.
TATGCTGGTAACTTATTTGTTTGTGGTTGTGGCAGAGATTCAGTGGCGATGGAAGGTGACCTTGGGGTTTGCAAAGGTGTAGCAAGGTGTGGGGGAATCCTAAGAAGCCTCTGTTAACCTTCTGGAGACTTCTTCTGCAATCAGACTTCAAAAAGTCACTTTCAGGAAATTCTACAGGAGGCTGCGGGGGATCTACAGGAGGATGCCGAGACTGTTTTTAGAGGTTTCAAAGGTGGAAAAATGGTGGGAAATGGTATCTGAAGATTAGGTGTCAAGGTGTTTGAAGTTCATCAAGGATGATTAGGAAAGAAAATGATGGTTGGATTTGTTCAAGAGACAAGATGGAAGCTTATGAGAGAAATGCAGAAATTAGGGCAGATTCGTGAAGGGTTGTGAATGACTTGTGAAACTTGTGAGAAAAGAGATGATGATGGCTGCTTTATTGATGTACCATGAGCAGAGGTTTGTTGTAAGAGAGCTACAAGTCAAAATACTAAAATTGAGCAAGAAAAGATCTAGCTGTACCAAAATAACAGAACTATCTCTTATGTTAACCTAAATTCTGACCTAGTAAAATAAAATGCTGAATAGTGATATATGAATAGGAAAACATGTAAAGAGACTTATTTCATAAACATAAATTATCATGGAAAAATGGATCTGAAGCAAAACATAAACCTATGAATCAAACTATAACGCTAGAAATTGAATGGGGAAAGCAAAACTGTGTTTTTATGGCAACAAGCAGATCTTAACCTCAAATCATAGTCCCCAAAGGAGGAAAGGAGGTCAAGCTTTGTTGATGGCCTTTTTGTATCTTTATCTTACCACTATTTAACCTACTTTAACAATTGAAATGGAAATAGCTATGTAAACCACCAAAAGCAACCTATTCTAATAAGGAAAAATGAATCTATCTAACAGAAATTAATTCATGAACTGAAGCAAAAACATATAAGTATAAAGCAAGAGGTGCTAGGAAGTTTGGGTTGGGCCCTAACCCAAGAGCTTCAACCCTCTAAAATAAATCAGTGTTGGCTCAGAAAATATTTCATCTCCATTATCAAAATAATAGTCACATCACATAAACTGTCATAAGAGTAAGCTCGAAAATGAGCTGAGCAAGAACTGCAAAAAAAGTGTGAAAATTTGACTAACAACCAAATAAACTACTGAGCACCTAAGCCCTCCTATTTATCAACTGGAGCCTCAAATAGCTCTCCTAAAATCCCCTCTGCGGACAAAGGCGATCCCTACTAGTCCAAACGAGCTCTAGCAACAATCAAAAAACGCTAACACGCAGGTTCCTAATTACACATAAAAGACCAATGATGAAGGCCTACCTGGATTCCAATGCTAGTACTTGTAGAAGAGTTGATGCTCCTGTCCCTTTGCCTCAGTTAGTCACGATCCCCACGACCCTCGTGTACGGACACCTGCACATGCATGGAACGATACAAACACAAGCATAAAATCCAGTAGATGTAACTATATATCAGTCAGAAAGGATATAACTCAAACATCATCATAAGGAAATTAAGAGTGGAACCATGATGATAGTCATCTATTATTAATAAACAAAGAAGAATACAACCATAGTTCTGACGTCAAATCCTTCTCAAGAGGGTCCAGCCAGCAAGTCTCTTAAGCATTCACACTTGGAGGTAGATCTCCCAAGACAAAAGCTCTCTCTCACACAAGTTTACACAAGAAAGAAACACATCACAACCTTCCTTAAGCTCCCTAACAATCCCACACTTGTCACACCAGCTACCTATCAAGCTCACACACTAGCAGCAACACTCCAAGCACTATGAATTCCAAACTAGCAGCTCATGGCAATGGTGGGGGCCTAAGTAGGAGAAGGAGTCTCCATGAATGGTGGGAGGATGAGCTTATCTCCAAGGAAGGTGGCTCAAATGACGAAACAGACATGCCAGAGAAGGGAGGGCGACATTTACAAGGCCAACAACCAGGTCTGGAGTCATCTGGAAGGCTGGCTGTTAGAACAAACTCGCCCAGACTGGATCAGCGGGGGTCATAACTGCACTGGAGCGCTGACATCGCTGTTGAATAACAAAGAAAGTCATATCAGCGCGATAAGATATACATAACAGACGCGCTGTCTCATGAAATTCGACCAACACGGGAATCACATGTACTTCCGTGCTGGCAGTGCATTAGATCTGTTTTGGAGCGCTCATTAGTGCGCTTTTTTGTACAACAGTCGCGATGATAGCAAAACTTTGGCAAAGTGGGTCATTTGGAAACATTAGAGAGCATGAGCATAATTAATTTGGTCTCATGACACAGTAGGAATACTGACAGGGAGACAGTGAAAAATTACAGTGTAACAGATGCCCCCTAAAGCATGAAGCCCGAGAGAGTGGGAGGGGTGAAATGCTTTACGAAATTGGCTGAACTGGAACACCACCAGGAAGAACCTGCACGTATGTACAACTGATATCTCTGATAATCAATTACATGTAGTCTAGGCATGGGCGCAGCCATCCAAAAGACATATGAAAGAGGTCTGTGGTATGGACGCAGCCACCCAGCTAATGAGACCGTGATGATAGTAAAGGTATGGTCGCAGCCATCCATGAAGACTCAGGTATGGGCGCAACCATCCATCAATGAGTCATGTAATGATCATAATAATCCACAAAATCGCAGCCTGGATTTCAATAGACAAAACCTAGGGTCTTGCGCTCCATCTCGACCCGAACAAAGTACAAGTCCAAGCATGTGAATATAGGAGTTGAAGTCGAACATGCAAGAACATCTTCTGATTACCAGTCAATGTTGAAAATCATTAACAAACATGAGAGGTACCACCAATAATGACAATGGTCCTCAAGGTACTATAGGTACAATCTACGGCATGTGAAACAATGAGCTGGCGTTGAACACCCGTAGAATCATTCGATTGGAGGCCAATGATGAAAACCTCGCATCGAACACGAAGAACCTGCCATTGAGGCATGCAGGCTCTAAGGCACCTGAAGGGAGTCCCTAGGTCAACTTCCTGGATAATGAGCTGAAGTCGACAGGAAGTGACCTTGATCGAAGGTGGGCCATAATGTTTCCCACATCATCGACACGAGACAGAGAAGGATAAGATATTTTGTGTGAGGTATCAGAGGGAGGTTGAGTATTCTTGCAGAGGTCAACTTCTCTTGAACATATCGGCGGCACGACAGTGGACTTGGCAGTATTGATATTCAAATGATCAAGGGTCATGGTGACAAGGCAATGAGCAGATGAAAAGTCAAACAGGATAACCCAAACCCACGGAGGCCAGTGTAAAACAAGATGAGAGGTTCCCACCCAGACACGAATGCAGACAAGTGCCATGTTCAAGAGTGACATACTACCGACACAATGATTATGATTCCATTTTCCCCACCATTTATGGCGAGAACCCCGATTACTTTTTGATGACAAGCTTGACGGGGATAGCATATGCTTGGAAGGCATCATTTTGACAGAGTCCGATGTCATTAAGTTTCAACGAGTCTGAAAAAGGAAGAATTCGATGTCTTTTCCTGTTTAGAGAGTCTGAAAAGACAACAGAAAAGTCAACTCCAAGGGGGGTCTGTTTTCATAAAGTTGTGTCTCTCGGGCCCAAAAAAGTATAAAACAATGCTCGAAAGAACCGCCCGACCAGTATGATCAAGGAGTACTTTTCGTAAATAGTGACTTCGACCCGAAAAAGTAGAAAAGCGGTCAGAAGCACATCGTTTTGGAGCCAATAACGAGTTCGAAACGACAAAAAACCTGGGAATCTTTTTGAGTTTAAACGGTCGAAAAAAAGAGCTTTAAAGGCGACCGCCTCTCACTTTTTTTTTAACGAGTCGAGAGGGGGACTCGGCTATCTTTTCTTATTTCACGTCGAAAAAGAGCTTAAAGACGACGTTTCGGGACCAAGTGTGTGTAGAACCGTCGTAATTCCACCGGCATGAAAATCTGCACAAGAAACACCGCACGCGTAAACCTGTTCGAAATAATATGGACCACATGCATAAAAACATAGTAAAACTATATTGGCACCAAGCACATGGTAAAAATCATCAAAAAATCCCACATTTATGAAAAATAATACTTAATTATGAAATTTTACCATAAGTAGGGGGGTAAATAAAGTTTTTTACCATTGTTACCATTTGGAGCTTTGGAGGATGTCTGGGAGATGTGAGGTTGATGATCCGAATTCCACTCCGTACGCGCATCAACCATCCTACAATCTGTTCCAGGTAGGTTCACCCTCCTTTACGCTCCATTTTGAAGTATTTGAGCTGCATTTTAATGGTGGGAAGTGATGGTTTGGGCGGATTTTTTGAAACTCAATCCGCTCTCGGTCAGCGCGGATTTCCTTATCGGGTCCGCATTCATCGAAAAATATTTACACCGACCACCCCCGGATTAGTGCGGAAGAGTGATGTACTTCTGTGCTGACACTTTATGGACAGGGCCCTAATGAATTTTTTTTGATCATGCAGGGTAAAATGGCATTCGTTTGGCAGGAGCGAGCTCATGATAACGAGGACATAGTGGCATTTGCCGATGCTGGGTGCCGAAACGCAATGCGGGCGTGCGGGTTGCTCAAATTCTTCCTAACTCCGTGCCTGCGAGCAGAGCCTGACCTTCTTGAATTCTTGATTAGAGCCTGGAATCCCACTGATGGGAAGTTTGTGATCCGAGACCGAGACATTGAGCTTGACTATATAGATATCTATTTTTTGACCGGGTTATCACGTCGAGGTGAGATGCCCATTCTAGAGGGGCAACAACCCGACGGTGATACTTTGGACATGTTGATGGCCCAGGTGTGCCCACAGGCACGCAAGTCGCGGAGCGGGAAAGTAGCTATTCCTACAGTGGAGGACATCGTCCTTCGAACTATACTCTTCATGGTGACTCGGGCAGCGGGCTCCCTGGCCAATCACGAGGCCTCGAAGGCCCATCTTCGATTGGCTCTCGAATGTTTAAATCCTACCATATTTAATTGGGCAATCGCAGTAACAACCAGTATGAAAAGACAAATGACCAACTGCCGACGTGGGGAGTCGAAGCAGTTTGGCTATGGGTCGATTTTAGTCCCGCTCATGCTGGAGCGGGTATCGACATTACAGCTGCAGGACATGGTCGTGGATCCACCTAGAGGCCCTCGAGAGACGAGGGCCACACGATGGGGCCATGTCATGCCACGAGGAGGTGGCGGTCAACCAGCGGCATGGGGAGTGTACTTTCGAGAGTGGCTGGATAGGCAGACTATTTTTGTGGAGGACTGGCCATATGCTGGCGTAGACTTCTGTGGAGACCCAGACATGCCGCTGCCTGCTGGAGAGCAGTGGGATGATGGTGGTAAGCCACTTGATCTCTTTTGATTTTTTATTTTTTGTAATGTTTTTGATTTTTTATGTACATGTCTTAACGATGAATGCTATGGTATGCATATGTAGGACCGACGAGACCCCTTGGCTTGGCCCCAGAGGCGCGGAGGGATGCACAGGGCATTGGAGCTCTGGCCCTAGCTCCTCCCTGATTCGATACGATGGAGACCGTGATATGGAACCTCGAGGGCTTACTGTCAGGGATTCTAGATTACCAGGGGATAGAGGAGGTCCCCATAGCATCTCAGATCCATACAGTGGGGGTAGAACCTAGGATGCACCACCTTTTGAGGCGGGTGGCACGAGTGGCTGCAGATTATAGAGAGCATAACCCACCTCAGTAGATATTTAGGTCTTTATTTCCTACTGATTGTTTTTTTGAGAGACATGTGTCTCAGATGTACGGAGATATTCTTTAACTTTTCATATATGTTGTAAAATCAGGTCTAAGAGATATTCTTTAACTTTTCATATATGTTGTAAAATCAGGATTCTTTAATTTGTTTAAGATTTTTATCTAATATCTAATTTCTTTTATTTCTCATTCATTCATGTATTCCCCATGTGATAAATTAATAGAATTTGGGAAACTGTAATAAAATTCATAAATTATTGTTTGTAACATTCAATTTTACTGACATGTAGTAAATTTTATGTGTAGTTGGTGAGCACCAGTATTGCAGCAAGAATGCTGCAACTCCTGGGGCTTCCTACTTTACTTTTATCAACCCGATAGTTCGTAACAAACTTGGAAGTGACGGTGCTGTATGCACAAGTACTAGCTCTTACTACAGGTTGTCACTTGGTCAGCTGGCACAAGATCACTAGGAGCTTAAGCCAACTTCTATGAATTCTTAGAAGAATCTTTTAGCTGTGATGAAATAAAGTTAACTCTAAAGAGGCTATTCTACTTGCAGAAAGAGAAAGAAGATTAGAGTGTAACGCAAACCCTAATTCTTCCAACTAACCCTACTTTTGTAGAAAAAAAGATGAAAACTGATGAAATGAGTGCCATTGACTACTAAGAAGGTAAATTACATCTATTCAAGTTACTTTTGGAAGGAAATGGAAAAAAAAACATCCTTTTTGGGTTTTTGAGTGTTTTATGTGAAATTGTTATGCTGGTAACTTATCTGTTTTTGGTTGTGGCAGAGATTCGGTGGCGATGGAAGGCGACCTTGGGGTTTGAAATGGTGTAAGAAGGTGTGGGGGAGTCCTAAGAAGCCTCTGGTAACCTTCTGGAGACTTCCTCTGCAATCAGACTTCAAAAATTCACTTTCAAGAAATTCTACAGGAGGCTGCAGGGGATCTACGGGAGGATGCTGAGAGCTGCTTTTAGAGGTTTCAAAGGTGGAAAAATGGTGGGAAAGGGTAGCTGAAGATTAGAGGCAGGTGTCAAGGTGTTTGAAGCTCATCAAGGATGATTAGGAAAGAAAATGATGGTTGGATTTGTTCAAGAGACAAGAGGGAAGTTTATGAGAGAAATGCAGAAATTAGGGCAGATTCGTGAAGGGCTGTGAATAACTTGTGAAACTTGTGAGAAAAGAGATGATGATGGCTGATTTATTGATGTACCATGAGCAGAGGTATGTTGTAAGAGAGCTACAAGTCAAAATACTGAAATTGAGCAAGAAAAGATCTAGCTGTACCAAAAGAACAAAACTATCTCTTATGTTAACCTAAATTCTGACCTAGTAAAATAAAATGCTGAATAGTGCTATATGAACAGGAAAGCATGTAAAGAGACCTATTGCAGAAACATAAATGAGCATGGCAAAATGGATTTGAAGCAAAACATTAACCTCTGAATCAAACTATAACACTAGAAATTGCATGGGAAAAGCAAAACTGTGTTTTTATGGCAACAAGCAGATCTTAACCTCAATTCATGGTCCCCAAAGGAGGAAAGGAGGTTAGGCTCTGTTGATAGCCTTTTTGTATCTTTATCTTACCACTATTTAACCTACTTCAACAACTGAAATGGAAACAGTTATGTAAACCACCAAAAGCAACCTATTCTACTAAAGAAAAATGAATCTATCTAACATAAATTAATTCATGAACTGAAGCAAAAACATATAAGTACAAAGCAAGAGGTGTTGGGCAGCTTGGGTTGGGCCCTAACCCAAGAGCTTCAGCCCTCTAAAAGAAATCAGTGCCGGCTCAGAAAATATTTCATCTCCATTATCAAAATAATAGTTACATTACATAAATTGTCATAAGAGTAAGCTTGAGAATGAGCTGAGCAAGCACTGCAACAAAAGTGCGAAAATTTGAATAATAACCAACCAGACTACTGAGCACCTAAGCCCTCCTATTTATACAGCTGGAGCCTCCAACAGCTCTACTAAAATCAAGGAGGCTCGGCTCCCAAGACTAGAGATAGACAACAGTTCTTCTTCACTTGTTCGGCTGCCCCTTTGATGCATCAATGTGGCTGCTTGTGCTTCGAGTTTTCTGAAGGAGGATTTGAGGTAGGGAGTCATAAATGAGGAGGAAACCCTCCTACAAATACTCTCCCTTGTTTTCCTCGAATATTGGTTGCCAAATGCTCATTAATCCTTTGACTTTGTCCCAAAATTGACCAAAAATCTGCATAAAGCACACATTAGACTTTTTGGCATAATGACTAACCCAATTCACTTTATTAGCAAAAATATAATAAAAAAACATGCAATAAACTAATGAGAATGGTGTATTAGGTTGAGTTAGGAGGCCAAATGAGCCCATATAGTTACCCATTTCTAGGGCTCATCATCACCCCCCTACTAAATGGGTTGCTCATCCTTTGAGCAACTAGTTTATCTCCTCATCCTTGATGGCCTTGATGGATTTCCTGACATCCCATAATTATGATGTGATATCCTCATTCTTATCATGGAATCCTGCCTTTCTATCCACCTCTTCCCACTATTTTTGTTCTTCTTCTTCTTTTACACCTTCCATTAGTCCTAGCAGCAGCGGAGGGCTAAATTTGAGGCCAATCCAATTGGCCTTCAAACTTTTCATAGAGTGCTTATACAGTGGCACCCTCCTTAAGACTTCTCTCATCTTGTTTGGGGAGTGATACTCCCTGATCTGTAGGTTGTGTGGAAATGTGTTCCACCTTCTCATGCAGGCATGAAGGAAATCATCCCCAAACAATCTCTCCATGTCCTCAAAATATGCAATAGCCTCGGCCTACTCATTGATATACTTAGGGACACTCTGAGGATTATCTGCAAGGTATTGGTGGGCACTAATGAGAGCCATGGGGTCTGCTGGCTCAGCTCGGATCATTAAGGGTTTATTTAGATCTTTTTCCATCAACTTCTTGATTTCTGTTGCCCTTTTCTCCTCATGACTCATCCAAGACAACATGGCCATCATCTGCAAGTATCCTAACCTGGCATTGGAGTCCCATAGGTTCATATCAGTAAGGGCCATGTTATGTAAATAAAACTTTGCCAACTTCGCCTTGTCCTCTGCTGAACTGTGGTCACATAGATCCATGAATTGTCCATAATTTTGAAAAGGTGTGGTGCCTCTCTGGGCCAGAGTCTTGATTTGGAACTGTAGCCACTAATCTTTGAGGTATACTCCATATGATTTGGTTGGCTTCCTGAACTGTAGTGCCTCCATAGCCCAGCTAGCTATGCATGCTAACTCGGTTTCCCTTTCTTGCAGCTGTTTTCTTAATATTTCATTCTCTGCTTCCAAGTGAGATCTTTTGATTGCTTCTGCATGTTTTACAGTGGCCAGCTCTCTACCCATCTCTCTAAGCTTGCTCTCCATGTGGCCAATGTCTTCCACCCCTTTGGACTTTGCAATTTGCATCCATCTGTGGCTCCTTACTCTTTCTTTTTCCAGCTCAAAGAAAAGAGGGACTGCAAACTTCTATGGGATGATTTTCCCTCCTTCCAGAAGGTTGTAATAAGAGCCTAAACTAGGCTATGGGTTAGGTTCTAGTATCCCTGCTATTTCATCCTTCCCCTTGGTCTGCTCTTCTACCTTTTTCTCAAGTTTCTCAGTCTCCTGTAGCTTTTTCAAGGTCTCTTGTAGAGCGGTTTGTGCCTCCTGTAGGACAGTTTTGGAGTCCTGTAGTTTTATCCTTTCCCTCCAAGTGGAAGATCTAGGGCTTCCTCTTTCATAGGTGATGGGGGTTTTGGATGGAGATTCCTCCTTTTTTGCAGTAGGACAATCTTCAATGGTGGTGGGCTCTTTTTAGGGTGGCTGTGGCTTCCCTATTTTTATCCTGGAACTTTTTCGAGCCTTGAAATACATGGATGGTTGCCTTTTTCTCTTTGGTTTGGGCTTAACTGGGGTGCTAAGGGAAAAAATAACAGCTGATGCTTCCCTTTCCATTGTTTCAGGAGACACTTATGCCTTCTTTGCTTTTGTTTCTTTTTATTTTGTCTTTTATGCCTCTGCAGGTTTTGTTTCTTCTATCCCTGTTTTAATTTCCTCCTCTTCTTGTTTAGTTGTTGCCCTCTCTACTGTAGTCTTGGTATTCACTGATTTAGTCTTTTTCCTTTCTATTTTAGTCCTTTTTCCTCTTGTCCTAGGTTCCTTCTTCTTCTCTGCTGTGGTCTTATCTTTCTCCGTTTCATGTTTTTCTTCCTTTGTTTGGGTTTCCTCCTTCCCTATTTCAGGTTCCTCTTTCTTTGTTTGTGTTTTCTCTTCCTCTTCTCTAGTTTCCTCCTCATCTTCCCTTTTTGTTCTTCTCCCTCACTTTCAGACGGACTGAGGTCATATGTGAGGGCTTTTACATCATCTTCCCTTGTCATATTTCTAAAAATCTCCCAGGCTATGGGTATTGTGAAGGTGTGAAGGGCCTCTTCCACCAACAGTTTAATTAGCCCACAGTGAGCCAATTGGTCTGGAACTCCTACCTTCAATTTGATGTTGGAATCTATTAGGGACTAGAGGAGAAAATAGGGAACACTAAGTTTTTGGGGTGCAGGAAGATCCATGCCATATCTTAACTCATGCAAGATTATGAAATGGTACCCATAAACTATGTTATACCTTCCTTCACAAGAGATGTATTTGATGATCTGATAACTGACCTCATCCCAAGGGTAAGGTATGCTTGTTCTCCTGATGCCATTTTTGTCCTCTACAAGATGCTCATATGGTTGGAAGAAGGTTTTCTTAGCAACTTGACCCGGTGGTTTTTCCTCCTTGCTCCAGAGTAGTCCAAGTGGGAGATTGGTAACCCTATTGATGAACTCTGGGGTGGTTTCCATGGCGAGACCCCTGAAACTAACAGTGGCATGGGTTTTTGAGTGAGGTATCAAGGACAGGGAAAATTCATACGTTACTTATTCATCATACCCCCGAAGTTTTTCAAAGAATGGGATCCAATTGGCTTTGGTAAAAAGGGCTACTACCTCAGGGTGTTCATGTAGCCTGGTTGAGTTTAAAGGTTACTTCTGCATAAATCCTCTTGCCATTATATTTAGTGATCCGAATTGGATCCATAAAAAATTATTAACAGAGCCATGGCTGTACCAGGTCGGGATAGACTTAAAAGAATTTAAAATAGAATTCGGGAACACCTCTAAACCAGCGGCAATGGTAGCCAGCGTGTAATGACGAGGACCTCGATCAAATTTCGTTGATCGAGGCCCATGGAGACTACGCGGGAGGGAAAATTAGCCCCTGGGAGGCCCAGATCGGGAAACAGAGGTAGTTTTTGATGCACGATTAGGGCGAAAAACTTCAAAATGGAGAAGCCCCGAGCACTTGGTTGCGTGGGAGCCGGGAAAACCGTGGGACAAAAGGCTAAGTGCTAAAGGCAAGACCTTCTCCAAGAACCGACAGTATTGATCGGGGGCATCCATGGGCGGTAAGCATTTTTGATGAAAAAGGAGTGATTCCACTCAGCGCCCGATGCGTGGCAAGTGGAGGGGAGATGAAACCACAACTCATCGTGCGCTAACAGTCGAGCTAGTCAACGGCATGGGACGAGCGAACGACGTCGTATCTGGGGGCTCCAGATCTAATGGCTGAGATCACGCTCGATGGAGAAGCCGGATTTAGCGAGGGAATAAGCCGCGATTTAGAAGAATCTGAGGTCCGCTTTGACCGCCAAGGTGGCAGAAGATTCATTCCACGACGTAAACGAAGAATTGAACCGACGACGTAGGTTGGCGCAGTTCGCAGGAGGATAAGTGGCCACTCCTTATGAGCCTAATGATGACGCCAAGAACAGTGAACTCTAAGCACAGCTGCAAGCAGGCGATTCGACGAAGGTGGTAGAGGGACCAAATCGCTATGAGCCCAAATGACTTTAAAGACATGAACAGAGAACAGAAAGGGCATGGAGGAGTTAGGGACCCGAGGAGGAACACCGAAGACCGAAGATAGAGAAGAGAGGAACCAATAAGACAAAAAGTAGAAGAAGATAGAAGGGTCGAGCTGACCAAAGGCACCGTCAAGCACTAGAGAGCTTGAGAGATTCAAGCCATCCCTCAGAGGATCTATCAGACTAGAGAGGTCGAAGCGCTGGCAAGGAGAAGAGTATGTGTACTCTAGTGGCTTGGGGAATCCAAGAACCACCCTGCCAAGTCAATCTGTTTCAGGAGACTCATATTGAGCTCCTTCATTGTAATTCTTTGCTTCAAGACACAATTAAAAAAAAAGGCCACCACTGAAAGGAGGACCAGAGATGTAGCCCTGGAGGATAGGGTGAACTCCTTATTAATTTCTTGTGTTTGCTTACTATATTTCTCTGCTGTTTTCCATTTCAAGTGTTTTGTGTGTTTGCAATCTAATCGATCCATTGCTGAAATAACATAGACACACACAACAACACATGAGTCTATAATAGTTTCATTTAATAATTCTTAACTAAGGTCACTCATTGGGTGATTATCAGATCAAGTGGTATCAGAGCTCTAGGCTGTAAGGTTAGAGAAGCTTGTGCTAGTTTAGCTATTGAACGCTCACTCAAAGCTCAAATTAGGAGAAGGAGAGTTGGTCGAAACTAATCCTGCAATTGGGAGAGTCTATCCTCGGAAGACAATGTCAGAGGAATGTTCTATGGGGCCAGACCCTCAATTCATAGAGAGTTTCCTAGCTATAAAGTCTATGGTAGAAGAAATGTATAGGGAATTTTGAAAGCATAAGGATGAAGATTCATTAGGTTCTCAACAAGACAAAAAAGAAGATGAGTCTCATTACCATGACCACTCAAAGGGAAAAGGGAAATAGGAAAGATTTCTCACACCTCCTAATAGCCCTGTGCATAATAAGAAAGCATCTTTGATCAAGCTAGATGTTAAATTTGACTTGCCTATATATGATGGAGAGCTAAATGCTAAAAAGTTGGACAATTGGATTAGACAAATTGATGTGTATTGCAGAGTGCAAAACATAGACTCAGATAAGAGCAAAATTCAGTTGGCAAGCCTACGCCTAGGAGGCACTACCTTAGTATGGTGGGAAGGCAGAACCCAAGCTGACATGAAAATACATGGTAAGACTATCTCTTTCTGGAGTGACTTTGTTTCTGCAATCAAGAAGCAGTTCTATCCATTGGCCTACATGCAACAAGCCATTATGAGTTGGCAAAACCTTTAGCAGTTGAAAGGGAAAAGTGTGCAAGGGTACACTCAAGAATTTAGAAAGAGAGCATTGATTCTAGGGATCTCATTAGACTCACTAGAGACTCTTTTGAAGTACATTGGTGGTCTACACAGCTACATGAGGCATACCATCCTCATGTTTAATCCCACTAGTATAGATGAGGTATCTGTACAAGCTATTCATCTAGAAGCTAGAGGAAAGAATGGAAATCCAAAAGTTGGGGGACCATCCCAACCCACTGCAAGCAAGAGCAAGGAGAAAAAAAAGCAGAAGTGGAAAGCAAGGAAGGCTAACACTGCACAGAAAAGAAAAGCTTCATGCATCACTGTAAAAAGGAGGGGCATGATGATGAGCACTGTTGGATTCTGCATCTAGAGTTGAGACCTAAGAAGTCTGAGGGCAAGAAGAAGAAGACTGCTGCAACTATTCAGAAAGATTTGGGGTTAGACTCGGGGGATGAAACAATCATTGCAGCCACAGGTATAAAAGGTAAGAATTCTGAAGCATTTACTAGTAATTCTGCTCAAACTATTATTGATGAAGAACATGAGAGAAAAAGACTTGAGCTTTTCCATATTCGAGTTATTTCCAAACATCAAAAGATTGATACTTTGTTTGATAGTGGCTCACAAGTAAATTTGATTTCTGAAGTAATTGTAAAGAAATTGGGGTTAGCAACTACACCTCACAAGAAACCATACCCATTAGGATGGTTGAATGATAAAACACAACTACAAGTGACTAGACAGTGCAAACTCAAGTTTTCTTTTGGGTCAGCATTTGAGTTAGACATAATTCCTTTGGATATATGTGGAATTGTTTTAGGGAGTCCTTACTTGTATGATAGAAAGGATATTTTCTATAGAGCTGAGAACAAGTATCTACTTGTTAAAGATGGAATTGAATACTTTGTAAGAGCTCATAAGCTCAAGAATAATTATACTCTCATAAATTCTGGGTAGATGAAAAGAAAGATAAATTCATGCAAACAATTCTTACTAATGGTTGTAAAGGAAAAGAAACCTGATAAAACCCATGTATTTGAGGGCTGTAATGCTAAGCAGCAAGCTGATATAGAAAATATTATTTCAGAGTATGATGTCCTGTTTCAGGAACCTAAAGGTCTGCCACCGAAAAAGGAAATAGTACATGATATTATTTTGCAGCAAGATGTTTGATTGCCTAACATTGGAATGTACATGTTGTTTGCTTTAGAGAATGCTGAAATCAAGAAGCAGGTGCAGGCATTGCTCGAGAAGGAGTTCATCAGGCCTAGCATATCACCATGTGGGTCACCAATCGTTTTGGTGAGAAAGAAAGATGGCCCGTGGAGAATGTGCATTGACTACCGAGCACTGAATAAGATAACAATAAAAAACCGTTATCCCCTTCCTCACATCGATGATCTTTAGATCAATTGAAGGAAGCTGTATATTTCACCAAGCTGGATTTGCACAGTGGATACCATCAGGTCAGAGTTGCAGAGCAAGATGCATGGAAGACTGCTTTCAAAACAAAACAGGGATTGTATGAGTGGCCGGTTATTCCTTTTGGCTTGACCAATGCCCTTGCTACTTTCATGAGATTAATGAATGATGTACTCAGGCCTTTTCTTGATGATTTTGTTATTGTGTATCTGGATGACATTCTGATTTTTAGTAAAATGTGGGAGGAACACTTAAAACATGTTAAGCAGACATTAAATGTTTTGAAAAGAGAAAAACTTTATGTTAAACTCTCAAAATATGAATTTGGCAAAACATCTCTCAATTATTTGGGTCATATAGTAGGGGGTGGTGAATTGAAAATAGATCCCTCTAAAGTGGCAGGCATTGTAAATTGACCTAAACCCAAGTTTGCTACAGAAGTGAGAAGTTTCTTAGGAGCAACACAATATTGGAGGAAGTTCATCTCTAACTTTTCCTCAATTGCAGTTCCCTTACATGCTTTGACAGGATTGAACGAGGTGTTTCAGTGGGGAGGCAAACATCAGAAAGCCTTCGACACCTTGAAAGAAAAGATTAGTACAACACCTGTACTAGCACTTCCTGATCTACAAAGACCATTTGAGATACAAATAGATGCCATTGACTATGCCATGGGAGCAGTGTTGACACAACACAACAAACCCATATGTTATCATTCTGAGACTTTTAATTTCTATAGTAGTTAACTATCCTACATATGATAAAGAATTGTATGCACTAGTTCAGAGTGTGAAAAAGTGGAAACATTATTTAATGGGAAAAGAACAGTAATACATACTGATCATCAACCACTTCAATATCTACACTCCCAAACTAAGTTGCAGAAATCAAGACACTACAGGTGGATGGGCTTTCTACAACAGTTTCATTTAGTCATCAGATATAGAAAGGGCATACATAACAAGGTTGCAGACATGTTATCTAGACCCAATATAAATGCATCTACTATACTTCAGCATAATTCTGTACTACATGAAAGTTACATTGAACAATATGCTCAGGATATAGACTTTAAAGATGTATATGTAGCTTTGAGTCGAGGAAAAAGAGTAGAAGAATTGGATTATCATGTGAAGCATCGACTCTTGTATCATTGTGGGAAACTTTGCATTCCACAAACTGAGAGAGTAAAGATGGTTAGAGAAGCACACACTTCTCTGATATCAGGTCACTTTGGGGTAAGTAAAGCAATTGCACAACTGCAAAGATTTTGTTATTGGCTAAAAATGAATGAGACGGTTTCTAGATATGTAAGAGGGTGTACTATGTGTGCTAAAAGCAAGCCCAGCAATAGAAAACTAGGCTTGTACACTCCATTACTAGTTTATTCTCACCCTTGGGAAAGTGTTTCCATGGATTTTGTTGGAGGACTGCCTAAATCTAGGAAAGGTCATGATTATCTATACGTGGTTGTGGATAGGTTCAACAAAGTGTGCATTTTGATACCTTGTAATAAGCAGATTACAACCGAACAAACTATAAAACTGTTATTTGAACATGTATGGGTTCATTTTGGATTACCCACTTCTATTGTATCTGATTGAGACAGCTGATTTGTGGGGAAGTTTTGGTCAAGTCTGTGGGAGCTGATGGACACCCAACTGAAGAAAAGCACGGCTTTTTATCCACAAACCGATGGCCAGAAAGAAGTAGTTAACAGGACAGTGATCCAGTTACTCAGAGGATATTGCAGCAAACATCCTAGGCTTTGGGATGAACATTTGTGTTATGTGCAGCATGCTTATAACAGAGCAAGACACTCTTCTACACAGAGATCTCTTTTTGAGACTTGTTTTGGTTTCACACCAAGGTCTCCTTTGGATTTTGTCTTTGGTAAAGATACCATAGTTGATGGAGACAGTGATGTGGACAAGGCAACTAGGTTCATTGAGCAGATCTAGGAGATCCACCAGGCAGTACAAGAATAGCTAGAAAAGAGCCAAGCCAAATACAAGGCTAAGCATGACAAGCATCAGATCGAGCATATTTTTCAAGTTGGAGACCAGGTCTGGCTGTATATTAGCAAGGACAAGATGCAAGTTGAAGGTAAAAAGCTAAATCCTATCAGGTATGGACCTTTTAGGATACTTGAGAAGATTGGTGAAAATGCTTTCTGCCTTGATCTACCATCTTACATGCACATCTACTTAGTCTTAAATGCAGATTGCTTGAGATTGTTTGAACCTTCAATGGTTGAGGATCCTAAAGAGCAAAGTAAATTGCCTTCTATTGATGACCTGCTACCGGAATATCTGAATGAATTGCAGGAAGACATAGTCTTGGATAGGAAGGTGAGGAAAACGCGTAGAGGAGATGTTGAGTACCTCAGAATTGGACTCAAAGGTTCGAAGCCAAGTAGTGAAAAGTGGAATGAGATTGGGCAAGTGAGACAACAGTACCCTCACTTAGTCGATGCTTGAAAGAAAACCAACTTTTGGTGGTCCAAAAACTTTTCAGTGGGAAGGTCGTGATCTAAATTGGATCCATAAAGAATGATTAATAGAGCCATGGTTGTACCAGGTCAGGACAGACTTCAAAGAATTTAAAACAACGATCAAGAACACCTCTAAACCAGTGGCAATAGTAGCCAACGTGGAATGATGAGGACCTCGGTCAAAACGCACTGACGGAGGCCCATGGAGACTGCGCGGGAGGCAAAATTAGCCTCTCGGAGGCTCGAATCGGGAAACAGAGGCAGTTTTTGATGCGCGATTAGTTCTTTGTTGGGCGAAAAACCTCAAAATGGAGAAGCCCCAAGCACTCGGTTGCGTGGGAGCCAGGAAAACCATGGGACAAAAGGCTAAGCGCTAAAGGCAGGACCCGCTCCAAGAACCGGCGGTATTGATTAGGGGCATCCATGGGCGGTAAGTAGTTTTGATGAAAATGGAGCGATTCCACTCAGCGCCTGACACATGGAAAGTGGAGGAGAGAGGAAACTGCTACTCATCGCGCACTAACGGTCGAGCTAGTCAACCACGTGGGATGAGCGAATGACGTTGGATCTGGGGGCTCCAGATCTAACGGTTGAGATCGCGCCCGATGGAGAAGCCAGATTTAATGAGGGAATAAGCCGTGATTTAGAAGAATCTGAGGTCCGCTTTGACTGCCAAGGTGGCGGAAGACTCATTCCACGATGTAAACGAAGAATTGAACCGATGACGCAGGCTGGCGCAGTTCGCAGGAGGATAAGTGGCCACTCCCTGTGAGCCTAATGACGACACCGAGAACAGGGAACTCCAAGCGCAGCTGCAAGCAGGCGATCCGACGAAGGTGGAAGAGGAACCAAATCACCATGAGCCTGAATGACTTTAAAGACATGAACAGAGAACAGAAAGGACACGGAGGAGTCCGGGACCCGAAGAGGAACATCGAAGACTGAAGACAGAGAAGAGAAGAACCAGTAAGGCAGAAAGCAGAAGAAGACAGAAAGGCCGAGCTGACCAAAGGCAACGTTGAGCACCAGAGAGCTTGAGAGATTCAAGCCATCCCTGAGAGGATCTGTTAGACCAGAGAGGTCAAAGAGCTGGCAAGGAGAAGAGTCTGTGTACTCTAGTGGCTTGGGGAATCTAAGAACCACCCTGCCATGTCAATCTGTTTCAGGAGACTCATATTGAGCTTCTTCATTGTAATTCTCTGCCTCAAGACACAATAAAAAAAAAGGCCACCACTAAGAGCTGGATCGGAGATGTAGCACTAGAGGATAGGGTGAACTCCTTATTAATTTCTTGTGTTCTTGTCTTTTCTTATTGTATTTCTTTGCTATTTTCCATTTCAAGTGTCTGTGTATTTGCAATCTAATCGATCCGTTGCTGAAATAACATACACACACACACCAACACATGAGTCTGTAATACCTTCATTTAATAATTCTTAACTGAGGTCACTCATTGGGTGATTATCAGAACATTTAGACTCTTTGGAATGCATCAAGTAGAGAAGGAGACAACAATTTTCAAAAACCAGGAAACAGAGGAAAACACTGTGTTTTTTTTTTAAGAAACATGCAGACTTTTTAATGTAATTTCTCTTTCTTTTAAGCTTAATTCTCCCTAAAATTGCATCACTCCTTGTATATGTGAGTACCAAGGTGGAGAAGGAGACAATACTTCAGAAATAGAGAACAAACAAAAACTGTGTTTTCTCTTGAGAAGTAGGCAGAACTTTTGAATGCAATTCCTCTTCATTTTCAGGCTCAATTCCTTCTTAAAATCACATCACCCTTCATATATATGAAAATGAAAAGTGGGTTTGCATCGAGCCTACCTCTTCGAGCCCGAATTTGAATGAAAATCTCATTTTTTCTTCTGCAAGACTGCTCACTGGTCCTCCTATAGAAAGGGCTCCTGTAGGACTTGTTACTGCTCCTATAGAACCCGATAATGTTCCTGTAGAACCTGATAAGCAGAGGAGTTTTGAAAATGACAGAGAGCGATGGTTTAGAGGCTCTGGAGGTGGTAGGGAGCTCATTGCAGTTGAGGGCACGATGATAAATATGGAAACAAAGGTGGTGAATAAGCTCGAGAGAGTGTACTTATGCTTACGCGAGAGTTTTCTGGCGACGAGATGAGGTGGCGGAAAGGGTACGTTACCATTATTCAAACTATTGGTCCCCACTGTAGAGTCATCATGAGACTTTATGCTTTCTGCCCGCAATCACTTCCCATCATTGGCGCTTGAGTTCAAAACATCTGCCACTACTTTTCTTTTTAGATTTTCCTTGAGTTGACTAGACACACATGCAATGTGATCTCCGAATGAGCGCGATCGAACTGGACGAGGGTGGCCAGTTAACTGGCCACCTTTCTGGTTTGATCCCAACCATTCCATTTGTTTATGAAGTTTCAAATTATACAGATGCAATAGAGGAACGAGTTTAGACACTTACCTGCAAGTCGAAATGTTTGTGCTACAGCGCTGTGTGGCTTTACTGCTGCTGCATGCTTAAAATCCGGTGCTGCATATCTGTATTCCTACTGCCATATGCTTGTGGCTTCTTGATATATTGCTCAGTTGATTTGTACAAGTGCTTCTTTGCTATATCTTGCTTTGGACATCTTCTGCATACCTATGGCTACACCTATTCTGCTGTTGGAGCTTGATGTTTAAGGGGATCAGCTGCTACAGGAGTCCTACAGGAGGTCCTGTAGCTTCTTCTTCCTCTAAAATTTTTAGTTGAGGCTTATGTAGGGTCTGATAGGAGGCTACTTGAAGAATCTGGTAGGCTATAGGTGAGTTGTAAGGGTGTTTTTTTTATTTCCTTGGTTTTTTTGAAAAACAGGTTTCTGTGTTTTATTTGCAGGAAGGAAAGAAATAATTGGAAATGAGGTGGTGCAGGTGTGGGATGGAGGGTTAGGATGGTGGATGGTTGTAGGATGGTCTACAATATTTCTGTGAAAATTCTCAGCTGTTCGATCAATTTTTAGCTTCATTTCGATCTCTCTGTGATTTCTATAGGAGCCTCCTATGGAACATACAGGTTTTCCTGTAGGATGCACAGTCTTTAGAAAAAAAAACACCGAGAGATGGAAAAAAAGAATCAGAAACGATGGACAAGAGTCTAGAGGACATGTAATAGGCTTGGTGGCATGTCCCCTTTCTTCTTGGGGTCCATTTGTGACCTACAATGCACTCAAAAAGTCAATTTTCTCTTTTTCCATATTTTTTTTTTAAAGACAACTAGAGCACCTCCATGAGGTTTTCACCCTACCTGCCTACCCTGGGCGCCTCCAAGGGAGGTTTTCACCTAGGGATCTTTATTCTCTTCATTTTTTTTTGTTTTTGTCATCACTGGGCCGCCTTAATAGAGGTTTTCAACCTAATGATGGGACTCAAGCGCCTCATAGAGGTTTTCACTGGAGTCCTTATTTATTGAGTGGGTGGAGTGGAGGCAGGGACTTACTCCACTACCAACACTGTTTTATTCAGATCTTCAACAGATTCTTGCTTGGAGAGGGGCTTTTTGTAGATTTTCAACCTATTCCCATTGACAAGAATGGGGATGGCTTCCTCATCAATGGTCCTGATCAGAACTGAACCATTGTCATTGCACTTTTCTACCATGTAGGGTCCCAAACATATTGTCCTCAGCTTGCCCTTGAAATCTTTATACCTTGAGCCATACAGCAGCACCCAATCTCCTTCTTGGAATTACTTCTCCTTGATTTTTTTTTCATGCCATATCTTCCTTTGAAGTTGGATTACTAGTGTGTGGAGAAGGGCCTACAACCTCTGTTCATCCAATCCATTAAGCTCGAGTAGCTTTCCCTTTATGCATGGTTGAGATCTAGGTCTAGCTATGCTGCCATCCTTAATGTATTGTATTCAAACTCTATTGACAGCAAATCCTTCTTCCCATAGACCAGTCCATAGGGTGTGAATCCATTTGTGGTATTCCATGTGGTGTTGTAGGCCCAAGTGGCCTTAACTAATCGTTCTGCCTAATCTTTTCTGCTGTTGCTCACTACCTTGGTCAAAATTCCTGCCAAAGCTCTGTTAGTGACTTCCACTTGTCCATTTGCTTGTGGATGGTAGGGGGTTAAGTTCCTGTGCTTGATTTTATTATGTGTGAGTAGGTCTTCAATCAGATTGGAATTGAATTGATTGCCTTGATATATAACCAGTTCTCTTGGATACCTGAACTTATAGAATATGCTCTCTCTTAAAAAATCAGCTACTTTTTCTTTTGTTTCTTCCTTGATTGCCTTTGTCTCTGCCCATTTTGTCAGATAATCAGTGGACACATTGATGTATTGTTTCTGGTTTGAAGTAGGGTTGATAGGACCCACAAATTCCATGCCCCACTTCTCAAATGGCTCAAAAGTCACTTGAGGTTGCAGGGGCATCTCATCCCCCATACTTTGGAACTGATCACATTGGCTGATATATCTCCTCACATCTTAATGAGGAGTGGGCCAATAGTATCCTGCTTGCAGAATTTTGAAGGCAGTCCTCTTTGCTGCAAAATGGCCTCCACAAGGCCCATCATGATAGGTCAATAAAATTTTCAAAATTTCTTCCTCCTTGACACATCGTCTCAAAATTTGATTTGGGCCAAGTTTTAAGAGATTGCCCCCAACCCAAGTGAAAGGGGCACTTTTCCTCACGATCTGGCTCTTCTCCTTTGAGGGCAGGTGTGGTGGGAACTGTGCTAAAACCAAGTAATTTGCTATATCAGCAAACCATGGAGAGAGAGATGAGATAACAAATAGGTGTTCATCTAGAATTTGATCATCCACTATTCCTTCCTCACCAGCAGGTAGATTTACTTTAGACAAAAATTCAGCGACAACATTTTCCTTCCCAGGCTTATCAACAATGGTTAAATCAAATTGTTGTAATAAAAGCAACCACCTAATGATGCGAGCATTTACATCTGGTTTGTTCATTAAATACCTGATTGCAGCATGATCAATGTGTAGGAAGGTTTGATAGCCTGTGATGTAATGTTTGAATTTATTTAAGGAATGTACTATAGCTAGGAGTTCCTTCTCGGTTACTGTGTAGTTCAACTCTGCCTTTGACAAATTTTTACTTATAAAGTATATGGCATAAGGTAACTTTTCATCAACCTGCCCTAAGTCCACTCTTATCACTTTGTTCGAGGCATTTGTGTATATGTGGAAAGGTAGGGCCCAGTTTGGACCTCTCAAAATTGGGGCAGTCGCAAGTTTACTTTTCAAGGTATCTAGGGCTTCTTGACAGTTGTCACTCCATATGAACTCGAAATCTTTCCCTAAAATACTAAACAATAGAGAGGCTAGCTTAATGAAATATTTAATGAATCTTCTGTAATATCCTGGTAAACCTAAGAAACTTCGAACATCTTTCACCTTTTGAGGAGGTGGGACCCTTTGGATGATGGAAATTTTTTTGGGGTCCACTTGCAATCCTTGCTGATAGATTGCATGACCTAGCACGGTCTCTTCAGTGATCAAGAATTCACATTTTTCCAGACTGAGGTACAGGTTCATTTCAGTACACTTGTCCAAAACTTTTCTCAGGTTAGATAAGGCTTCCTGAAAGTTAGAACCATAAGGAGTAAAATCATCCATATATATTTCCACTGCATCATGAACCAGTTCAGAAAAGGTACTCAATACTGCCCTCTAGAAAATGGCAAGAATATTTCACAACCCAAAAGGAAGGACCCGATATGCATAGGTACCCCACGGACAAGTGAAAGTGGTCTTATCTTGGTCTTACGGGCTGATTTGGATCTGATTGTACCCGCTGAACCCATCTAGGAAGGAGAAAAACTTTTTCCCCGCCAGACCATCTAATACTTGATCTATGAAAGGCAAAGGAAAATGGTCCTTCTTGGTGGCCTTGTTCAGTTCCCGGTAATCAACACAGATTCTCCACTTACCGTTTTTCTTTGGCACTAGCACTAAAGGAGAGACCCATTCACTTTTAGAGATGGGGTAGATGAATCCTGCATCAAGTAACTTTTTCAATTCTTCCTTGACAATGTCTTTAAGGGCTAGATTCATCCTCCTTTGAGGCTGCCTGACTGGTTTACAATCTTCCCTAATGTAAATGTGATGAGTACAGACTGAAGGGTGTACTCCCTTCATCTCCTTATATCTCCAAGCGAAGGCATCCAAATGGTTCCTCAATAAGCTACACAGTTCCTTCTCCCGAGAGGTGGATAGGGTTAAGTTGATTGTCAGGGTTATTTCTGGGCTGAACTCTATATTATTAACTCGGAGAGAGGTCGGGTCGGCCACACAAAAATTAGCTAAAGGGTTGTCTTGGTTTTCTTTCACTAGCTCTTCTAATGGAAACATACTGGGGGTGGATTCTGAATTAAGTTTTGAATGATATCATCCTCAGTTTGTGGTTCCCCCTCCATGGCAGCTTCTACTACACACAGTGGTGCAAAATAGACTTCATCATCATCTTCCTCCTCTAACCAGAGAGGTAGATCATGTTCTAACAAAGTGGGCAGGAGGTTATAGGACTAGCTACTTGGACATATGCGCATTCTTGATTGTCATGTTCCCAGCTCGATCGCTGATGTAGGCATTTGTAGTAACCAACCAGGGTCTTCCCAGGATGAGAGGATACCCGGTGAGCTTTGCCTTCGGCTGGAGAACCAGGAAATCAACAAGGTACTCCCAAGAATCGATGGAGACCATTACATCTTCCACAATCCCTTTAGGGGTCACGGTGGAGTGTTCTGCTAACTGCAGTATTGTTGTGGTCTTTATCAAGGAGCCCTGGAGGTTGAGCTTGAGCATAGTGTCCTTTGTCATCACATTAATGGTAGCCCCTAGATCAATCAGGGTATGGGGGATCATGGTGCCATTGATGTGGACATCAACTACTGGGCTTCCAGGGTCTAGATACTTCGGACAGATTACCTGCCCCAACATCAGGTCGAACAGTTGTCCTATGACATTGATGGTTGGGGCATCTCTCTTGTGCTTGCCTG
The DNA here is from genome assembly GCA_031772625.1 of Pinus tabuliformis. Classification (NCBI taxonomy): domain Eukaryota; kingdom Viridiplantae; phylum Streptophyta; class Pinopsida; order Pinales; family Pinaceae; genus Pinus; species Pinus tabuliformis. The sequence goes on along the minus strand of CM062815.1, from coordinate 802,284,525 downwards.
GATGCCTGAAGCACTTCTCTTTGATCATCTTGTTGTATATAGGCACATCCTTTATGGCTTGGAGAAGTGGTATCTTTACACATAATTGTTTCAATTCTCCCAAAAGTTCAGTTTCTTCTGGGGTAGGCTGTGTTGTTCTGGATAATCTCTCAGGAAAGGGTGGAATTGCTTTCGGTTCACTTTCCTCTTTATCTTCCTCATCCTCCTTAGGGGGAGGTTGGCTATCTGGGAGAACCTTCCCAGATCATAGGTTAATCTCCTGAATCTCCACAGCATAGGTTGGGCATGATGGTTCTTGTTGAGCCTGTTTGTTATTCGGGTTCGGGTTCGGTTGAGCAGGCATTTGGGGTTGCCTTGGTGGAGTAGGAGGTAATGGTTGTGGTTGAGTAGGTGGTGGAGGCAAAAGAGCGGGAGGAGAGTTGTATTGAGGCCTCCACCCCTGGTGAGGTGCATTCCACTGAGGCTGTGGCTGAGCATAGGAGTGAAATGAATGTGTAGCTGGTGGAGCATGATATTGAGATGGATATGACCAAGGAGGAGGTTTGGATCAAGAAGGCATGGAAGTGGCTTGATTGGGGTTGTAGTATGCCTAGGATTTTCCTTGCATTCTCTGCTGGTAAGGTCTAGGTCCATGCGGCCTCTTTTGGTTTATGAAATAGAGTGGTTTAGTGGCTCCTTCAGCCCCTTGGTATACAACTTTAAGGCCGGGCAAGGAAGGGCACTTATCTATAGAATGATCTTCTTCACAGACTTAACAAACCTCTACAGAATTTAGTGGACATTCGTTCCTAAGATGCCTTCTAGTGCATCTAGGACAAAAAATGGCCAAAGCCCTCTCCGCTTCCTCTTGTTTCCTTTTGATATGCAAGTTATCCATTTGCATTGCAAGAGTCTGCAGCATCTCACTCTTGAAATCTTCTAGCATGTTTCCAAATTCACCTTTGAGGGATGAACTGGATGAGGAGGTACTGGCCATGGGTTGACACCCCCTACCTCTCTTTCTGGTTGCCCTAGAATGGTTTCTAAACATAGTCTTTATGTCTTCATAAGGTAGTTGGTAGATGTCTCCCCCAACCTATAAATGGAGGGTGTCTAGAAGGTCTTCCGGAATTCCCCTGAGCAGGACCAACTTTAGAGATTCAGGGTCAAGTGTGCACCTAGCCCTTTTATAACTGAGCTAGAATCTCTCTTCATAATCCTCCAAGGATTCATCACTTCCCATGGTCATTCAAAATATTTCTTCCTTGGTGTCTTTTGACCTACAGTAGTCCCAATATTTGTTATTAAAGGCTTGCTGCATTTGAGCCCAATTTGTGATGTTGTTGCCAGGTAACCCCACAAACCAGCGCAATGTTGCATCCTTTAGGGTAGAAGGAAACATTTTCAAAGTCTCCTCATCTTCTACATAGTCATAGGTTCGACAGACAACAACAAAGTCAAATAGAAAGGTGTTAGTATCTTCTGTAGTTAATCCATGGAAGTGAGGTAGGGTTGAAGGGATTATTTTATTCATTTTAGTGTCCCCATTGGTCTCTCATATGGGAAAGGTACCCTCTACTCTCTCTCCATTCCCCCTAGCATTTCTGTTTTCAGCCATTGTCTCAGGAGGGATGGTTTCTTCCTCTTCTTCTCCTATAAGTTCTTCAAATATTTCAAGTTGTTTTCCTAAAGGATCTTCTGGATCACTACCACTGAAGAAGAGAGAAGGGTGGCTTTGTGATGTGGTGGGGGGTTGGGTAGAAATTTCCCTGAATTATCTCTGTTCCTACGAGGCATGAAAGAGAATCTCTTTTTTTTGGGTGATTTTTGTTTTTTCACTACTTGTACCTGCAAAACTGAAATTGATTGAACAAACAAATTGCAACTACTGAAATGAACTTGCTGAAAGGAAATTGCAGAATTGAAAGAACTAATATACTTTTTTTGAAATGGAAATTGTAGAATTGAAAGGGATAATCTACTTTTGCTAAAATGAAAATTGTAGAATTGAAAGAAATAATCTACTTTTGCTGAAATGGAAATTGCAGAATTGAGATGGAAGCGAGGAAATGTAGAAATTGAAAGAAACAACTACTCTACTTTTGCTGAAATGAACTAATTAGTAGAATGTTGCAGTAGAAAATAGGAAAAAAGCAGTAATCAAAAAATACTTTGACACTTCCCCGGCAACGATGCCAAACAGTGGTGAGCACCAGTATTGCAGCAAGAATGCTGCAACTCCTGGGGATTCCTACTTCACTTTTATCAACCTGGTAGTTTGTAACAAACTTGGAAGCGACGGTGCTGTATGCACAAGTACTAGCTCTTACTGTAGGCTGTCACTTGGTCAGCTGGCACAAGATCATCAGGAGCTGAAGCCAACTTCTATGAATTCTCAGAAGAATCTTTTAGCTGTTTTGAAAGAAAGTTGACTCTAAAGAGGCTATTCTACTTGCAGAAAGAGAAAGAGACTGGAGTGTAACGCAAACCATAATTTTTCCAACTAACCATACTTTTGCAGAAAAAGAGATGAAAACTAATGAAATGAGTGCCATTGACTACTGAGAAGGTAAATTACATCTATTCAAGCTACTTCTGGAAGGAAATGGAAAAAAACATCTTTTTTGGGTTTTTGAGTGTTTTATGTGAAATTGTTATGCTGGTAACTTATTTGTTTGTGGTTGTGGCAGAGATTCAGTGGCGATGGAAGGTGACCTTGGGGTTTGCAAAGGTGTAGCAAGGTGTGGGGGAATCCTAAGAAGCCTCTGTTAACCTTCTGGAGACTTCTTCTGCAATCAGACTTCAAAAAGTCACTTTCAGGAAATTCTACAGGAGGCTGCGGGGGATCTACAGGAGGATGCCGAGACTGTTTTTAGAGGTTTCAAAGGTGGAAAAATGGTGGGAAATGGTATCTGAAGATTAGGTGTCAAGGTGTTTGAAGTTCATCAAGGATGATTAGGAAAGAAAATGATGGTTGGATTTGTTCAAGAGACAAGATGGAAGCTTATGAGAGAAATGCAGAAATTAGGGCAGATTCGTGAAGGGTTGTGAATGACTTGTGAAACTTGTGAGAAAAGAGATGATGATGGCTGCTTTATTGATGTACCATGAGCAGAGGTTTGTTGTAAGAGAGCTACAAGTCAAAATACTAAAATTGAGCAAGAAAAGATCTAGCTGTACCAAAATAACAGAACTATCTCTTATGTTAACCTAAATTCTGACCTAGTAAAATAAAATGCTGAATAGTGATATATGAATAGGAAAACATGTAAAGAGACTTATTTCATAAACATAAATTATCATGGAAAAATGGATCTGAAGCAAAACATAAACCTATGAATCAAACTATAACGCTAGAAATTGAATGGGGAAAGCAAAACTGTGTTTTTATGGCAACAAGCAGATCTTAACCTCAAATCATAGTCCCCAAAGGAGGAAAGGAGGTCAAGCTTTGTTGATGGCCTTTTTGTATCTTTATCTTACCACTATTTAACCTACTTTAACAATTGAAATGGAAATAGCTATGTAAACCACCAAAAGCAACCTATTCTAATAAGGAAAAATGAATCTATCTAACAGAAATTAATTCATGAACTGAAGCAAAAACATATAAGTATAAAGCAAGAGGTGCTAGGAAGTTTGGGTTGGGCCCTAACCCAAGAGCTTCAACCCTCTAAAATAAATCAGTGTTGGCTCAGAAAATATTTCATCTCCATTATCAAAATAATAGTCACATCACATAAACTGTCATAAGAGTAAGCTCGAAAATGAGCTGAGCAAGAACTGCAAAAAAAGTGTGAAAATTTGACTAACAACCAAATAAACTACTGAGCACCTAAGCCCTCCTATTTATCAACTGGAGCCTCAAATAGCTCTCCTAAAATCCCCTCTGCGGACAAAGGCGATCCCTACTAGTCCAAACGAGCTCTAGCAACAATCAAAAAACGCTAACACGCAGGTTCCTAATTACACATAAAAGACCAATGATGAAGGCCTACCTGGATTCCAATGCTAGTACTTGTAGAAGAGTTGATGCTCCTGTCCCTTTGCCTCAGTTAGTCACGATCCCCACGACCCTCGTGTACGGACACCTGCACATGCATGGAACGATACAAACACAAGCATAAAATCCAGTAGATGTAACTATATATCAGTCAGAAAGGATATAACTCAAACATCATCATAAGGAAATTAAGAGTGGAACCATGATGATAGTCATCTATTATTAATAAACAAAGAAGAATACAACCATAGTTCTGACGTCAAATCCTTCTCAAGAGGGTCCAGCCAGCAAGTCTCTTAAGCATTCACACTTGGAGGTAGATCTCCCAAGACAAAAGCTCTCTCTCACACAAGTTTACACAAGAAAGAAACACTTCACAACCTTCCTTAAGCTCCCTAACAATCCCACACTTGTCACACCAGCTACCTATCAAGCTCACACACTAGCAGCAACACTCCAAGCACTATGAATTCCAAACTAGCAGCTCATGGCAATGGTGGGGGCCTAAGTAGGAGAAGGAGTCTCCATGAATGGTGGGAGGATGAGCTTATCTCCAAGGAAGGTGGCTCAAATGACGAAACAGACATGCCAGAGAAGGGAGGGCGACATTTACAAGGCCAACAACCAGGTCTGGAGTCATCTGGAAGGCTGGCTGTTAGAACAAACTCGCCCAGACTGGATCAGCGGGGGTCATAACTGCACTGGAGCGCTGACATCGCTGTTGAATAACAAAGAAAGTCATATCAGCGCGATAAGATATACATAACAGACGCGCTGTCTCATGAAATTCGACCAGCACGGGAATCACATGGACTTCCGTGCTGGCAGTGCATTAGATCTGTTTTGGAGCGCTCATTAGTGCGCTTTTTTGTACAACAGTCGCGATGATAGCAAAACTTTGGCAAAGTGGGTCATTTGGAAACATTAGAGAGCATGAGCATAATTAATTTGGTCTCATGACACAGTAGGAATACTGACAGGGAGACAGTGAAAAATTACTGTGTAACAGATGCCCCCTAAAGCATGAAGCCCGAGAGAGTGGGAGGGGTGAAATGCTTTACGAAACTGGCTGAACTGGAACACCACCAGGAAGAACCTGCACGTATGTACAACTGATATCTCTGATAATCAATTACATGTAGTCTAGGCATGGGCGCAGCCATCCAAAAGACATATGAAAGAGGTCCGTGGTATGGACGCAGCCACCCAGCTAATGAGACCGTGATGATAGTAAAGGTATGGTCGCAACCATCCATGAAGACTCAGGTATGGGCGCAACCATCCATCAATGAGTCATGTAATGATCATAATAATCCACAAAATCGCAGCCTGGATTTCAATAGACAAAACCTAGGGTCTTGCGCTCCATCTCGACCCGAACAAAGTATAAGTCCAAGCATGTGAATATAGGAGTTGAAGTCGAACATGCAAGAACATCTTCTGATTACCAGTCAATGCTGAAAATCATTAACAAACATGAGAGGTACCACCAATAATGACAATGGTCCTCAAGGTACTATAGGTACAATCTACGGCATGTGAAACAATGAGCTGGCGTCGAACACCCGTAGAATCATTCGATTGGAGGCCAGTGATGAAAACCTCGCATCGAACACGAAGAACCTGCCATTGAGGCATGCAGGCTCTAAGGCACCTGAAGGGAGTCCCTAGGTCAACTTCCTGGATAATGAGCTGAAGTCGACAAGAAGTGACCTTGATCGAAGGTGGGCCATAACGTTTCCCACATCATCGACACGAGACAGAGAAGGATAAGATATTTTGTGTGAGGTATCAGAGGGAGCTTGAGTATTCTTGCAGAGGACAACTTCTCTTGAACATATCGGCGGCACGACAGTGGACTTGGCAGTATTGATATTCAAATGATCAAGGGTCATGGTGACAAGGCAATGAGCAGATGAAAAGTCAAACAGGATAACCCGAACCCACGGAGGCCAGTGTAAAACAAGATGAGAGGTTCCCACCCAGACACGAATGCAGACAAGTGTCATGTTCAAGAGCGACATACTACCGACACAATGATTATGATTCCATTTTCCCCACCATTTATGGCGAGAACCCCGATTACTTTTTGATGACAAGCTTGACGGGGATAGCATATGCTTGGAAGGCATCATTTTGACAGAGTCCGATGTCATTAAGTTTCAACGAGTCTGAAAAAGGAAGAATTCGATGTCTTTTCCTGTTTAGAGAGTCTGAAAAGACAACAGAAAAGTCAACTCCAAGGGGGGTCTGTTTTCATAAAGTTGTGTCTCTCGGGCCCAAAAAAGTATAAAACAATGCTCGAAAGAACCGCCCGACCAGTATGATCAAGGAGTACTTTTCGTAAATAGTGACTTCGACCCGAAAAAGTAGAAAAGCGGTCAGAAGCACATCGTTTTGGAGCCAATAACGAGTTCGAAACGACAAAAAACCTGGCAATCTTTTTGAGTTTAAACGGTCGAAAAAAAGAGCTTTAAAGGCGACCGCCTCTCACTTTTTTTTTAACGAGTCGAGAGGGGGACTCGGCTATCTTTTCTTATTTCACGTCGAAAAAGAGCTTAAAGACGACGTTTCGGGACCAAGTGTGTGTAGAACCGTCGTAATTCCACCGGCATGAAAATCTGCACAAGAAACACCGCACGCGTAAACCTGTTCGAAATAATATGGACCACATGCATAAAAACATAGTAAAACTATATTGGCACCAAGCACATGGTAAAAATCATCAAAAAATCCCACATTTATGAAAAATAATACTTAATTATGAAATTTTACCATAAGTAGGGGGGTAAATAAAGTTTTTTACCATTGTTACCATTTGGAGCTTTGGAGGATGTCTGGGAGATGTGAGGTTGATGATCCGAATTCCACTCCGTACGCGCATCAACCATCCTACAGTCTGTTCCAGGTAGGTTCACCCTCCTTTACGCTCCATTTTGAAGTATTTTAGCTGCATTTTAATGGTGGGAAGTGATGGTTTGGGCGGATTTTTTGAAACTTAATCCGCTCTCGGTCAGCGCGGATTTCCTTATCGGGTCCGCATTCATCGAAAAATATTTACACCGACCACCCCCGGATTAGTGCGGAAGAGTGATGTACTTCTGTGCTGACACTTTATGGACAGGGCCCTAATGAATTTTTTTTGATCATGCAGGGTAAAATGGCATTCGTTTGGCAGGAGCGAGCTCATGATAACGAGGACATAGTGGCATTTGCCGATGCTGGGTGCCGAAACGCAATGCGGGCGTGCGGGTTGCTCAAATTCTTCCTAACTCCGTGCCTGCGAGCACAGCCTGACCTTCTTGAATTCTTGATTAGAGCCTGGAATCCCACTGATGGGAAGTTTGTTATCCGAGACCGAGACATTGAGCTTGACTATATAGATATCTATTTTTTGACCGGGTTATCACGTCGAGGTGAGATGCCCATTCTAGAGGGGCAACAACCCGGCGGTGATACTTTGGACATGTTGATGGCCCAGGTGTGCCCACAGGCACGCAAGTCGCGGAGCGGGAAAGTAGCTATTCCTACAGTGGAGGACATCGTCCTTCGAACTATACTCTTCATGGTGACTCGGGCAGCGGGCTCCCTGGCCAATCACGAGGCCTCGAAGGCCCATCTTCGATTGGCTCTCGAATGTTTAAATCCTACCATATTTAATTGGGCAATCGCAGTAACAACCAGTATGAAAAGACAAATGACCAACTGCCGACGTGGGGAGTCGAAGCAGTTTGGCTATGGGTCGATTTTAGTCCCGCTCATGCTGGAGCGGGTATCGACATTACAGTTGCAGGACATGGTCGTGGATCCACCTAGAGGCCCTCGAGAGACGAGGGCCACACGATGGGGCCATGTCATGCCACGAGGAGGTGGCGGTCAACCAGCGGCATGGGGAGTGTACTTTCGAGAGTGGCTGGATAGGCAGACTATTTTTATGGAGGACTGGTCATATGCTGGCGTAGACTTCTGTGGAGACCCAGACATGCCGCTGCCTGCTGGAGAGAAGTGGTATGATGGTGGTAAGCCACTTGATCTCTTTTGATTTTATATTTTTTGTAATGTTTTTTATTTTTTATGTACATGTCTTAACGATGAATGCTATGGTATGCATATGTAGGACCGACGAGACCCCTTGGCTTGGCCCCAGAGGCGCGGAGGGATGCACAGGGCATTGGAGCTCTGGCCCTAGCTCCTCCCGGATTCGATACGATGGAGACCGTGATATGGAACCTCGAGGGCTTACTGTCAGGGATTCTAGATTACCAGGGGATAGAGGAGGTCCCCATAGCATCTTAGATCCATACAGTGGGGGTAGAACCTAGGATGCACCACCTTTTGAGGCGGGTGGCACGAGCGGCTGCAGATTATAGAGAGCATAACCCACCACAGTAGATATTTAGGTCTTTATTTCCTACTGATTGTTTTTTTGAGAGACATGTGTCTCAGATGTACGGAGAACACAGGCCTTATCTAGACATGCACACTTATTTTTGAGCGCCTTGGTGCGCCACACGATATATATATATATATATATATATATATATATATATATATATATATATATATATATATATATATATATATATACATATTCCTATGGTTTATTATTGTGCTTTTATGTGCTTGCTTGTATGATGTTTTGATTATAAATTACGCAAATGTCTATCTAATACATGATTAGCCAATGCATCAGATAATGTGTTTAATCATCGTGGAATATGCTGATATGTGATAAAGTCAAAATTCCTTTCTAACAATTTAACACGTAAGTACAACCTTAAAATGTGACGGTCTCTGACGGAATATCGCCCATTGAGCTGATGGACGACAAGTTGAGAGTCTAGGTTAACAACCAATGTACGAATATTGAGATTAATCGCCTTGGCTAACAATTCACTAACATCACTATATTCAGCGACATTGTTTGTAGTACAACCTAAACACACACCCTGAAGATCTATCAACTCACCGTGAGGATCGTAGATCACCGACGCCACAGAGGACAAATTGCAAGTGCTGCGGCAGGCACCATCAGCGAGACCAATATAAGGTGCACCCGACATTTGCCCAAGAAGCAAAAAACACAATAAGGAGCAATCACGCTTTCACACCAAGCCAAAAACATGAAAACACACACACACACACACACTTGCTAACACACACGCATGTATAAATTGAAGTGCATGGAAACATGCATAGTACTTTTTCAAATACAGCCCATTGCGGGGCTTATAGAGAGGATTACCTTCATAATCAACTAGCTCATATGCCCCTTTGTGCAAAACTTTCTTTACAATATAAGGGCCTAGCCACATGGGCTCGAGTTTGCCTGCCCCCAGCTTGTCATTTTCTTGGTCGTATAGCAGGACTAGATCTCCCTCAACAAAGGAACGAGGATGGATGGTATGGTCGAAGTGAGTTTTAACTCTCTTCTTTTGAGCTTCGATAGCTAGAGAGGCTAGGCGACGGGTCTCGTCCAACCGTTCTAGGTAAAGAAGCCGTTCCTCTACCGGAGTAGTGTTGGGAAGCAACTCGACGACTATTTTTAACGAAGGAATTTCACATTCTATAGGAAGGGTAGCCTCCAGTCCGTAAACTAATTGAAAAGGAGTGAAACCGGTGGCATCCTTCACAGAGGTCCGGTAGGCCCACAAGGTCGAAAACAACATCAGATGCCAATTAGACTTATGCATGTCAATAGTACGTTGAAGCATCGTAACCAAAATCTTGTTAACGGCTTCAACTTGTCCGTTGGACTGAGGATAGTACGGGGTCGAACTATCATGCCGTAAGCCTAGTTGGGTTGTCAGTTTGGTCATCATGTGATTACGAAAATGCTTTCCGTGATCCGTGACGATGGCCTGCGGAACTCCGAACCACGTAATAACATGGTTGAACAAAAACTGTGCCGTTGTGTGATAGTCTTCAGTTAATGTGGGCATCGCCTCGGCTCATTTTGTAAAGTAATCGACGACAACGATAATAAACCCATGCCCCCCGACCGAGCGAGGCTTACATGTTGTATAATCAATGCCCCATTTTGCAAAAGGGCCCACGGTGACTACAGGGTGTAGCGGAGCTGGTGGCGCACGCATCTTTCGCTAGTATATCTGGCACGCATGACATGAACGGACGACAAGAATGCAATCCTTAAAAATGGAGGGCCAGAAATAACCAGCGCGAAGGATTTTTTGAGCTGTGGCATATCCTGACATGTGACCACCACAGGCGCCAGAGTGGCAGTCATTCAGGATTCTCTCAGCTTCCTCAAGGGTTAGACATCGGTGGAGGACGGAGTCAATGCCGAGACGGTACAAGGTGTCCCCAATGATACGATAGGGTTGAGATTGATGACACATCCGCTGCCGAGCATCTTTGGGTACAGCGGGGCGGAAAGAGGACGTCTGCAAATAGACAATAATATCCCCGTACCAGGGATCGAGGGTGCTGATCAGAAAAAGAGTTTCGTCCGGGATATGATCCTTTGAGTGAGGGGGTGCAGAAGGAGATGGAAAAGAACAAAGTCACTCAGCAAAGACCAGAGACTTCTGAGACTTGGCAGCAGTAAATTCCAAGTCAAACTCTTGGAGGATGATGATCCACTTTGAGTATTTAACCCCCGATAACTGACGTGACAAAATGTACGTCATCGGGTTGCAGTCAGAAATCACGGTCGTGGTGCGCAACAAGATATAATGCCGGAAGTGTTGGACAGCACAAATGGCGGCCAATGCCAACTTCTCGACGTAAGCGTATCGAGTTTCTGTATCCAAGAGGTTGCGGCTGAGGTAATATATGACGTGCTCATTTCCATCATCATCGTCTTGCATGAAAACCATGCCGATAGTGGTATCGGCAGCAGCCAGATACAGGGTATAAACACAGTGGTAATTCGGAGGTCGCAATAGTGGAGCAGAAACAAGGAGACCCTTGAGACGCTCGAAAGACTCCTGGGCAATAGCATCCCAATGAAAGGGTTTGTCTCACTTCAATAACCGTGTAAAACCTTTAGCCACCTCAGCATAGTTCGGAACGAATCGTCTTAGGAAATTTGATTTTCCCTACAAGCTCTGCAACCGCTGCAAAGAAGCAAGGGGAGGAAGATTCAGAATAGCCTTGACTTTGAGGGGATCCGGACGGATGCCCTCTCGGGAGACAATAAACCCAAGTAGTCGGCCTGATTCAACGCAAAAGACACATTTATGAGGATTAAGCCTGATACGGTAGTGTCGACAGCGGAGAAAAATTTCACGAAGATGGGAAGGATGGTCGTGACGTTTGACTAAATGAGCTGGAAGATCATCCATATACGACTGTACAATGTGACAGATGTCATGAAAAGCATAGGACATTGCACGTTGGAAGGTGGCACCGGCATTCTTCAAACTGAAAGGGAGCTTCTTGTAGGCAAAAGTGCCCCAAGGACAGATAAAGGCCGTTTTATGCTGATTAGCGGGCGCGATATTGATCTGGTTATACCCAGAAAAACTGTCCATAAACGAGTAGATTTCACTTCCTGCACACTCATCAATGAGCTGATCGATGAAGGGTGTGGGGAAGTTATCTTTAGGACAGGCGCGGTTGATGTCACGATAATCAACACAGACTCGAATAGTACCCTGCTTTTTGTTTACAGGGACTATATTAGAAACCCAATCCGTAAGTGGAATGGGGTAAATGAAACCAGCCTTGAGAAGCTTTTCAACTTCTGCTTTAATAGCTGCAGCCTTTCGGGGGTGCACGGGGCGTAGGCGTTGATGAACGGGCTTAACACCCAGATATGTAGGTATCTCATGCACCACTATGCTAGGGTCAATGCCGGGCATCTCTTCGTAGAACCAAGCGAAGACATCACGAAATTCGCGAAAACGATCGGTGTAGAGTTGTACTTCCTCTAGAGTGTAAGTGACTCCAATGTGAATGTGCTCGACAATCCCTGGTTTCACAGAGATGTCGATGGGTTGGGTCTACGTAATGTTTCCCATATTGCCTTTAGAAGACACTTGATAAATTTGAATAGGTGTTTGAAGGGGCTGAAATGGGATACAAGAAGCAAACCATTCGAGACAGGCGATCGTTTCCTGATGGGCACGGAGGAACGAGGAACGGTGGTGATAATCAGACCAAGGAGGTTCCTCAAGAGACATAGTCTCTATAATGGCTTCATCGGAAGGAAATATTTCCTTTAATGGATCCGAACTAGCATCATCTCCAAGCTAAGGGGAATGAACATACGAGTCGGGAACACCGCTCGGAGGAGCAGGTTCGGGAAGGGGAGCCGATGCAGCAACGATTTCGACGTAGTTGAGCTCGGCGGGACTCAACGGCATCATATCGCCCCAAGATTCTATCTGATCGGCGGGAGGAAGGACCCACGGATCAGAGCATACAAAAATCATATTAATAGGAGTGAGATTAGGAGGTGGGAGGGAAAAGACACCCATCAGGGCGGGATCTTTAAAGAGTCTGGCTCCCACACTCTTGAATGATTTGGAGGCATGCTCCACGAAAGGCACGTTGCCTTCGGAAGAGGAGGTGAAGAAGGAGAGATGGTCCATGGTGACAATCTTCCCCTGATGAGGGAAACGAATGACACGAAAAAGAGAGGAGGCCACGGCTTGCATGGCGTATGTCCAGCTACATCCGAGGAGGAGGTTGTAGGTAAGATTAGCATCGACAACTTCGACCTCCACTTCGACCCTCTTCCCTTCCAAAGAGATAGGCAACCGTTGGAGGATACCATAAGGATGGGACTCTCTTTCGTCAAAGGCTTCAAATGTCGTAGGAGACTGACTCAGCATCGGAGAACCAATAGCTTTCCAACAAGCGAGAGACATGATGCAAGTTGAGGCACCTTCATCAATGACTGTACGATGAATCGTTTTAGTATTGATAATGACCTGTATAAGAAAAGCGATTTGGTGAGGCAGTCTCGACGTATGGCCCTCGAGGTCAAAAGAAATCAGATCCAAGTCAGCCGGGTCTATGCCACCGATGGCCGATAGCAAGGACTTCCTCTGGGAGGGGCAGCTCTGGAGGACTTCTAAGGCGGACATAGTAGACAGAGCCTGAGCTAAGTCCTCAACGATGCTGTAGTGCTGGGCAGCATGAGCATTAGGGTTGTAAGAAGACTTCCGAAGTACACCTTTTGTAGGGGGTGGGATAGTCGTCTCAGCGCTAGGTCTCTCGATGTGGAGTGGACCAGAACTAGACGGAGGAGCGCTAAAGGGGACCTCAAGCTCTTTCCTGGCATGAGACGGATATTCGTTTGCTCGAGTAGTGATGTGGACGGGAATCATCCAAGCCATAAATACTTGAGAGCCGAATGAAGAAGAGGGTTGCGATGGATCTGCCACCATTTGAGTTTGCTGTGAAGGGAAAGGTTCTTTAAGCACAGCAGGAGTCCCAGGAGCACCTTTCAACAATCGACTAACTTCGGACCGCCAGGGGCAGTCTTTAGTATAGTTATCCTTGTCGTAGATAAGACAAGGATACTTAGGTTTACGTTTGGCTCCTTCCTCGGGTGGAGGTTTAGGGGAGTCCTGTTTGGGCTGTTCGGATTTATTCTTGGCTTTCCCTTTCTTTTTCCCTTTCGAGGATTTATCTGCCGTGGTGGACTGGACGACGTTAACCTCGGAAGTGTTTCCAGAATTAGATTGACCCTGAGAAGTGTTTTCATTAGAAGCATTCGGTTTTTGCTTCCCAGGGTTCGCGGGTGATTTCTTTGAAGATGCGTTTACAGAGCCAATAACACCGTAAATAGATGGTTTTGGCAAAGCTTTGGATGTTCCGGGTCTTGGGGCGTCTGGAAAATAATCATATAAAGTACCTGACTGAGAATAAACTAAGTTGAGGTACTGAGCACGCGCGATAGCTTGCTCTTTAGTCACACAAGCTCCCATGGAAATGTCTCGTGCGATCGTAGGGACAAAGGAGGTTGTGAACCAATCGGTTAGGAGCTGATGAGGAATCCAGAACTTGATCAAGCGACGATGCCGTCTCCATTCATGTATATGATCGGATATATGCGTGGCCGTGTCCTGTTTGAGAGACGTAAGGAGATGTGTCCCTGTCTCATACCAAATGGGTAACTGAAAATGAGTTAGGAATGCCATAGCCAACGAGTTGAAATCTTGAAATGTTCCACGATTCAACTCAATATACCACTTAGCGGCCGAGCCGGTGAGAGTCTTTTGGAAGAGGCAGAGCCGGATGGAATCATCAAGCCACGAGTTGGATGAACACCAAAGGTGATAGGTCATGACGTGGGCTTGAGGGTCCTTGCCAGCTTTGCCATCGAATTTCAGGCAATCACCGGGTATCTTGGTCGGAATTGGTGGCCAATATGGATTATGAAGAATGGGACCATTAGTCAACTTGGACACATCTGGCAGTTCCAATATCGCTAAGAAAGGTAACTGAGGATTAAAGGACATTTGTGGCCGTGGAAGAGAGGTAGCACCAGGGTTCCAACCAGGTGGTGGTTGCCCCCATGGACTTTGTCCGGACGGGCCTCGCCCATAAGGGTTTTGCCCATACGGATTTTGTCCATAAGAAGACAGCTGACCCTGGATCTGCCCCCCAACACCCCATGGATTAGCAACTTGACTTGCAGGTGCAACATACTATTGCTGATAGTTTTGATAAGGGGTGACCTGAATTTGTTGATAATTTTGATAAGGGGTGAACTGAGTTTGCCCTTGGGGTTGCTGGTAACCATACGGTTGCTGAGCTCCATACTGAGCCTGGTAAGAAGGCTGTGCTTGGTAAGAAGGTTTGGATTGTAACCCACCTTGCATCTGATAACTAATTTGAGTCTGGGGCCCAGAAGGATGTCCTTGAACAGGTTGAGCTTGGACCATCTGGCCGGAAGGTTGTCCTGGTTGGGTTTGGGATGGACCCTCTTGCCCAGAAGGATGAGCTTGCTAGGTAGCAGGTTGTCCTTGTGCAACCGAGGGTTGTCCCTGCGAAACAGATGGTTGAGCGGGCTGGATGGCCGGTTGACCTTGAGGTTGACCAGCTTGTCCAGAAGGATGACTAGGCTGGGCAGTGGTTTGGCCCTGCTGTATGGAAGGCTGATCCCCTTGCCCAGAAGGATGACTAGGCTGGGCAGTGGGTTGGCCCTACTGTACGTAAGGCTGCCCCCCTTGCCTAGAAGGATACCCCTGTTGGACTGCCAATTGACCTTGTTGAATATAAGTTTGTCCTGCCTGTCCAGAGGGATAACCTTGCTAGACACCAGGTTGACCTTGTTGGATGTAAGGTTGTCCTGGTTATCCAGACAGGTAACCTTGCTGGGTACCAGGTTGCCCTGGATAACCGGAAGGTTGAGTCAGATAAGTAAACGATGGACCACCAGCGGCCGAAGGTTGTCCCTGATAGGGTTGTCCTTGTGGGCCCCCAGGTTGTCCTGGGTAAGACTGGCCGTAATATTGCTGCCCTTGGGGGGTTTGCATATAAGACGGCTGGCCTTGGTTAGGCGGTCCCTAAAGCTGTGCAGGAATTGCTTGGCCCCCATGGAAAGTGGTCGCATTCCAAGCAATGGATAATGGTACCGAGACCTCAACAACAGGTTAAATAGGCAAGGGTCTAGAAGGATAAAGGTACTGACCAGTAGAATCATAATAATAGAATGGACCTTGCGCGTTCGAATCTTGAACAGCTTGCCCATACTCATCATACGACCCCCCTCCTGGGACGGGACCAAAAGAGGGTGGTGCACTTTGTGCAGGGTGAACAACTTTGGGTGTGTGTGCCGGCTGGCTGCTACTCACTTGACCGTGAGGGGGACCAGCACCAGTATTCAGAGCTGAAGACGCTATGACGGCACTAACAACCAGAGTTGAATGTGCTACACAAACAGTTGGATTCGTTGGAACTGAATGACAGGTGTATTGTGGACTCGTGAAACAAAAGATCCCGGAGTGGGAGTGATATGGGGGTCCCACATGGTACTCGAAGCAGGGATCCTGGCACTTATATTCTCCCTCAACGACTTATAGCGTGAGGGTACCAGAGAAGTAGCCGGGACAGGAGTGTCTATATTCGACAACACGGGTGTCTCACTCACTCTAGGAGATGTCTCATCCATGTGAGAGGTAGACATTGGAGACGAAACACTAGGGGGGTAAAAGGAATATCGTCCTCTTCAGGCTCCCAAATCGGGTTCCAATGAATTTCGTAATCCTCATCGTCCAGAGCATGAGATTTGATCGGTTGGATACTCGGGATAACAGGAATAATATCACTCACAACCGGTACCTCAGGAGCAACGGAAGACGGAGACCCTTGATCACTTGGAACGGGAGACGGGATCGACAGTTCAACCAGGATGACAAACTTCAAACAAAACCTAAGGGAATCTAACGATAAAGGACCCTACTCAAACTAACGCACACAAGATCTAACCAGGTAATGTTAATCGTGGCCAAATAAATTTTAAGACGCAAGGACACAACTTGACCTTTTCATGTTTTAAGAGTCGAGAAAAGGACAAAAAGGTGACTCTAGTCGCCTTCGAATGTTTTGTGAGCCTGAAGTGACAAACTGCTCAAGTGAGCCTTTTCTTTTAAGGAGTCTGAAAAGGATCAAAAGTGACTACTCTGGAGAGATTAGGCAAAGGGTTTACCAAACAAATCCGTAAAACTGCATATACACCTTGGCAATCATATGAAAACCAAGGACTTCCCGTACGGCAGTCAATCTTCCCAAATGTTGTGTTCGGTGCGTTACGGCTTGTAAGGTGGCAGACACGGCTTCCTGTGGATAAAGGATGATAACCTAGTGGGGTCTCCCCATATACTCGACGGTACGTGGGAGCTCAAGTCCGTGCTAGACCACTTGTTGCGTCACAGAAGGAGGAATCACCCAACCTTAAGTGAAACAAAAGTGACCAGGTTTAACGACGCCAGAGCACGTCTCTAGCCTAGACCTCTAAACAGTGAGCGTTATGTTCCAATGCGTTTTTAAGTTCATTCAGTTCATTTTATGGTTGATCTTGAATTAGGTTTCGGTTTTCAGACCCTACCGTATGAAATCTCTCAAAATCACCTAAATGCAAACTATATGCCAAAATATGTCATTCCATTTGATGAATGCTAATTACGAGAGAGTTAGAAGGCTTTCATACGAATGAAATGATCACAAAACAACAAACAACTTCTCTAATGCAGCTAACGGAAATTCACAATCTTTTCTTTAAGATCACTAATCATTAATCAAAACGAAAAGCTTCTAGTTCTCATTAACCAATACAAAGCAAAAGAGATTTTTTTTTGTTGATGGAAAAGTGCATTAAACAAACTTTTGAGAAATAATAACAAACGAAAGTGAAAAGAACCGGTTGACCCCAAACAACTGTGATCTGTGTCCGGGTAGTGAGAAGTAATCGAAACAATGTGAAGACTGGTCCAATAACAATCACCTAAACAACCAAGCAAAAGCAAGCAAAGAGGAGGGTTTCACAAAACCACAAGCAAGCAGCAAACAAACCTTTGTAAGCGAGTAACCAAGCAAAGCTGATGCAAAGAAATTGGGATGACAAAACTAGGTCACAAGACGCAAAAAGTAAGATTCGCTCAACAAGACTTCACAAGAAAGTGCTTCAATCTTCAGACAATGAAAATCAAGTCATAAACCAAGTGAAAACAGCAGGGGATAGCAAGACCAAAAGGCTCAGGAGGCAGAATTGAAGAAATTCAATTCTACAGGTATCAGCGTGGGTGATACACAACAACAATGCGCTGATCAGAAACCACGTGTAGCAACAAAGTGCTGTCAGCGCGCAAGTACACGGCCTAACCGCACTGGTCCGATTTCCAGAACCGTCGCGACTATTCAATGTATAAATGCGATGATCAAGAAGTCAAAGAAACATCTATGCAATGGCAACACAACTATTTTATTATAAACCGCGCTGAAGCTAAAAAAATGGGCACAATCAAGCCAAAAACTCCCAAACCAAGACAATCAGTCTTTAAACAATCAAGGCACTTCCCAGACTGAACCAGGAAATCCAAAAACATAGAACTAATCCCCAAACTTTGAAAAGGGAGCAAAAATCAAACTCAAGGAAAAAATGAACACAAAAAGACAGAAGCCAGCTCCAAGCTGTTCAGTTCGTAAACCAAACCGGAGATGGACTGAAGTGGCTTTGATCTACTTTGCTAATGCAGAGCAATAACGTTTAGAAGGCTATCTGGCTGTGCTTCAGGCTCCGTGTAAAGTTTACAAATCAAACAACAAGGTAAAAAACTCCCCAGCAGAGTCGCAAAATTGTTGTGGAGGTAAATCCCCTCTGCGGACAGAGGCGATCCCTACTAGGCCAAACGAGGTCTAGCAACAATCTAACAACGCTAACACGTAGGTTCCTAACTACACATAAAAGACCAATGATGAAGGCCTACCTGGATTCCAACGCTAGTACTTGTAGAAGAGTTGATGCTCCTGTCCCTTTGCCTCGGCTGGTCACGATCCTCATGATCCTCGTGTACGGACACCGTCACATGCAAAGAACGATACAAACACAAGCATAAAATCCAGTAGATGTAACTATATATCAGTCAGAAAGGATATAACTCAAACATCATCATAAGGACATTAAGAGTGGAACCATAATGATAGTTTTCTATTATTAATAAACATAGAAGAATACAACCATAGTTCTGACGTCAAATCCTTCTCAAGAGGGTCCAGCCAGCAAGTCCCTTAAGCATTCACCCTTGGAGGTAGATCTCCCAAGACAAAAGCTCTCTCTCACACAGGTTTACACAAGAAAGAAACACTTCACAACCTTCCTTAAGCTCCCTAGCAATCCCACACTTGTCACACCAGCTACCTATCAAGCTCACACACTGGCAGCAACACTCCAAGCACTATGAATTTCAAACTAGCAGCTCATGGCAATGGTGGAGGCTTAAGTAGGAGAAGGAGTCTCCATGAATGGTGGGAGGATGAGCTTATCTCCAAGGAAGGTGGCTCAAATGACGAAACAGACATGCCAGAGAAGGGAAGGCGACATTTACAAGGCCAACAACCAGGTCTGGAGTCATCTGGAAGGCCGGCTGTTAGAACAAACTCACCCAAACTGCATCAGCGAGGGTTCATAACTGCACTGGAGTGCTGACATCGCTGCTGAATAACAAAGAAAGTCATATCAGCGCGATAAGATATAGATAACAGACTCGCTGTCTCATGAAATTCGACCAGCACGGGAATCACATGTACTTCCGCGCTGGCAGTGCATTAGGTCTGTTTTGGAGCGCTCATCAGCGCGCTTATTTGTACAACAGTCGCGATGATAGCAAAACTTTGGCAAAGTGGGTCATTTGGCAACATTAGAGAGCATGAGCATAATTAATTTGGTCTCATGACACAGCAGGAAGACTGACAGGGAGACAGTGACAAATTACAGTGTAACAGAGAGCTACAAGTCAAAATACTAAAATTGAGCAAGAAAAGATCTAGCTGTACCAAAAGAACAAAACTATCTCTTATGTTAACCTAAATTCTAACCTAGTAAAATAAAATGCTGAATAGTGATATATGAATAGGAAAGCATGTAAAGAGACTTATTTCAGAAACATAAATGATCATGGAAAAATGGATCTGAAGCAAAACATAAACCTCTGAATCAAACTATAACACTAGAAATTGAATGGGGAAAGCAAAACTGTGTTTTTATGGCAACAAGCAGATCTTAACCTCAAATCATGGTCCCCAAAGGAGGAAAGGAGGTCAGGCTTTGTTGATGGCCTTTTTTTATCTTTATCTTACCACTATTAAACCTACTTTAACAACTGAAATGGAAATAGCTATGTAAACCACCAAAAGCAACCTATTCTACTAAGGAAAAATGAATCTATCTAACAAAAATTAATTCATGAACTGAAGCAAAAACATATAAGTATAAAGCAAGAGGTGCTAGGAAGTTTGGGTTGGGCCCTAAACCAAGAGCTTCAACCCTCTAAAATAAATCAGTGTTGGTTCAGAAAATATTTCATCTCCATTATCAAAATGATAGTCACATCACATAAACTGTTATAAGAGTAAGCTCGAAAATGAGCTGAGCAAGAATTGCAAAAAAAGTGTGAAATTTTGACTAACAACCAAATAAACTACTGAGCACCTAAGCCCTCCTATATATACAACTGGAGCCTCAAATAGCTCTCCTAAAATCAAGGAGGCTTGGCTCCCAAGACTAGAGATAGACAACAATTCTTCTTCACTTGCTTGGCTGCCCCTTTGATGCATCAATGTGGCTGCTTGTGCTCCATGTTTTCTGAAGGAGGATTCGAGGTAGGGAGTCATAAATGAGGAGGACACCATCCTACAAATCCTCTCCCTTGTTTTCCTCAAATATTGGCTACCAAATGCTCATTAATCCTTTGACTTTGTCCCAAAATTGACCAAAACTCTACATAAAGCACACATTACACATTTTGGCATAATGACTAACCCAATTCACTCTATTAGAAAAAATATAATAAAAAACATGCAATAAACTAATGAGAATGGTGGATTAATCTGAGTTAGGAGGCCAAATGAGCCCATATAGTTACCCATTTATGGGGCTCATCAATAGCAAGAGACTTTGTTGTTAATAACTACATAAACTAATAACATAGGTTGAAGATAGACATATAACATTTGTCTTTTTTCTTTCATTTTCCTAAAGGTGGAAAAACTTATCATAATTTAATTGTCAACTAGCAAAGAAGACAATGATCATTGACGCCGATACAGGTATGAAAATCAACTAATCACCATTATTCAAGGAAAACTATGCCACCTAAAATGACCCATCGATGATTTGTATAGGAGAAATCTTTTTTTCTTTAGATATGTCTCTATGTATTGGGACATTAAACTATTCCCTTATGTTTTAGGAAGACAAGATATTAGCCAATCAAAAGTAGGTTTAGATCTTACTCTAGGACCAAAATGTGGTTTCCTAGATAGTAACCATAAGGGGAATATTCATTGTGGTAATCATTGCGAATACTTACAATGGGGTTGTGTGCTTTCTATTAATATTTATCCTTGGTCTTATGCATTAAATTAGATACTATCACTAGTTGTAGTTTAACCTTTGTCTCAATAGGTACGTATTGTAGTATACCAATATGAGAGGGAATTTTTTGACTATTAGACTTTTTGGACTTTTTGGTCGGAATTCAGAAAAATAGCTTTTGGTTAAATAATGATATTTTGTTATTCAGAATGTGTTTTTTATTGCATATATGGATTCCCCACTGTGAAAAACCGCTAGGGCACTCAGGTTGTGTAGAGTTCACAACTTAAATTTGTGATTTCAAAACAAAATTGTTGAATTCTCAACAATTTGAACTTAAAAATATGGTCAGAAAAGCTCCAATACATCTAACGGGTTGACTACGGTAATACAACAGTACTTAGGGAGGTACTAAAAGGAATAATAATAAATATGTATTGTAATAATATGAATACAATATAATGTTAGAAGTTAGAAGTATTTACTAGAAGGTTCCACCTACTAAAGTGTTCCTTCTCTAAAATGTTCTTAAGAGATAAATATCTCTATATAAAGAAGTGTAAGAAATGTAATAGAGCACGGTGAAGAGTATTGTGTTGGTAACAAGCAAGTATTCCTTGAGAAGTTCATTCCTTTCATTAGGAATAATATATATGGTGCTACCATAACTCAAGGGTTTTATCTATATTTCTTGTGTTCATTGTTTTGTGTGAGTGATTTCTTGTTGAAGTTTAGGGTTTATTATATATTATATTCAAATCTATTGAGGAACATAGAAAGTGGTATAAAATATTTTTATTGGGCCAAAAGAGGGAAGATATTTTTTTGCAAATTATATTCAATGGAAAAAGGAAGGTGGTGCATATTAGGTTAATTTCTAGAATTTTCTAAGCATAAGTTGCAAAAACCAACCATAAATATAAAATAATCTTGAAAAAACACCTAGGCTTAAAAAAAATCATCCAAAATATAATCTAAACAATGGAGATGATGGAGATGTTGTTGATGTAAAAATACCACTCATTATTTTGGGGATGGTTACATGAATCACAAATCTAATATCTTTTTATGGAGATACGTAATTCAAATGAAACCAAGGCCATTACCTGCAAAGTTGGTTTCCATTTAATAATTGTGGCCATAATAGAAGATTGGAGAAGTATAGCCACATTTACACACAATTTCATTTAATGCCTCTCAAATCTCCATAAAAGAAGTAAGTGATTTATTATTATTATTCTTGGAATTATGGTAAATAATATATATTTTACAAGAAAAGAGAATGGCCATAGTATCAAATAATTTGTACAACACAAAAATTCATAGTGGAAAGGGAAGTGGAAGTTTTATTTACACATGCATTTTAGAGAAGATGTTTCCATATGGTAGTATTAGTCAAATTATTGTAAGATAATGACAATTTTTGATAAATATTATGAAATTAAATTTTTAGATAAATGATATCATGCTAATAATATTGATAAAGAAAGAACCAATTTTGTTCAACAATGGGTGTATTTATGGATGTATTCAACGAAGCAAAGTGATTGTTTCTATAAAACTTGTAAGCAATATAATTTTGGCAATGTTAATTTCAATAAAAAATGAAAATACAACTTAAGAATATTGAAATAACATAGGTTAATGGTGTAAATGTTCACATTTTTAAATATTTGAAGATTTCCATGGATAAATGTACACTGCACTTAAATTTTTATACTGTAGTTATCCATGATGTAGATGTTATTCTTAGATATCTCTGGATGGAAACAATTAATATAGCTAATATTAATATTCAAGAGAAGTTTATGAAGATTTGGTATAAGAAACGAATATCACACTACAATATATCTCTCTTGGTAAACAATAAAAGCCCAAAGTGCCACATATAACAACCTTTTTAGGGAACATAATTATAGTACTTCATGAAAACTAATAGGATGAGTCTAAGGTTGAATTGTGACAAGATAATACAATAGAACCTATAAATAAACCACAAGAAGGGAATAAATAGGGAGAAGATGCAAAGGAACCTTATGATGAAGAATCAAAGAAAAAGGAATTGAGAGATAAGGTTTTTGTAAATTTCCACCTACAACATTCAATGAAACATCAATCATTAAAGAACATGTGTGAGAATTAACATACTCATTATGGAACAAGATGAAACTAGAATGAAAACCATATAGGAGACACATAGATGCATCACACCTTTCATGGAGAGATTATAATAGCACATTAAGGAACTAATAAATTCCAAATCAACATGTCCAACGGGTAGTTTGACTGCATGTTCACATGTCACTAGGATGGATGGATGGTTGCACTTGGCACTAGATGACTACATTTCTTAGGAACTCATATTATATAATTTCTTCCCATGTTTTGAGGATGAAACATGTGAATGGGGGTGGAATGTAATATATGTATGAGGGATAATATGTGGGTATCTAGGGAGGTACTCGAGTGAATAAGAATAAAAAATTATTTTAATAGCGTGAATATAATGTGATGATATTAGAAGTTATAAGGAGTTACTAGAAGGTTCCACCTACTAGAATTTTCTTTCTCTATAATGTTCTTAGTAGATGAAGAGCACTATATAGGAAGTGTAATAAAGCATGGTGAAGAGAATTGCATTTTTAACAAGCAAGTATTGCATGAGAAATGCATTCCTTCTATAAGGAATAATATATGGCGTTCGCTTAACTTATGGGTTTTATTTATATTCCTTATGTTCAATTTTTTTGGGTGAATGATTTTCTTTTTTTTTATAAGTTTGGTAGGAATACATATTCATCATGTCAAATATATCACCCAAACCAGGGCAAGGAATTGAATTGGTCACTTCACGTCAAGGTGTTCCTTAACAAAGCACCTGATCACCATCTATCCAAGACCCTGTGGATGGGTGAATGATCTATTCTTGAAGTAAAGGTCTATTATAGATTAGATTAAATTTATTGAGGAACGCAACACAGATACCATTATTGTTCCATAAAGTGTCATGGATATTCCACTCGATAGTTTTCCACAAAAGGTCTGATAAAATTATACTTAAAATTCCAAAATCTACACTATTATAGTTTCATATCGCTTTAGATTTATAGATATATCGATTACTGTTAATAGCATGTGCATGTGAATTAAAATTATGCATAAAATAGATAATAGTGAAATAAAATCTCACACAGACATTTGACCTAGTAAAACCTTTCAGGAGAAAAACCCAGCTAGAATGTGACACTATTCTACTGTCTTTCTCTGAATAGAAAATCTTTGTGAGTACAAAGAAGTGTGGCCTATGGCCTGTGGGCTACTAAAACGCAAAAATCCTCTCTGCGTGCTCTATCTCCTATCCCTCTCATCTATTTTTTTTTATCTATGGAATAAATGCACTTGAAATAATGGAACCCTTTTCTTCCTAGTCACCTAGTTATAACACAAACTGATAGCCTACTAGTGGTTAATTTTGTTTATCTCAACTCATAACCATCGGTACAATATAGAATATTATAAAGTATTATTCATCATAATCATGTGGATAGTCCCTTTTCCATGAATTATGGGGGCTGACGTGACATCCTCTCAAATTATGGTTGTGAAAATAGAAGGTCAAATTCTCAGTGACATAACTTTCACATACAGACTCTGAATGACACGACTCTTGCACCATTGGAAAGGTAGTTGTGTGTAGAATATGAAAATGTTGTGAAAAAGCACCAAAATTTTACCCCCCCAAAAATGTCATTTTATGCCTCTAAAATACTCCTGGAAGGTTTTAGACCATAATTTTCCAAACTGGGTCCTGCAAGTAAAAAGGGTGCTATGAGCCAAATCTTCCACTTTTTTCACTCTGAAACCATCAAAATGGATGACACAAAATATAATGATCCAATTCATATCAATAAGTTTGACATTTTTTTTAATAGTAATAATAATAACATAATTTTAAGATCACAACTAAGACAACCACCATATTAGTGTATGAGCCCCCCTTGTTTGTGGGACAAAGGAATCCCCTCTACATAATCATTTGATTGCTAAAGTCTACAAATGTGTGCACAATCTAACCCATCTAAATTTGATCGTATGAATGATCTGAACTTAAACAAGAATGAAACAACTTATATATATAATCATAAATACAGAGATGCAACAAAAAAACACTTCATTTCATTAATAGAAAAATATTGAACTATGCTTACAAACAAAATGGAAATAAGTTAGCTTGGGTGATGGTAGCTTATCTCTGAGAAGAGATGTGGCGGCTACATACCTCTGAATTGTGTTACAATGAGGATCAAGGGCTTATTTATTATTGGAAAACATGAGAAAACCCTCAACAACCAAAAACCTAACCCCAGGAGATGTAACACCAAGCATTTGTGGCCCCATTGGGGTTAGTTGGGCACCCAACTTCTCGGGGACGTAACTCAGTCATATTATCTTTGTTTGGTGTGTGCGATACCTCGTTGGAAAGGTCTCTCTAAGTACTACAGGTTTCACTATATTCCCTTGCCTATGGCTATGGGATTGCCATGGACTGCAAAAAAAAATGCTTTTTAGGGGGTCAAAACAGCTACAGAAGTTCGAAACCTGAAAAACTGCTAAAAATAGTAAATGTTGAAATGAAAAAGGAAACATATGAAACTGATTGGGGGGTCTAGGTGGAATAGGTGAGTGGTCACAAATATACACCTGGATCATTCCTCCCCCATTAGCAAGCAATGGTCCCCATTGCATGTAGAGCCTCCATGAGGTGAAGAAATTCCTGTTGAATCTGGTCCCTAGTAAACCACTTGCCCTAGTGAAGGAGTTGGCCTGCTTTGATAAATTGATAATGTCGTATCCTCTGTTGGCAAGTGTTCTTGATTTGTGTGTCCATGGTCTGATTAGTTGTAGCCTATTCCATGTAGTGCGGGTTGAGCTCTGTTGGCGTGAGCTATTCTACGATGTTAGATGTGTCCAACAATGGTGGAAAATATGGCCGAAGGCAGTCTACATTGAACACTTGGTGCAAACCAAGGAATGATGGGATGGTAAGCCTGAAGGCATTGTCATCGATGCCCTTGGTGATGGTGTATGTCCCATATCCGAGTGGGAGAAGCTTGCAGTGAGGTCTAGCAAGGCACTCCTTCTGCAAATGTAGCCAAAATTTTTTTACCCACATGGAACTTGTGCGACACTCGACGTTGATCATGGTGCTTCTTGTACTTAGCATTGGATCTGTCCAATATATAATGGACTTGCTAGTGGATTTGTTGAATGCGCTCAATGAAGTTGTTAGCATTTTCAACTTCGGACTGAACGTGAGCCGAATCTACTTGAATGGCTACAAATGGTATGGCCACATCAATGGAGCATAATGGATGAAATCCCAATGCTACCTAAAAAGGGTTGTAGCCTGTTAAGTTGTGGAGAGCTCTATTGTAGTTCTGTCGGACATAGGGGATACTTTCATCCCACATGTGCGGATTCTTCAAGTTGTGTATGCGCAAAATGCGCACTAGAAGTGCACATTTCACAATGGAAAGTGAAAGAGGCAAGGCTCTACACAGTGGGAAAGTCTAGGAGACAAGGATGGTATGCTTGGGCACTGTGATTGTGAAATCTGCAGTGATTGAGGAGAAAACTCTAAGCATTGTGCATGTTTCCAGTGTAGGGGCCAAAGGAGGCCTTACTATCTTCTAAGAATGCGTAATCGCAATGGAGAAAAAATTGATTAAGGCATTGCACAGAGGGTAACTATAATAAAAAATAAGTTGGGTCACTGTGTCCTTGGAATGCTCAATGGACAATCAGAAGGGAGGGAGGCCTTGGTATTGTGTAGGCTTCCATTGCAAGGAACTAAAGGAGGCCTCATTTTCAACTAGGAGTGCTAAATGCACAACACAAGGTAGGGTTGATCAAGGCTTTGTGCAATGAGCAAGTGTAAGCAGCAAGGGTTGAGTGATTGTGCTCTAAGGATGCACAATGCACAATGTGAAGGGATTTTTCCTCAAGATCGACATAAAGGGAAAGTTTAAGAAGCAAGAGGCTCATGAATGAGGCTTGGAAGTTCATAATTCTCTCATCAGTCAGTTGAAGGTTAAGGGTGTTTGTAACTTGCGTGTGATGTGAGGACAAGGAAGAATCCAAAAATTTACTAAGTGTGAGATTAATGGAACAAAGAGGAGAGGAAGAGAATGCATAACAAATCATGAACATGATCTCACACACATACACCATCACACATATGAAAATAATATGCGCAATACCCAAATCCAACATGCATACAGTGAAATGAAAATAAAGCGACACTTACCACTAAGTGCAACAATTAGGATGCAAGATGTCTTTACGACAAAAGTGTCGAATGCAACCAAAAAATGTGTTATGCCATGGGAGTGTGTCCAGTGCATGTTCTTGTGATAGATAGGATCAATTAATGCAAGAGAGTGTGCTAGATCTGCCTGTTGAAGGTGTACTAAGGTGTTCTTAGGATATGCGAAAGCGAACAAAAGAAAAAATTTCAAGAGTGAAAGAAACACATGCCAAAACAAAAGAAAGCACAAGTGACATAAGTAAGAATGAAAGCAAGCAAAGGAGACACTTGCAAAAGATAGAGCAAGAAAAAATGACACATGCAAGAGAAAAATAAAGTGAAAGCGACAACTACAAAAGAAGAAAACATACTTGAGAAACTTGCATGTAGGATGACGCATTTGCAACCAAGAATGTTGCTTGCGCTCTAATAATGTGTAGAGCTCCAAAGAAAAATATGAATTTGAGATTAGCTCTAAGATGGTCTCTTTATAGAAGGGGAGTAGACATGCTATTAGGGTTAAGGTTTGTGAGTGTGCTTAGTGCATGTCAGGAATCTGGGAGCTAATAGTGAATTGATTACTGCTATGAAGTGTGGCAATACTGACTTGAAGAAGCGCACACTCACTGTCAACAAGGAGTGTGCAATCACTATCAATAGAGGATGCCCTTACACTATCACTAGGAACATTGTTACAAAGAACTACATAATCACTGTCACTGGCCACTGCACAACCACTGCTGGCAATGATTGCACAATGATTGTCATTGGCAACTATGCAATCAATGTTGGTATGTATTGCAAAATCATTATATCTAGGGACTACGCAATCGTTGTCTCTCAATAAGAGATACATTATATTTCCTACTTGGAATAAGTGTGGTTATGAATACGTGAAGACCTGGGCATGTGAAAGAAAGTAGTTCAACACTTGACATTCCTAAAGAAAGACTTGAACACTTAGACAACATGACCAAGAATGGCATTAATGCTTGAAACAAAAGATGACACAATCATAAGGAGGCTCCAAAATTTGAAGGTAGGAAAATATTTAGAGGAGGTTGTAGTAGCTACAACATGAAACCATAACAATAAAACAAGAAACAAAGAACAAAGAAATAGAAGAACTCATTGCAAAAACCAGAATTGGTGTAGCAAGACATCAAGATGAGGAAAAGGTTAAGAAAAACTATTAAATAATTATATAAAAAAATATTACTTATCATCATTACACTAATTAAAGTATAACATCAATGGTAAATAAAAATAATTTAATTTTTTAAAATTAAAATTAACAACTTAATAAATTAAAATTCTAATACAAAATTGCAATAAATTTTTTAAACATAAAATAAAACAAATCACTTCAAAGTCAAAACTATATTATCCATAAACTTAAATTACATAAATCAAACCCATCTAAATTCATCTCTAAAACAATTTCATAAAAGAGAAGATATATAATGTGATGAAATGTCATTCTCACTATCCAATCTAAGAAGATGTTCAATTTCATAAAAGAGAAGATATATAATGTGGTGAAATGTCATTCTGACAATCCAATCTAATATGTATAACGTAAGTTTTTGAGACATAAATTTAATGCTTTTTCCATGAGTTTATTATTTTGTGACTTAATAATTTTTATTTTTTTAATATATTTTTTATTTATTTATTTATTTAATTTAATATAATAGTTTTAGTCTTATCAATCAAGTATATTTTTACTACAATTGGAAAATAATGGTTAAAAAAACAATTAATTTTATAACTTACTCGGTCATTATCATAAATGCTAACCATCATTAATATAATTCAACAATATGAATTTATGGCCTTATATAATTCAACAACATGAAATGATGGCCTTAAACTTCATATTGTTTCAAATATAATTTTTCAAACCATATATTATGTAAACAGAATTAAGCTTTGTATTTACTTGCCACCAAAAACATGTTCTTTGAAATGTGTTGGACCGAAGCTTATTTCACATTCATGTCTTCTGTAATATCGTCGCGTTGGATTCTCTTATTTTTCAAAGTGCTTTTAGCTTTCTTCTTTCTTTTTTGCATTCTCTTATTTTTCAAAGTGTTTCTAGCTTTATTCTTTCTTTTTTAGGCGGTTAAAACTATTTTAGTTTAGTTATTAATTATGGGTTGTTAATTACGAGTGCAGGTTGATTCATCATTATTATTTAAGGAAAATAATGCAACCTGAAATAATTTGTTGGAAGCCTATGAAGGTGTAAAATTTCACTTTTCCCAGTTGCTTCTAGGTCTCGGGTTGCTCACCCATTTCCTTCTGTTTAAGGAAGACAACTTATTATCTAACTAAATATAATTTTAGATCTTACTCTAGAACCAAAATATGGTTTCAACCTAAATAGTATTTACAAGAAAGAAAATTTCCCTTGTGGTCATCACTAAGGATATGCTTAGTGCAATCATTTAATTTCTTATAACATCTAAACTTAGTATTGTGCATCAAACTAAATAATACCCCTTATTAGTTATCCTCTAGTCTAGGAGATATTCTTTAACTTTTCTTATATGTTGTAAAATAAGGATTCTTTAATTTGTTTAAGATTTCTATCTAATATTTAATTTCTTTTATTTCTCATTCATTCGTGTATTCCCCATGTGATAAATTTAATAGAATTTGAGAAACTGTAATAAAATTCATAAAATATTGTTCGTAACATTCAATTTTAGTGACATGTAGTAAATTTGATGTGTACCAAGAGACTTTGTTGTTAATAACTACATAAACTAATAACGTAGGCTGAACATAGACATATAACATTTGTCTTTTTTCTTTCTTTTTCCTAAAGGTGGAAAAATTATCATAATTTAATTGTCAACTAGCAAAGAAGACAATGATCATTGACGCCTATACATGTATGAAAATCAACTAATCACCATTATTCAAGGAAAACTATGCCCCCTAAAATGACCCATCGATGATTTGTATAGGAGAAATCTTTTCTTCTTTAGATATGTCTCTATGTATTGGGACATTAACCTATTCCCTTATGTTTGAGGAAGACAAGATCTTAGCCAATCAAAAGTAGGTTTAGATCTTACTCTAGGACCAAAATGTGGTTTCCTATATAGTAACCATAAGGGGAATATTCATTGTGGTAATCATTGCGAATACCTATAATGGGGTTGTGTGCTTTATATTAATATTTATCCTTGGTCTTATGCATTAAATTAGATACTATCACTAGTTGTAGTTTAACCTTTGTCTCAATAGGTACGTATTGTAGTATACCAATATGAGAGGGAATTTTCTAACTATTATACTTTTTGGACTTTGTGGTTATTCGGAAAAATAACTTTTGGTTAAATAATAATATTTTGTTATTTAGAATGTGTTTTTTATTGCATATATGGATTCCCCACTGTGAAAAACCCCAAGGGAACTTAGGGTGTGCAGAGTTCACAACTTAAGTTTGTGATTTCAAAACAAAATTTTCGAATTCTCAACAATTTGAACTTAAAAATATGGTCAGAAAAGCTCCAATACATCTAACGGGTTGACTATGTTAATATGAGGATACTTAGGGAGGTACTAAAAGGAATAATAATAAATATGTATTGTAATAATAAGAATACAATATAATGTTAGAAGTTAGAAGTAGTTACTAGAAGGTTCCACCTACTAAAGTGTTCCTTCTCTAAAATGTTCTTAGGAGATAAATATCTTTATACAAAGAAGTGTAAGAAATGTAATAGAGCATGGTGAAGAGTA
This sequence comes from Pinus tabuliformis, assembly GCA_031772625.1. NCBI lineage: Eukaryota > Viridiplantae > Streptophyta > Pinopsida > Pinales > Pinaceae > Pinus > Pinus tabuliformis. Next base: position 802,253,469 of record CM062815.1, on the reverse strand, counting down.
TTGTGTTGGTAACAAGCAAGTATTCCTTGAGAAGTGCATTCCTTTCATTAGGAATAATATATATGGTGCTACCCTAACTCAATGTTTTTATCTATATTTCTTGTGCTCATTGTTTTGTGTGAGTGATTTCTTTTTGAAGTTAAGGGTTTATTATATATTATATTAAAATTTATTGAGGAACATAGAAAATGGTATAAAATATTTTTCTTGGGCCAAAAGAGGGAAGATATATTTTTGCAAATTATATTCAATGGAGAAAGGAAGGTGGTGCATATTAGGTTAATTTCTAGAATTTTCTAAGCATGAGTTGCAAAAACCAACCATAAATATGAAATAATCTTGAAAAAACGCCTAGGTTTAAAAAAAATCATCCAAAATATAATCTAAACAATGGAGATGATGGAGATGTTGTTGATGTAAAAATACTACTCATTATTTTGAGGATGGTTACATGAATCACAAATCTAATATCTTTTTACGGAGTTACCTAATTTAAGTGAAACCAAGGCCATTACCTGCAAAGTTGATTTCCATTTCATAATTGTGGCCAGAATAGAAGAATGGAGGAGTATAAACACATTTACACACATTTTCATTTAATGCCTCTCGAATCTCCATTAAAGAAGTAAGTGATTTTTTATTATTGTTCTTGGAATTATGGTAAATAATATATATTTTACAAGAAAAGAGAATGGCCATAGTATCAAATAATCTGTACGACACAAAAATTCGTTGTGGAAAGAGAAGTGGAAGTTTTCTTTACACATGCATTTTAGAGAAGATGTTTCCATATGGTAGTATTAGTCAAATTATTGTAAGATAATGACAATTTTTGATAAATATTATGAAATTATATTTTTGATAAATGATATCATGCTAATAATATGGATAAAGAAAGAACCAATTTTATTCAACAATGGGTGTATTTATGGATGTATTCAACAAAGCGAAGTGATTGTTTCTATAAACCTCGTAAGCAATATAATTTTGGCAATGTTAATTTCACTAAAAAATGAAAATAAAACTTTGGAATATTGAAATAACATAGGTTAATGGTGTAAATGTTCACATTTTTAAATATTTGAAGATTTCCATAGATAAATGTACACTGCACTTAATTTTTTATACTATAGTTATCCATGATGTAGATGTTATTCTTAGATATCTATGGATGGAATAAATTAATATAGCTAATATTAATATTCAAAAGAAGTTTATGAAGATTTGGTATAAGAAACGAATATCACACTACAATCTATCTCTCTTGGTAAACAATAAAATCCCAAAGTGACACATATAATAACCTTTTCAGGCAACATAATTATAGTACTTCATGACAACTAACAGGATGAGCCTAAGGTTGAATTGTAACAAGATAATACAATAGAACCTATAAATCAACCACAAGAAGGGCATAAATAGGGAGAAGACGCAAAGGAGCCTTATGATGAATAATTGAAGCAAAAGGAATTAAGAGATATGGTTTTTGTAAATTTCCACCTACACCATTCAATGAAACATCAATCATTAAAGAACATGTGTGAGAATTAACAAGATCATTATAGAACAACATGACACTAGAATGAAAACCAGATAGGAGACACATAGATGCATCACACTTTTCATGGAGAGATTATAATAGCACATTAAGGAACTATTAAATTCCAAATCAACATGTCCAACAGGTAGTTTGACTGCATGTTCACATGTCACTAGGATGGATGGATGTTTGCGCTTGGCACCAGATGACTACATTTATTAGGCACTCATATTATATCATTTCTTCCCATGTTTTGAGGATGAAACATGTGAATGGGGGTAGAATGTAGTATACGTAAGGGGGATAATATGTGGGTACCTAGGGAGGTACTCGAGTGAATAAGAATAAAAAATTATTTTAATAGCGTGAATATAATGTGATGATATTAGAAGTTACAAGGAGTTACTAGAAGGTTCCACCTACTAGAATGTTCTTTCTCTATAATGTTCTTAGGAGATGAAGAGTACTATACAAGAAGTGTAATAAAGCATGGTGAAGAGAATTGCATTTTTAACAAGCAAGTATTGCTTGAGAAACACATTCCTTCCATAAGGAATAATTTATGGCGTTTGCTTAGCTTATGGGTTTTATTTATATTCCTTATGTTCATTTTTTTTGGGTGAATGATTTTCTTTTTTTTGTAAGTTTGGTACGACTACATCTTCATCATGTCCAATATATCACCCAAATCGGGGCAAGGAACTGAATTGGTCACTTCACATCAATGAGTGCCTTAATGAAGCACCCGATCACCATCTATCCAAGACCCCGTGGATGGGTGAATGATTTATTCTTGAAGGTCTATTATAGATTAGATTAAATTTATTGAGGAACATAACACAGATACCATTATTGTTCCATAAACTGTCATGGATATTCCACTCAATAGTTTTCCACAAAAGTTCTGATAAAATTATACTTAAAATTCCAAAATCTACACTATTGTAGTTTCATATTTTTTTAGATTTATAGATATATCGATTACTGTTTTTTTTTCCACTGGAAAAATCGTAATCTTTCATTAATATTGAAAAATTACATGTTGTAGATGCCCTCGGCATATGCTGTAAACAATGATCCGTCAAAAATGGTGCTTTTAAAAAAAAACAGTGATTTGTCAACACCGCGCAGGGTGTACAAGTGCAAAAAAACATCATGTTATGCATATATGGTTATGTATATGTGGGGGAAATCATAGTTTTCGCCCCTTTTTCTTCTCGACTTTTTTCCAAACCCCCTGTGGTTCTGTTGGACTTATCAATGCCAGTGCAGTTTCAGCCACAGGTTGAGGGTTTTCTTTATCAGAGTCTGAAGAATCTGATATGTGATGTCGTTTGTTTCTGTTCATGTCCATTGTATCAATTGTATTTGCCTGTGTTACTTCTGATTGTTCCTGTGGTCTTTTGTCTTCCGCTGTTGGTACTTCATTCGTCTGGCTGGGCTGTTTTGGATTTGTGGTCTCCATCTCTTCTTCCTCTTCGTCATCTGAATCAGTTGAGGAGAATTGGCATCCCTTCACTTGTTTTTCTGTTTTCTTCTTTCTTCGGTTGTCTTTTTTAGCTGCTGGACATGTGCTTTGTAGGTGTCCTGTTTGTCTACATATTCGACATCTGAAGGCAGTGTTTTCGAAGTCTAACCCTTGAGTCCAGCTCCTCTGTCCATGCTTTAGCTGAATCTGGTCTGGCAGGCCTTTGCTGAGGTCTACTTCCACACATATCCGGGCATATGTGTAAATTCTTTCCTCCAATCGCTGTGTGTCCCATTTGATGTAGCGTCCGATGGTATTTCCAATTCCAGCTAGTACTTGATTAGTCCAGAGATGTATTGGGAGGTTGTGTAGATGCACCCAAACTGGCATTTTTGTAACAACCATTGTATTTGCGTCAAATTCTGGAAACCAAGGTGTGATGAAGAGTCCTGTGGATCCCCAGAACCGAGGTCCCTCCTGCATTACTGTGTCCCTGTCAGATGGTGATAAGAAATTTACTATAAAGAATCCTTTGGAGCAGAGGTGTATTTCGCATTGCATGGTCCAGTTCGTGAAGATCCAGTGGAATAAGTCAACTGGTTTGGGCCAAAAGCTGTTAAATCTGCATATAACTGCTTGCCTTTCATATATATTGCAGTACTCCTCTGTTTCTGGTGTGTCTATGTTATATACTGGGGTATGCTCCAGTTGTTCCACAATATATGGCCTGGCGACCATCCCTGCTTGATTTGGCGTTGTTCCTTCTTTGTTTTTCCCTTGGAGGATGTCTTTGAAGGAGGTGTTACCTGGTTTTTTCCCTGCACCTGTGCCACTCCCTTCAGCTCTATTATTATTTATGCCATTGACAGATGCTCCCCCTCTCAATCTCAGATTGAGTATTATTGTTGACAGGGGTTTAATCTGATATTCCCAGAGATATTTAGTATCTTGAAGAGCTCTGCCCTCATATATCAGATTTTGTGATCTGATGGGGAATCCTAATTGTTTCATGATCGTTTCCTGCACTTGCTTAACAGTATTCAACTCTTGAACCCAGATAAGTTTCGATTTACCTTCAGGTAGTTTTATAAATATTTGGAATCCTCTTGCCGGAGTTCCAGCTCTTGTAATTGATGGATCTGATGCAGATATTTTGTTCTCTGGCTTTTTCTTGTCCCATATCAATGGATGGGCGACCAAATCTGATATGGTTTGTGCCTGATTTATCATATGTGTTCGATCTGCCATGTTGGTATCTGGTTCGACGAACCGAGGTCTCGATCTGCGCATATTCCCCTGGATCAGGACAAAATAGGGTCGATATGCCATATTAGGGCCTAGATCTGTTAGTTCAGGGCATGCTCTGTACAGGATGCCACGGATCGGTGGGAAAGACTCCAATTCGGAGCTCCATGGTAGGAGGGAAACCTGATCTACGCCAATAATAGACAGAGCAGTGTTTTGATATTCAATGAAAGGGGTTTTTCTTCCATACCTTGGGCAGAATTTACGATTTTCCATCCTGCGAGTTCCATTATTGCAATAGACTGCTTCTCCGCCGAGCTTGTTCTCGTCATCTGAGTCCTAGTGGTGTCCTGAATGGCCATTCGGACCGCTTGATTCAACCCAATGATTGTCTGCGTTCTTCGTCTTCTGGGCTTTTTGCGTATCTGTCAGATCTTGGCGGACTGAAGGGTCGTTTAGATCCGGGTTCCTTTGAGCCAGTGTTTGTAGAGGCGGATGATCGCCTCTAGATCTGGATCCTCCTTGCGCAAAACCCTGTAGCGAGCCCAAGGAACTGCAGACGCGAGCGGTGGGGGCCATCTCCGGAATCGATCGCGGATCCGTCATATCGATTACTGTTAATAGCATATGCTTGTGAATTAAAATTATGCATAAAATAGATAATAGTGAAATAAAATCTCACACACACATTTGACACAAGACTTGACCTGGTAAGCCCTTTTAGGAGAAAAACCTAGCTAGAATGTGAGACTACTCTACTCTCTTTCTCTGAATAGAAAATATTTGTGAGTACAAAGAAGTGTGGCCTATGGCATGTGGGCTACTAAAACGAAAAAATCCTCTCTACATGCTCTATCTCCTATCCCTCTTGTCTATTCTTTTTTTAGCTATGGAATAAATGCACTTGAAATAGTGGAACCCCTTTTCTTCCTAGTCACCCAGTTATAACACAACTCGACAACCTACTAGTGGTTAATTTTGTTTACCTCAACTCATAACCATGGGTACAATATAGAATATTATAAAGTATTCTTCATCATAATCATGTGGCTAGTCCCCTTTCCATGAATTATGGGGGCTGATGTGACATCCTCTCGAACTATGGTTATGAAAATAGAAGGCCAACTTCTGAGTGACAAAACTTTCACATACAAACTCTGAATGACATGACTCTTGCACCATTGGAAAGGTAATTGTGTGTAGAATAGGAAAAACAGGTGTTGTGAAAAAGCACAAAAAATTTACCCCCCCCCCCCCAAAAAAACGTCATTTTATGCCTCTAAAGTACTCCTGGAAGGTTTTAGACCACAATTTTCCAAACTGGGTCTTGCAAGTAAAAAGGGTGCTATGAGCCAAATATTCCAATTTTTTCACTCTGAAAGCATCAAAATGGATGAAACAAAATATAATGATCCAATTTATATCAATAATATTGCTATTTTTTTAATAGTAATAATAATAACCTAATTTTAAGATCACAACCCAAATTAGTGTATGAGCCCCCCTTATTTGTGGAACAAAAGAATCCCCTCTACATAGTCATTTGATTGCTAAAGTCTACAAATGTGTGCACAATCTAACCCATTTAGATTTGATCCTATGAATGATCTGAACTTAAACAGGAATGCAACAAGTTATAGATATAATAATGAACGCAGAGATGCAACAAAAAAACACTTCATTTCGTTAATAGAAAAATATTGAAATATGCTTACAAACAAAATGGAAATAAGATAGCTTAGGTGATTGTAGCTTATCTCTGAGAAGAGATGTGGCGGCTACATACCTCTGAATTGTGTTATAATGAGGATCAAGGAAATATTTATTATTAGGAAACATGAGAAAAATCTCAACAACCAAAACCCTAACCCCAGGAGATGTAACACCAAGAGTTTGTGGGCCCCATTCGGGTTAGTTGGGCAACCACCTTCTCGGGGATGTAACTCGGTCATATTATGTCTGTTTGGCGCATGTGATACCTTGTTGGAAATGTCTCTCTAAGTACTACAGGTTTCTTTATATGCCCTTGCCTATGGCTATGGGCTTGCTGTGGACCACAAAAAAATGCTATTTAGGGGGCCAAAACAGCTCCGAAAGTTTGAAACCTGAAAAAATGCTAAAAATAGTAAATGTTGAAATGAAAAAGGAAGCAGATGAAACTGACTAGGGAGTCTAGGTGGAATAGGTGAGTTGCCACCAATATTCACCTGGATCATTCCTCCTCCCTTGGCAAGCAATGGTCCCCATTGCATGCAGAGTCTCCATGAGGTGAGAAAATTTTGTTGAATCTGGTCCCTGGTGAACAACTTGCCTTGGTGAAGGAGTTGGCCTGCTTTGATAAATTGATATATTCATATCCTCTGTTGGTGATTTTTCTTGATCTGTGTGTCCATGTTTTGATCATTTGTGGCCTATTCCATGTAGTCTGGGTTGAGCTTTGTTGGTGTGAGCTATTCAGCGATGTTATATGTGTCCAAAAATGGTGGAAAATATGGCCGAAGGTGTTATCGGGAAATATAGTATCTATGCAGAACTACTAGTCCCATTAAAGGTGATAGCTACCTTAGAAACAAACACACTAAAACTACTTTCATTTTCCTTTATGAGAAATAGATAAGAGGGGAAAGAAGGAGACCAACCTCTGTCTTGCGCTTGGTTCCTTACTTGATTCCTCTCCCTTCTGATAGATCCTTGCCACTCCTCTCCCGTGAACACAGCTTCAAAGAGCACCTGTGGAATCAAAGCAGCATAATACTATCCAAGAACAGAGATCTACTATCATAAACAATATAGGACCAGATATACATTGACCACATAAAAGCATATATCATCAAACATACAAGAATGTGGAGGAAAACTTGAATAACTTTATTAATAATCAAGAAAGAGCAAATAGGATTACAACCAATTGTTCTGACCCAACGTCATCCTCTCAGCAAGAAGCCCTTCTTCACCTCATGAAAATCTTAGATCACCCAACACTATGATGTTGCACCAAGAAATCAGTAGCACTTCCTTACAAGATACAAAATTCCAGCCTCTGGATCTTTGGGATGAGGGATCCATATATAGATGTTTACAAGGGAGATGAGTCAGCTTCTGTGATCTGACTAGTGTCCTCTCTCTATTAGTCCTTGATTCCACTTGGAGAATGATGATCTCTTACTCATCCCTGGTCGAATTCAGAGAGGCAAGTGTCACAAGAGAAGTTTCTGGAAGATTCCATGATCTTCCACCTCACATACTGCCTCTGCCATTTGTCCACTCTCACCCATCGTACTCCATAGAAGGGCTTTTCAAGATTCATTGCACCTCCCGAGTGTATTTAGGTGGGATGCAGCGCAACTTGTCCATGGAGCAGGAGAGATGGTCTAGTTTTGACCAGTTCTGAGTAGTTTTTCATGGAGAACTTCTGGGAGATGATGTAATCAGCTGACCTTATTCTTTTATGGGTCGGAACAACACTTTTAGGGACTTAGGAGCCCTTGGTTTATGGACATTTATGCTTGGGGTTGCAGTGCCCAAAAATTTCTATAACAGTTGCCCCCTAAAGCATGAGGTTGTTAATTTTGATGTCGGGTGAAATGCTTTATCATGAGGATCCGAAGTTCTTTGAGCTGGAAGGTGACCTGTAATAAGATACAATACAATACATTATATTCATAATATTTTCATGATCTAGCTAAGGTGGGCATTTCCCATGCTCAGCTTTATAAATTCATTTTCATGTACATAAGACAAATAATCATCTGAGTGTAGACTGATGATTCTGGTAGAGCCATCATCCCTTAGATTGGATGATTATCTGTGCAGTAACGATGTACATTTGATGTCTTTATTTTCCTGAATATATATCACAGCTCGGATGGATGAAACTAGATCCGGGGTCTTCAATCTTGTTCGATCTTCACTCAAAGTACAAGTTGATCCATGTGAGAGATGTTTTGGAGTCGAACATCGAAAGACATCACTTGATTACCAACCAATGATGTAAGCTGTTAACAGGCACGAGAGGAATCACCGATAATGATGATGACCCTCAAGGTACTATAGTACAATTCACGTGGTGTGAATAAAGGACTTGGTGTCAAACACAACGGAAAATCTTTCGGTCAAAGGCCATTGATGTAAACCTGTCGCCGGAAGTGAGAAACTTACCATTGAGGCACGCAAGCTTCAAAGTACTGAAAGGGTTGTTCCTAGATCGACTTCTTGGATAATGATTTGATGTCGACAAGAAGCGATCCATCATAGGAGGGCCTTAGTGAATCCCACATCAATGACACGGAACAGAGCAAATGATTTTAATGGAGGTGAAAATGATTTGGTGATATAAGGTTCAGGGTGGCGGTCATGAAAGGATGGAGCGTAAATGTACTGCAGTGGGTGAGAAATAGGTGAATTCTCTGAGAAACTTCTATTGAACATATTGGCGACACTGACATGATGGATTGGTAGCATTAACCCCAAATATGGATGGTGTGACAGAACCATGGTGATGTGACCGGTGAATGGAACAACCCAACCCGACTCGGATGCGGAGTGAAAGTGTCATGTTCAAGAGCGACTTGCTACCAATAAAGTTTCCTCAAGTTTTCTTCCAAATTTTTCCCCAGTCATTGCTGACCAGTACCTCTTTATTTTTGTCAAGCTTGAGGAGGATAACATATGCTTGTTCTATAATTTACCCTTCGGATAAACCCATCGCTATGTTTTAATGAGCCTAGCAATAGTGAAACTCATTCTTGTCTGTATGGACAACTTTGTCGCCATTAGATTTTAACGAGTTTAATGACAAGGATAACTCAGTCCTTTTCAATTTTAGAGAGTCTGAAAAAGGGATGTAAAGAAAACTCCAAAAATCCTTTTTCATCATATAATCCCTTCAGTCCGAAAAAGTATAAAACAATACAAAAGGGATGGATTTTCGGTACTTTTAACGAGCCGAACAAAACAAGCGCTAGATCGTTTTGTTTAATAATCCCTCAAGTCCAAAAATATTAAAATCTAAAGGAGGGATAGCACTTCCGGTCCCTTTAACGAGCTGGAGAGGCCAATCGCTCGGCAATCTTTTCATATTTTACGAGTCAGTTGAAAAGAGCTTAAAGGAGACTCGTTTTTTGAGGAACAAGTGATAAATTCGGGTAGCAGCTGATTCCAGGGAAGGTTTGGAATTTTCCAATCACGGAAGTGTCACAAGGATGGCTAGCAGGATCACTCTTCGCAGCTGTTCCTCAAAAGGGGTAAACAATCAAATGGAGGTGAACGATCAGCCAATACAGAGTGGAGGTGATGATGAGAACACAACCAAGGCTTCAAAGGCTGATGATAATACATTCACGATGGTTATTTACCGAAAAATGGTTCATTTTTTAATGAGCTTAAACTCTGGGGGAACATTTGCTCATTGCTTATGTTTATTTTTTAACGAGCTTGAATTCCGCGTTAAAACTTCTCGATCCAGTCGTATAATAAGGATGTCTCATCTAGGATGCCATTTTTATGGAGCTTGCACCCTACAAAGCTTTGCTCCGCATCCTTTCTTTATGAAAGTTAGGAAACGACAAATCCTACGAGTTTAGAGGGTTAGAGGACCTACAAATTTAAAAAATAAATGGTCGCTCTTTGCTTGCATGCCAAAAGGTTTGCATGTCCCCGGGTATAGCGAAAACATTCCAGGTTACCAAAGATTGCTCTATTTGCACTGCAGACAAAACACTTCCTCAGCGATGTCTACCGAAATAGACAAAGGTGATTGACGCAAATGCCTCCACTCACATAACTTTGACGAGGGAATCTTATTCCAGTCTAATCCCATTTTCCTAAATGGACGGGTGTGTCAAACTAGTCATATATTCTCCGCGGAATCCTACTTTATACCCAAGGTTTTCCTGCCGAAACAGGCCAGGGTGCATGCCCCCTGGGTTTCAGTTCTGTCCCCCGAATCACTCGCGCTCATCAGGTGGATGGATTGGGGATTGATGAGAAATTTCTTGCGTGAAAATACCATTCAGGGATGGTATTTGACTATCTGCCATGTGTGAGTTGGGGAATGAAAGTTGGTCTATGAGCTTGACCACTCTTCCTTCGTGCGGAAAACACATTACTCTAAAGAGTGAGGAGACAATGGCTCTCATGCAATAAATATAGTCGCGTCCAAGGAGTATATTATAATAAAGGGGTCCTTGGACTACGATTACATTCATGTGAACGGTTTTCCTTCTCAATGTTATGGGCACATTGGGAAGGATCCCTAACGGTCGACTGGTTCCTTTGTCAAAACTTGTTAGATTTCTCATTTTAGGCAAAAGTGATGGTGAACCAAGCACTTTCCAAGCAGTCAAGGAAAGGATACTCACAGAAGCCCCTTCATATATGATGGTACCGGCCAGGATCATTTTGTATATTTGAGCAATGATTCAAAATGGTACACTAGCCGGTAAACGGGGTCTGCCTAGTAGATCCCAATCGAAGGAAACAACTAAGTTGCTTGGAGGTGGGACTGAATAGACGACCAGATACGACTCTGACGAACTTCCTTCCTGCGGTAAAGGAATGGGTAGACTGCCCCCAGTTCATCAGAATCTGTCTTTACGAAGAGAATTTGGACGGTGTCATTCTTGTTCTCTTCGATGACTGTATCATCTGAAAATGGACCTTCTGAAGGCAAGACCGAGTCAATTGTTGCCTCGACCTTTTGACTTTCCTCTGGTGTGGATTCAGAGGGTTCATCTTCAATGATAGACGCTTCAACTGACCACAATGTCGTGTCAGCCAGATTTTCAACTAGTGAAGGACTTGGCAAGAGTTTCTTATATCCAGGAGGGAGCCGTAACGGTGAGACCGGACGGTCGTCCAAAACTCTTTTAGCCTCGTCTAGGAAGGGACAATAGTGGACGGCATGATCACCTTCACACAGTTTACAAGGAAATTTGTGATTCCTTTTCTGTCCAGGGGCTTCACTTTCACTAGTCGACGGTGTATTTTCAACATGGTCATCAGAGGTTGACGACACTGGATTGTGCAAACGAGGAGACCGGTCCTTTAATATTCGAGGGAAGCAAGGACAATCTCTATGATAGTGGTCTCCTTTGCAAATGACACATGGCGATTTAGGCCTGGCCAGTGCAATGTGTGGATTTTCGCTAGACGATGCCTGGTTGCCCCTTTTCGCCTTTGGCTCCTTCTTCTTCTTCTCTTTCTTCTTCTTCTCCTTCTTCTTCTCAGTTACTTGATTTTTGGCTTTACCAGCTTCATCAAGCAAATAGGAAGGAGGAGAGGAAGAATTGGACGAAGTAGAAGGTTGGAAGGTAACTCTGGTATCGTTTAGTTGCTGACTTGATTACTCAGGAATCACGGTATTCTGAACGATAGAGGTCAAGAAGAGCCATACGGGCAAGCCAAATGTCAATCCTGGAAACGACAATCTGGCCATATGAGGTGCACCAACATCTCCCCAAGAGGAGAAAGGACTAGGATTTCCCCCAAGGGGAACTCCTTGGTTGGTGGACTCCATTTTTCTCAACCCAAGACCAACGTAGGAAAGGTGATGATTATTCTGATTAAAATAATTTTTAGATGCTTTGACACAACTTGTTTTTTCAATTTTTAAGAGTCGAGAAAAAACAAAAGATGACTCTAGTCGCCTTCGATTTTTAATGAGCCTGAAGTGACAAGTGATTAGATGGACCTTTTCCTTTAAGGAGTCTGAAAAGGAACGAAAGAGACTGCTCTGGAAATCTAGACAGAGGGATTACCAAACCAATCACAAAACTGCAGAATACTTTCTATGGTACAGCAGTCAATCTTCCCGAATGCTGTGTTCAGTGCATTGCGATCGATAGGGCGACATACACGGCTTCCTATGGATAAAGGATAAAGCCTATTGTGGTCTCCCAATATATACTCGACGGTACGTGGGAGCACAAGTCCGTACTGGCACTTATCGTCTCAGAGTAGAGGAATCACCCAACCAGCAATGAAAACAATAGTTACCAGGCTTTACGACGCCGAAATACGTCTCTAGCCTAGACCTCTAAATGTTGTGTGTTAGGTTCCAAAGCATTTTTAGGTTCATTCAATTTATTTTATAGTTGATCTTGCTTAAGAAATTTTCCTTTCAGGTTCACCGCGTGATGTAGATGTACAATTCCTAAAATGCAATCTAAGATGATAAATAGTCGTTTAGTCTGCTTTTTGCAATGAAAATCCTACCTACTAAGGAAAGAGATATGACATCTTTCAACGAAGAGCAGAGAGCACACACTATATGCATTGTCCTAAATCAAACCAACAAACAGTCTAAATGCAAATGCACATGCATGTATTTCTTTCCAGCCTTCTTAATGTGTGAATGATAAAAGGAAAGCTAAGCGCAAATCTGAATTATTTTTCAAATTGACAATGCTAACAAGTTTCTTTTCAAAAAAAAATGAAGACAATGACGACACTTTGTTATTTGGAATTGAAAACTTGTTTTCGACACTTGAAAAACTACTAATTCGGATCAAATACAAGACTAACAGTGTAATCGACTATCAAGAACAATCAGATTCTCTTCTATGACTAAAAACGACACTTGTGACACTTTCAAATCAAGAAACGACAGTTCAACTATGCTACTTCTTTGTAAAAGAGAACTGAAAATGACTCAAAATACATAAAACATTTACAGTTCTTTTCACAATAGAGGCGAAATAATGGTAAGGAAGGAGGTTTCAACATAGGTGTACTGACTATAGGCAGCAAAAATCTTGAATAGAGCCGAAAAGAGTGAACATAGAAACCAAAATCAAGGAGCAGGAAAGGCCTTGTCTGATCAGCGCACCTGTAACACAGTGAAAAAGAGATGTAGCGCACCTACTACACTCGGGAAGTGCAATGCATCTAGAATTCACAGAACAGACAGTGCGCTGGACCAGGGACGAGACTTTAACTGGGTTTCGAGTCACAGTTTGCAGTTCAGTTCAAGGATTTAGGCTGAGCAACTGGTAATCAGTAAATCAATCACAGGGGTAGATCTAAAGAGGTTACTATATCTACCACGAGGGCAATTAGAGAGCTTATAAATCAATTGTTCAGTTCATAAACAAAACCCAGAGATAGACTGAAGCGGCATTTATCTACTTTGCATTTGCATAGCAAATGCAGTTCGAAGGCTACCTGACTCAACTTCAGGCTCCATTTGTAAGTTTATAAAGTAAACAAACATAGATAAACAAAAAATCTATTCGCTCCCCAGCGGAGTCGCCATTTTGTTATCGGGAAATCTAGTTTCTATGCAGAACTGCTAGTCCCACTAAGGGTGATAGCTACCTTAGAAACAAACACACTAAAACTACTTTCATTTTCCCTTTATGAGAAATAGATAAGAGGGGAAAGAAGGAGACCAACCTTTGTCTTGCGTTTGGTTCCTTACTTGATTCCTCTCCCTTATGATAGATCCTTGCCACTCCTCTCCCATCAACACAGCTTCAAAGAGCACCTGTGGAATCAAAGCAACATTTAATACTATCCAAGAACAGAGATCTACTATCATAAACAATATAGGACGAGAGATACATTGACCACATAAAAGCATATATCATCAAACATAAAAGAATGTGGAGGAAAAATTGAATAGCTTTATTAATAATCAAGAAAGAGCAAAGAGGATTACAACCAATTGTTCTGACCCAACGTCATCCTCTCAGCAAGAAGCCCTTCTTCACCTCATGAAAAGATTAGATCACCCAACACTATGGTGTTGCACCAAGAAACCAGCAGCACTTCCTTACAAGATACAAAATTCCAGCCTCTGGATCTTTGGGATGAGGGATCCATATATAGATGTTTGCAAGGGAGATGAGTCAGCTTCTGTGATCTGACTAGTGTCCTCTGTCTATTAGTTCTTGATTCCTCATGGAGAATGATGATCTCTTACTCATCCCTGATCGAATTCAGAGAGGCAAGTGTCACAGGAGAAGTTTCTGGAAGATTCCATGATCTTCCACCTCACATACTGCCTCTGCCATTTGTCCACTGTCACCCATCGCACCCCATAGAAGGGCTTTTCAAGATGCATCGCAGCTCCCAAGTTTATTTAGGTCGGATGCAGCGCAACTTGTCCATGGAGCAGGAGAGATGGCCCAGTTTTGACTATTTCTGAGTAGTTTTTCATGGAGAACTTCTGGGAGATGATGTAATCAGCTGACCTTATTCTTTTAGGGGTCGGAACAACACTTTTAGGGACTTAGGATCCCTTGGTTTATGGACATTTATGCTTGGGGTTGCAGTGCCCAAAAATGTCTATAAAAAAAGGCGATCTACATTGAACACTAGGAGCGGACCAAGGAATGATGGGATGCTAAGCTTGAAGGAATTGTCATCGATGGCCTTGGTGATGGTGTATGGCCCTGTTGTGGCCAGCAACAAACCCCTTCTTATTTAGTTTTATTACTAATACTAAATAAGTGGGGACCCTTATTGAAAAAATCTTAAGAAATAAATTAGTGCTTGTATTCCATTTTTGAATAGAACTTACTATCCGAAACTTAGGAGAATACCCAAAAAATATAAAAAGACTTAAGTTTTATGATAAAGTTTGAATAAAACCACTCCTTCAATAAAGAGCGTTGCATCGCAAAAAGGTAATGGATGCCTTCCTACAAGCGGAATCCTAAGATTGCGAAACTGCAATGCGAAATCACGCGTCTAAAAGACACTCATCGCATCGCATACCTCGAATATCACTTAAGATGAAATGCCTCAAACCGCCGATATGCAATGGCGCATCTCGCAAATCACATTTTGCAGAAAACACATTAATAGATGATTTCCACATGCAACAGATTAGCGATATTGCGATCTGCGATATTGCGAAGCAAATCGCAAAATCACCTTATCGCAGATCTACAAGGCTCGTTGTTAGAAATTTTTTTTCCCATAAACTTGAACTCTAAAACTAGTGGTATTTATCAGGGATATCCTCAAGTGGTATGTAAATTTCTACCAAATGTACAACATCTACAGACAAGCTAGAGATAGAAGGCTCAAGAAAGAGAAAAGTCCATCAAAAGTTTAACCAAGTTGAATTAGGATTCTTACTAGACGTACTTGGTAAAACTACACATCCAGTGCATGACTCTCAAATGTATCATTAATTCTACCGAGAAGATGGTGCCAGCACTTGCCGTTTCCGTTTTCCCAGGATAGCTAAAGTCGAAATTCGGCCAACCAACTCTCCTGATGCAAATGCTAAAGGCTTGCTACGACAAGGAACAAATACATAGATAGTTAGTTGTGAGTTTTAGTTTTAGATTCAGTTTTAATTTTAATTTTGCTTTATTTTTGCCTAAAATGAGGACGGTCATTTAAACCGCATCCTACATTTTTGTAATAAATTATTTTTAGATTTAGCTAGTAATATTTAAACCCTTCTCATGCATTTAGAGAATGGTCCTGAAATTTGTCAAAAACTTGTCTTTAGAACATGCACTTTTGCACCCTCCGAGGAGGTTTTGATGAATGAATGGAACATGATTTATTGATATCTGCGTTTAATATCTACTACTGATGTTGCACTTTTGTAGATGTTGGATTAAGAAGAGATAAATCATTATTGTTGAAGCTCATGAGTAGAACTAGTTATAAATGGTACTTTTATCTCTTAAATATTTCTGCTTATGTGTTAAGGTGATATTCATGTTCAGTTATTTATATATGAATGCTTGAATACTTGAGTTATCATTTGGAACTTTTGTGAGGTGATAACTATTTATTTATGCTTAATATATGAGTAACTTATTATGAGATATGTTTTTCACAATTGTTTCGTCTAATTTTTTATACGAAATGGTTTATCTTTATTGAATTCTTTTCTCATAGCAGTTGAATGATCTTTATTACCAATTTCCGTTTGAAATTATTTTAGATCGCATAATTGAAAGATTACATCTTGGGTTAGTTTTAGAATTATATATTTCTGTTCATTAGAATACAATTGCATGTTGTTAGATTAGATTTAGAATAAAAGCATTTACTTAGAAATTATTAGGAAGGAAATATCAATTCTCAACACACACACACATAAATTGGGAAACTGGTCCCATATCCCCAGTTGGACCCCCTATACCAAACCGAAAAGGAGCTGCTAACCAAGGTTTAGACCGGGTGGGTATCCCCCTTGTTGTAGACCTGATTTTCGGGGCTTCAACATATTTGGCACTAGAAGGAGGGTCCCAAACTATGAATAGCAAGTAAATCTAAATATAAATACCATTATGAGAGTAAATCACCCTCACCATCTCCCCTGACTTCTCCATCAGATTTAGAATCTTTAAAATTTGAGCCAGAAGTCAATAAAATAACAACCACTGCCACAAACCTGAACATTTCAGAGAAATCTACTATTGAAGCTCCTGAAGTTGAATCTTTGATCCATAAACTTCAGCAATTTTCTATATCAACCCAAAGATCTGAAAAATCTCAAGGTAGTGTGACTTCGCAATATAACCCTGCTGATCCTCTTACCAGATTAAAGAGCGAAAAGTTTGGTATTGA
This sequence comes from Pinus tabuliformis, assembly GCA_031772625.1. Taxonomy (NCBI): domain Eukaryota; kingdom Viridiplantae; phylum Streptophyta; class Pinopsida; order Pinales; family Pinaceae; genus Pinus; species Pinus tabuliformis. Next base: position 802,236,676 of record CM062815.1, on the reverse strand, counting down.
ACCAGCTGAGTTACCTCTACCTACAAGGAAAAGAGCAAGGAAATCACCTAAATGGTCTGATAGGGAGACTCTTTCATCATCATCCATCTCAACCTCTCCACCACGAAGTCAACCATCCACCCCTCCACTTCAGATTATTGTCCACCAATCCACTGGAACTTCCACATCTCCTTCCCAATCATCTGGAACTGTAATATCCTCATCTTCCCAACCGCAGGGATTATCTTTTGCACTTTCCTCTGTTAGTAGTTCAACGATGGCCTAATCTCCATGGAATAAGCTAGGGGTAGTCTTAATGCCTGCGCCCTTGAGTCAAATACCGGCCCATCGTGAAAAATGGCTGCCTAAGTTTAATCCTGAAGCAGGCATGCTAGCAGAAGAACATATGAACAACTTTATGTTATCTATAAATCTCAATGGGGTTACTAATGAAGACGTTGTTTCCTGGCTCTTTCCTTACACTTTGCAAGGAGCAGTCGGATCATGGTATTTCTCATTACCATCCGGATCTATCACTAGTTGGGATATTTTCCAAGAACAATTCTTGACTAAGTTCAGTGATGACAGGTCTACTACGACACTGATCAATGACCTGTCTAACCTTAGGGTTGAGTCAAAGGAACATATCAAAGATTTTAACTCACATTTCAATAAACTATTGAACAAAATTCCTACCGCTTCCAAGCCTAGCGAAGAAGTTCAAAGTGAATGGTACATCTCTGCTTTACCATCGAACATAGCAATCTTTGTTGATAGGGCTAACAAAACAACTTTAGCTGAAAATATGAAGGAATTGATAGTGGTAGAGACATGTATCATAGCCTTAGAAAAGAAAAACGCCGTTGATGAACGAAAATCTAAGAAGGTTACTTTTAAAGAAGATCCAAAGAAAAAACAATCGAAAGACCCAATTGATTTAGAAGGATTGCAGAAAGTTTTGAAAACCATGTCTAACGAAATGGTTGACATTAAGAAGTAAGTAGCAGACAATTCTTATAAAAAGCCTTACAAGCCTTATAGAAGAAATCCTTCAACTAATTCAAAGCCTCCCAATGCTATTACAAATTTTGAATTAGAAGAAGAAGAAGAGGAAATTGCTACTGAAGAACCTACCGATGAAGAAGAAGTTGTAGAAGTACAGGGTATGTGGGATTTCATCCTCCCATATGAAGGGGATCAAGAGGCATCGCCAGTTAGTACTAGAAGTAGAAATCAACTCCGTCTTCCTCAACCTACTCCTAAGCCAAAGAGCGCAAGGTCAATACCTAAGGATAAAGTCACAGCTAAGGAAACGTCACCCAAAGCGACTCAAACAAGCCCAGTCCAAACAGATTCACAAACTCCATCTAAAACGTTGATTGTTTCTGATGAGATGGAGTATAATATCATAGAAGACATGAAGAATACTAGGGCTAACATCACTTTTTATGAATTGAGCAAGTTAAAACATCAGCAAAAGCTACTTTTGAAAGAGTTACATGCAGTACCAGTTGCACCTCTACCCGCCGTTGTAATCTCTCAAGCTTCCCATGAGATGGGAAGACCTCCAACTAATGTGACTAATAAAGTTTATCCAAATGATATCACTTTAATTGGAGGAAGGTCAAGATCTCATACTCCCCCATTTCTTCTTACTTATGAACGTTTTCAACAAAAAATTGCATAATTGTTTAGTAGATTTAGGAACTTCCTTTAATATCTTACCTAAATCAATATGTGCAAAGTTGAATGTTCAACCTCAGAAATCTACAGTGCGCATAGTTCAGCTGGATCGGTCGCAAGTTGAAGTGATCGGCGAACTAAATCAGGTTACCATAAGGTTTTTATCTAATCTAAAGGTATGTCAAGTTATCGACATTTTAGTTTCAGATATTCAAGAATTTTATGGCTTAATTCTTAGCAGAGATTGGTTTGAAAAACTTCATGGATACTTTGCAACTGATTGGTCGCATATGTGGCTCCCTTACAATGGTAAACCAAATCAAACAAAGGTTGAGTGAGAAAGACATCGGAAATACATAATAACGGAATTGGAAGGAGAAAATGAACCTGTAGCATACAACAATAATATAATTGGCAACTATTCTGTTGATTCTCTCTTAGGAAATTTTAATGCTCATACTTCACCTTACTTAGAACATTTTGTCTTATCTCAAGTAGAAATTTTTTCTCAAACAGATAGTTCTAAATGTATTAATTTTATATACAGTCTTGTAAATAAATCTTTATTTTGGAAGTTATTTTTTGATGGTTCTAAGTCTAACGAGGGAGCATGAGTAGGATGTTATTAATCATTCCAGAGGGAAACAAAGCTATGCTAACTTGTAGACTCAGATTCGATTGCACTAACAATACTGCAGAGTATGAAGCCTTATTACAAGGATTATACAAAGCAATCAGATTAGATATCAAATATCTACAAGTTTTTAGAGATTATGAAATTGTTATCAGACAGGTACGAAATACTATACATCGTCTATCAGGTCATTTAAAGCATTATCAATCTTTAGTACAAGATCTGAATGAAAATTTTATAGCATTCAATATTACATCAATTCCCAGACTCCAAAATGCTAATGCTGACCTCTTGGCAAATGTAGGTTCCAATCTCATTCCCTCAGAAGACTATAGCCCTCATATATTTTCAATCGAATTAATCTTTAGACCTTCGATTCATGATAACATTACCAATTGGATAATTTTCAACGATGATCCTAATATTGTAAGCTTCCTCACATCAAAGGGATCTTACACTAATTAGATAATTGACGAAGACCAACATGACAAACAATTGCAACAAGAAAGAACTAATAATTCTATGCCAAAATCAATAGTCAAATGAGAAGACCTATATGATTTAAAAGATCGATTCAAAAGATCTACCAACTCAAAACTTCAAAGTTCAACTCTGAACTACGAATTAGTAAATCTAGGAACTGATACCAAGCCGCATAATATCAACCTAGGTCTTCGCCTAGCTCCTGAAGCAAGATTAGCATATGTTCATCTCTTGAAACAATACAAAAGTGTCTTTGCCTGGAACTATAATGAACTTAAGACTTACGACACTTCTATCATTCAACATACTATCCCAATGATAAATGATGAAAAACCTGTCCAGCAAAAGCTGAGAAAGATCCATCCTAATCTAGAAAACCATATCAAATCTGAGCTCAATAAAATATTGAAATCCAAAATCATTTTTCCCTTTCGACATTCTAAATGGGTTTCCAATATGGTTCCTATTAGAAAGAAAAATGGAGACATTAGAATTTTCATTGGCTTTCGAAATCTTAACAAAGCCTGCCAAAAGGATAATTTTCCTTTGCCTCCCATGGAGCAAATATTACAGGCAGTTGTAGGATTAGAATTAATGTCCTTCTTGGATGGTTTCTATGGCTACAACCAAGTTTTGGTCCATCCCGATGATCAATTAAAAACCACGTTCAGAACCAAATGGGGTACTTATGCATATCAAAAGATTCCTTTTGGTCTGACCAACGCTGGCGCCACATTTCAAAGGGCCATGGACATCACATTTAAGGGATTAGTAAAAAAATTAGTAGTAATCTACTTGGATGATATAACTGTATATTCCAGAAAATGAGGCAATCATCTCAGACATTTAAAATAGATCTTCCAACATTGTCAAAGGTATGGAATTTCACTTAACCCAAAAAAAGTCTTTTTTTGCATTAAGTGAAGGAAACCTTCTTGGATTTATAGTGTAAAAATCTGGAATCCATATTGATCCTGACAGAATCAAGGAGATTTCCAAAATACCCTTGCCTCACAACAAGAAAGCTATGCAATCCTTCCTTGGCCAGATTAATTTTGTTAAGAGATTTGTTCCAGATTTTTCAAGGAACGTATCTCCCTTACAAGAAATGACTAAAAATAATTCAATCTTCAAATGGGGCCAAGACGAATATGAAGCACTCAATCTGATTAAACAAGCAATTGTTAATGCCCCATCTTTAGCAACTCCAAATTTTTCCGATCCTTTCATTTTGCATACATTTGCCTCTGATAAATCATATGCTGTGATACTCACTCAATTAAATCAAGACAAGGTGGAAGCCCCAATTTCCTTTTTCAGTTCAAATCTACAAGTGGATGAATTAAATTATTCAGACGTTGAGAAACAAGCTTATGCTGTTTTCAAACCTATCAAACATTTCAGACCCTTTCTGCTTAAAATCCATACAAAAATCATAGTACTATTTCCAGCTGTAAGAAATCACTTAGTACAGAAAGACGTGGGTGAGAAAAGAACCAATTGGGTTACTACCTTACAAGAATACGACGCTGAAATTACCCCATCAAATATTGTAAAAGGTCAAGGCTTTTGTAAGATGCTAGCTGGGGCATCGCTTATTTCCAAAATACCATTTTCAGAAGTACAAATGTACGAGGTAAGCTTAAACGATGTTGAATCATTACACGCTGATATCATATTTTATCTAAAGAATGGATATGCTCCTTCAAATCTAGATTATACAAAGAAAAGATCCCTAAGGTTGAAGGCTAGGCAATATTAGCTCGTGAACAATGTACTTTTTAGGATGAACTATGATTCTATCCTCCTTAGATGTCTTGAGAAATCTGAAGCTGAAAAGGTGTTGTAGGAACTCCACGATGGAATAGCAGGTGGACATTATGCTGGAGATGCTACCGCACATAAAATTCTACGCGCAAGCTATTATTGGCCTACACTATTCAAAGACGCACATAGCTACGTAAGGAAATGTCAAGTTTTTCAAATTGCTGCTTGGAGACAAAAGAAACCGTCATTGCCTTTGCAACCAGTCAAGATTCAACAACCTTTTGATCAATGGGGATTGGATATAATTGGTGAGATCGTTTTTCACTCTTCTAAATAGCATAGGTATATCCTTATAGCTACAGATTATTTTACTAAATAGGTAGAATCAATTCCTCTCAAGGCAACTAATGTTGAACACATTATTGACTTCATAGATCAGTTCATAATCACCAAGTTTGGTTTACCCTCTGCTTTAATGTTTGATAATGCATCGTATTTTTTTGGTAATGCTCTGATTGAATTTGCACTAAAAAGGGGTTTCAAACTTAAATACTCTGCCAATGATTACCCATAGGAGAATGGGTTAGCTGAATCTATGAATAAAAACTTAATCGGAATCATTAAGCGAACCATTGATCAAACTCATAAGAATTGGAACAAATCCTTAATATATGCTCTATGTAGACCGAATAACGCAGAAAGCCTCTATTGGCACTTCTCCCTTTAATTTAGTTTATGGGAAAGAAGTGGTTGTTCCAACTCATCTAGCGATTCCCTCTTTGGCCCTAGTTCAATATATTGACGAAACACCAACTTCTTCCTTACAACTAAGGCAGCTGCAAATCCTTAAGCTAGAAGAACAACGAGAACAGGCTAAAATAACTCATGCTCATCACCAAGCATTAGTAAAAGCTTCTTTCAATTCAAACATGATATCCAAAAAGGACTTTCAGATTGGAGATCTAGTTTTAAAATGCGATAAGGCTCATGAGGAAAAGGGCAAACATACGAAATTTCAACAAATGTGGCTTGGCCCTTTCCAAATTGCAGAAATCATAGGTCCATCTAGTTTTATGTTACATGATTTAACAGAAAAAAGAGAAACTTTACCTGTTAACGGGTAGATCCTCAAAAAATACTTTCCATAGGAGATCATTCTTCTATTTTTGTAAATTAGTTTTTTCCTTTATTTTGATAATAAAACCAGTTGTAAATGGTAGCATTTGGAATTCACGAAAAAGACAAAGTATTTCTTTTAGATTTTGTCTTTTCACTTGTATAAATAGAAATGATTTAGAAAATTGGTCATTATTATTCAAAGATACAGTCAAAGGCTATAAGCCTAAATATTATACTAGTTTCAACCTTTAAACTTTTGATAAAAAGCGACCTTTAGTGAGAATTTGTTTTATATGAGTGAAATGATAGGTATCAATAACAAAACGAAGATTCTCTATAGAAAAGCTCTTTCCAAAAACTCTACCATTGTCGTCCAGAGCTATTCTTAAGGAAACAATGACATCCTCGCCACTTAGGGAATTACGAGCTTCAAGGAATAATCCAACGATACACTTTGACTTAAAGAATAAGAGGTCTCATCACGAGCCGAATTATCATGATCATACATATTATAGTTTGCTGACTTTGCCAAAACTGCATACCACAACAGGGAAATGACTCGAGATTGTTGCAATCAAAAGACAAGGGGTCTCATCACAAGCCAGCTTGTTCAGCAAAGTTATAAATATAGTGAATGGCACTGTCATAATTTGTCTACCAAACCAAGGCATTTTTCTTTAAGGATTAAAAGAAATAAGTGTGGATATGGATTTCCCTTTGAAAATCGTATATTTCTCAAAGTAGGATACAAGTTCATTGCTAGGTAATAGGTAACCCTATCGAGGCTATAAATGCCTGCTGGCAGCAGAGGTTCTAGCTATGACAAATGAGCATATTTAAAACTGATTTATAGAGAATCTTTTGTTTTTATCATTATAAACCAAGTAGTAACTGATGTAAATACAATGACTAGCTTTAGGAAGTAAATAACCAAAGTTAACATAGAAGAAACAAACTATCATTGACAGCTAAAAGCATGGTGTACTTTATCTTTCTATAATAAAGTTTGATTTTCTAGAAAAGTTTTATGTTTTGGAAGTTTAGAAAATTCAAAAGAAAAGTAGAGATAACTGGTTCTTCCAAGTGAATCGCCAATTGTTGTGGCCAGCAACAACCCCCCTTCTTATTTAGTTTTATTACTAATACTAAATAAGTGGGGACCCTTATTCAAAAAATCTTAAAAAATAAATTAGTGCTTGTATTCCCTTTTTGAATAAAACTTACTATCTGAAACTTAGGAGAATACCCAAAAAATCTAAAAAGACTTAAGTTTTATGATAAAGTTCGAGTAAAACTACTCCTTCAATAAAGAGCGTCGCATCGCAAAAAGGTAATGGATGCCTTGCTATAAGAGGAATCCTAACATTGTGAAATTGCGATGCGAAATCACGTGTCTAAAAGACACTCATCGCATTGCATACCTCGAATATCACTTAAGCTGAAATGCCTCAAACCACCGATATGCAATGGCGCATCTCGCAAATCGCATTTTGCAAAAAACAGATTAATAGATGATTGCCACACGCAACGGATTAGTGATATTGTGATCTGTGATATTGTGATCTGCGATATTGTGAATAAAATTACAAAATTGCCTTATCGCAGATCTATAGGGCTCGTTGTTCAAAAAAGTTTTTCCCACAAACCGATGCCCAGTTATGCACGTTAATGTTAATTAATGAATTAGTTGGTAATCATTAATGAAATATGGTTTTGATCTGATCGAAGAGCCATTTCACATAGGGTGATATATTTTATATGTTTTCAACATTTAAAGCTTTCCCGTCACCTTTTCCTTATCATTACTCTTACCTCATTTGTAAATTGCAGGAGTAAAGAGCAGAGAAGTATACATAGCAGTGTTCATAATATTATGTAAAGGCGAAAGGAAAAACTTGAACTCTAAAACCAATGGTATTTATCAGGGATATCCTCAAGTGGTATGTAAATTTCTACCAAATGTACAGCATCTACAGACAAGCTAGAGACAGAAGGCTCAAGAAAGAGCAGAGTCCATCAAAAGGTTAACCAAGTTGAATTGGGATTCTTACTGGACATACTTAGTAAAACCACACAACCAGTGCATGACTCTCAAATGTATCATTAATTATGTTGAGAAGATGGCGCCAACACTTGCTGATTCCATTTTTTCACGATAACTAAAGTCGGAAGTCGGCCAACCAACTCTCTTCAAGCAAATGCTAAACGCTTGCGACTAAAAGGAACAGATACATAGATAGTTAGTTGTTAGTTTTAGTTTTGGATTCAGTTTTAGTTTTAATTTTGCTTTATTTTTGCCTAAAATGAGGAGGTCATTTAAATCGCATCCTACATTTTTGTAATAAATTATTTTTAGATTTAGCTAGTAGTATTTAAACCCTTCTCATGCATTTAGAGAAGGGTCCTGAAATTTGTCAAAAACTTGTCGTCAGAAAATGCACTTTTGCACCCTCCAAGGAGGTTTTGATGAATGAATGGAACATGATTTATTGATATCTGCGTTTAATATCTACCACCGATGTTGCACTTTTGTACTCTTAGTAGATGTTGGATTAAGAAGAGATAAATCATTATTGCTGAAGCTCATGAGTAGAACTAGTTATAAATGGTACTTTTATCTCTTAACTATTTCTGCTTATGTGTTAAGGTGATATTCATGTTCAGTTATTTATATATGAATGCTTGAATGTTTGAGTTATCATTTGGCACTTCTGTACGGTGATAACTATTTGTTTATGCTTAATACATGAGTAACTTATTATGCGATATTTTTTTCACAATTGTTTCGTCTAACTTTTTATATGAAATGGTTTATCTTTATTAAATTCTTTTCTCATAGAAGTTGAATGATCTTTATTACCAATTTCTCTTTGAAATTATTTTAGATCACATAACTAAAATATTACATCCCGGGTTAGTTTTAGAATTAGATATTTCTGTTCATTAGAATAAAATTGCATGTTGTTAGATTAGATGTAGAATAAAAGCATTTTACTTAGAAATTATTAGGAAGGAAATATCAATTCTCAACACACACACACATAAATTGGGAAATTGGTCCCATATCCCCAGTTGGACCCACTATACCAAACGGAAAAGGAGCTTCTAACCAAGGTCTGGACCGGGTTGGTATCCCCCTTCTTGTAGACCCGATTTTCGGGGCTTCAACAGGCCCATATAGAGCGAGAGAAGCTTGCGGTGAGGTCCAGCAAGGCACTCATTCTGCAAATGTAGCCAAAATTTGTTGCCCACCTGGAATTTGTGCGGCACTCGATGCTGATCATGGTGCTTCTTGTACTTAGCATTGGCTTTGTCTAATATATCATGGACTTGCTAGTGGAATTGTTGAATGCGCTCAATGAAGTTGTTAGCCTTTTCAACTTTGGACTGAACGTGAGCCGAATCTACCTGAGTGGCTGCAAATGGTATGGCCACATCAATGGAGCATAATGGATGAAATCCCAATGCTACCTAAAAAGGGTTGTAGCCTGTTGAGCTGTGGAGGGCTCTGTTGTAGCTGTGTTGGACATAGGGGATACTTTCATCCCATGTGTGTGGATGCTTCGAGTTGTGTGTGTGCAGAATGTGCACGATCATCCTGTTGACAACCTCTATTTGGCCATAAGTTTGGGTATGGAAATTCATGGACTTAGTAATTTTTGTACCCAGCATCGACCAGAAACATGACCAAAATTCACTAAGGAATATGTTGTCCCGATCTGAGACAATGGACTATTGGATCCCAAAGTGTTCCCGTACTCAGTCAAAGAAGATATTAGTAGTGGCATCTGTTGTGATACTCTTCTTGCAGGTTTCCATGCTGGCCATCTTAGAGAATCTATCGATGACAATGAAAATGCAATCATTGTCATGCTTAGTAGAAGGAAGCCCTGACATGTAATCCATGGAGACAGATTCCCAAGGCCGACTTGGAGTAGGTAGAGGAGTATACATGCCTTGCTTGTTGATGGTTGGGTTGGCAATGGCACAAGAGGTGCATGATCTAATGTACTTCCCAACATCTTGACAAAGTTTCCACCAATAAAAATACTTTTGCAACACCACAATTGTTTTCTCTACTCCGAAATGTCCAGTGACCCGACTGTAGTGGGCCTCCAAAATCATCTTAGCACGCTCAATTAAAGAAAAATAGATGTGTCCCAAGTGGCATAAAAGTGCATCCAGAAGGTTAAAATTTGGAATTTTCTTCCCTTTCAAGAGTGTCTGGTATATGCTGCCAAATTCTGGATCGATCGTGTAAATATGTAGCCATCCCGATGTATCATGCCCATAGGATTCAAGCATAGCGATCAACGCCATGACTGGTGGTCGGCTGAGGCAATCAACAACATTATTGGTGTTTCCCTTCTTATAATTAATGTTCAAATGGCACTATTTCAAATAGGTGGACGATTTCTGATGGCGATCGTTCTGTAACTTCCCTTGTGTCTGTATGAACTATAGAGGTCGATGCTCTATGTGGATGACTGTTTCCTTCCCGAGAATGTAATTCTTCCATTAACAACATCCCTGAACAATGGAATACATTTATTTGTCACAAGTGGAGTACTTTCGGATTGTGTCTGAAAGTGCCTCATTGTGGTAAGCCACTGGATGCCCATGCTGAGTAAGAACCACACCAATAGCATAGTCAGAGGCATCTGTCTCAATCTCAAATGGTTCTTGCAGTTCTAGTAATATGAGCAGTGGTGCAGAATAAAGGTGATTCTTCAACTCGGATAACGCTTGTTGTTGGGTTTCCGACCAAAAAAAATAAATTGTTTCGCTCCACCCTTGGTGACTTGACTTAAATTCCAAGTGATATGAGAGAACCCCAACACAAGCCTATGGTAGAAATTGGCAAGACCCAAAAAGATGTGGAGCTCTGTTAGAGTGGTGTTGTGGCCAGCAAAAACCCCCCTTTTTATTTAGTTTTAGTAATAAATCTAAATAAATGGGGACCCTTCTAAAAAATAAAAAACTAGCACTTATGTTTCCCTTTGAATAAAACATGTTATCATAAAATTAGGAAAATACCCGCAAAACCCAAAAAACTTAAGTTTATGATAAGTTCTGAATAAAAACGTTCTCTCAATAATAAAACATCGCATTTTAAATGGTGATGGAGAGCATCATACAAATAAACTTTCGAAATTGCGAAAATGCGATGCGAGATTGCGCACCTTAAAAACCCATCTCGCATCACAGATTTTATATGCTGCAAGTATCACCTAAGGTAAAATATCCCGATCCAGCGATATGCGCTAAGACATCTCGCAGACACATACGGTGATAAATGATTGTTAAACGAAACAGATTAGCAATATTGCAATCTGTGATATTATGAAGCAAATCGCAAAATCACTTTATTGCAGATCTGCAGGGTTCATAATTCAATAAATTTTTTCTCGTAATTCGATACCGAGTTATGGGAATTAATTTCGATTTAGTGGTTAGTCGATAGTCATTTATGAGATAAGATTTAGATCTGATCGAAAGGTTATTTCACATAGGATGATATATTTAATATGATTTCGGCATTAAGAGCTTTCCCGTCACCTTATCTTTTACCATTATTCTTTTCTTGCTTCTAATTTTTCAGGGGCAGCAAGCAGAGTAATATACGCAGCAGTGTGCAGAATGTAATGGGAAAAAAGGGAAAACCTCCAGTTGTAGAAGACAAAGAGATGACGCCCTTATACATAGACACCACTTGTAATAGAGATGTCGACATAACCACTTGGGAAGGCATGTACAGTATGCTCGAAGAAGAAAACCCCAGGGTTATGGAGGTTAAAGGAACAACAGACTCACGTGGGTCGTCTAAGGCATCAATTATTGAACTTGCATGTTCTTTCTTGCACCGGATAGTGGCAAGACTGTCACACGGAATCTGTCAAGGGTGCGGACACGACTGACCTTCCTAGAAGTCTAAGACATTCTAATGACAAACAAGACAAAATGGAGTGATCTTTCTCTAAATACACCTTTTACAACATGAAAACTACAAGTGTTTAGGCTTACCTTATTCCAAAACGCTGTTGTTGAAGTCCGTTCTTGACGATCCGGATGAGCTCCTCCTTCAAGTCAATTCCTGCAACCACAAACAATCAAACAATTACCAAGCACTTGCATTTCATATAATAAAACATATATTCAACATGCAGACCAAGGAACACATGAAATAACTCATTAACACAAGCTATTGAGAAAAATAAACCAGTTTGTATTAATAACGAAACAAAGAAACTCTTACAACCTGGCCTTGGTGTTGTGCAAGTTCCTCCCAGGGTCCATCAAGGGTTTTCCTCTACTTTGACAAAGCTCACCCTCTCCCAAGTAGAATCAAGTGAAGACAATCTCTCCTCACAAAGGCTCTAATGGAAGACCTAAATCCTGCAGCATTTACCCAAAGAAAATGTATAGCTCCAACCTCCTCTCCTTCTGGCTCAATGCCTTCATTTATAGTGCTGTAAAGAGGTTATTCAGGTCCACTATCAATGGGATCATCCCCCTTTATGGGTGGGATAGCTCCCTTATTGATGGGATAAGTTCCCCCTTAATAGAGATACATGAACCAACTGGAGGCGCATCCATTTCATCAAACCGACCTCTAGAATGTTCTAGAAGTAACCACAAGTAACTTTTTCAAGATAAAACTCGCGCATTTTGCCTTTTACAGAGGGACGCACCTGTCCCTTAACATACAGAGCGTCTATGGACGCGGATTTTGTGAACATGGTCAGCGTCCCCGCAGGTAAGGCTAGAGAGAACCTGCGACCCCAGAGATAAACATGATTTTTACAAGACTTTCTCTCTTCTTTGAGTTTGAGATGGATAACAGAGGCATGAGACTTGCCTAAGAGGGTAGCATGACTTGTTGATTTGAGCCATACTAACTGTAAGTAGTCAAGGTGACATTTTTTAGTGTAACAGATTGCCCCCTAAAGTGCGAAGCCTGGAATAGAATAGGGTTTTGTAATTCTAGGAAGGGTGAAGCGCTTTATCATTTCAAGGATTGCCTTGTGGATGGCCTGGTTGGAACCTGCAATTTTCAACACAAAATACATGGATAAGATTATATCATCACTGAGGTAGGCATTCCCATACTCAGATTCAAAACTTTAACTAATGGACTAACTATTCTGATACAGGAATGATCTTGCAGTACATCATTTTTATAGACTTTTGTAGACACAGTATGGACGCAGCCATCTGTTTATGATTAGTCTACATAGATAATGAATACAAAACTCCTCGCAGCCTGGATGGTAGAAACTAGATCCAGGGTCTTCACTTCTACTTCCCGAATTGGTACGATTCTAGCCATGTGATTAAATGATTCGATGTCGAACATGGTAGAAACCACTTGATTACCAGTCAATGATGTAAACTGTTAACAAGCGTGAGAGAAACCACCAGTAATGTCAATGGTTCTCAAAGTACCAAGCACAACCCGTGAAATGTGAATAGATGTTTTGATGTCGAACACTTCACGGAATCCTCTGATCGAAAGTCAATGATGTAAACTGACGTCAAAGGCGAGAAACCTGCCATTGATGCATGCAGACTTCAAGGTACTGTCGATTCCTAAGTCATCTTTCTAGATAATGTGTCGATGTCGATAGAAAGCGACCCGTTGCAGGCAAGCCCGCAACACGAAATCATTGTTCAAGTTGAAGAAATGTTGCTGTAAGGACTGACTCAGGGATGGTCAATGGATGACAAGTATTTTGCAGATGAAAGTTTTGCTTGCAGACCTCTTGAACACATAACGACACAACAGATGGTTTGGTGACGAATAACTCAAAGTTGATCCCTGAACCCGGTTAAAGATTTTCAAAGTGATTTAGTCAACTGTGAGGTAAAAGATTTCCCAACCCAGGTGAATGAAAAGTGTCGTGTTCAAGAGCGGTAATAAAGTTTCTTCTGAGGCAAAAGGTGACAAATAGGTTCATTCTTCTCTTTTTTCCCCCACCATTTCTGGCAAGTACCTCTTTATTTTTAACAAGCTTGAGGAGGATAACATATGCTTGATTATAAGCTCATCCTTCGGACGAGTCCAACCTAGTTTAAATGCGAACCCTAGGAAGGAGTGGTTCGTTCCTGTTTGTAATTGAACAGGTCCTTTACTGTAAAAGTTTAACGAGCCCAGTATAGGAGAAACTCGGCGTTTTTCAATTTTAGAGAGTCTGAAAAACTTAAGGAAACTCCACGTTGAACTTTTTCGTATATTTGTGTCCCTCAAGCCCGAAAAAGTATAAAATAATACCTGGGGGAACCGCTTGATCTTGCGACCAAGGAGTACTTTCATAATAGTATCGTTGACCTGAAAAGTAAAAAGCGATCAAAGACACGTCGTTTTATTTCCTTATCGAGTTTGAAACGACAAAAACCCGGCAATCTTTTCCTGATTTTGCGGTCAGAAAAGAGCTAAAAGGGGACCGTCTTTTAATTCCGTTTTAACGAGTGAAAAAGAAACACTCGGCGATCTTTTCATGTTTTAGGAGTCAGAAAAGGGCTTAAAAGATGACTCTGAAATTTTGTTTGTGAAAAATTACAATTTCCCTTGAAATCCCTTCGTCCTGCACAAAAGCGACACATTACTCATACCTGTTTAAAATAGGCAAAAATACATTTGAAAACATCTTTTCATGGTAAAAAATGAACTAATTCATCCAAAAAACCTATAAAAAGACCTTTTACCATGTCATTTTTACCGTTTCACTGTTGAGGTTGAAAAAGGAGCTTTTGACAAGAAACTTCCCGTGGTTGCTGCGGAAAATCTGACCGTCGGAATCGAACGCCGCTTCACCGAGGTATTTTACACATCCCACTCTTCATTTTTATCCGTTTAGTTTTTTGTTTTTGGTCTCTGTTTCATTTTTTGGGGGGGTTTTGGGTTCAAATGCGCCCCTCGGCGGACGCAGGTGCCCTTCGGGTGAGCCGCGTCCCCCGACTTTTTCTCACACGGGAAAAAGGTCTGGGGACGCAGTCCGCCTTCAGGCGAGCTGCGTCCGGACGCCCTGTGCTAAAAAGCCGGGGTGCGTCTTCCGCAAAGGGCGCATTTCAAAACCCTAACTCTCTCAAAAAACCACCAAATTTTCTCAAATTAATTTCTAATTGACTCTTTTGATGTGCAGGGCCCAAAACATGTTAGACTGGAGAGAGAGAGAGCACGTAGAAGACGATGAAGCTGCGATTAACCACCAACCCTCTCTGGATGCCTTAAGAACATGTGGATTGTACAAATATTGGACCATACCGGGCATGAGGGGCCAGGTAAGATTTTTGGAATGGCTAGTTGAGCGATGGAACGTTCAAGATCAATGCTTTTACATTGGAGGGCACCAGCTCGAGATAGAGCCCTCGGATGTATACTTTCTCACTGGCTTGCCAAACAGAGGTGAGCAACTCAACCTTGCGGGGACCAGGCCGGGTGGCCAATCCCTTGATGATCTCCGCGAGGAGTGGTGCAGACCAGGGACTCGCCATAAAAAAGGCGTGGAGATAAAGCACATCGCTCTGGCGGAACTTAGAGTTATTGCATTCACGGTCACTAGGATTTGTGGCGCGGCCGCCTTGCACATTGCCTCCGGATCCCAAATGCGGATGGCAGTTGACTGTTACCAAGGCACCATCTTCAACTGGTGCGAAGCTGTGTCGGCTCATATGAAGAGCCAACTAACCAAGGCAAAGAACGGACGACTAAAGACTTTTGGATATGGGCCTCTAGTCGTGAGCTTTGCCTTGGAGAGAGTTCCTATGCTGATCCCTCAGCAACTCACTGTTGATGACTTGGGTCCTCGGGAGCCAAAGCTTGTTCGATGGGTTGCGGTGATGGCCCGGCATCCTGACGAGGGTGCTGCAGTGGTTCGATTCTCGACAGTTACTTCGACTGGCTAGAGGGCCAGCTTTTTGTGATACAAGACTTTCCATATGCCGGAATGGATTTCAGAGGTGATCCGGACATGGTTCTTCCACAGGGAGAACAATGGGATGACAGAGGTACTTTCATTTTCACAAGTTTTCTAATTATGTATTTTTTATTTTTCATATATATCGTCTCAAAGTAACAGTAAAATTTTAAAAATGCAGATGTTGGACCACAGCGTCCAGCCAATCTCCGGCCTTACGACAGACGACATCCAGCTGCACCGGCACCGGCCTTACAGGATGCGACAGCAGAAGTACTAGCCGATTTGGAGCATGATCTAGAGCGTCTCACGGCAGATATACCTGAGACTACTATGGATGACATTCCAATGAGGCTTCAGCGCTTCGTGGTTGCAGTCCCTGGACCGTTTAGGAGATTTCTGCGCAAGATAGCCCGCGCAGTGGTGTCGTACAGAGAGCACCACCAGTGATTGACTAGTCACTTTTGTAGTCACATGTGACATTTTTGACTTTTTGCACTATCATTTTGCCGATCATAAGGTGTGTTAAACCTATGATCGAAGACGATGTATATATTTTTGGACACACTTCTATCTATATCTATATATCACTATTATCGGCTTATCTTGTTTAACATGTATGATGAAATGTCTTTAAATTTACTTGCATGATTATTATAAATGTCTGTCCAACACTTGAGAAGCAATTGCATCTGCTAATGTATTCAAAGACCTTGGAATATGTTGATATTCAATGTAATCAAATTCACGTTCCAAGAGACGCACTCTCAAAAACAACCTTAATAACACAGGATTTCTAATGGCATAAACTCTATTAAGCTGTAATACAACAAGTTCAGAATCTAACCTCACTATCAAACGTCGAATTCCAAATGAAATAGATTCGGATAATAATTCAACCACTGCACTGTATTCTGCAATGTTATTCGTTGTTTGACCGAGGCTTACCCCATGCATAGAAACTAACTCGTCAGAGGGCGAATAGATAACCCAAGCTGCGGAAGAGATATTCCGTGTACTACGACAAGCACCATCAGCAAATCCAATGTATGTTTGGAGAGGCGTCGACATCTACAATATCAAGAGTAAAACCAAGATGAGCCAAAATAATGACGAAAAACCACACTTGCTAAGCTAAGCACACTGACTAAACTAACACACTTGCTAGCTAGAAAGGAAATCTAACCTATCTAAAAATTTCTCCATCCATCATTTTAAGCATAATACCTCTTTAGGTAAAGTCCATTTCTGGGTTTGCCCAAAGAGTCCCCATCAAAATCAACTAACTCATAAGCCCCTTTTGCTAGCTTTCGCTTTACAATGTAGGGCCCATGCCACATGGGAACGAATTTTCCAGCACCTAGCTTATCGTTCGCTTGATCATATAATAGTACTAGGTCTCCTTCCGAAAAACTTCGAGGGGTTACATTTTTATCGTACTGAGCTTTCATTCGTTTCGCGTGAGTCTCGATAGCTAAAGTAGCGTCACGTCGAGTCTCATCTAATTTAGCTAAGTATAACAACCGTTTCTCCTCTTCGGAAGTAGCTGGAAGTAATTCGACAGCCATTTGAAGTGATGGGATTTCGCACTCAATAGGTAACACAGCTTCTAAGCCATAAACTAGCTGAAAAGGGGTGAAACCTGTTGAATTTTTCACTGAAGTTCGATATGCCCATAGTGCCGAAAATAACATGTTATGCCAATTCGTTCGATGGATACCAATGATCCGTCGAATCATGACGACTAGAACTTTGTTGATTGACTCAACCAAACCGTTGGCTTGCGGATAATAAGGTGTAGAGCTATCGTGGCGCAAACCAAGCTGGCTTGTAAGTTCAGTCATCATGACATTTCGAAAATGGCTTCCATGGTCCGTAATGATTGCTTGTGGGACACCAAACCTAGTTATGATATGATTGAATACGAAAAGTGCAGCTGTCTTGCCGCTTGCGTCGAATGTAGGCATCGCCTCGGCCCACTTAGTAAAATAATCAACCGCAAGGATGATATACGCATGCCCCCCGGCCGAGTGAGGGTTACAAGTAATAAAGTCAATGCCCCATTTGGCGAATGGACCAGCGGCAATTATAGGGTGGAGAGGAGCAGGTGGAGCGCGCATCTTGCGATCAAACACTTGACAGTTGTGGCATTTTCTGACGGCAAGGATACAATCTTTAAACATAGACGGCCAGAAATAGCCAGCGCGCAACACCTTCTGAGCTGTGGCATACCCAGACATATGACCGCCACATGCTCCAGAGTGACAATCATTCAAAACTCTCTCAGCCTCATCGTGAGTTAAACAACGTCGAAAAACTAAGTCTGCCCCCAGGCGATAAAGTGTATCTCCAATAATTCTGTATTGCTGGGATTGAAACCGAATTTTTCGACGGTTTTCCTTGGAAGTTTCAGGCCGAAAGGTTTGGGTTTGGAGATAGATGATTATATCCCCATACCACGGATCTACAGTGCTAATAAGAAACAAAGATTCGTCCGCAATGGACTCCTCTGCCACAGTCTCTGTGTCAGCACTCGGGAAATCACACATCAATTCCGCGAAGACTAAAGATTTCTTAGACTTGGACTTCTCAAACTCCAAGTCGAACTCTTGCAGGATGACGATCCATTTAGAGTACTTGCCCCCTAGCAGTTGTTTTGTCAAGATATAAATCATAGGGTTGCAATCCGAAATAACAGTAGTTTTGCGGAGAAGAATGTAGTGACGAAAACGCTGGACAGCTTGAACGGCTGCCAGGGCCAATTTCTCCACATGCGAATATTTTAACTCAGTTGGATTTAAGGTTCTGCTAAGGTAATATATCACATGCTCTGCCTTGAATTCATCTTCTTGAACTAACACCATTCCAATGGTGGAATGCGAAGCTGCGAGGTATAAGAAGTAGTCCTGGTTGTAGTTGGGAGGATGCAATAACGGTGCATGGGTCAACGCGTGTTTCAGTGCATCAAAAGATTGTTGAGCAATCTCGTCCCAAAAGAATTGTACGTTCTGTTTCAACAACCGTGTAAAACCTTTAGTGACCTCGGCGTAGTTAGGGATGAATCGGCGTAAAAAGTTTGCTTTCCCTTGCAAGCTTTGGAGTTGGCGCAAACTCGAAGGAGGAGGCAATTGGATGATAGCCTCGACTTTCGAGGGATCGACGCGAATGCCGGTTTTGGAAACAACAAATCCCAGCAATCGACCTGTTTCTATACAGAAAACACACTTGTGGGGATTCAACCGAATTCGATAATGCCTACACCTCATAAAGATTGCTCGTAAATGGACAAGGTGATCAGCTCGGTGTAAAGAATGAGCAGGCAAATCATCGAGATAGGGTTGCACAATGTGCTTGATGTCATGAAATGCATAAGACATGGCCCGTTGAAAAGTAGCACCGGCATTCTTAAGGCCAAAAGGTAATTTGCAATAAGCAAATGTCCCCCATGGACAAATGAATGCCGTTTTTGGTTGATCGGCAGGTAGAATATTGATTTGATTATACCCTGAGAAACCATCCATGAAGGAAAACATCTCACTTCCGGCACAATCATCAATAATTTGATCGATATAAGGCGTAGGATAGTTGTCTTTTGGACAAGCTCGATTGATATCCCTATAATCGATACAGATTCTTATTGTTCCTTGTTTTTTATTGACGGGAACAATATTCGATACCCAATCCGTTAACGGGATCGGATAAATGAAACCTGCTTTCAACAGCTTTTCGACTTCGGCTTTGATTGCAGCTGCTTTTCGAGGGTGAATCTGACGCAACCGTTGCCGAATGGGTTTAGCATCCGGGTAGGTTTTGATTTCATGAACAACAATGGCAGGATCGATTCCTGGCATTTCTTCGTAGGACCAGGCAAACACGTCGCGGAATTCTTGGAATAGGGCCTTGTAAGTTTCAATTTCTTCGTCAGTACATGCGGCACCTATATGAATGTTCTCCTTGATTCCGGGCTTCACTGAAATATCAATGGGAATAGTACGAGAAATATTCCCTAAATTCAGCTCTGAATCAGAATGTTTCGTTGGATCCTGAGCGTCTTTGACATATTCAGCGGTAAAGATAGATGAAAAATCATTTTCAAAGCATCATCCTTAGGTAAAAACGAAGATCTGTGATGGAGATCGTCCCATGGTAGATCATCTACACTTAGGATTTCGCGAAGTTGTTCGTCAGATGACACTTCTTCGGGAAACGTTATCCGTTCTAAGGGTGAGGTGAAAAGTGACTCTTCACTGACCACATTCATTTGGTCGGTTGAATGAAAGTCGGTAAAAGACATAAGAGCTTCATAAGCAATCTCATACGGACTCAACGGCATAACATCACCGAGTGAGTCTAGCTCAGAGTCAGAGGGAACATACCAAGGATCATCATAAATAATGTTTTCTGACGTGATCATATGAATTGTTGCGAACGAAGGGTCTGCATTGAGTGGAGGGAGAGGAAAAGTTCCCAGTAAACCGGAATCCTTAACTAAACCTACACCAATGTCCCTATAAGGGATTGTCGTTTTACCAACATGCTGGATAGTTTCTAAAGAGGTTGGGTCGGATGAAAAGTATGTCAGCTGATCAATAGTCACGATCTTACCGTTATGTGGAAACTTAATGACTCTGAAGACCGATGAAACGACCGCTGTCATAGCATATGACCAACTTCGACCCAAAAGAAGGTTGTAGTCTAGAGGGGCATCAACCACTTCCACATCCAGACTAACGGTTTTACCTTCGACCCCTATAGGCAATTCTTGTAGAATACCAAACGGACGGAACCCACGGCCATCAAAGGCCTTAAGGATGGTGGGGGATTGGTTCAACGAAGGAGAACCAAGCGATCTCCAACATTGAATCGACATAATACACGTAGAAGCTCCCTCATCAATCACAGTCCGATGAATAGGCCTGTTTTTGACTATCACTGGAATTTGGAAAGCCATTTGATGGGGGAGACGCGGTGTACTACTTTCTAGATCAAAGATCATTAGGTTCGGGTCCTGAACATCGACAGCTCCAATAGCCGACAAAAGCAATTTTCGTTGCGCTGGACATGATTGCAGCACTTCGAGTGCCGACATTGCTGAAGGTGAAACAGCTAAATCTTCAACAATGTTGTAATTCTGGGCTGCTCTCGCATGTGGATTGAAAGCAGACCTTCGAAGTACACCCTTGGCGGGCGGCTTAATCACTAAGTCTGGGTTAGGTTTTTCGATCTGTAGTGGATCGGAACCAGGAGCTGAGGTTGATGGGTTAGAGTTAGAAGATTCTGCTTCTTTACCATCAACAGGAGCCTTACTACCATAATCTTGCGATCGAGTCGCAATCCTGACATGAGACATCATCAAAATGGGTTCTTCACTGGCATTCGAAGAAGAACCTATCATCTTATTTTCCTGCTCGGGGAATGGATTCTTTAACACAGCAGGAGTCGGAGAACCTTTAACTATTTTCACTACCTCGGCCCGATGAGGGCAGTCTCTCGTAAAATGATCTTCTTCACAAATGAGACAAGGATAACGAGGTTTGCGCTTTTCGTCATTAGTTTCCGACTTTTCCGTTTTCTCCTTTGGAGCCTTGTCTGCTTTAGCCTTCTTCTTTCCTTTCTTCTTTCCACCGTTTTTGGATTTGGCCGTAGATGACTCTACAGCGTGAATGTCGGCGGTAAGTTCAGGAGGAGAAGACTCTCCTGTCGGAGAATCAGGCAAAGTGATAATTGGAGTATTGGAGGTCTTGGAAGACTTCTTCTTACTCTTCGTAGTCACGATACCGATCATACCATCAGCGGCATGAGATCCCGAAGGAGCAGCAGCGATTTGGTTTGACTTTGGAAGATCCGGAATTTTCTCGTGTAACGTACCCGACTGAGTGTAAACTAAGTCAAGGTATTGTGCCTGAGCAATGACTTGCTCCTCAGTAACTACGCCGGCCTTAGCTACATCTTCAGTAATTCTTGGTAATAATGATTTTACAAACCATTCAGCTAAAATTTGGTCCGGGATAAAAACTTTCACTAATCTCCTTCGACGTCTCCACTCATGGATGTGATCAGAAATGTACGTGGATGTCGATTGTTTTAGCGAAGTTAATAATTCCGTACCATTATCGTATCTGACTGGTAACTGAAAATGAGTTAAGAATGAAGTAGCTAACTGGCTAAAGTTGTAAAAAGAAGCCCGTGGCAACTCAATGTACCACTTGGCTGCGAGACCAATGAGTGTACGCTGGAAAAGACGTAAGCGGATAGAATCATCTGAGATGGAATTTGATGCACACCAGAGGTGGTAAGTCATCACGTGATTAGACGGATCCTCTCCAGACTTACCTTCGAACTTGGGTATATCGCTGGGCAACTTATTTGGCATTGGCGGCCAGAACGGAAGATATTGAATTGGATCGTTCGTTAGGCGCGTCAAGTCGGGTAAATCTAAAGTCGCAATAAATGGTAACTGCCGGTTAGGATCTCTGAAACTCTGAGTCACAATACCAGCCCCAGGAGGAGGATATCCAGGATAACTAGGAACAGGATTCGCATTGGGGATATTATATCCTCCTGGAAAACCAGGATTAACCGGACCGTACTGGGGTTGTTGAGGTGGTTGATAATTGTACCCAGGATACGGTTGATACTGGTAAACCGGTTGTTGGGCAGCTTGCCCAGGTTGATACTGTCCCTGGTACGGAGGTTGAACAAATTGAGGTTGAGTAGTAACAACCGTACTTGTACCAGGTTGACCTGCAGGCATCTGGACTGTGGTTTGAACCGTGGGTCCAGACAACGGTACAGATGTCTGAGGAGCGGTTACAGGGACAGTAGAAACCGGAGCTGCCGATACTCCAGATGTAAGCATGGTAGATGAAGCGGTAGCTGCTGCAGCCGTGTGAGGTGGAGTACTCGGTGCAATTGGCGGCTGAGTAACTACAGAAGTTACAGGGGTCTGAACACTTGACTGGACAGGTTGCGGTTGCTGGGGTGGACCAGGAACTGCAGGTTGTCCTGCTTGAGGTACCGACTGTATACTTGGTTGCGACATCTGTTGACCCTGTGACGGATCCCATGTTAACATTCCAGGGTATTGACTCGTAACAGGTTGAGGATACTGAGATCCATAGCCGTATTGAGGATAGGGTTGATAACTGTAAGGTGTAGTCCCATATGATTGCCCTTGAGGTGGTTGATAACCTTGACCAGGGTATTGACCCGTAGGTTGATAACCTTGAGGTAAATACGAATACTGGGGTTGACCTTGACCTTGAGGTTGGTATCCTTGAGGTTGATACCCTTGGGGTTGATACCCTTGGGGTTGCCATCCTTGAGGTTGCCATCCTTGAGGTTGATACTGATACTGAGGTTGACTTTGGGGTACGTATTGAGGCTGGGGTTGATACCCTTGGGGTTGATACCCTTGAGGTTGCCCCCCAGTCACAAATGAAGTACCTTGAGGTTGCCCCCCAGGCATTAACGAAGGTTGCCCCCCAGGCGGTAATTGGCCACCTTGAGGTTGGTTAATGGGAGTTGAACCTGACATCATATAAACTTCACCTATACTCAATGGTACATTACCACTGTTTCCAACTAATAACCCATGATCAACAGGTTGAGGAGATGCTCCCGCAAAGGTACCAGAAAGTGACTGATACCCAGTAGGAACAGAAGGACCGCCATGTAAAAATGATTCAGGACTTTGTGAAAACACAGACGACTGACCAGACATATTTACAGGAGAATGAATTCCTCTAGGTGGAACCGGAGTACGAGGTGTAGAAAAACCTACTGAGTTGTCTAAAAAATTGGTTAATGCAAGGTACCAAGACTCACTTCTAGGAGGACTGTAAAAGATGGATTCACGCTCCCTTAGATCAAGGGTAATTAGATCTTCAGAATCAGAAACGCCTATTTCTTCCTCTGGAACAAGTTCTTCTATAGCAATTAATCCAACAGGAAGATTTTCGGTGATAATTCTTTCTATTCTTGGTGAATCAGGAACACTAGGAGTTGGAGTAACAGGTTCTGAAATTTCAGGTTCTTCGCCTGTTTCACTGGCAGATGAAAAACTACCAGCAAGCTCGGAAACTGTAACAGCTTCGGGATTGTAACCTGTTTCTAATCTTTGGTAATCTGGATGGACTACCAAAGAAGATTCTCCTTCTTCAGGTGAACCTACTCTACTGCCACTAGGAGGAGTTACAAGGACCTTTAACCCTTCTAAATGACCCGGAATGTCTTCAGGAGATTCACCCCGCGATTTACGGAGTTTTCTTAACAAATCTATCCCGGTAACAATCTCAGGAGACTTGCCCCGAAGTCTACGGGACTGTCTCGGTAATTCCGCCACAATTAAAGATTTTAACTACAACACACGAAATCAAAGTAAAAAATTTCAAATCAAACCACCTAAAGTCTTCTAAAGAACCAATCAAATTTGAAGCACACGCCTAAATAATCTAGAGCGTCAAACCACACACAAACAGTAGTCTTCCGGACCAAAAGCGCTAGTTGGTGATTAGGCCCAACCTCGCAGGATTCAGTACAGAAATAGTGGGTGGAACAGTTACCCCGGCAACCTGCTTAATGAATAGACTGGACCAAGTTCCTCCACTTTAACCGTCTCGAAGTGAAGCGAACCCCCCAGAAAATCCAAGTGAGTATAACCGACGTCTGCTCCAGGTACAGTGGGACCTTCCCTCCACCGTCACCTTGGGTAGAATCCTAGATATTATGGCCACTAAGGTTACCAATCACAACAATTACACCTGGGGGAACAGTCTAAACTCCGACAGCACGCAAGGGCAGAGTAGCAAGCTCCAATCCCCTTACCGGCTCCTTGACAACAATCCAAGGTTTACCGATAAGTGACCCCTGGCTCCTCGACAATGGTTAATCCGAGGTTTACCGTTTGTAATACGTACTGCCTGGCGTCGTTCCCAACGAGGGAGGAATGATCCCCTCACTGGTTCGGACACGAGCTCGTGTTTCTCCTTTAAGAGGAGCTTTCCCAGAATGTAACTGAAACAATTGGATTTGTTCTACTCAAGATAGACTATCTGTTTGGTTTTGTAGTCTTGGAGAGTTAAGTACTCACCTACTCCAAGACCCTAGCCTAAGCTATGTTGGTGCTTCAGAGCCCTAGAAAAATAAAGATTACTAGATTGATTTTAATTTAAGCGTTACTTTTAAGGTTGTTTCTTAAGTCAAAAGGTGATGGAAGTGAAACTAGTGGTATGTTGACTCGACTCGAAACCACTACAAAATGCACCTAAAATGATTTATCCACTACTTTACTTTTTCGATGAATTGCTTAACTAAAAAGTTGAGAGAATGCAATCCTTATAAAAGCAACTTCTTAATTGAAGACAATCAAAGAAACAATTCGTTTTTCTTTTCCAAGCATAAAAACATAACTTCTCTTTACATGCACGAAAAAAACTCTTTTCTTCTTTTGAAAACAAAAAGCTACTTGAAACAAGACTTTTAAGAAGATGTTTTTGTATTTTTCTTTT
The DNA here is from genome assembly GCA_031772625.1 of Pinus tabuliformis. Classification (NCBI taxonomy): domain Eukaryota; kingdom Viridiplantae; phylum Streptophyta; class Pinopsida; order Pinales; family Pinaceae; genus Pinus; species Pinus tabuliformis. The sequence goes on along the minus strand of CM062815.1, from coordinate 802,211,585 downwards.
AATAAAGCAAATAAATCTAATATAACCAAAAATCAATCTTAAAAACTCTTAAAATCTATGAAAATGCACTCATAAGCAAACTAAAGGCAAATTTACTCTAAGCAATCTTAACGAGGCCAAAACTAACAATGATTATTTCTAAGGTGTTTTACTTGATCACAATCAAATCAAGGACTAGCTTATTGCAGAACCAAAAACTAGTCAAAACAAAATTCTAATCTTTTTGTCCTTTTTGAAAATGGAAATCAATACTTTAAAAACAAGCAATTCGAAATTTGACCCAAAACAACTCAAATGACAAGTTGCTCAAACAAGGAGACTTTACGGCAGGCTCAACTTCTAAGAAGGTTGACTAACCAGAGATATCTAAGGCTGGACAACTTTCTAAGCTCAAAGTCACTACAAAGCCTTTCCAAAAATCAAACCCTAGGTCTAAACTTCGTTGAAAACCACTAAAACACTCAAAGCTCACAAAACGAGTTCAGGTGAGAATTCTTGACAGGGTACTAAAGGATCTGGGCAGAAAACACTAAGAAAAAACAAAATCTAAAAGTAATTTAAGGCAAAAATGGAATTTTCTTAACTTTTACAGGAAGACGCAGGCCACCGTTGTCACAGGTGCGGCCCCGCACTGTGCAGTCGACAACAGCGCGTCCAAGGACGCACTGTGCAGCACACAGAGACTGCGTCTTTCTGGAAAAAGGAAGAAAAACTAAAACCAACTAAAGCTACAGCTAAGCCACCCAAATACTAATTCTCACAGTCAAAAACCAGAAAATAAAAATGATTTTCTCAAAGCAAAGTTCATATAAAGGAAAAGACTCTCTCATTAATGGATTCCCCAGCGGAGTCGCCAATTTGTCACACGGAATCTGTCAAGGGTGCGGACACGACTGACCTTCCTAGAAGTCTAAGACATTCTAATGACAAACAAGACAAAATGGAGTGATCTTTCTCTAAATACACCTTTTACAACATGAAAACTACAAGTGTTTAGGCTTACCTTATTCCAAAACGCTGTTGTTGAAGTCCGTTCTTGACGATCCGGATGAGCTCCTCCTTCAAGTCAATTCCTGCAACCACAAACAATCAAACAATTACCAAGCACTTGCATTTCATATAATAAAACATATATTCAACATGCAGACCAAGGAACACATGAAATAACTCATTAACACAAGCTATTGAGAAAAATAAACCAGTTTGTATTAATAACGAAACAAAGAAACTCTTACAACCTGGCCTTGGTGTTGTGCAAGTTCCTCCCAGGGTCCATCAAGGGTTTTCCTCTACTTTGACAAAGCTCACCCTCTCCCAAGTAGAATCAAGTGAAGACAATCTCTCCTCACAAAGGCTCTAATGGAAGACCTAAATCCTGCAGCATTTACCCAAAGAAAATGTATAGCTCCAACCTCCTCTCCTTCTGGCTCAATGCCTTCATTTATAGTGCTGTAAAGAGGTTATTCAGGTCCACTATCAATGGGATCATCCCCCTTTATGGGTGGGATAGCTCCCTTATTGATGGGATAAGTTCCCCCTTAATAGAGATACATGAACCAACTGGAGGCGCATCCATTTCATCAAACCGACCTCTAGAATGTTCTAGAAGTAACCACAAGTAACTTTTTCAAGATAAAACTCGCGCATTTTGCCTTTTACAGAGGGACGCACCTGTCCCTTAACATACAGAGCGTCTATGGACGCGGATTTTGTGAACATGGTCAGCGTCCCCGCAGGTAAGGCTAGAGAGAACCTGCGACCCCAGAGATAAACATGATTTTTAAAAGACTTTCTCTCTTCTTTGAGTTTGAGATGGATAACAGAGGCATGAGACTTGCCTAAGAGGGTAGCATGACTTGTTGATTTGAGCCATACTAACTGTAAGTAGTCAAGGTGACATTTTTTAGTGTAACAAAGACCTAAGATCCTTCCATACACAGACATGGTCAAGTGGGTACTGGACAATGCTTATATATCAGATAAACAATTCAAGTCTCGAGGTCAAGACCTCATTGGGTCATTCACTTCACAAGATTTAAGGCTTATGTATCATCTACCAAAGCTGTAGGCAAGCTACCAAAAACAGTTCGCGGGAAAGTTCACCAAGGAAAATGAAAATTTGGTGGAATGCAAAAAAAAATTATTCGGTAAGGGAAGAACCATTAAAAAAGGGCAAAGCGCATTGACCAAGGCCCGTCGAGAATGCACAGGAGGCAAAACTAGCAACAGGGAAGCCTAGATCAGGAAAAGGAGGCAGTTTTTGATGCGCGATTCGCTGGGAAAAACCGCTCAAGAAGGAAAGCCCCCAAGTGCTCTATTGCATGTAAGATAGAAAACCGTGGGGAAAAGCACTAAAGGCTAAAGTTGGGACCCACGCTCCAAAACCGACGGTATTTATCGGATACACCCTTAGATGGTAAGCGGGTTAGGCTGAAACCTAGCAATTCCATTCAACGCTCGACGCATGGCAGCAAAAGGAGCGGCTACAATGGAAAATAATGTCATTGACTGTGTCAATGAAAACCTACATAGAGCAAAAATAATATCAGAGACCGCTCTCGGATTCCTCCCAAAGGCAGAGCAACTGCAGATAAGCTGGAGACAGAAAGCTGAGGAAAGGGCAGAGTCCATCAAGAAGTTAACCAAGTTAAACTTGGATACTTACTGGCAGTACTTGGTTAAACCACATAGTCAATGCATGACTCTCAAATTCCTTACGAACTCTGCCAAGAAGATAGCACCAGCACTTTCCAATTCTGTTTTCGCAGGAAAACTAAAATCAGAAGTCAGCCAATTGACGCTCCTCAAGCCGATGTTGAATGCTTGTGACCACAAAGAACAGAGAGATAGATAGTTAATTTCCAGATTCAGTTTTAGTTTTAATTTTGATTTATTTTTGCCTTAGATGAGGACTGTCATTTAAACCTCCTCCTATATTTTTGTAATAAACTATTTTTAGTATTTATGTAGTAGTATTTTAACCCTCTCATGCATTTAGAGAAGGGTATTGAAATTTTTCAAAAACGTTTCCTCAGAACATGCACTTCTGCACCCTCAGAGGAGGTTTTGATGAATGAATGGAATGAGATTTATTGATATCTGTGTTTAATGTCTGCTACTGAAATGCACTTTTGTACTCTTAGTAGATATTGAACTAGGAAGAGATAAATCTATATTGCTGAAGCTCATGAGTAGAACTTGTTATCAATGGTACTTTTATCTCTTAATGATTTCTGCTTATGTGTTAAAGTAATATTTTATGCTCAGTTATTTTTATATGAAAGCTTGAATGTTTGAGTTATCACTTGGCACTTCTGTACAGTGATACCTATTTTGTTTATGCTTAATATATGAATGACTTATTATGCGATATACTTCTCACAATTGTTTCGACTAACTTTTTATACGAAACAATTCATTTTTATCGAATTCTTTTATTGTAGAAATTGAATGATATTTATTACCAATTGCTGTTAGAAATTATTTTAGATTGCATAAGTGAAAAGTTGAAATCCCGGGTTAGTTTTAGACTTAAATATTTTTGTTCATTAGAATACATTTGCATGTTTTAAATTAGACTTAGATTAAAAGAATTTTACTTAGAAATCTTTAGAAAACAGAAATATCAATTCTTATCAACGCACACAAATTGGGAAATTGGTCCCATTATCCCCATTTGGACCCACTATCCCAAATGGAAAAGGAGTTTATTTCAAGGTCCGGACTGGGTGGGTATCCCCCTTGTTGTAGACCCAATTTTTGGGGCTTCAAAATATTTGGTGCTAGATGGAGGGCCTTGAACTATGAATGGCTAGTAAATCTAAATCTAAATACCATTCTAAGACTAAATTTCCCTCAACATCTCCCCCAACTTCTCCATTGCATTCCGAATCTTTAAATCCTAAGCGAGAAGTTGAGAAAACAACAACCACTGTCACAAACCCAAACATTTCATACAAATCTACTATTGAACCTCCTAAAAATGAGTCTCTGATTCATAAACTTCAAGGATTCTCCATATCACCTCAAAAGTCTGAAATATCTCAAGGTAGTGTGACTTCGCAATACAATCCTTCTCATCCTTTGACCAGATTGCAGAGTGAAAAGTTTGGTATTGAACCAACTGAATTACCTCTACCTAAAACGAAAAGAGCAAGGAAGTGACCTCAAGGGTTCGATAGTGAGACTCTTTCATCATCAACATCCATTCCAACTTCTCCATTGCAAAGTCAACCATCTACCCCTCCACTTCAAATTGTTGTCCATAATAGTACTGGAACTTTAACATCCTCATCCTTTCCACAAGGAACTTCATCCGCGCTTTCCTCTGTTAGTAGTTCAACGATGGTCCAAACCCCATGGAATAACCCAGGGGCAGTCTTAATGCCTGCATCCTTGAGTCAATTACCGGCCCATCCTAAAAAATGGCTGCCCAAGTTTGATCCTGAAGCAGGCATGCTAGCAGAAGAACACATAAACAACTTTATGTTATCAATAAATTTAAATGGTGTTACTAATGAATATTTTATTGTCCGGATTTTCCCTTACACTTTACAAGGAACGGCTGGATCTTGGTATTTTTCATTACCATCAGGATCCATCACTAGTTGGGACATTTTCCAAGAGCAATTATTTACTGAGTTTAGCGATGATAGATCTACAACAACACTGATCAATGATTTATCAAATCTAAAAGCTGAATCAAGAGAACCTATCAAAAATTTTAACTCACGTTTCAACAAGCTTTTGAATAAAATTCCAACCGCTTCCAAGCCTAGTGAAGAAGTTCGAAGTGAATGGTACATATCTGCTTTACCATCCAACATAGCTATCTTTGTTGACAGGGCTACCAAGGCAACATTAGTTGAAAACATGAAGGAAGTGATAGCGGTAGAGAAACGTATCTTAGCTTTAGAAAAGAAAAACGCTGTTGATGAAAGAAAATCCAAGAAGGATACTTTTAGAGATGATCATAAGAAAAAACAATCAAAAGACCCATTTGATTTAGAAGGATTGCAGAATGTCTTAAAAACCATGTCTAATGAAATGGTTGACATTAAGAAACAAGTAGCAGAGACTTCTTCTAAAAAGCCCTACAAGCCTTATAGGAAAAATCCTTCAATTGATTCAAAGCCGGCTAATACCATAACAAATGCAGAATCAGAAGAAGAAGAAGAGGAAGTTTTTAACAAGGAACCTACTGATGAAGATGAAGTTGTAGAAGTACAGGGAATGTGGGACTTCATCCTTCCAGACGAAGAGGATCAAGAGGCATTACCAGTTAGTACCAGAAGTAGGAATGAACTCGATCCTCCACAACCTAGTCCTAAACAGAAGAGTGCAAGCTCAAAATCTAAAGATAAAGTCGCAAGTAAGAAATCATCACTCAAAGCGACTCAAACAAGCCCAGTCCAATCTAATCCCTCAACTCTATCTAAAACACTGATTGTTTTTAACGAGATGGAGTATAATATCATCGAAGATATCAAGAAGACTAGGGCTAACATTACTTTTCATGAATTGAGCAAATTGAAACATCAACAGAAGCTGCTTTTGAAAGAGTTACATGCAATACCAGTTGCACCTCTTCCTACCACTATGATCTCACAAGCTTCTCATGAGATGTGAAGACCTCCAACTAATATGGCAAATAAAGTTGATTTGAATGATATTGCTTTAATTGGAGGTAGGTCAAAATCCCATACTCCCCCATTCCTTCTTACTTACGAAATTTTCAATAAAAACTTGATAATTGTTTGTTAGATTCAGGAGCTTCATTTAATATTTTACCTAAAACAATATGTGCAAAGTTAAACATCCAACCTCAAAATCTGCAGTATGCATAGTTCAGCTGGATCGATTGCAGGTTAAAGTAATCGGTGAACTAAATCAAGTTACCATAAGGCTTTCATCTAATCCAAAGGTATGTCAAGTCATTGATATTCTAGTTGCAAACATTCCTGAATTTTATGGCTTAATTCTTAGTAGGGATTGGTCTAAAAAGCTTCATGGATACTTCTCGACTGACTAGTCGCATATGTGGCTCCATTACAATGTTAAATAGAATCAGATAAAGGTTGAGGGAGAAAGACACCAAAAATACATAGTGACGGAATTGGAAGGAGAAAATGAACCTGTAGCATACAGCAACAATATAATTGGCAACTATTCTGTTGAATCTTTCTTACGAAATTTTAATGCTCATACTTCTCCTTATTTAGAACATTCTGTTCTGTCTCAAGTAGAAAACGTTTCTCAAACAAATAGTTCTAAATGTGTTAATTTTATAGATAGTCCTGTAAATAAATCTTTATTTTGGATTTTTTTTTTTTTATGGTTCTAAGTCTAACGATGGAGTAGGAGCAGGATGTGTATTAGTTAGTCCAGGATTTGTATTGAGTTCGATTGCACAAACAACACTGCAGAATATGAAGCTCTAGTCCAAGGACTGTACAAGGCAATCGGATTAGACATCAAGTATCTACAAGTCTTTGGAGACTCTGAGATTGTTATTAAACAGGTACAAAATACCATACATTGTCTATCAGGTCATTTGAAACATTATCAATCTTTAGTGAAATATCTGATTAAGCATTTTTAGCATTTAATATTTCACCTATTCCCAGACTCCAAAATGCTAGTGCTGACCTCCTGGCTAACGTAGCTTCCAAGCTCATTCCTTCAGAAGACTATAGCCCAGACATATTCTCAATCGAATTGATCTTTAGGTCCTCTATCCCCGACAATGTTACAAACTGGAGAATTTTAACGATGATCTTGATATTGTAAGTTTCTTGACATTGGAAGGATCTTACACTAATCAGATAATTGATGAGGACCAACATGATGAACAGTTACAACAAGAAAGCACTAATAATGCTATACCAAAATCTGTAGTAAAGTTAGAATACCTATATGATTTGAAGGACCGATTTAAGAGCTCTACCAATTCAAAACTTTAGAGTTCAACTCTAAACTATGAATTGTTAAATCTAAGAATGGATACCAAGCCACAGAATATCAACCTAGGTCTTAGCCTAGCCCCAGAAGAAAAATTAGCCTATGTTCATCTCCTGAAACAGTACAAAAGTGTCTTTTCCTGGAACTACGATGAACTTAAGACTTATGACACCTCGATCATTCAGCATACTATCCCAATGATAGCCGATGAAAAACCTGTCCAACAAAAGATAAGGAAGATCCATCCTAATCTCGAAATTCAGATTAAATCAGAGCTCAATAAATTATTGAAAGCCAAAATTATTTTTCCCGTTCAACATTCTAGATGGGTTTCTAATATGGTTCCTGTCAGAAAGAAAAACGAAGATATTAGAATTTGTATTGACTTTCGAAATCTTAATAAAGCCTGCCAAAAGGATAATTTTCCCCTACCTCCTGTGGAACAAATATTGCAAGCCATTGTAGGATCAGAACTAATGTCCTTTTTAGATGGTTTCTCCAGTTACGGCCAGGTTCTGGTCCATCCTTACAATCAACTAAAAACCACGTTCAGAACCAAATGGGGTACTTACACATATCAAAAGATGTCGTTTGGTCTAATTAATGCTAGCACCATATTCCAAAGGGCCATGGATATCACATTTAAGGGATTAGTAAATAAATCAGTGGTGATTTACTTGGATGACATAACAGTATATTGTAAAAAATGCGATAATCACCTTAGAGACTTAAAACAGATCTTCCAACGTTGCCAAAGGTTTGGGATTTCACTTAACCCAAAAAATTCCTTTTTTGCATGAAGTGAAGGAAAACTTCTTGGATTTATAGTGTCAAAATCTGGAATCCATATTGATCCAGATAGAATTAAGGAGATTTCCAAAATATCCTTACCACATAATAAGAAATCCATGCAATCCTTCCTTGGCCAGATTAATTTTGTTAAAAGATTTGTCCCAGATTTCTCAAGGATTGTGTCACCATTACAAGCAATGATAAAGAAGAATTCACTCTTCAAATGGGGCCAAGAGGAATATGAAGCATTTAATCTGATCAAGAAAGCGATTATTAATGCCCCATCCTTAACGACTCCAAGTTTTTCTGATCCTTTTATTTTGTACACATTTGCCTCTAATAAATCATATGCTGCGATACTCACTCAAGCCAATCAAGACAAAGTGGAAGCTCCAATTGCCTTTTTTAGTTCAAATCAGCAAGGGGCTGAATTAAATTATTATGACTTTGAGAAACAAGATTATGTTGTTTCCAAAGAAATCAAATATTTTATACCCTTTCTTCCTAAAACCCATACAAAGATCATAGTACCATTTCTAGCACAGAGAGACATGGGTGAAAAAAGAGCAAATTGGGTCACTACCCTACAAGAATACGACACTGAGATCAGGCCAGCAACTATTGTAAAAGGACAAGGTTTTTGCAAGATGTTGGCTGGGGATCGCTTATTTATGAAATATCAACTCCAAATCAAGAGGTACAAATGTATGAGGTAAGCCTAAACGATATTGAATCGAGATATGTTGATATCATATTTTATTTAAAGAACGGATATGCTCCTTCGAATCTGGATTATAAAAAGAAAAGAGCTCTAAGATTGAAGGCTACGCAATATCAACTCATAAATGATATACTCTTTAGGATGAATTATGATTATGTTCTCCTTTGATGTCTTGAGAAATATGAAACTCAAAAGGTGTTGCAGGAACTCCATGATCGACCAGTAGGTGGACATTATGCGGGAAATTCTACAGCACATAAAATTTTGCGCGCAGGATACTATTGGCCTACATTATTTAAAGATGTACATAACTATGTAAGAAAATGTCAAATTTGTCAAACTGCTGCTAGGAGACAAAAGAAACCATCATTGCCTTTGCAACCCGTCAATATCGATCAACCTTTTGATCATTGGGGATTGGATGTAATAGGTGAGATCGTTCCTCACTCTTCTAAACAGCATAGGTATATCCTTGCAACTACATATTATTTTACTAAATGGGTAGAAGCAGTTCCTCTCAAGACAGCTAATGCTGAACACATCATTGATTTCATAGATCAGTTCATAATCGCTAGGTTTGGTTTACCCTCTGCTTTAATGTTTGATAATGCATCATATTTTTCTAGCAGTGCTATGGCTAAGTTTGCACTTAAAAGAGGTTTTAAGCTTAAATATTCTGCCAATTATTACCCACAAGGGAATGGGTTGGCCGAATCAATGAATAAAAACTTAATCAGAGACATTAAGCGAACCATTAATCAGAATCATAAAAATTGGCACAAATCTTTGATGTATGCTCTATGGGCAGACCGAATAACCCAAAAGGCCTCCATTGGCACTTCGCCCTTTAATTTAGTTTATGGGAAAGAAGTAGTTCTCCCAACTCATCTAGCAATTCCTTCTTTGGCCTTAGTTCAATTTATTGATGAAACACCAACTTCATCTTTACAACTAAGACAATTGCAGATCCTTAAGCTAGAAGAGCAACGAGAACAGGCTAAAATAACACATGCTCATCATCAAGCATTAGTAAAGGTTTCCTTTGATTCAAGCATGGTATCTAAGAAAGATTTTCAAATTGGAGATTTAGTTTTGAAATGGGACAAGGCTCACGAAGAAAAAGGCAAAAATTCAAAATTCCAACAAATGTGGCTTGGCCCATTCCAAATTGTAGAAATCATAGGTCCTTCCACTTTCATGTTGCAAGATTTAGTAGGGAAAAGAGAATCTTTACCTGTTAATGGGCAAATTCTCAAAAAATACTTTCCATAGAAGATAACCTCTTCTATTTTTGTAAATTAGTATTTATAGCTTTATTTTGATAATAAAATAGGTTTTAAATGGTTAAACTTTGGGAATTCACGAAAAATATTAGTGTTTCTTTCATATTTTGTTTTTCACTTGTATAAATAGAACTGATCTAGAAAATCGATCATTATTATTAAAACATACAGTCAAATGCTATAAGCCTGGAAATGTTACTAGTTTCAGTTTACGAATTTTGATGAAAAAAAACCTTTACTTGGAATTTGTTTTATGTCAGTCAATAAAAAGCATCAATAACAAAACAAATATTCTCTGTAGAAAAGCTCTTTCCAAAAAACTCTATAATTGTCATCCAGAGTTATTCTTAAGGAACCAATGACTTCCTCCCCACCTAGGGAATTACGATTTTCAAGGAATAATCCAATGATACACTATAAGCTTAAAGAATAAGAGGTCTCATCACGAGTCGACTTATCATGATCATAGATATTATGAATTGATGACATTGCCAAAACTGCATACCAAAACAGGGCAATGACTCAAGATTGTTGCAATCAAAAGACAAGGGGTCTCATCACAAGCCAGCTTGTTCAACAAAGTTATAAATCAAGTGAATGGCAATGTCATAATCTGGCTACCAAACCAAGACATTGTTCTTTAAGAAATAAAAGAAAACAAGTGTGAATCTGGATTTATCTTTGAAAATTGTATATTTCTCCAAGTAGGATAGAGGATCATTTCTGGGTAACAGGTAACCCTGTCGAGGCTATGAATGCCTGCTGGCAGCAGAGGCTCTACCTATGACAAATGAGCATACTTGAAACTGATCTATAGAGAAACCTTCATTTTTATCTTTATAAACTAAGTAGTGGCTGAAGTAAATACAATGACTAGCTTTAGGAAGTAAATAATCAGAGTTAACACAGAAGAAACAAACTACCATTAACGGCTGAAAGCATGATGCACTTTATATTTCTATGATAAAGTTTGATTTTCCAGAAAACTTTTCTGTTTTGGAAGTTTAGAAAATTCAAAAGATAATCAGAGATAACTAGTTCTTCCTAGTGAATCGCCAATTGTTGTGGCCAACAACAACCCCCCTTTTTATTTAGTTTTAGTAATAAAGCTAAATAAATGGGGACCCTTCTAAAAAATAAAAAACTAGCACTTATGTTTCCCTTTGAATAAAACATGCTATCATAAACTTAGGAAAACACCCGCAAAACCCAAAAAACTTAAGTTTTATGATAAGTTCCGAATAAAATCGTTCTCTCAATAATAAAATGTCGCATCACAAAGGGTGATGGAGAGCATCATACAAATAAACTTCCGAAATTGCGAAAATGCAATGCGAGATCGGGCCTTAAAAGCCCATCTTGCATCGCAAATTTTATACGCCACAAGTATCACCTAAGGTAAAATATCCTGATCTGGTGATATGCGATAAGGCATATCGCAGACACATACGGTGATAAATGATTGTTAAATGAAATGGATTAGCAATATTGTGATCTGTGATATTGCGAAGCAAATCGCAAAATCACTTTATTGCAGATCTGTAGGGCTCATCATTCAATAAAGTTTTTCTCATAATCCAATACCGAGTTATGGGCATTAATGTTGATTTAGTGGTTAGTCGATAGTCATTTATGAGATAAGATTTAGATCTGATCGAAAGGTTATTTCACGTAGGGTGATATATTTAATATGATTTCGGAATTAAGAGCTTTCCCGTCACCTTATCTTTTACCATTATTCTTTCCTTGCTTGTAAATTTGCAGGAGCGGCAAGCAGAGTAATATACACAGCAATGTGCAAAACGTAATGGGAAAAAAATGAAAATCTCCGATTGCAGAAGACAAAGAAATGAGTCCCTTATACACATACACCACCTGTAACAGAGATGCCGACATAACCACTTGGGAAGGCATGTAAAATCTACTCGAAGAAGAAAACCCCAGGGTTATGTAGGTTAAAGCAACAACAGACTCACACAGGGCGTCTAAGGCATCAATTACTGAACTTGCATGTTCATTCTTGCACCGGATAGCGGCAAGACCTAAGATCCTTCCATACACAGACATGGTCAAGTGGATACTAGATAGTGTTGATATATCAGACAGACAATTCAAGTCTCGAGGTCAAGACCTCATTGGGTCATTCACTTTGCAAGATTTAAAGCTTATGTATCATCTACCAAAGCTGCAGGTAAGCTACAAAAAATAGTTTGTGAGAAAGTTCACCAAGGAAAACAAAAATTTGGTGGAATGCACAAAAAACTGGTCAGTAAGGGAAGAACCATTGAAAAAGGGAAAAGCACGCTGACCAAAGCCCGTCGAGACTGCGGAGGAGGCAAAACTAGCAATAGGGAAGTCCGAATGAGGAAAAGGAGGCAGTTTCTTATTCGCGCTTAGCGCTAATCGCGCATCGCTGGGAAAAACCCCTAAAGAAGGAAAGCCCCCGAGTGCTCAGTCGCATGTAAGCCGGAAAACCATGGGGAAAAGCACTAAAGGCTAAAGGTGGGACCCACGCTCCAAAGCCGACGGTATTTATCGTATACACCCTTAGACAGTAAGCGGAGTAGTTTGAAACCTAGCAATTCCATTCACCGCTCAACGCGTGGAAGTAGAAGGAGCAGCTACAGTGGCAAATAACGTCATTGACTATGTCAATGAAAACCTTCACAGAGCAAACCTCATATCAGAGACCGCTCCGAGAGTCCTCCCAAAGGCACAACAACTGCAGATAAGTTGGAGACAGAAAGCTGAGGAAAGGGCAGAGTCCATCAAGAAGTTAACCAAGTTAAATTGGGATACTTACTGGCAGTACTTGGTTAAACCACACAGTCAATGCATGACTCTCAAATGCCTTACGAACTCTGCCAAGAAGATAGTGCCAGCACTTTCCGATTCTGTTTTCGCAGGGAAACTAAAATCGGAGGTCGGCCAACCGACACTCCTCAAGCCGATGCTGAATGCTTACGACCTCAGAGAACAGATACATAGATAGTTAATTTCCAGATTCAATTTTAGTTTTAATTTTGATTTATTTTTGCCTTAGATGAGGATGGTCATTTAAACCTCCTCCTATATTTTTGTAATAAACTATTTTTAGTATTTAGGTAGTAGTATTTTAACCCCTCTCATGCATTTAGAGAAGGGTCCTGAAATTTGTCAAAAATGTTTCCTCAGAACATGCACTTCTACACCCTGAGAGGAGATTTTAATGAATGAATGGAACGAGATTTATTGATATCTGTGTTTAATGTCTGCTACTGAAATGCACTTTTGTACTCTTAGTAGATATTGAATTAGGAAGAGATAAATCTATATTGTTGAAGCTCATGAGTAGAACTTGTTATCAATGGTACTTTTATCTCTTAATGATTTATGCTTATGTGTCAAAGTAATATTTTATGCTCAGTTATTTATATATGAAAGCTTGAATGCTTTAGTTATCATTTGGCACTTTTGTACGGTGATACCTATTATGTTTATGCTTAATGTATGAATGACTTATTATGCGATATGCTTCTCACAATTGTTTCGCCTAACTTTTTATACGAAATAGTTCATTTTTATCGAATTCTTTTCTTGTAGCAATTGAATGATCTTTATTACCAATTGCTGTTAGAAATTATTTTAGATTGCATAAGTGAAAAGTTGAATCCCGAGTTAATTTTAGACTTAAATATTTCTGTTCATTATAATACAATTGCATGTTTTAAATTAGACTTAGATTAAAAGCATTTTACTTAGAAATCTTTAGAAAACAGAAATATCAATTCTTATCCACACACAAATTGGGAAACTGGTCCCATTATCCCCAGTCAGACCCACTATCCCAAATGGAAAAGGAGCTGCTTTCAAGGTCCGAACTGGGTGGGTATCCCCCTTGTTATAGACCTGATTTTTGGGGCTTCAACAAGTGGTTGGGGCTGGCCAATTCTGAATGACTTGAATCTTGGATGGGTCCATATTTACACCCTACTCATCAATGATGTACCCCAGATATTGAACCTAGGTTAGGCCAAAGGTGCATTTCTCCAAGTTAGCTCACAACTTGTGTTGGCGCAGGTTTTGAAGTACCTATTGAATATGGTGGAGATGTTCTTCCCAACTCAGGATGAAAATAAATATGTCATCCATCAGTATCATGAATGTTGAAGGGGAATTCGAAATTCAAAATGGCATGATCGACCATTCGAAAAGGCCCTCCTTGGATTTGAAGGCAGTGTTCCACACATCGGAGAGTTCGATAGGCACCTGGTGATAACCTGACTTCAAGTCAATCTTGCTGAAATATGTGGCCCCCTTGAGCTAGTCCAGAAGGTCATTAATTCGGGGGATTAGGTACCCTATTCTGGGCATTGATCTTGTTCAACACCTGATGGTCAATACAAAACCTCTAGGTCCCATCATTTTTTTGTACCAATACAATCGAGCTCCTGCAAGGTGATGAGCTTGGCTTGATGTGCCCTTTCTGCAATAGTTCATGAATTTGTCTCTTGATATCATCATTCTCTAGAACATGAATGTAACAACTTATAGATATAATCATAAATACAAATATGCATGAGAAAAACACTTCATTTCGTTAACAGAAAAATATTGAATTATCCTTACTAATAGAATGGAAATAAGATATCTCAGGTGATGGTAGTTTATCTCTAAGAAGAGATGTGGCATCTACATGCCTCTGAACTGTGTTACAATGAGGCTCAAGGGCCTATTTATTATTGGAAAACATGAGAAAAACCTCAACAACAAAAACCCTAACCCCAGGAGATGTAACACCAAGAGTTTGTGGGCCTCGTTGGGGTTAGTTGGGCAGCCAACTTCTCAGGGCCGTAACTTGGTCATATTATTTATGTTTGGTGCTTGTGATACCTTGCTGGAAAGGTATTTCTGAGTACTACATGTTTTGTCATAGGCCCTAGCCTATGGTAGCCTATGGCTATGGGCCTGTTGCAGGCCGCAAAAAAAGTCATTTAGGGGGTTAAAACTACTCCAGAAGTTCAAGACCCGAAAAAATGCTAAAAATAGTAAATGCTAAAAGGAACAAGTAAACAGATGAAACTCATTGGGGGGTCTAGGTGGAATAGGTGGATGGCCACCAATATCCACCTAGATCAATGACCTACTAGGAAAAAACATATTCTCTTAACCATTAGGCCCATTGAGGTTGTAATATTTTTAAATTATAAATAATATAATAATATATTAATTTTAGCGTCACAACCAAGCTAGACACCAAATTGGCATATGCAACTCCCTTGTTTGTGGAGTAAGGAAATTTATGTCATGCAAATATTTGATGATCAAAGTCTACCTTGGTGTACATACTCTATTACCGTCTAGATATAAACTTGTGACCAATTGGGAGGAAACATGCGCTCTTAACCATTAGGCCCACTCAAGCTATACTAAACATAAATTACTAATTTTGTATATTATTTATTTAATTCTAGTAATATATAGCTATTTTAATATGCTTTTAGAAAGTTAATTAAGTTAATTCATATTTTTGAATATGTATTTAGTGTGGCGAAGAATATGAGCAATGATTCTCTTTCAATGATTTGGGCTTATATGGTTAGTTACATTGGATTTATTTTAGGATTTTCAAGGTTTTGATTACAAATATTTTGTCTCCTATTTATGCCTTCTTCTCTTTTCCAAAAAATTAATTTTCAAATCAATCCAAATCATATATTATAGGTTGAGACACTGTTTTCATTTTAAATCAATATAAATCCCCTCATTCTACATTATTGTATTTTCAACTACTATATAATTTTTTGATACTTTCGTCTTTGAATGACACTTAATTATTCCAAAGAATTTTAAAAATTAACTCGTTAATAATCTCTCTCTCTCTCTCTCTCTCTCTCTCTCTCTCTCTCTCTCTCTCTCTGCATGCACACACACATGTGCGCGCGCACACACACACATGTTTAGATTTATATCTCTATGGTCCAAATGGAAAATGGCATCAACCCATGGTATTCATCCACCCATGTAAATCATCTACCCATGGTATTGTAAGTGGCATCCACTCATGGAATTTATCCACCCATGGTATTCATTCACCCATGGAATTGACCCGTGGTATTGTAACTGAAAAATACTATAAGTAACAAGTCGCATTTTGTAAAAGGACAGATGGTCCACCATAATGTAGCCTTTATAGTTATTATTAGTTTTAATAAAAAATTTCTTTGTGGTTTTATTTACTATGTGTTTTGTCATTTTCCTTCTAGCATTTCAATTCTTCAGATCTTGGGGGCCTCCCCCACAATATCCATTTCAATCTTTTAGATCTTGGAGGGCTCCCCCCAAGATCCGGATCAGTATTATCATAGCAGGTTACGATTCCATGGGAATGAGGGTTTCATGCATATTTCAGTTTCAAATTTTTGCAGCACTATTCAACAAACTTCAGGCACGCACTGCAACCTCCATAGAGCACTTTCTTGGGCCAAGTAGGAAGAATTTTTCTTCTTTCATTTTTTTGCAGGATTTTTTTTTGGGCAGCGAGTTTGCAGATCAGATCTGAAACATTTGGTACAATATTTACAAAAAAAAATAACAGATCTGGATTCCTTGCGAAAAAATACCAAAATTCAAAAAAACAATCGGTCAAATGAGAGTCTAGATGAGGGAGATATCGCTGATTTAAAATCAGCTATGTTGTAGAATTTTTTTCAGACGACAATTGGTGGACGAAGACTCTCCCATCAATTTTTGAAATTTTTATGCAAAATTTCAGAAAAAAGATTGTAGATCTGATCTCCTCTTGAAAAATCACCCAATCTAATAATGGGTCGAATCTGAGTTCGGATGTGGGAGATATCACTCATTTAAAATCAACTAATTTTTTAGAACATTTGTGATGACGAAAAAAATTTCAGCACGAATCGGAGATTCTAGGGTGTCTAGATAAGGATTTCCAACACATGGGAAGATGCAAAATGCTCCTTTTGCTTCCAAAAATAGGTTATAGTAAATAGTCTGAGCTATATTGACCGCGTTATGTCCATTTTAATTCTGGAGCAACATTTGGAGCGATTTCCCATTAGAGACATGCCCTACCACCCTACTTTAGTAGGCACTTGCTTCACATTCATCAGTTTTAGCATAGCAGCATTCGACTTGGGTTATTTGGAGACGTTCACTGCCACCCTAGGCTATGTAGGCACATGCTACTTCATCAACAACCGACATCATGGTTATGGGTCAACTGCACAAAATCCTTGTCATTGAAGTCCATTTGCTAGGCCGCACACTATTAGTATCACAGTTGGTCATAAGCATTACAAGGTATCTCTATCTTCAGATCTTCGTTTGTCATGGTTATGGGTCATCCACAAACCCACACTTCATCGAAGTCCATTTTCTAGGCTGCACACTGTCAATATCACAATTGGTCACAAGCATTACAGGGTATCTCTATCCTTGGATCTCCGTTCACCATGGTTATGGGTCATCCACAAACCCACACTTCATCGAAGTCCATTTGTTAGGTCGCACACTGTCAGTATCACAATTGGTCACAAGCATTACAGGGTATCTCTATCCTCAAATCTTCGTTCATCATGGTTATGGGTTACCCACATAAAACCCTTCTCTTCAGTGGCTTTTCATATTCAACAAAGGCTTTGTAAGAGGGAACTTCACGCAATGGGGACCATTTCTTCTTAAGAAGGGAGGAATGATCCAGATGGAAAATGGAATCAACCCATGGTATTCATCCACCCATGTTATTTATCCACCCATGGTATTGTAAGTGGCATCCACTCATGGAATTTATCCACCCATGGTATTGTAAGTGACATCCACCCATGGTATTCATTCACCCATGGTATTTGCCCATGGTATTGTGACATCCACCCATGGTATTCATTCACCTATGGAATTGACCCGTGGTATTGTGACATCCACCCATGGTATTCATTCACCAATGGAATTGACCCATGGTATTGTAATTGAAAAATACTATAAGTAACAAGTCACATTTTGTAAAAGGATAGATGGTCCACCACAATGTAGCCTTTATAGTTATTATTGGTTTTAATAAAAAGTTTCTTTGTGGTTTTATTTATTGTGTGTTTTGTCATTTTCTTTGTAGCATTTCAATTCTTTAGATCTTGGGGGCCTCCCCCACAATATCCATTTCAATCTTTTAGATCTTGGAGGCCTCCCCTCAAGATTCAGATCACTATAGCACCAAGGTTTAGTTGAATTTGTTGAACCGTTTGTCGAAGACACATTGCTAATGTAGAGGTTGTAGACCAAAATTTCAATTTTAGTCAGCACCCTTAGGGTACTAGCCACTATTTTTCTTAACGGTTGAACCACCCTATATATATATGGGGGAAGAGGGAAGAAACCTTGAGGATCCCTTCTTCCTAAATTATCTACATGTAGGGTCGCTCAACCACCATCCACAATAGTATTTGGTAGCCCCATGGAACTTGACTATATTTGAACTATTGACCTATGGTATCCACATTAGCAATGTGCTTGGGTTCATGTTTCAACCAATTGAACTAATTTTTGGATATAAATAGATAGATACATAAGCCATGATCATCTCCTCCATGTTAGGAAACTAGTTGGCATAGAAGATTAGTAATGGGAAATGCTAAGGATAGGTATTGATCCCTAGATCATGTATAAGGGTCAATATAAAATCTTAGATGGGTTTCTAATTGTTGTACACCATCAAGGAATATACACTCTATAAAAAATATTTTAAATTCCAGTTTTGCGCATCAAGGTGGGAGAAGGGCAGGGAGATGGGGAAATAGGGGATATAAATTAACAAATAGAATTCTTATGTTGAAGTGATTTTGAATAATGAATTTAGATTCGGTTATATTCTAATTATCTAATTTGTTATAAGCATATCATAAATAAGCATTGCTCTACTAACCTAGGTTATAAAGCTATGTATTTGGAAGACTTGCAAGAGGAAAATTGTTTCTAGTAGTAGTTTTACCCTAGTTGTCTTGTTTGGTCAAAACAAACCTATAAATGGGAAATACTTTTCTAACCTAGGTTATAGTGCCATGTACTTATAAGATATGAAAGAAGAAATTTTTTTCCAGTAGATATCATTGGGAAGGTATTATCTCCTATGAAAAATCATGTTTCATGTAGCCAACTCTTTTAAATAAGGTTCTAAACAAGGATCATGTATATTGCAAAATGGTCATGATAGGGCCCAACATTTTTTTGCGTTGTATAAAAATGTAGATATAATTACCATTTCATTGGTAAATTCTAGGATGCAACTCACACATTGATTAAGGGGAAAGGGTGATTGGAAGGAACATTATTGATAGACTTACATTACTAGTATGAGATCCAAAGATAAAAATCCATAAAGCTTTGCGTTGTGTTATTGGATGGGAATTGTAGATTTCTAATAATTATAAAATTTATCAAGCTAAATAGTAATACCATCACATGTATTCTATATGATAATTTTTACTTACAAGGGAAATAAATTCCATCTAATATTAAACCTGAACAAAATATTAGTATCACGGAGATTGACAAATCTCAAGTTTATGGATTTATTTTATTTTATTTTTTAATTATGGTGATTACTAAAGTGATTTGACTTATGTGAAAATAAGGTTGTTCTATATCACTCTAAACTCACACTATTACTTTTTCTAAGGGTATTAGTATTTCTATTAACATTGATCTCTTCAAATTTATATCACTCTAAACTCACACTATTACTTTTTCTAATGGTATTAGTATTTCTATTAACATTGATCTCTTCAAATTTCAGGTGATAGAATATAGGGAGGAGGAGTATGTTTTACAGAACTTAATCCCAAATATGAAATAAAATATCTTAAAGACATTCAATTCTATTTTTTAAAATAAATCTATAGGGTACATAATTTTTTCGTTGAAGTTCTAGAATAAAATTTCCAATTCTATTTTTTTTTTGGCATTATTGGGGCCTCTACACCAACCCTCAGCAAATTAAAATAAGGACTCCTCTAAAATTATTGAATTTTTCAATTACGATGGTAAACAATCCTTATATATATATATATATATATATATATATATATATATATATATATATATATATATATATATATATAATATATATAGATAAAAAAATTAAAAAAATGAAAATTTTAAGAAATTAGGATGTGTATTTCTTTTGAGTTGCTTGATGTAGTAGGCATTGGATTTCAAAATTCCTCGATATCTTTTTAGTTCTCATATCTTTATATCCAATAATTTTCCTTGTTTGCAATAATATATTTCTTTAGAATACCGAAATATCGAGATATCTATTTTAGTTCTCATATGCAGATATTCAAGTATTCACCTAGTTCACAATGATACATTCCTTGAGAAAGCCTAGATATCCAAATATCCCTTCTCAAAGTTTCTCGGAGTTATATATATATATATATATATATATATATATATAGAGCTTAGAGAGAGAGTGTGTCTGGGTCGGAAATAATTTTTGTTCATCAATTCTACCTGAGACTCCCAGATGTCTTGATGATCTAAATCGAATAAGGTATTTCATTTTATTTACACATTTATTTTATTTTATTTTATTGTTGATTATTAAAAAGTTTATGTTATCACACAAAAAGTGATCACCTAGCCATAATTAATTAGGTGAATTGAAATACACAATGTATTATGAGGTTTTACACATCAAAATCCACTTCCACCGTAGGAAATAGCCTAAAGAACCACTTTTCCTAAGTTATTTTGATTAATTAAATTACCCACATGAGAATAACCCATAAATGCATTAATTTTATGTTATTCTCATATTTTTATCTATCAAAATGAAAATAATTCCAAATATTTTGGCTCACATTTTCTGTTTCCATAGGAATAATTCAGTAAATCATTTATTTATTGTTTTTTCATTAATTCTTTAAGCATTCTTATTGAAATAATTTATTAAATCATTATTTATAAATTATTTGACCATTTTTCCTAGAAGTAATTCAATAAACCCATTTGTTTATTAATTATTTCTTATTATTTTACGCGTTTTTATTAATTAAATCAATAAATCATAATTTTTTTAGTTAGTTATCTAAATAAAGCTCATTGACCATTTGTTTGACCTTTTCATCTCACAAATAATAGGAAAATATCAAACTTGGTTAGGTTTTGATTTGATCGAACAAATATTTATTATTTAACCATATCAAATCCAACCTAGCATTTTATTATAAATAGAGAGGTTTTCTCTCTTCATTTAACCATGACCATTATCATCGCCAAACTTTTGATCTTGGGACATTTGAGTTCTCTCCATTAGAGACTCATCACCTTCCATTTATTTTTTCTTTTCTTTTATGAATAATGAAACTAGTCTCTTGGAGAGAGGAAGGCACTACAACTACAAGAAAGAATCATAGAAGAACCCTCCTAAGGAAGAGGTCATCTTGAACCACTTTCATTGGAATTCTCCATAGGTGAAACTTATATTAATAAAAATATTTATTTTTTAGGCAATGGAGTTCCTCTTAAGTTGTTATGTGTTTTACATCTATTATCTATTGTCTATTTTATATTATTGCTATTCTTTTTATGCAGATATGGCAATAACACATGAATGATTACTACATTTAAGGGTTAAACCTCATATTTGTTTGTTATCCTACTAACCACTATAGAAAAGGTTTTATATCCTCACCCTTGTGTAGGAAAACATCTTACAAAATGGTGACTCCACTGGGGACTATAATGTTAATCCTTGTCTTTGATGTTGATAAAGTAGACTCTCCTCATCTCCCCCCATCTGTTGCTTTCTATATCATTTTATCTATCAAGCATGTTGTTGTTCAACGATGTGTTGTTGATGAAGGGGCATATATGTATGTAATTTTCACTTAGGTATTGAAACAACTAAGATCCCTGAAACTGGAGTCATCCACGATCATACCTAGAGTGTATGATGGTCATCCATCGTAACATGTAGCCTTGTATGAAAATTTCCCCATCGAGTTAGTCGGCAGGAAATTTTTGGTCAATGATGAGGTTATTGATGCACCTTTAAACTATAATATCCTGCTAGGATGTAGCTTCATGTATGCCATGAAGGAAGTCTATTCCTGGATTTAAGACATCTGTGGTTTATATCTTTTGACTTAGTTACCAGAGATTCCACAGTAAAAACCATTTTTTTTCGTCAACGTTTCAAATCCCAACCGGGATCCATCATCGGGGCTTCTTGAATGCTTGGTAGCAGAAGAGCTAAATTGAGGGATTAAATAGTAATGAGGAGAGAAGATTTTGGATTTTTGGAATGAGATGAATGTCGGCCTTTTTTTTTTAATATAATTTTCTTTTTAATTAATGGTATAATTAATTGATTTTAATTTATTAGGTTAATTATTATTATTATGATTAATTAATTAATTTTATTATTATTAATAATTAATTAATTTTAAGATATTAATCTTTATTATAAATATTTAGCGGTTTTATACTAATACTACATATAATCAATTAATATTTAATATATGTTAGTATATTATTATTAATTATAAAATAGTATGTAAAATAATCATTATTAGTATATATTGGTATTTAAAGAATAACAATATTTAGTATATTGTATTCATTTTTAATATATATATATATATATATATATATATATATATATATATATAATAAAGAAGTATGAGAAATATTTATTATTAATATATATTAGTATTTTATGAATGGTAATATTAGTGTATTGTATATTAAAATTACTTAAAATCATAATTATTATATTATAATTAATTAATAATAATAATAATAATAATAATAATCAATATTAATAATTAATAATTAATCAATAATAAATAATAAATAATAATAATTGATAAATCATGTCAAGACCTAATAATTAATATTAATAATTAAATTAGTAATCATAATAATTAATTAATAATAAATAATTAGTAATAATAATTGATAATTCATGTCAAAGGTTTAATTTTTATAAAAAGTTTAACTAATTAATAGATTTATTTTTATATAAATGGTTGAACTAATTAATAGAATTATTAATAGCTCATTATAATTATTTATAATAATAGTTAATAATAAGGTAATAGCTATTATCATAATTACTAATGTAAATATTGTAAGTAAGTACTAGTTATTATTAATATTATCATAATTAAATACCTATAGCAATGCTACTAACTACTAAATATTAGAAAGGGAGAGGGAGAGAAAGGGGAAATGTACCACTAATTCTGATCCTGCAACGGCCTGTAATATTTGTTTCACAGGAGGCAGGGGAAAATTATCCTTTTGGCAGGGTTTGTTAAGATTTCGAAAGTCAATACAAATTCTAATATCTTCATTTTTCTTTCTGACGGGAACCATATTGGAAACCCATCTAGAATGTCGAACGGGAAAAATAATTTTGGCTTTCAATAATTTATTGAGCTCTGATTTAATCTGATTTTCCAGATTAGGATTGATTTTCCTTAGCTTTTGTTGGAAAGGTTTTTCATCAGCTATCATTGGGATAATATGATTAATGATCGAAGTGTCGTAAGTCTTAAGTTCATCGTAGTTCCAGGCAAAGACACTTTTGTATTGTTTTAGGAGACGAACATAGGCTAATTTTTCTTTTGGGGCTAGGCTAAGACCTAGGTTGATATTCTGTGGGTTGGTATCCATTCCTAGATTTACTAATTCATAGTTTAGAGTTGAACTCTAAAGTTTTGAATTGGTAGATATCTTAAATCGGTCTTTCAAATCATATAGGCCTTCTAACATGACTACAGATTTTGGTATAACATTATTAGTGATTTATTGTTGTAACTGTTTGTCATGTTGGTCCTCATCAATTATCTGATTAGTCTAATATCCTTTCGATGTCAGGATTATTGATGATTAGTGTCATCAATTAATTATTAGCTCTTGACATGATTTATCAATTATTATTATTAATTATTTATTATTGATTAATTATTAATTATTAATATTGATTATTAATATTCTTGTTAATTAATTATAATATAATAATTATGATTTTAAGTAATTTTAATATACAATACACTAATATTACCATTCATAAAATACTAATATATATTAATAATAAATATTTCTCATACTTCTTTATAATAAATATTTTACTAACATATTATATATATATATA
This sequence comes from Pinus tabuliformis, assembly GCA_031772625.1. NCBI lineage: Eukaryota > Viridiplantae > Streptophyta > Pinopsida > Pinales > Pinaceae > Pinus > Pinus tabuliformis. The sequence continues at coordinate 802,187,668 of CM062815.1, read as the reverse complement.
TATTAAAAATTAATACAATATACTAAATATTATTATTCATTAAATACCAATATATACTAATAATGATTATTTCACATACTATTTTATAATTAATAATAATATACTAACATATATTAAATATTAATTGACTATATGTAGTATTAGTATAACAACCGCTAAATATTTATAATAAAGATTAATATATTAACATTTATCAATTATTAATAATATTAAAATTAATTAATTAATCATAATAATAATAATTAACATAATAAATTAAAATCAATTAATTATCTCATTAATTAAAAAAAAAAAAGGTTGACATTCATCTCATTCCAAAAACCCAAAATCTACTCTCCTCATTACTATTTAATCCCTCAATTTAGCTCTTCTTCTACCAAGCATTCAAGAAGTCCTGATGATGGATCCCGGTTGGGATTTGAAAGATTAACGGAAAAAATGGTTTTTACTGTGGAATCTCCGGTAACTAAGTCAAAAGTCTATTCCTATCTTTCTTGTACCATAAGCTTCCCCTAGAAGGGGAAGATTGTCACTATCAACTAGTTAACATAATACAATTCGAAGCTTCAAGTTTATCCTGAAAATTTCATTTATTAATGGTTTGCAATGACACATTTCCTTCTCTCACTGAGATTAGTTGTGGATTCTATAAATATTCCTATTTTCTTGAAGCATATTATGGCACACCTTCTGGTTTGATTACACCTAGTCCCTTTTAGGCATGCATGGTGATCACGTCTCAAGCTATTAAGTAGCCTAGACTCTCTTTCCAACGTCCATCTCCTGGGTAATAGGCTACCACAAATTAAACTAATGTACTAAGGAGTGTTCCCATTGGTTATTGTTCATTTGGTTAGATATATTTCTTATTCCCACCACCAAGAGTAGTTAGCACCATTTTAGTCTATGTATATTAATCCATATTAGTGGTATAGGAACAATATTCCCGTTGTTTTATATCCATGCATGTCGCCAATGGGTTAAGGCTATAGGGAATTGTGTCTCCACCTAACTAAGATTGGACCAAGACCACTCTTTCTAACATAATCAACCTCGTAGGCTGGAAGAAAAAAGAGATGATGGAGTGGGAGATCCTACCCAATTTTTGCTCAAGGATTCTCATGTGAAAAAGGAATGAGATGATGGGTTATTTTGCCTAGATTTTTTTATGAATACCAATGACATCATAGACACCTTGAAGAAGCATACATTTAAGAGGTATGACACCCTCAAAGTGCAAGATAAATTTAACTATCCTTTATTTGATCACTAGATATGCATAGATGCTTTCAGAAAATTATTGAATCTATTATATGGTTTTACTCTATTCAAATTTTTATTATGAACAAGAATATCATGTTGAAACTCCTCAAGTGCCTTCCCCATGTGAAAGATTGGTGGGACATAACTAGGACATACATGTTGGAGACGAATATGAAAAGAATAGGATAAAACCTACATGGTATAATTTTGTTGGTCCCATCAATATAGATTTAAATAATTCTGGAAACTACGATGACCATTACACAAGATGGGAAAGTTTACAACTTTGAAACAGGGGACTCAATGGCTAATTACACCAATATATTTCATGCCTTGTTTTAAAATCTAAATATAAGATACTATAAGCATCCCTTGGTCATAAAGCATGATAGTAGCCCACATGTGATCTAGATAAAGATGGATATCTTGGACATATCCTGATGGGATCCACTTGTCAATATGTTATCAAATTTGAACAAAACTTTAAGCAGAAGAATAAGTGGGAGTTAGGCTCAACAAATTTACCACAAGAGAAGCATGATGAAAGTGACACTAACTCATAGAAAAAAGGAAAAATAAGAATATCTAACATCAAGATAGCCGATACAAGCCACATGAAAATAAGGGTCATATGAAGTTAAAGAAGGACACTAGATCGCAGTGTGAGTTTCAAAAAATCCCTTGGCACAACATTAACTTAATATCAGTTGATGTAGTGAGTATTAGTCAAGATGAAAGACTCAAAATTGAAATCTATATCAAACTCTAATTTGGAGCCAAAATATGGGAAATATGCCTTTAATGAAATACCCAATGTCATGATTCCACACAAAAAGATACGAATAAAGTATCAAGAGGATTCTAAGGAAATTGAGTGTCTTTTCCATTCACAAATGTGAGTGAATGGGGCTCCACTACATTTCATATTTAGGGAACTATCTTTAAGAAGTCGATCTTGGTATGGTTCAATACAAGATTGAATTTTTCAACAAATCTTCACTTGATACACCATCACTTGGTTGAGCTAGGGATGATGTAAATGATTCCTCCCACATTTACCGAATTTCACTGGCCTCTCAAGATAAACGTGAGACGAATAGTTACTATGTCATGAATCGACCTTCATGCTCTAGTTAAGGAAGTTGGGCCTATAAACTAAACCCAAAATGACAACTTACAACATCCCTAAGGGCTATAGGACACTCAAGGACCAAGAACCACCTAAGGTAACCAAACCCTGAGCTAAGGATACTTTTCTCATAATGTAACCCTCAACCAAATGCATGACAAGGTCTGGTTGTGGTTAAAGGCCTCCAAATACACACACAACATTCTCTGAGTGTGGTTGTGACCCAAATTATCTGGTTTAGAAGTGTGATCCCGAGATTTGAGGCACAATTTTAGGTTAGCCTCCACACCACTACTTAGAACTACCTCACGCTTCTTAGAATAAAAAATTACTTGAAAACAAGGATAAGCATTCAAGCATGAAGGCAAAACTTGACCTAAACTTCCTAGAACATAACAAACATTTCGTCAAACACAAGGAAAGCATGTAATTTATAGGTCATGAATGCATATCTGGTCATAAAAGTCTGAGATTCATATGAGAATCACCAAGAAGGCCCTATGTCCTCTTGATAGGCCTCTAAATTAGACATAAATTAAGGCCCATGCCTCTAATTTAAAATATAAATTAAGGCCTATGACCATCCTTCAGCACATTAAACCTCTCTTTTTGAATTAGATAATTTATTTTTAACTTTAATATATTCATGAGGAAGCTTTATGAATAATTGAATATTTGTGCCTAATCTTATTTATTTTTGTGGAATATTATGAGAATATTGGGCAGATTATGAAGAGTTGGAGGAGGAGATAATTTAGGGACTTGTTCCCTACAACCGGAGGATCAATAATAAATAATAAGTCAAAATATATATTATGGAATTATGGCACAAATTGTGAAACTCCAATGATTAAGAAAATCTAGGAATGCGTTCCACTAATCAAGGGAGCAGATCCACCAATCAAGGGAGGAAATCAACTAATCAAGGGATTTTGTGGGGAAAGCTTCATCCATCCATGGGCAATGATTATTAATAATTTTTTATAAGTATGAAATCGAATTTTCCTCTAGGGAATGATTGACAAAATCTAGGAATGTGTTCCCTACCATTTAATGCAAATTCCTAGTATTGGGGACTAGATCCACCGATCAAGGGATTTTGGTGGGGAAAGCTTCCTCCATTGATGGGGAATGATTCGTAATCATTTTGTATAAATACCAAGTTGAATTTGCCTCTAGGGATAGATTTTCATTAGTGGTATGGTGGAGAGAGCTTGTATTTTTACAGCTCCATTGTATTTTCTTGCAAGGATGTAATTCTATTGATGAAAATAACGAAGATTGGTATCATGTTCAGCTTCTAAATCTTGTTCTCCTCCATAGGTCTCTGAGTTTCCTTGGGCTTAGCCATCCCAGGAGCCTCAGAACCTTTTTGTATCATTTTCTTTCCTTATTTTCACTTCTTATTCACGTGCATTTCTAGTTTTTATTTCTTTTTATTTATGCATTTAGTATTAATGATTTTTTGTTGTAGGATTGAGTTAAATGGTTGATGTAAGTTCTTTTGCATGATAAAAAACATTATTTCATCCTTGGAAAATATTTGGAAGTTCATAATAATCATTGAGTTTCCTGGATTAGTCTTCTTATTCCCAAATCTAGATTGTTGGACCTCCTTTTTATCAAAAAACAATAAATTTCTGTTATTTTTTAGAGCATTCTAATGAGCTTCAATTGAATTGATTCCAATTGCATTAGATCAAAAAAACATTCTATTTCATAACAAAAATCACCCCATTGTATTTTCACTTGATTTGGTTAGGAACTTTTTAGATTTACTAGCTCACTAGTTCCCAAATTTCTAGATTTTCGACTAGTAATGTTTTTATATTTTTTTGCATGGGTTATCATAGGTATTTTTTATTTATTCCACTTGGAATGGGGACCTAAGGCATCCTAGTTAACACCAAAATTTTTCCCATCCAATTTGTATTTGATTTCTTGGTCATTTGATGAATTACAGTAAATTTGTACATCCTGTAGGAAATCAGGGGATCCTGTAGGAAATCACTATAGCATCCTATAGGAAATCCTATTTTGAGGATGAATTGAGGAAAAATCCCCTAGGAAGCTAGCAAAGGGTCCCTACTTGTCTCCAAAACCTTTTGACCATTCACCGCCATCTCCAAGCCACCTGCCACATCACCAAAAGAGATTAGCTTTCACACTCTCACATGAAAAAAGACAAAAAGAAAAACAAATTTATTTTATTCATTTACATGCACAACAGTAGAAGGTTTGATGGTTTGAATCTGCATGCTTAGGATAGTAGGATTTCATACATGTTAACTTAGCATTATTTTGAAGCAAAGCCTCTTAGCAGTTAGTTAGAAAATGGTGTGTTTTAGCATTTGATTTCATTCTCTTTCCTTTTACTTTCTTTCTTGCAATAGATTAAGGTTCCATTTCGAACATTTCATTTTCTGCAATTATTTTAGGATTTGACTTCAGTACATGCACTCCATTACATCATGACAGCAAAGGAAGGACACATTGTATGCTACACATATAGTGCCGATACCTCTTAAGTTTGTACGCACCCCCGGGTTGATAATTAAAGTCGGTATCCTCGGGAGTTGTAGCATTCTTGTTGCAATATCGAGCCTCATCACCGCTCCACATAGATACAACCATACGTATTAGTCCATACACTCATCAACTGATCAAATAGACTGGTAAATAAGTGAATTCATTGATAGAAAGGAAACTATAATGGATTGCAGTGTAAACAAAGTTAATATACTCTTACAACTCTCTAGGGGGGGCCTTTTTTTGAGCTTAAGATCGTCACCAATTCAATTAAATCACTTAACCACACATTGATTTAAAACAGAGTATTATATTGATTGTTGGAGTCTTCAAGAAATATTACAGATAATTCACAATAACAACTACTGCCTTTTGGTCTCACCTCAAGACTTTTTATACATTTATTACTAAAACTAATCTAAGAGTTCTATGTCGAGAGGCAACTTGAGTAATCTGAAAACTAAGAAGTAAGATTGAATTCCAATTCTGTCTCTTCATGATTTGCTACTAAAAGATAAAATCATGAGGGATTTTAATCGAACACACCAGCTTCTGAATCATTTCCTCGCTCATTTGATCTCACCACAAACTTCCATCGAATTATCCCTGATCACTGGAATTTCATAGCCAGAGTTGAATTTTGGTTTGACTTCTAGATCTCCTGATCTCTGTGTTTTTCCAGATCATGAACATAGTTGGATATTGATATGTGGAACAATTTCCATCTATTGACCCCCTTTCATTCGTCCTATAGTGCATTTAAACCTATCTAACCATGGAGATAGTTGCATAATTCCTCACTAGCTATGGAATGAGAAAAATTTTGTAGTTATATAAATGTTGCAACTATATTTCACAAAGAAACAATATATTCTAAATCATGGATGATTAATACCTTTTGGATTCTTGGGTATGTATATGATGACCTTGTTTATACTAAAACTACAACAAAATGGTCATAAAAAGGGTAAAGGAGAGGAAAAAGGATTGTCCAAAAGAGAACAATTTAGGACTTCAAAAATTGTCATTAGTGCATTACTCTATAAGAGGAAAAATAAAGGATATTACAATGGAATTCACAATTAAATTTCATCTCCTCCAGAGCCTTGCACTAATGTATTCCCCTGACTCCATTTCATTTATATAACAATTTGCATTCCTTATCGTGGAGATACAAATGTTGCTAATCACTCAAGCCATTTCATTTACCATGTTGAGCACTCATTATCTTCATTTGAATTCATATTCCCCAATATGAAATGGAAAGTGCAAAAGATGAAAGCAATTGTTCACATTGCAAGCATTATTCCACTAGCTACAATTGGTTGGCCAAACATTAGTTTATTGGTTATTCAATAAACAAAAATTAGTCAAACTTGAATGTGATTATGCACAAGGACATATAATTTGACCCTATGATTTTCCATCACCAAAGTACATGCACTATCATTGATTTATCAAACAATATCGATGGATACAATGTGAAAAATATTAGGGTTTTCATATTTCTGTGGGGATCATCTTGAATCTAAGATGCCAAAAGTTGCTCCACAATAGTCATTTTTGAATATTGGCGTTTCAAGTCTACACCAATAGCCATCGGTAGGAAAAAGGTTGAGGATGATGGATGTTCATGTAGACTCGAAACGTCAATATTCAAAAATGACTACTGTGAAAAATATTTCCAATCTTCCATGAGGAGATGTTATAAAAAAGCATATACACAATACATTATTGGTACAATTAGATAATATATAATAAGCAATAGTGACTCTATAAAATTAAAAAATTCTATCATTTTTTACAATCATTTCACATTCATTTTGTAGGTATGAATATCAACATTGAGGCTTTGCACATATACATGTTTTTTTGTGACTTGAAAGTGCTCCCATCGTGGAAACATTGAATTATAAATACTTGTATAAAATCAAATATGAAATAATTTCTTTAATAAATATGTTGACAACATAAAATCGAATCCTATATAAAGCCATGAAACATGCATAAAATTGAAAACCACCCTTGCTTACTAGATATAAAATAGACATTTGCATCCAACCCACTTGAGCACTAAGATAAAGTTTTAAACCAATTTCAAAGAAATATAAATTGCAACAATAATTCATGCCTACATATAAAGGGGACTACTCTTGAGTGCAAGTATAAATTCCATTCGAAGGTATAACTGAAGTCATCACTCTACATTAATGAAAATGATGAAAATACATATTATTGACACACAATGATGAGTTAGTAAACATCAAAAATCCTATCATACTTCAAATTTGGTGAGAAATGTGTAATACTAACTAGTTCTTCCTCTATTGTACATTTTTAAAATGCATTTCCAAATATGCTTCTAAAGAAAATTGGAGATAAAATACCTATCACCATATGATGACTGGCATAATTGCTAGAACAAATAAAAATACCCTATATCTTGGTCTTCTGACTTTTTCTCACTTATACGTAATTGTAGACTGAGATATTTGTGCCAGAGAAACTTTCCATATGTTACAAAATCTACCCCTTCTCACATGTAGTTATTACTATGCCAAACTAGATATTGGCCACTAAATAATTTACCAAGTCTATTAATATTTTCAATATTTCTTATCTTCATATAATTTTATCAATTCCGATCTAACATTCCCTCCATTCTATACATTTTTCTCTAATTGATCTTGCAAAACACTAGACATATAACCATGGATGAAAATATGAAAAGTGAAATAAGAAAAACTATCCTTGCAATTGTCCATGTACGATCACTTTTTACTAAAATTCTGTGAAAATATTCCAATTCCCTTTTATATTCTTTTAATTTCAATTCTTTTATATAAACCCTTTCATTCATTATCTATATGCATGTTGTTTGCACCTCATGGAACCCACTCCCAATGAAGTAACATTTGAATATAGTGATACTCATAATAATGCACATCTAAATATGGGGATGAATTAGTGGAAAACTTTGTTTAGATTGGTCCTTAGAGGGCATATCCAATTCATTGAAATTGATATGTTGAGTAGGATATTTTGACACCAACCACACATTTAGTTAGTTAGAAGTGTCAAAAGATGCATTAGATAATACACCAAAATGAGTAAACCATATTTGAAGATATGGGGAAATCATACAATAAATTGATTTCCCATGTCCTTTCACACATGAATTATCTCAAAATTATTAACTTGCAATTGAAATAATCCTACAACATTCGTATACAAGATTTTCCAAGTAGACTAGTAACCACACACTTTTTATGTGCACTACATACTCAAAATCCTTCCACATATTGGTTACTCTACAATAGTTCTTTTGGTTCTAAAATTATGATGCAATTTTTGGAGTTTCCCTTGCATTTTTGGGAATTAGCACAGGCTACCCTATAAACAATTATGTGGATTTCAAAACACATGCAACATCAGATAAGTTTTGTAATGGTCCAACAAACACTCTAAATAGATTTTATAGGAATCATTTGAGGCCCTTTAAGTTTATGTATAAACTAACCTCCTCAAGCCCACATTTCCAGATCGATTATTAGGGTTAGGGTTTTGGGCCTTTAGGGTTTTTTCATCTTAGGGCATCACAAGTTATGTTAAATGGAAGTTTTGAAAGGTTCTAATGTAATATATAATGTAACTAACATATATCTTCCGAAACATAAATTACCACCATTATATATATCTTTCATTCCTTTACATATTATAATATTTCTATATTTCATTCATTATACAATTTTCATCTCGTTATATTACTATTCCCTATATAATATATTTATGTGTGTTTCTATTTATATTTATTCCTACATTTTAGTCTATTTATATTAATCCATATTAGTGGTATAGGAACAATATTCTCTTTGTTTTATATCCATGCATGTCCCAAATGAGTTAAGGCTATAGGGACTTGTGTCTCTACCTAACTAAGATTGGACCAAGACCACTCTTTCTAGCATAAGCAACCTCCTAGGGTGGAAGAAAAAAGAGATGACAGAGTGGGAGATCCTACCCAATTGTTGCTCAAAGGATTGTCATGTGACAAAGAAACGAGATGATGGGTTTTGTTTACTAGATTTTGTGATGAATACTAATGACATCATAGACCCAGTGAAGAAGCAGTGATTTCAGAGATATGCCACCCTAAAAGTGCAAGATAAATTTAACTATCCTTTATTTGATTACTAGATATAGATAGATGCTTTCAGAAAACTAATGAATCTATTATATGGTTTTACTCTATTGAAATTTTTATTGGGAACAAGAATATCATGTTGAAACTCCTCAAGTGCCTTCCCCATGTGAAAGATTGGTGGGACATAACTAGGACATACATGTTGGAGATGAATATGAAAAGAATAGGATAAAACCTGCATGGTTTAATTTTGTTGGTACCATCAATATAGATTTAAATAATTTTGGAAACTACGATGACCATTACACAATATGGGAAAGTTTACAACTTTGCAACAAGGAAGTCAATGGCTAATTACACCAATATATTTCATACCTTGTTTTGAAACCTAAGTATAAGAGACTATAAACATCACTTGGTCATAGAGCACGATAGTGGCCCACATGTGATCGAGATAGAGATGGATATCTTGGACATATCCTAATGGGATCCACTTGTCAATATGTTATCAAATTTGAACAAAAATTTAAGCAGAAGAATAAGTGGGAGTTTGACTCAACATATTTACCAGAAGAGAAGCATGATGAAAGTGGCACTAACTCATAGAAAAAAGGAAAAAATAATAATATCTAACATCAATATAGCCAATACAAGCCAAATGAAAATAAGGGTCATATGAAGTTAAAGGACATTATATCATGGTGTGAGTTTCACAAAATCCCTTGGCACAACATTAACTTAATATCACTTGATGTAGTCAGTATTAGTCCAGATGAAAGGCTCAAAAGTAAAATCTATATCAAACTCTAATTTGGAGCCAAACTATGGGAAATATAAATTTAATGAAATATGCAATGTCATGATTCCAACCAGAAAGATACAAATAAAAGAGCAAGAGGATTCTAAGGAAATTGAGTGTCTTTTCCATTCACAAATGTAGGTGAATGGGGATACACTACATTTAATATTTATGGCACTATCTAGAAGAAGTCGATCATGGTACGCTTCAATAAGAGATTTATTTTTTCAACAACTCCGCACTCGATACACCACCACTTGGTTGAGCCAGGGATGTTGTAAATGACTTCTCCCACATTTACCCAATTTCACTGGCCTCCCAAGGTAAGCATGAGACGAAGAGTTACTATGTCATGAACCGACCTCCAAGATCTAGTTAAGGAAGTTGGGCCTATAAACTAACCCCAAAATGACAACTCACAACATCCCTAAGGGCTATAGGACACTCAAGGGCCAAGAACCACCTAAGGTAACCAAACCCTGAGCTAAGGATTCTTTTCTCATGATGTAACCCTCAATCGAATGCATGACAACATCTGGGTGTGGTTGAAGGCATCCAACTACACACACAACAGTCTTTGAGTGCGGTTGTGACCCAAATTGTCCAATTTAGAGGTGTGATCCCAAGATTTGAGCCACAATTTCAGGTTAGCCTCCACACCACTGCCTAGAACTACCTCAGACTTCTTAGAATCATAAATGACTTGAAAACAAGGATAAGCATTCAATCTTGAAGGAAAAAATTGACCTAAACTTCCTAGAACATAACAAACATTTCGTCAAACACAAGGAAAACATGTAAGTTATAGGTCATGAATGCATATTTGATCATAAAAGTATGAGATTCATATGAGAATCACCGAGAAGGCCCTATGTCCTCTCCACATAGCTACAACCACACTTATTAGTCCATACACTCATCAACTCATCAATAGCTGAAAATTTTATGACAAGAGCCATAGAAGATACACATCACATAAACAACATATAAACAGAAAATAACCAACATAAACCATGGAAAAAAAAACCATAATACCACCAATATAACCATGACAATTATACATGAATCAAAATAAAATAATAACTCTTATTAAAATATGAAAACATTGACTAAGTCAGGGTCTTCCATGTACCACTCGACCATAGATTGAGCTAAAACAATTGTCTATTTCAACAAATCACCCCCATGCCATATTCTAGGAATTAATGTTGAATCTCATGGAATAGACAAAGCCAAAAAAAACCACGGCTTCGAAAGTCCAAACCACTTCAACCCTCAACCAATGATTCCACCTCACAATCAGACATCACTAACACCAACCAAATTGGTCACTACAAAATTTTTCTAGGGCTACAAGAACTAGTAACTCATGCCACAACTTTCTAGGGCTCTAGAGTGCTTTTCCAACTCAGCTCCAGGGACTTGTAACTCAACCCACCAAGGGCTCCAGAGAATTTGTGCTAACCTAGGCTCCAAGACTAGTAACTCAACCCAAGGTTTTCCAGGGCCTCCAGAGAATTTGTTCCAACCCACAACCATAATGAATTATGAGCACCAATCAAAAAACAATCTAGTGGAATACCCCACAACACCATGGATATCTCAAAAATGGAAAGGAAAGGCTAAAGCTATTGGCATTGATGTTGTGATGAGTTGTTTAATTGGCATGGATGTCAACCTAGTAGCATGGTGTTGGATGATGCATTGGTGTTGGTTGGCACTGATGTCAACTTGGTTGTATTTAATTATGCACATGATAGTGAGATTGTAGTAACTTGAATTATGCATTGGTTGGAGACCTTAGCTTGATGGTTGTAATTTTTAGTTCAAGTTGTTGGCTTGTGTGTGGATGCCTTGGAAGGTTATGGAGCTACTACACCTAGTTGACAGTATTGGAGGCTTTCAAGTCATGACTATGTTACTAGGTGTGTGTATGGATGCTTTTCATCTTATATGATCAATTGCAGGGTTTGACGTTGATGGTTGCATAGGTTGGAGTATTTTTGGTGAAGTTTGATGGCTTGATTATTGGAGTAGCTGATGGATGGCAAACAAGTCAACCTAGTTTGACTTGTGATGATTTTGGTGATATTGCAGTGACTTGGTGAAGTGTTGAAGAGGTTTTAGACACTTTCATAGGACCTACAAAGGATTTTCAAGCTCTGTGAGAACTTTCAGCAGTTTCTGAGTTGAGTTGACTGAGGTTTGACCATCCTCTACCTGAGTCGCATGCTTATTGAGTGATGGGATTGGTTTTAGGTCCTTATTCGTATTTATGCCAACATATGGGAGATACTAGAGCTATAGTAGCATGAAGATTGTGTTATGGGAGCAACTGGTTGTTTCACACAAATTACTTTGCATTCCTCGTGCTCTTCAGGTGTTTAATTGTTTTTCCCACATGTCTTGTTCGTGAATCTTCATGTAAAGGTTGAAAAAGTTTGTTAGACTTCTAGAATATTACCAAAATAGAATATTCATAAGTAAATGAAGTTAGTGGCTTGATTGAGTCAAGAGTCATTGAACCAAACCACTTTCAGAATATGGACAAATCTTCAGTATAGGATTGGAATTAGTTGATTTAATCATTTTCAGAATCTACAAATATGTGGAGAAAGTTTGCTCATTTGGTTGGTTCTCTTGAGTGAGAAATGTATTATAGTGTTTTGGAGAGCCATTGGTGAGGAGTATGATTTGGTTGAAGAAAAATGTGCATGGAGGTATGGTTGTAGTAGAGACTGAAGTATGCAGGGCTGAAGACTATGTTTATGTGACAAAGCGACAATGGTTTTGCTAATGCATTTGTGATTGTAGGGGAAGGTTTAGTGTTTTATTTCATATAATTTTGATATATTGGTTGAATTAGTGTCACATATTTTTCATATGGTTGTTATGTATTTCATTACTAAGTTTCTACATCTAATTTTCCTGCAAAAAAATGTATTGAGGCTATGTGAATTGAGAATGGTGTATGAATGTGAGAGAGGAGTATGGTTTTAAATTGATTCAATGATTGGTATTTTAAGCTATGATGATATTGTTTTTGTGATGTTCATGTTGAGCAGCTCTAGTGTTCCAGTTTGAAAATATATGAAAGGTGAACCACATAGATAATTGGGGTGGGAGCTCCAACAATACAAGGATTAAGAATAAATTTCTTCGTAAGTCCAATGTAGGTAGGCAAGGCTTGTAAATCAAATAGAGTTTGTAGAGTTGCGAGTCCAATGGTGGTTGGACAAGGCTTTTTTATTAGATAGAGTTTGTAGATTCATGAGTCCAATGGTTGTTAGGTAAGTTTTGTTGATCAGATAGGAGTCTGTAGAGTCATGATATGGAGATCATAGTTCCTTTCAAATATTTTCAATATTTTATATAATGATTTTCCTGATAGATAATAATATATATTGAGTAGCGCAACAAAATCAATGGTGTTTTTGTCTTGGCAGGGGGGTTTTCACTAGATATCCTATGTGCTTATGTGATGTCATGATTTTTTTCATTATGCATGTTTATTTCTTATGACTATGGCTCTCATGTTCTTATCTAGTTGAAGTTATGTTTCAGATCTAATTCTTACATGTTAATAAATGAATGGATTAATATATTGGATAAAGAATGGAAAAATTGTGTAATTGTTGTCACTAATTATTCACCCCACTGTAGTGATCCTAGTTCCAATAATTGGTATCATAGCATGGTTCCTCCTAGTGTAGATTCACTATTGAAAGGTAAATCATGGGTAACCAAGAAAGATTTACATATGATGAAGTTCCTTTTCTACGTGGATCAGATTACATGCTTTGGAAGGTAAAATTTGAAATATATATATAAATTTATATGTGGATAATTTTCTCTCAATTGAATATGGTACACATGATGAGATTAATGAAGAATCTAAGAAGATAATTTTGAAGGGATTCTCAAATCATGATGTAGCAAAAGTGAGACATTGCAAGACCACAAAAGAAATCATGGACAAGCTACACAGTTTGTATGGAAGAGAAAGGATTCAAGATTATGAAATTAGTGAAAAATCCCATTGCATTCTTGAAGAGAAAGAGAATGATGAAAATGATTCCACATTGATAGAAGTAGAAAATCCAATGTTATGTCAAGAAGATAGTGAGAGTAGGCATGAGAGCAATAAAATGCAAATCATTGACCTGAAAATACAACATGTGGAACTCATCAAGAAGAATGAGAATTTGTCAAATCATCTACAAGAACGGGATGCATATTGTGCAAGACTAGAAGAGGAATTAACCTCTTTGAGATTTGAACTTTAAAATGCAAATAATAAACTATCTCAATACCAAAAGTTGGAGAAAAGAAAAAAAAATAGGTCAGATCCTTATCAATCATAGATTTCCTCTTATCAAATCCAGATTTGGATTTGAATAAGGCTCAAGCCTTGTAAAAGGAAACGAGTAAGTGAAGGAAAACCATGTAGTAGAAAATCATAAGCACACCGTCACATGTTTTCCATCGCAAGTCAATTAAGGGCCTAGGAAGCAACATCATCAAAGGAAGCCAAAGAAGAAAATAGTTTATCAAAAAAATCAAAGGAAAGAAGATCATAATCACAACATGAAACAAGTTATGAAGATAAGGAAGTATCCAAGTGTTCATCGCCCAGCAAATCAAAGCACAAGGTATCAAAATTTATTTCATGGGTATTGTTTTTCTTGCAATCATTATCGTCACCATGCTAGAGAATGCAATTTTTTTACAAAAAAACAAAATTTGTTTGATAATTGTTGCTTCAAGTGTGGAAAATATGGCCACAAAGTTGTAGCTTGAAGACATGACAATATAAAGTCAACAAAAAGAGAAAGCCCACCAATAAAGGAAAAGAAGGTATGGAGGAGAAAATATGAGCTATAAATAACAAGATATTCAAATGACATCAAGGAGGAATGTTCTAATTTTAAGAAGGATATTCTACTAAGGGGGAGTAGATATTTGTCTTGTGCATAGTAGGAGATGGCTTCAAGAGAAGGAAAACTTGATAGGTGCATGTGATTAGAAAGAGGAAATTTCATGATCTATTAATTTAAGGTCCACAAGATCATATTGAGGCATAGAAGGATAGCACATGAGTTCAGGGGGAGTCTGTAATGATTGATATATTGCATGTAATTTTATCTATTGTCTCGTGATTGTTGATAGTTGCATGCATGTTGTGAGAATGTTATTTTTATATTTTATGCACTCTAACATAATTTCATGCAGCAAGCAATGTTTGTTGATAGAGATATGGAATCTTATTAGGGGGAGTTTGATATGGCTTTATGATTTGCATGTATAATACTTATAACATGCAGGATACTATGTCTTCTATGGGAAATTTGGTTATAGCTTGAGAGAATGATGTTACTCTATTTGAAACCCTCATTATTGTACTTCATTAGAGATTCATCTTTCACACGAGGAAGAGTAATTGACACATTCATGTGTACTAGGAAGTTTCTGGTCGATTTATGTGAGTTGATTGCAGAAAGTTGTTACATCATTCAGTATAGTTGTAGCATGGTTGAAAGTCCATTTCATATGTATTCAAATTAGTAATATGCCTTACATTTCATTATCATGAGGCCATGAATCCTATTTTCATATCATATTGTCATGAGGATCTCACTTTGAAGACTATCACATATGTTTGTTGATGATGACGATGATTTTTCTTGTTGGTGCACATATAATATCAAGAGATCGTGGATGAAGTTTGTATTGCAGATTTCCTACGTTGTTTATGGCCATTATATGTGTAGAGGTTGTCCTAAAAAAGAACGGTTCTATGGCCACTATTGGTGATTATTTTTTATGATTACTTGTGTATGCTACTATTGGAATATATATATGTTGTGTCATATGATAGTTTCCTGATGATTAGAGGCATGTTGCTGCTTCATATTCAGTTGGAGGTTATGGTGTTGATTGATTCATATGTATGGATGATAATGATTTTTCTACTTAGTGCTACATATTAATGGATCATTTATGCTATAGTTAATTCATGGAGGATTGTATTATTGGGGATACTAATTATTGGTGTTGTAGATTTCTAGTTCAAGACATTTTCTAGCGAATCTTGGGAGAGAGTTGTGCACGCTCTTTTTGGCATGCAGTTATTTACTTTTGATCATGGATTAAAGCCTTGTATTGTCATTTCTTATCTTCATTATGATGATTGAGTGATCCATGAAATGGATTGTATATATCATCATAAGTCAATATTGTCTTGAGAGAGAGTCATATGGGAGATATTCATGTATATGTGAGGAGTCATATATCAACGTTAATGAAGAATTGTACATTTCATAGTCTATCATCTTGTAGCCATGTAGTAGGATTATGAAGCTTTGTAATTTTATTGCAATATTTTTGAGTCATAGTCCTTGGTTCTTTTGGAGTAGCCTCCTACTTGTCATGTGGAGGAAATTATGTTTTATTTCTCACACCATATTGGATGACAACCATCATATGACTTACAGCTGTTGTTGTCAGTTATGATATGTTGTTCCATGGGAGGATGTTTTGTCGTTATCTACACTATGTTATGGATGTAGTGTAGTCTTTATTTATGATGGTGATCAATTTTTTTGATGTTGTTGTTTGTGATGTTGACAGAGAGATGATACTCACGTTGATGCTCATGTTTTCATCACCTTGGTTGAGAGTGAGGATTATGTTGTTAGTGTTGTTGAGTTGAGTGACGTTGCTTCCATTTCTTCTTATGATGTGTTGCTACACATATTATATTGATGTTGGTGGTCTTTATGTTATGTTGTTGTTGTTGGTTGAGATTGGTATTCATGGAGAGTTTGTTGTTGCTGAGAGACAGAGCTATTGTTATTGTTTGATGTCATGGTGCCATGAGGAGTGTTATTGTCTGTTGATGCATTATGATCTGATCTTGATGATGTATATGATGTGCTTCTATGTTTGATGGTCATGGTTTGTTGTTATCCAAACTATGTGGATGAATATGGTTGTTTATGCTAGTTGAGACACAACTAGTGTCCAGGGGGAGTAGCAGTTATTCAACTATGATTTATAGGGTGAGCTCAACCCTTTTCCATTTATGTCAAAGCGGGAGTGAATGAGGTTTCTTTGGTCAACCCAGTTGGGGTTGACATCAATGCTAAAGGTGGAGATTTTGGAACTAATTTTGTGATGAGTTGTTTGGCTGGAATTGATGTCAACCTAGTAGCATGGTGTTGGAGGATGCATTTGTGATGATTGGAATTGATGTCAATATGGTTTTATGTGATTATGCACATTCTAATGAGATGGTACTTGGATTGTGCATTGGTTGCAGACTGTAGCTTGATGCTTTCAGTTGTTAGTGCAGGTTGTTGGCTTGTGTGTGGATGCCTTGGTAGGATATGGAGTTGCTACACCTAGTTGATGGTATTGGATACCATCAAGTCATGACTATGGATGGTTTTCATCATGTATGATCAGTTGCAGGGTATATCATTTATGGTTGTAGAGGTTGGAGTAGTCTCGGTGAAGTTTAATGGCTTGAGTGTTGAAGTAGCTCATGGATGGCATACAAGTCAACCTAATTTTACTTGTTATGATGTTAGTGATATTGAATTGACTCGGTGAAGTGTTGAAGAGGTGTCAAAGACTTCCAGAGGACTTGCAGAAGCTTTTCAAGTTCTGGGAGAAGTTTCAATAGTTTTTGGGTTGAGTTGACTAAGGTTTTACCATCCGCTACCCAAGTTGCATGCTTGCTGAGTCATGGGAGTGGTTTTAGGTCCTTAGTTGCTTGGAGGCCATCCTATGGGTGCGACTAGAGATCTAGTGGAATGCAGACTAGGTTATGGGAGCAAGTGGATTGTTTCACAAGAATTTCCCCGCATTCCTCGCTCTCTTCAGGTGTTTAATTTTTTTCGATAGGTCTTGTCTGGGACTCTTCATGTAAATGTCAGAAAAAGTTTGTTGGACTTCTAGAACATGACTAAAAGGGAATATTTAGTAGTAAATTAATTTAGTGGATTGATTGAGTCAAGAGGCATTGAACCAAACCAATTTCAAAATATGGACAAATATCCACTATAGGATTGGAAATAATTGATTTAATCATTTTCAGAAACTACAAACATGTGGAGAAAGGTTTCTCGTTTGGTTGGTTCTCTTGAGTGAGTAATGTGTTATAGTGTTTTGCATAGCCATTGGTGAGGAGTACAATTTGGTTGAAGAAAAATATGCATGGAGGTATGGTTGTAACAGAGACTGAAGTATGTAGGGATGAAGCGCATGTTTATTTGAAAAAGCTACAATGGTTTTTCTAATGTATTTGGGATTGTAGGGGCATAATTATTGTTTGATTTTATATGATTGTGACAGATTGGTTGCAGAAGTGTCACATGTTTTTCATATGGCTGTTATGTATTGCATTGTTAGTTTTTGCATCTGGCTAGTTTACATAAAATGTATTAAGGCTATGAGAATTGAGGACGATGTATGAATGTGATAGAGGAGTATGGTTTGAGATTGATTCAATGATTGATACTTTGAGTTATGATGATATGTTTGTTTTGATTTTCATGCTGAGAAGCTCCAACATTCCAATTTGAAAATGTATAAAAGGTGAACCACATAGAGAATTGGGGTTGGAGCTTCAACAATACAAGGATTGAGAACAAATTTCTTCATAAGTCCAATGGAGGTTGGGCAAGGCTTGTAAATCAGATAGATTTTATAGAGTCATGAGTCTAATGGTGGTTGGGAAAGGCTTATTGATCAAATAGAGTTTGTAGAGCCGTGACTCCAATGGTGATTGGGAAAGGCTTGTTGATCAGATAGGAGTACGTAGAGTCATGAGATTGATATCATAATTCCTTTGAATTCATGACCGGAGAATCCACAGTTTTAACATTTTTGTACCAACGTTTCAAATCCCAAATGGGATCCATCATCAGGATATGAGAATGATGATGACAGAAGAGCAACAAAGAAATTAGAATGACAAACTGTCGGCTGAAATAATTTTTATAATTTTAATTAATTTTATAAAATTTTTATTAATTTGTTTTAAAAGCTTTAATTAATTTTAATTAATTTTATATAATCTAATATTAATTTGTTTTTTAATTTTTTAATTATTAGATTGTTTTATTAATATATTATATATATAATATTAATTTGTTTTAATATTAATTTGATTTAATATATAGTATTAATTTGTTTTATTAATTTATAATATAACTTTGTTTTATTAATTTTATACCTAGAACTAAATGAAAATAATATTAACTCTAATATGAAAATAACTTATACCTAGAACTAAAAGAAATTAAAATTAACTTTAAAATGAAATTAATTTAATTTAAACCTAGATCTAAATGAAATTAATATTAACTCTAATAAGAAATTAATTTATACCTAGGGAAATATTAATTCTAGAATATTAATTTGTTTTATTAATATTATATGAAATAATATTAATTTGTATTAATATTAAATTGTTTTATTAATTTGTTTTATTTAATTTGATATAATATTATTAATTTTCTTTATTAATATTAACCTAGATCTAAATGAAATTAATATTAATTCTAAAAAGAAATTAACATTAAACCTAGGGAAAAATTAATTCTAATCAGAAATTGATTTTATACCTAGGGAATATTAATACTAAAATGAAATTAATTAATTTTAATTAATATTAATTCCTAAATAATTTAATTAAATTATTAATATTAATTATATTATATTAACTATTATAAATTATTAATATTTATAATAAATTAATATAATGATTAATATATTACTCAATAGCAATAAAGAAATTAATAAATCCTAGAATTCAATGGAAAATCTATACCTAGACATAAATGAAAACAAAGACTGAAGACACCAGAAAGGAGAGGGATAACTTACCTGCTGAGGTCTTAACCAGGGGATGCACTTGTGATTTTTATTTCTTTGATCAAGGGAAGCCAGCTCCCGCTAATCTCCACGCCATTATCTCTGTTCAGATTATGAGGATGTTTGATAATTTCAAGCGCTTCTTTGATCTTTCGTCTCTGATGCTGCTCTTCCCTAGCGATAATTGATGCGCTTTCCAAACAGATATGGTGTTTAGTTTTTAAGGAGTGCTCTGCCAGGGCTAAAGTATGTGATCTTCCGTTCTTAATATCTGCACCATGTTCCTTGAGTCTTGTCTGGAGGGAGCGACCTGTTTCACCAATGTAGCTTTTTCCACAGGAACACTCTATTTTATAAACTCCTTTAAGCTACTGGTTGTCGATATCATCTTTAACAGACTTCAAACTTTGTCTGATAGTACCAGGAGCTGAGAAATGAGTGATAATGTTTTTCTTTTTTAGGATTTTAGCGATTTTGTCCATAATCCCATGGATATACGGTAGAAAAACAATACCACAATTAGGCTGGTCTTGAGCCTTAGGCTCATGAGACAACAACTTTCTTTCAGCTTTCTCTATGGCCTTTTTGATTTCCTACTCCTTGTAGCCTATACTTTTAAAAGTTAAGATTAGATGCTTCTTCTCTTCCTCCAGGTGCTCTGAGTCGGAAATTTGAAGGGCTCTGATGGCCAGCGTGTTTAGAACACCAACCTTCTGCACAGGGTGATGGTGGGAATCAGCATGGAGGTAACTCTCTGTGTGGGTTGATTTCCTGAAAACCTTATGGCCCAAAGATCCATCCTCTTTTCTGATGATAAGGACGTCTAAAAATGGAATGCTCTTGTTTTCTTCAAGTTGGAGAGATCGAATTTAAGTGAGTGAAAAACTTTTCGAGTTCTGTCTTACCATGAGTCCATTTTAAATTGGTGTCATCGACAAATCGCTTCCACCAGGCTGGTTTCAAAGGATATGAATTCAGGGCCTTCTTTTCAAAGTATTCCATGTATAGGTTGGCCACTATTGGCGAAAGGGGGGACCCCATTGCCACACCGGATGTCTGTTCATAAAATAATCCTTGGAAGGTGAACGCAGTCGATCTTAGGCAGATCTCAGCCAGCTTTGCAGTCCCTGGATCAGCAACTTCTTTTATAACCTGAATGGATTCTTCAAGAGGGATCTTAGTGAATAAGGATACCACGTCGAAGCTTACAAGGATATCATCATGTTCCAGTTTCTCATTCTTAATAAGATTCACAAAGTCCTGGGAGTCCTTGATGAAAGGATCAGTGTTTCTGACAAGGGGCTTAAGAATTTTTGCAACATATTTCGCAAGCTCATAGGTTGGGGAACCAATAATATTAACTATTCGTCTAAGGGGGACCCCTTCCTTATGGATTTTGGGTAATCCATAGATTCTGGGAACAGTTTCACAGGAGGGGATCAACTTCTTCTTTAAATTTTCGTCGAGGTTTGAATTAGAGATAATCTTCTTTACATCCTTCACGATTTTGGGGATGGGATTGCTGCTCAACTTCTTATAACTGCCACAATTTAGGTGATCATTCATCTTACAAACATAATCTTCTTTGTCTAGTATGACCGTAGCTCCTCCTTTGTCTGCTTTAAGAACCACGACCTTGTCATTGCTTCGCAAGGAATTGAAGGCTCTTTGTTCTTCTTTACTCAGGTTGCTTTTGGGAATAATATTAATACAAATTAATATTATTTCATATAATATTAATAAAACAAATTAATATTCTAGAATTAATATTTCCCTAGGTATAAATTAATTTCTTATTAGAGTTAATATTAATTTCATTTAGATCTAGGTTTAAATTAAATTAATTTCATTTTAAAGTTAATTTTAATTTCTTTTAGTTCTAGGTATAAGTTATTTTCATATTAGAGTTAATATTATTTTCATTTAGTTCTAGGTATAAAATTAATAAAACAAAGTTATATTATAAATTAATAAAACAAATTAATAATATTAAAACAAATTAATACTATATATTAAATCAAATTAATATTAAAACAAATTAATATTAGATTATATAAAATTAATTAAAATTAATTAAAGCTTTTAAAACAAATTAATAAATTTTTTATAAAATTAATTAAAATTATAAAAATTATTTCAGCCGATAGTTTGTCATTCTAAAAGTTTTATCCTCATCACTATTTATCATTTCTTTGTTGCTCTTCTGTCATCATCATTCTCATATCCTGATGATGGATCCCATTTGGGATTTGAAACGTTGGTACAAAAATGTTAAAATTGTGGATTCTTCGGTCATGAATTCAAAAGATTCAAGCCACAGATCTCTGAAATCATAATTCCTTTCAGATACTTTCCATATTGAACTCTCTATGTAATGATTTCTTGACAAATAATAATATATATTGAGTAGCGCAACAACAACAAGGGTGGTTTTTCCCCAGGGGGAGGTTTTCCACCAGAGATCCTTTATCCCTATTTTCTTTGATGGTTGTGTTTCATTATTCATGTCTAATTCTTATGATTATGACTCTCATCTGCTGATCTAGTTGAATTTGTATGTTTCATATCTAATTCTTACATGTTAAGAAATGAATGGATTAATATGTTGGAGAAAGAATGGAAAAAATGTGTAATTATTGTCACTACTTATTCACCCTCCTTCTCATAATGATATTGGTTCCAACAAAAACCACTATCAATCCAAGAAATCATCCATGCCAATGATAATTCATAACCAAAAAACCACATGCATATACGATGCATCCATAAATCAACAAGGAAATCACACGTGAAATGTGTTACCTGCAAAGAAATCCAGTTGTATTTGTTGACCCACCTGTTCCCTTATTATTTCCTGCTTTCATTTTCCTTCTTTCTTGAAATCCAAGTGAATAATAGAGTGCTCCAAGCATGCTCCAAGAATTTTTAAGTGTGTAAGAGTAAGAGAGAATGAGAGAATAGAAGAGAACTCCCCCCAAAACTATCAAAAAGCTAGCAATTGATCCTCAAAATATTTTTTATCATTGAGGCCTCTATTTTCTTGATTTTCCTTCAATTTCCCTCTCATGAAAATTTGTGTCTATTGACCTTCCTTTTCTCCTATTTTCCTTTATTTCCATAAATAAAATGCCAAGTAATTCCTCTTTTCCTTTTCCAATGCCTTTGTAAATTTCCACAACAATAAATTAATCACAAGTGATACCCATCACTATGTTTTTCCTAACATTCAATCTGGAATATATGTCCCATGACCTTGGTATAATTTTTATTTACATAGGAAATAAACTAGAGGTTGTTACAAATGCCTCCCCATTGGGGGAACACCATCCTCGGTGTTCAATCACATTTATAAACCAGTAAAAACACATCCTTCCTGTGGATATTTATAACATAGCTCGATGCAACATTTACATAATATCATATTGTTGAGACCATGACCATCATAATATGAACACCATACCACTTAATGTATCTTTATAACACAGCTCGATTCAATATGTATGAATGCATATACATATAACCAACACAACAAAAATTACCAAAATACATCTTCTCAACTGACAAATAGAGAAGGATACATAGCCCACATCTAATCATCCATCTCCCATGTAACTTCATTGGGCCTAAAGTGCTTCCACTACACTTTATCTTGTTTCATTGCTCGATTCCAGAGCCTGAGCATATTTGACTACAAAATGCATTAAGGTTTTAGCCGGAAATCTCCTTCTAGATCCACCTATAATACATACCAATCAATCACATGATCAACATCTTGGACCTACTTCTTAAGAAATGAAACTTGTAAAACATCATGGAATTTCAATGTCCAAGGTAGTGCAAGTCTATAGGCCACTGGTCCAATACTCTCAAGGATATTGAAAGGCACGCAATAACGAGGTGCCAACTTGGCACATACTCCAATCCTCAAGGACCTCCTCTTGTGGTTGATGTGCAAGTACACATTCTCCCCAACCTGAAACTCCTTAAATAACTTATGATGGTCTACATAACTCTTTTGTCTATCCTATGTTTGCTTTTTATTCTTCTTGATAACCTACTTTTCTTGTTCCATCTCTAGCAACATATTCGGTCCAATCAATACCATGTTCACTCGATCACTCCAACTGATATGAATTTTAAACATCTTACCATAAAGTGCCTTAAACGAACTCATCTTCAAATATTCTTGATACTCATTTTTATAAGAAAAATCAACCAATGGAATATAATCTTCCCACTTCTATTGTTGATGCATGACATACATCATCAACATGTCCTCAAGAATCTTGTTGAACCTCTTTGTCTGTCCATCTATCTGCGCATGATAAGTTGTATTGAAAGCCAAATTTGTACCCAAACCTTCAAATAACTCTTTCCATAACATAAAAGTGAACTTGGCATCTATGTTTGACACAATATTCTTGGGAATACCATGCAACATCATTATATCCCTCATGAAGAACTAAGCTACCTCACTAGCTAAATCCGTAGACTTCACTAGAATGAAGTGAGCTACCTTGGTCAACCTCTCAACTAAAACCATAATGGAATCATGTTGTCTGGGTGTCCTCAACAAACTTGTAATAAAGTCCATGGAAATGACCTCACATTTCCACTTGAGAATTGAAATTAGCTGTAATAAACCACCTCATTAGAGGAATTTTTAGCCTAAAATTGCCCATGAAATGTTCACGTACATAATATGTAAAGCAATCAAAATAATTTAAATTTAAAAATATGTATATGTAAATATTTTGGAGGGAAAATATAAAAAACTACTTTTTTTAATTGTATTTTTGGCTTATATTTTTATAGGTATACTCAAATTTAAAGTGTAGAGGATATCAGGAACGAGGATGAGGCCGAGGAGGAGGAGGGCCTGGTAGAGGCCGGGGTCAGGTTATTTGTTACAACTGTATAACACCAGGGCACTACATGTGGAAGTGTCGGAATCAGACATGCCCATCATGTCTATATTTCAGTCAGTTTGACCACACCATGGAAGAATGCCTAGTGCTGATAGGTAAGATGTAGGAGAAAAAGGTGCAGCCTCAGAAACCTACGCAGAACTTACAAATTATGAGAGTTGAGCCCCACGAGGACGACCAAAGCATGAATATAGCGTTGCGAAGCGGGATAACCATTGATTATGATAAAGGAAAACAACTTGAAGAGGACGGATGGGTATGTAAGGCCCCAAAAAAGGAAGTTGGTTTTGATTTGGCGTGCACTAAGGAAACTTTTATGGAAGCCAAGAAAAGCTTCGCTAAGGCTTCCACCTCAGGAAGCTAGAACAAAATGCAAGAAACTAGTGCACCTATAGAGGTTGATCCCTTTGTCCTTACCACGTTCTTGGAGACCTGCATGAAACTTTTGCGCGATAGAAAAGTTGTGAAAGGCATGCAAGAATTAATAAACAAATGTTCCAGAAAATAAAATGACCCTAATGGACACCGTGTAGTTAGAAAAATTGGAAAACATAAGGCTAGAATGAGACTCGATAGGAGATTATGAGATGGACCAAGTTATCTTAGACCTAGGGTCCGATGTGAAAGTTTTTCTAAAACAAACATGGGAAAGAATGGGGAGACTTGTGCTGCAGTGGTCTCTGATTCAACTCAGAATGGGAAACCAACAGAAGATCATTCCGATGGGATGACTATATGCAGTAACAGTTGATATAGAAGGTGCGAGCGGGATGGCTGACTTTGAAGTGATAGATATTGTTGATGACAACAATCCATACCCTGTTCTCCTCAGAATTGACTGGGCCATTGACATGAATGGAGATATGAACTTGAAGAAGAGGACAATGTCATTTGAAAAGAAATCGATTCGTGGTTTAACTAATGTGGATAAGTTTTTTGATGCATTTGAGTGTGAAGTCTCTAAGCATCACTGCTTCCAAGCATTAGATTTGGCACTGTGTGCTACGCCTGCACAATGGTGGGGTATGCACAAGGATAGCTTTGATGGATGGAGAGAGTACAAAAGGATGATGAGGTTGCGGTTTGGCCATCCAAAAACTTGGTTGAGTGAGAAATATGATGGGAGAGATGATCCACGTGATCATCTATTCAAGTGGACTAAATCTTATGGAATGGAGCTGCAGTCAGAATGGGTATACTTATTTTGCCATACTTTGGATACAATCCCCATGAACTGGTATTTAGAAACAGAGCTCCGACATGGCACCACAGAGTGGGATATATTGAGGGAAGGTTTCTTATTGACCTTCAGTTTTGAAGATGGCTTCACAAGCATTGATGAAGCCTTACAGGAGATTAAGGCAGTGATCTTCAGAATGCTGCAAGAAACTCTAGAATGGGTCCAACCCGATTGGAGCACCTAGCTGTGCCATGCACTGGAATGTTATAATGTGACCGCTAAGGAGGAGGATGAAGATCTAAGAAATATTAATATTCTAGAGGTTGAAGGGCATCGCGAAGTCGAGGGCCCACAAATAGACAACCCAGACATCACTGCATCATTGAAGACAAAGCAAGTAAACATAGGGACTGAAGCAGAACCAAAGCTTGCAAATATTGGGGATTATTGGGATGATGCTACTGTGGATAAAGTTGCTAAGTTACTCTGTGCATATCAGGACCTGTTTCCTACCAAATTTTTGGATTTGAAGGGCATAGTAGGAGACTTGGGCATTATGAAAATCACTCTAAAGCCGGACACAAAGCCTGTTAAACAGAGGTTGTATCGCCTTAATCTTAAATACAAGGATTCTAAAGTGTATTGTAAGGCATGTGATGTGTGTCAGAGAATGGGAAGATGATTGTGAAGGGATGAATTTCCATTACAACCTCAAGTATCATTGCAACCATTTAAAAAATGGGCGATTGATTTTGTTGGGCCAATTCAGCCCCTAAGAAAGAAGACAGGTGCGTGCTACATCATCATCGTGATGGAGTATCTAACTAGATGGGCAGAGGCACAACCGGTTAAGGATTGTACAGGGGATACATCAGAAAAGTTTTGTTTGAGTATGTCTTATCTAGATTTGGCTGCTAAAAAGTATTGATGAGTGACCGAGGTACGCACTTTCTAAATGAAACCATCAGCGCGTTAACAAAGGAATTCCAGGTCTACCATCAAAAAATTACACTATATCACCAACAGGCAAATTGAATTATTGAGACCTTCGACAAGATTTTGGAGAATGCGCTGACGAAGATTGGCAACACACAACGAAATTATTGGGATATGCACGTACCTACAATACTATGGGCATATAGGACTACTTGCAAGAAGCTGACAGGACAAACATCGTTCAGATTGGTCTATGGCCTAGAAGTTGTGATGCTTATGGAATATATTGTGCCTAGTCTGCACATAACAACTCTCATAGGTATGGCAAATCATGGAGCCCTGTAGGAATGGCTCGTGCAGCTGATGGAGTTTAAAGAGGACCGATTCTTGGTTGGATTCCATCAGCAAGTACAAAAGGAACATGAAAAAGCATGGGATGATTAACACATCAAGCTTCGCATGTTCAAGGTAAATGATCTGGTCTTGTTATATGATAGTAAGTTTACTAAATTTCTGGGTAAATTTTAGATGCATTGGATGGGGCCATATATTATCAAAGAAATTACAGATGGCGGTGAAGTTCAGATCATGAAGATGAATGGAGAACCTTTGTCGAGATCCTACCCAATGACTATATGGCGACAGGACAGTCTTAGTGCTCTAGGTAGTTGCAAGGAAGCGCGAGACTATAAACTACACTGCCAGGGTTGGAGGACTACATAGCAGGCGGGCTGCGTGGAAGATGATGAAATACAATCTATGAAGCTGCACTGTGGAGTGAGGTACTGCGCAACACAATAGAAAATTGACTGTTGGAGTCATTGTTCATGACTTGACATCCAGAAGATGGTTAAGAGGAGCAGGATGGTTGAATCTAAGGCAAAAATATTTCAAGATCTACTACCAAAACAACATTAATTGTCAGAATTTAAGGGGAACAATCGGATTTGAACTCGAAAACCCCTATAAATTATGTGTGCTAGTCCAATAGAGAACACTTTGCATCCATGAGCTATTTATGGAGAGGATGACTATTACCAACCCCGATGAGGCTTTGAGTTCAGAAGCAACCATATTTGACACCCCAAGACCTGAAATTTCCAACGTTGAAGCTACACCTATAGTGCCCACGGTGCTGAGGTCTCCAAGGCCAAAATCCACGGCGAAAGAAAAGCAACCTGCAACAAAGGACAAGAAAAAAAGATGGTGCAGATACGCACTTCCCCCAGGAAGTATACTGCGACACTAGCCCAGAAGAAAGTTAAACATCCAGCAAAAGATAATTAGAAGTTTGTATACCTGGAGGTAGAAGAAGGCCAATGAACGGAGGATATCGACACTAAAGGTGCAGAGCCCATAATAAATCTCCTTGGGTATATCCCTCCAAGAAAGGGGAAGGAAAAGATCACCAAAGACCCAGAATAGGAGAAATTCAGCATCTCCACACCCTTGCTACCTGAGCAGGTGCCTTTTGAAGGTCCACAGCTCACACGAGTCCTATTATTGAATATGGAGGACTTGGACCTTGCGGATCACGCTAAGTTCCCACACTTAGTGATGGATAAATTCATGAAGTGCATGTATTACGAAGAAACGGGTGTGATTGCACTAGATATAGAGGAATGGGTCTATGGTGTTGAGAAATCAGGTTTCTCAACTTACTTTGGGTGCCACATTACCACCGCACCCCCATTAACACAATTTTTATATGCCAGTTGCTCACTCTGGTGCATGATGGTTGTTTATGGCTAGGAGGGCCTATACCCATCACAAATATGCTTATTTACAGGATTACACACCTACCGCATGAAGGTTTGAACCCAGCCAAGGATTTTGGTGGAAAGACGAGGGAGAAGGAGCTTGCTGGGCGAATGAAGAAATATTATGAACTTGTATAGAAGTCACGCGGGTATTCAATTTTGTCTATCTCAAACCCCACAGTTCATTTGGCCCTGTAGATATTGGCAAGAAAGGTTATGAGGAAGTGTCATGTGGATGAATTTCTAGCACTCGTAGTGTCCCTAGCTGCTTAGTGCGCGAAGGGCATCCTTTCAACTAGTCCAGATACCTATGCCAAGAATTCATCATGAATTTTTGCGAGGCACAAGACAAGACCAAGTTGTTTCATTACGCTTGGTTACTGCTCTCGATTGTATTGGTTGCATGGGAACTACCACAATATAGCCAATTTCCTCCTTTGGAAGAAGGATTACCAGAGGCAACATAGTTTTCCTCCTCGTGGGCTACAAAGGACACTGCATAGATCACAGAAACAAAAATCTTTTAGGTCCTGATGGAATCGAGTCTTCGCACGACGATTAACCAGTGCCTAAGGTTGTCCCCAACCTTGTACACATATTTGTCAGCCTATGCAACCTTCAAGACTGACTCTCATCGGGTATATATTCAAGCATGGAAGGATCCAACACAAAATTGGCATGATTTTCCATACTTGGTGACAGATACCGATGTGCAGGAGGTAGTGGTGCACCCCTTCAGATCTAGCTGCTAGTCCAAGCACAGGTGTAGAGAGCGCGGCCGTGAAGAAAAGGAAGGAGGCAGCTAAGCATGTTGTGCAGAAAAAGAAGGATGTTGCAGAGAAGTTTCAGGTTGAGAAGGAATGCGCTAACAAGGAAAAGGTAGAACAGGAGAAACGCGAGACCCAAAAAGGTGACAAGTCACCTTTGTCATAAACACAAACAGAAATAGAACAAGGTGGCATAGGCAAGGAAGGAAAAAGAAAC
Organism: Pinus tabuliformis; assembly: GCA_031772625.1. NCBI lineage: Eukaryota > Viridiplantae > Streptophyta > Pinopsida > Pinales > Pinaceae > Pinus > Pinus tabuliformis. Next base: position 802,158,134 of record CM062815.1, on the reverse strand, counting down.
CCATTCTATCTGAAAAGACGTGAGCTTGAACAGTAAGGTGGATCATGAAAGAAGCAAAAAGCTCTTAAAACATAGGTTAATCCCATGGTGCTCACAGAAAGTGATTTGGATGAGATTTGTGATAAAGCCAGGGACGTCGCCACAAAAGTATTGTAGCAATTGGAAAAATAATACATACAAACATTGGGAGGAGTCTAGAAGGATCTTCGAGAGTTGCAGTTCCAAGCAACCAAGATCCAAGCAGATCTTGGTAAAGTGAGCGGTGCAGAAAGCAGTTCGGCATGAGGTCAAAGTACAGGTGCAGAAATAATTTCGTGATCATTGCAAGATGTGTGAGTCTTCCCCTTTCCTACAGGATTAGTCTATGGTGACACCAAGGAATAGCACACCCTCCTTGATAGAGTCTCGAAGATAGGCCTAAACCTTGTCGTGATTCAAATAGAGTCATTGCATGCACTATTACAGGCAGTTGTGGAGGAACTTCGCATCCGAGAAGAGTGAGCACTCAGTGTTGTCAGCAAAATAAAGATTAATAATCAGCAGTTGTTTGTCGAGAAGATGCAGGTTCTGGAGGAAAAGGAGGTTCTCTAGGCGCATAGTTCACAACTGGAGTCAAGAATTGCAGAGGAACACAAAACAGTGCCTAAGCTTCATATTCCTGAGGATGCACAGCAAGAAGAGAAGATTAGAAAATTAGCTGTTGGTGTGCACAAGGCCAAAGTTGATGTTAATCGAGTTCAATTTGAACTCAACATGAAGATCACTGAGCTGTAATTGAAGATGCATCCACAACTCCGCCAAAGTTCCGAGAACAACATGGAGCTGCAATCAAGGAAGGATTGGCTACTCTCGATGTCATAGTTGCAGAATTCAAAGAAGTCTTTGAGCAAGCCAAGGAGTCGGTCACCAATCTACAAGAGGACCCAAACCTGCAGACACTGAATACAGAGATTAAGGTGCTACAACAGCAATATGATGAGGTTAGGGAAGTGTTACACTAAAATTTGTCACCATGACTATTTGCAGTTAGTATGGCTCCATCAACTGTCATACTATCCTCCTTGGCAAGTCTTATACCTCTGCTCTTCATATCAAACTCCAAGAAAGAGAGAAAGTCTTTAAAAATCTATATAACTCTGGGTACGCAGTTTCTCTTAGCCTCACCTGCGTGTACGCACCTCAAGTTCACATTCCCTGCGTACTTGTATGCTCTGTCTGTAAAGGGGTGGGTGCGTACCCCTGTAAAGGTCAAGAGGCGCGAGTTTTACTTCAAAAAAGTTACTTGTGGTCGATTCTAGAGCATTCTAGAAGTTTGTTTGACGTGTATTGAGCGCCTCCAGATGGTTCATGTATCCCTATGAAAGAGGAACTTATCCCATCAAGAGGGGAGCTATCCCACTCAAAGAGGGGCTTATCCCATTGATGGTGGACCTGATTAACTTCCTCCAAAGCACTATAAATACAGGCATTGGGCCAGAGGGAGGGGAGGTTGAAAGCTGAACATTCCTAAGGGTAGATGCTGCTGGAATTAGGACTCCCTTATGGAGCTTGAGAGGAGAGATTCCCATCCTTTCTTTTGCTTAATTTGGAAGTGGGTGAGCTGATCAAAGTAAAGGAGAACTCTTGCTGGACCCTGGGAGGGACCTACACAACACCAAGGCATAGGTTGTAATGGTTTCTTTTTTTTCCACTTAATACAATTAAGCTCATTTTTCTCAACAGGTTGTTATACATGATTTGTTTCATATACTCCTTGGTCTGTATGATGAATATGTTTTATATTATGAGTTATTCAGGTGCTATGTAATCGTTTGCTTGTTAGTGAATGCAGGTTTCGAAGAGAAGGAGGAGCTCATCCGGATCGGCGAGGCTAGACTGCTACAAAGCGTTGGACTAAAGGTATGTTATAAACACCTGATTACTTGTATTCTAAATGCATATTTAGGGAAAGATAGTGTTTAATTGTCTTGTTTGTCACTAGAAAGCCTTAGCTTCTAGGGAGGTCGGTTTTGTCCACAAAGTTGACTCTTTCCGCATGACAAAATTGTGACTCAGCTGGGGAATCCATGGATTTGATTGATTTCTCTTTTGATTGATACTTTGATTTGAGAAAAGTCGTTTTCTTTCTGGTTTTTGACTAATTGACTGTGAATTTGGGTGGAATAGCTTAGGGTTAAATTAGTTTTTATTTTTCTTGGTTTTGCTAGCAGTACGCAGCCTCTGCGTTAAGCACAGTGCGTACTTGTACGCACTGCAGCTTTGTACACAGAGCGTACACGCACCTGTGCAAACAGGCTGCCTGCGTACCCTGTCAAAAGTTGAGAAATTTTCAATTTTTCCTTTTTTTCCTCTTAGATTTTGTTTTTAATTTGTTTTTGCTGCCCAGATCCACTGGTTACTTGTTAGAAGTCTTCATCTAAGCTTGTTTCATTAGTATCAAGGGTTTTAGTGAAATTCATAGAAGTTCTAGCCTTAGGGTTTGATTTTTGCATTGGTCCTGTAGTGACTTTGGCTTTAGAAGTTGTAAAACCTTGGATCTCCCTGGTCTTTTCAGTCTTCTTAGGAGTCAGACCTTTCATAAAATCCACCTGTGTGAGAAACCTACATTTGTGTTGTCTCTTTGCAGAATTTCGAGAAAGCTTGTTGGTTAAAGTTGTGAATTTCATTCTTAAGAAAAAGAACAAAAGATTTTGATTTTTGTTTTTGACTGGTTTATGTTTCTGCATGAACGAGTCCTTGGTTGAATTGTAACTGAGTAAAACATCCTGGAATTATACTTGGTAGGCTTTTGCCTCATTAGATTTACTTTTAGGTGAATTTCTCTTAGATTTTCTTTTGGGTGAAATTGAGTTGATTTGATTGTCATAGATTTTTTAAACTTGATCTTTGTTAAAGTAGTTTTACATGCTTTGTTAATATAGGAAAAAATACAAAAAATCTCTTTTGAAGAAAAGTTTGTTTTAGTAGCATTTGAAGTTTTTAAAAAGAGAAAGGAATTTTCGTGAAATAATTAGTGGTCATGTGTTGCATGCTTTGGGAAAGATAAAGAGTTTGTTTCTTTGATTTTCATTGCCAAGAAAGTTGTCTTTATATCAATTTTGTATTCTCCAACTCTCTTAGCTAAGGAATTCATTGAAAAAGAAAAATAGTTTAAATCATCCTAGGTCCATTTTTTAGTGGATTTGAGTCGAGTCTACACACCATCAGTTTCATCTCCACTACCTTTTGTCCTAAAGAAAAGCCATAAAAAATTAACGCTTAAAGTAAAATTTACTTAGTAACTTTTTATTTACTAGGGCTCTGAAACACCAATATAGATCAGGCTAGTGTCTTGGAGTAGGAGAGTAATTAACTCTCCAAGACAGCAAAACCAAACAAGTAGCTCATCTTGTGGTAGGATAAATCCAACTGTTACATTTATGCTCTGGGAAAGCTCCTCTTAAAGGAGAAGCACGAGACCGTGTCCGAACCAGTGAGGGGATCAATCCTCCTTCATTGGGAAAGACGCCAGATACACACGTACTACAAAAGGTAAACCTCGGATTATTGTCGAGGAGCCCGGGGTCACTTGTCGGTAAACCTTGGATTATTGTCAAGGAGCCGGCAAGGGGATTGAGCTTGTTACTCTGCCCTTGCGTGCTATCGGGTCGTAGACTGTTCCCCCAGGTGTATTTGTTGCTGTTGGTGACCTTAGTGACCATTATCTTTAGGGTTCTACCCAAGGTGACGGTGGAGGGAAGATCCCACTGTACCTGGAGCAGACGTTGGCTAGACTCACTTGGATTTTTCGGGGGGTTCACTTCACTTGAGACAGTTAAAGTGGAGGAACTTGTGCCGGTCTATTCATTAAGCAGGTTGTCGGGGTAAGTGTTCCACCCGCCACTTCTGTACTGAATTCGACGATGTTGGGCTTCATCACCAACTAGTGTTTTCGGTCTGGAAGGCTACTGTTTGTGTATGTTTTGACGCCCTAGATTCTTTAGGCGTGTGATTCGAATTTGTTTGGTTCTTTAGAGACTTTAGGCGGTTTGCTTTGAGATTTTACTTTGTTTGCGTGTGCAGTAGTTAAAATTTTTTAACTATGGCTGAATTACCGAGACAGTCCCGTAGATTTCGAGGCCAGCCACCTGAGATTGTAACCATGGCCGATTTGTTGAGGAAGTCCCGTAGACTTCGGGGCCAACCTCCTGAAGATGTCCCGGGTCATTACGAAGGTTTGAAAGTCCTTGTAACTCCTAGTGGCAGTAAAGTAGGTTCACCTGAAGAAGGAGAGTCGTCGTTGGTAGTCCATCCAGATTACCAAGGTCTAGAAATAGGTTATAATCCCGAAGCTATTGCAGCTTCCGAGCTTGCTGGTAGTTTTTCATCTACTAGTGATATAGGCGAAGAACCTGAGATATATGGACCTGTTACTCCAACTTCTAGTGCTCCTGATTCACCTAGGGTAGAAAGAGTCATCACCGAAAATATTCCTTCTGGTTTGATAGTTATTGAAGAACTTGCTCCAGAAGAAGAAATAGGCATCCCTATCCCTAAAGATCAACCTACTATTGATCTAAGGGAGCGTGAATCCATTTTTTACAGTCCACCTAGAAGTACTACTTGGTATCTTTCGTTAACTAATTATTTGGACAACTCAGGGTCAAGTTTTTCTCCACCTCGTACTCCTTATCCACCTGGAGGTATTTATACTCCTGTAAATATGTCTGGTCAGTCGTCTATGTTTACTCAATCTCCTGAATCTTTCTTGTATGGCGGTCCTTTTGTTCCCTCTGGGTATCAGTCACTTTCTGGTACTTTTGCGGGAGTATCTCCTCAACCCATTGAACATGGGTTATTAACTAGAAACAATGGTAATAAACCATTGGGTGTAGGAGACATTTACATGATGTCAGGTTCAATTCCCAGTTCTCAACCTCAAGGTGGCCAGTTACCGCCTGGGGGGCAGCCTCAATTAACGCCTGGGGGGCAACCTCAAGGTACACAAATTGCATCTGGGGGGAAACCTCAAGGAAAGTATGTACCCGTGGTGCAATACATTCCTCAAGATCAACCCCAGCCTCAATATGTACCCCAAGGTCAACCTCAGTATCAATTTATACCTCAAGGTCAACCCCAGTATCAGTACTTACCTCAAGGGTATCTACCCCAAGGTCAGTACTCGAGTCAAGGTTATCAACCACCCCAAGGTCAATCTTATGTTCAAGGTACGGGAAATGTACCTTTCAATTATCAATCCTACCCTCAATCCGGTTATGGATCTCAATATCCTCAACCTGTCATGGGTCAATACCCCGGAATGAACATAGTGTGGGATCCATCGCAAGTTCAACAGGTATTTCAGCCAAGTGTACAGTTGTCATCTCAAACTGGACAATCCTTAGTTTCTGGTTCACCCCAACAACCAGTCCAGGCTAATGTTCAAACTTCTGTACCTTCATTAGTTTCTCAGTTTGGGCCTACTGCCCCTAGTACTCCATCTCAAACGACTGCTGCAACTACCGCAACATCTGTTCAGTCTACCACACTTACTTCTGGAGTATCGATAGCTCCGGTTTCTACTGTCTCTGCAACTACTCCTCAGACATCTTTTCCATTGTCTGGATCCACGATTCAAACTACAGTTCAGATGCCTGTAGGACAACCTGGTTTAAGTACGTTGTCACTAGTCAACCACAATTCACTTATCAACTGTACCAGGGACAGTACCAATACAGGCCTGCTGTCTAGCAGCCAGTTTACCAGTATCAACCGTATCCTGGGTACACTTATCAACAACCTCAGCAACCCCAGTACGGTCCGGTTAATCCTAGTTTTCCAGGAGGATACAATATCCCGAATGCGATTCCTATTCCAAGTTATCCCGGATATCCTCCTCCTGGGACTGGTCTTGTGACCCAGAGCTTTAGGGATCCTAATCGGCAATTACCGTTTATCGCAACTTTGGATTTACCAGACTTGTCGCGCCTAACGAACGATCCAATAAATTATCTTCCGTTTTGGCCGCCAATGCCAAATAAGTTGCCCAGTGACATACCCAAGTTCGAAGGTAAGTCTGGAGAGGACCCGTCGAATCATGTGATGACTTACCACCTCTGGTGTGCCTCTAATTCCATCTTGGATGATTCGATCCGCTTACGTCTTTCCAGCGTACTCTCATTGGTCTCGCGGCCAAGTGGTACATTGAGTTACCACGGGCCTCTTTTTATAATTTTAGCCAGTTATCTACCTCTTTCTTAACTCATTTTTAGTTGCCGGTCAGATATGATAATGGCATAGAGTTACTAACTTCATTAAAACAATCGACGTCCACTTATATTTCCGATCATATTCATGAATGGAGACGTCGAAGGCGATTAGTGAAAGTTTTTGTCCCGGACCAAATCTTAGCTGAATGGTTCGTTAAATCATTATTACCGAAGATTACTGAAGACGTAGCTAAGGCCAGAGTAGTTACTGAGGAACAAGTGATTTCTCAAGCGCAGTACCTTGACTTAGTTTATACTCAGTCAGGTACGTTACACGAAAAGATCCCAGATCTTCCTAAGTCGAATCAAATCGCTGCTGCTCCTTCGGGGTCTCATGCCACTGATGGCATGATTGGTACAGTAAATACTAAAAGTAAGAAGAAATCCTCAAAGAATTCTTCTCCTATTATAACCTTACCAGACTCCCCGATAGGAGAATCTTCTGCTGAAGTTTCCGCTGATATTCACGCTGTCGAGTCATCTACGGCTAAATCAAAATCCGGTGGGAAGAATAAAGGTAAGAAGAAGAATAAAGCAGACAAAGCTCCAAAGGAGAAAACTGAAAATTCGGAAACCAATGACGAAAAGTGCAAACCTCGATATCCTTGTCTTATTTGTGAAGAGGATCATTTTACAAGAGATTGTCCTCATCGGGCCGAGGTTGTGAAAATCGTCAAGGGTTCCCCAACTCCTGCCGTTTTGAAAGATCCATTTCCAAAGCAGGAGAGCAAGATGATAGGTTCTTCCTCGAGTGCCAATGAAGAACCCATATTAATGATGTCTCATGTAAGGATTGCGACTCGATCGCAAGATTATGGTAGTAAAAGTCCTGTTGATGGCAAAGAAGCAGAATCTTCTCATTCTAATCCATCAACCTCAGCTCCCAGTTCCGATCCACTACAGATCGAGAAGCCTAACCCGGACTTAGTAATCAAACCGCTCGCCAAGGGTGTACTTCGAAGGTCTGCTTTTAATCCACATGCGAGAGCAGCCCAAAATTACAACATTGTTGAGGATTTAGCTGTTTCACCCTCAGCAATGTCGGCTTTGGAAGTGCCGCAATCATTCCCAGCACAACGAAAATTACTTTTGTCGGCTATAGGAGCTGTTGATGTTCAGGACCCAAACCTAATAATCTTTGAACTAGAAAATAGTACACCGCGTTTACCTCATCAAATGGCTTTCCAGATTCCAGTGATAGTAAAAAACAGGTCTATTCATCGGACTGTAATTGATGAGGGAGCTTCCACGTGTATTATGTCGATACAGTGCTGGAGATCGCTTGGTTCTCCTTCACTAAATCAATCCCCGACCATTCTTAAGGCCTTTGATGGCTGTGGGTTCCATCCGTTTGGAATTCTATAGGATTTTCCTATAGGGGTTGAAGGAAAAACTGTTAGTCTGGATGTGGAGGTGGTTGATGCCCCTCTAGACTACAACCTTCTCTTGGGTCGAAGTTGGCATTACGCTATGACAGCGGTTGTTTCATCGGTCTTCAGAGTAATAAAGTTTCCACATAATGGCAAGATCGTAACCATAGACCAGCTGGCTTACTTTTCATCCGACCCAGCCTCTTCAAAGAGTATCCAATATGTCGGTAAAACGACTATCCCTTATAAGGATGTTGGAGTAGGATTAGTTAAAGATGTCGGTTTACTGGGAACTTTTCCTTTTCCTCCAATCAATGCCTTGTCTTCATTTGCACCTATTCATATGATTACTTCAGACACCATTGTTTATGATGATCCTTGGATCGTTCCTTCTGAATCTGAGATAGACTCATTTGGTGATGCAATGCCTTTGAGTCCATATGAAAGCCTATGAAGCCGTGTAGTCTTTTACCGACCCGAGTTCAATCAAAATCGACCAAATGAATGTGGTCCATGAGGAATCACTTTTCACCTCAACCTCGGAGTTAATAACGTTTCCCGAAGTTGTGTCATCTGACGAAAAACTTTCTGAAGTCCTGTGTGTAGACGATTTACCATGGGAAGATCTCCATCATAGATCTTCGTTTTTACCTGAGGATGATCGTTTTGAAAATGATTTCTCATCAATCTTTACAGCTGAATATGTCAAAGAAGCTCAGAGTCCAATGAAACATCCTGATTCAGAGCTGAATTTGGGAAACATTTCTCGCACTATTCCCATTGACATTTCAGTCAAGCCCGGAGTTGTTGAGCACATTCATATAGGTGCCTCGTGTTCAGATGATGAAATTCAGACACACAAGGCCCTATTTCAAGAATTCTGCGAGGTGTTTGCCTGGTCCTATGAGGAAATGCCAGGAATTGATCCCGCGATTGTTGTCCATGAGATCAAGAGTTACCCGGATGCTAAACCCGTCCGGCAACGTTTGCGTCAGATTCACCCACGAAAAGCGGCTGCAATTAACGCAGAAGTTGAGAAGCTGTTGAAAGCAAGTTTCATTTATCCAATCCCGTTAACGGATTGGGTATCGAATATTGTTCCGGTTAACAAAAAACAGGGAACAATAATGATATGTATCGACTATAGGGATATTAATCATGCTTGTCCCAAGGACAACTACTCAACACCCTATATCGATCAAATAATTGATGATTGTGCCGGCAGTGAACTATTTTCCTTTATGGATGGTTTTTTTGGTTACAACCAAATCAATATTCTACCTGCCGATCAACCAAAAACGGCTTTCATTTGTCCATGGGGGACGTTTGCTTATTGCAAATTACCTTTTGGGCTTAAGAATGCCGGAGCCACTTTTCAAAGGGCGATGTCTTATGCGTTTCATGACATCAAACACATTGTGCAACCGTATCTCGATGATTTGCCCACTCATTCATTACATCGAGCTGATCACCTTGTCCATTTACGAGCAATCTTCATGAGGTGTAGGCATTATCGTATTCGGTTGAACCCACAAAAATGTGTCTTCTATATAGAAGTGGGACGATTGCTGGGATTTGTAGTTTCAAAAACCGGCATCTGCGTCGATCCCTCGAAGGTAGAAGCTATCATCAAATTGCCTCTTCCTTCGAGTCTTCGCCAACTCCAAAGTTTGCAGGGGAAAGCAAACTTTTTGCGCCGATTCATTCCTAACTATGCTGAGATTACAAAGGGTTTTACCCAGTTGTTGAAACAGAATGCTCAATTCTCTTGGGATGAGATAGCTCAGAAATCTTTTGATGCACTCAAGCACGCGTTAACCCATGCATCGTTGCTGCATCCTCCCAACTACAACCAGGATTACTTTTTGTACCTCGCCGCCGCTCATTCCACCATTGGAATGGTCTTAGTATAGGAAGACGAATTTGGAATGGAACATGTGATATATTACCTTAGTCGGACCTTAAATCCAACTGAGCTCAAATATTCACATGTGGAGAAATTGGCATTGGCAGCCGTTCAAGCTGTCCAACGTTTTCGTCACTACATTTTACTCCATAAAACTACAGTTATTTCGGATTGCAACCCTATGATCTACATTTTGACTAAACAATTGCTAGGGGGCAAGTACTCTAAATGGATCATTATCCTGCAAGAGTTCGACTTGGAGTTTGAAAAATCTAAGTCTAAGAAATCCTTAGTTTTTGCAGAGTTAATGTGTGACTTCCCGCGTGCTGACACAGAAACTGTGGTAGAGGAACCCAATGCAGACGAATCTTTGTTTCTCATCAGCACTTTAGATCCGTGGTATGGGGATATAATCGTCTATCTCCAAACCTAATCCTTTCGTCTCGAAGTTTCAAAGTCGGAACATCGGAAAATTCGATTCCAGTCCCAACAGTACAAAATTATTGGAGATACTCTTTATCGCCGTGGGGCGGACTTGGTTTTTCGCCGTTGCTTAACCCACGAGGAAGCTAAAAGGGTTCTGAATGACTGCCACTCTGGAGCGTGTGGCGGTCATATGTCTGGGTATGCCACAGCCCAAAAGATATTGCGCGCTGGCTACTTCTGGCTGTCCTTGTTTAAAGACTGTATTATTGCGGTCCGGAAATGCCACAACTTTCAAGTATTTGATTGCAAGATGCGCGCTCCACCTGCTCCTCTCCACCCTATAATTTTCGTTGGTCCTTTTGCCAAATGGGGTATCGATTTTATTACATGTAACCCTCACTCGGCTGGGGTGCATGCGTATATCATCCTTGCGGTTGATTATTTTACTAAGTGGGCCGAGGCGATGCCTACATTCGAGGCAGACGGCAAGACAGCTGCAATTTTTGTATTCAATCACATTATTGCTAGGTTTGGTGTCCCACAAGTGATAATCATTGACCATGGGCGCCATTTTCGAAACGTTATGATGACAGAACTTACAAGACAGCTTGGTTTGCGTCACGATAGCTCAACTCCTTATTATCCACAAGCGAACGGTCTGGTTGAGTACATCAACAAAGTATTAGTTATCATGATCCGACGAATCATTGTTATTCATCGGTCAAATTGGAACAACATGTTATTTTCCGCGCTTTGGGCATACTGAACCTCAGTGAAAACATCAACAGGGTTCACTCCTTTCCAACTAGTTTATGGTTTGGAAGCTGTGCTGCCCATTGAATGCGAAATCCCGTCACTTCAAATGGTTGTCGAATTACTTCTAGCTACTTCCGAAGAGGAGAAGCGTTTATTATACTTAGCTCAATTAGATGAGACTCAACGTGATGTTGCATTAGCGATCGAGACTCATGCAAAACGTATGAAAGCTCAGTATGATCGAAATGTGACCCCTCGAAATTTTTCGGAAGGAGACCTAGTGCTATTATATGATCAAGCTAACGATAAATTAGGTGCTGGAAAATTCGTTCCTATGTGGCATGGGCCCTACATTGTCAAGCGAAAGCTATCAAAAGGGGCCTATGAGCTGGTAGATTTTGACGGGGACTCTTTGGGTAAACCCAGAAATGGACTTTACCTAAAGAGGTATTATGCTTAAATGATGGGTATGGAGATTTTAGTTAGGTTAGATTTTTCTTTCTAGCTAGTGTGTTTGTTAGTTTAGACAGTGTGCTTAGCTTAGAAAGTGTGTTTTTCGTCGTTATTCTACTTATCTTGGTTTTACGCTTGATGTTTGCAGATGTCGATGCCTCTCCAAACATACATTGGATTTGCTGATGGTGCTTGTCGTAGTACACAAATATCTCTTCCGCAGCTTGGGTTATTTATTCACCCTCTGACGAGTTAGTTTCTATGCATGGGGTGAGCCTCGGTCAAACAACAAACAATATTGCAGAATACAGTGCAGTGATTGAATTATTGTCTGAATCTATTTCATTTGGGATTCGGAGTTTGATAGTGAGGTTAGATTCTGAACTCATTGTATTACAACTTAATAGAGTGAATTCCATTAGAAATCCAGTGTTATTAAGGTTATTTTTGAGATTGCATCTCTTGGAACGTGAATTTGATTACATTTAATATCAGCATATTCCAAGGTCTTTAAATACATTAGCAGATGCAATTGCTTCTCGAATGTTAGACAGACATTTGCGATAATCATACATGTAAATTTAAAAATATTTAATCACACATGTTTAACAAGATAAGCTGGTAATAATGATATATATATAGGAGTGTGTCAAAAAATACATCGTCTTTGATCATAGGTTGAAAAACACCTTATGATCGGCAAAAATGATAAGTACAAAAAACCAAAATGTCACATGTGTCTACAAAAACGACCATCCAATCACTGGTGATGCTCTCTATACGACACCACTGCACGCGCCACCCTACACAAGAACCTCCTAAAAGGTCCTAGGACTGCGACTACATAGCGCTGAAGCCTGATAGGAATATCATCTATAGTAGTCTGTGGTATGTCTGCCGTAAGACGCTCTAGGTCTTGTTCCAACTCAGCTAGGGTCTCTGTGGCCTCGTCCCATGGGACCGGTGCTGCCGCAACTAGTTGTCTCCTCTCGAAAGGCCGGAGATTGGCTGGACGATGTGGGCCTACATCTTCATTTTGAAAATTATTACTGTCAGTTTTGAGATGATATAAAAAACAAAAAAAAATAGACAATTTAAAAAATTGTGAAAAATGAAGTACCTGTGTCATCCCATTGTTCTCCCGGTGGAAGAACCATGTCCGGATCTCCACGAAAATCAACTTCGGCATAAGGAAAATCCTGTATCGAGAAGATCTGGTCCTCCAACCAGTGAAAATACTCCAGTCTAAATTGGACAACCTCCGTGCCCTCGTCAGGATGACGGGCCATAACCGCAACCCATCGCGTCAATTTGGGCTCTCGGGGAGGCCCAGCCTCAACAGTGAGATGTTGTGGGATCAGCATCGGAACCCTCTCTAAAGCAAAATTGACAACTAAAGCCCCATAACCAAAGGTCTTCAGCTGTCCATTTTTGGTTTTAGTCAGTTGGCTTTTTAAGTTAGCCAACACAGCATCACACCAGTTGAAAATGGTGCCCCGATAGCAATCAATCGCCATCCGCATCTGGGATCCAGTGGCAATGTGCAAAGCGGCTGCCCCACAAAGTCTGGTAACTATAAAAGCAATGACCATAAGTTCAGGGCGGGATATAGTTTTGATCTCTATCCCCTTCTCCTGGTTCTGCGTGTTGCACCACTCTAGTCGGAGACTAGCAATGGACTGGCCACCCGGCCTAGTCCCGGACTGAGTCAATTGTTCGCCCCTCTTGGGCAAACCAGTGAGAAAGTAAATATCTAAGGGATCTATCTCGAGCTGGTGCCCTCCAATGTAAAAGCACTGGTCCTGGAAGTTCCATCTCTCTACCAGCCACTCTAGAAAGCACACCTGGGCCCTCATGCCAGGTATGGCCCAGTATTTGTAGAGGCTGCATGTCTTTAAAGCATCAATGGACGGTTGATGATTAATGGCGGCCAAATCGACATCTTCGTGCTCTCTCTCGCACCAATCAAGCATGGTGGGCAATCTACACACCAAAAAACATATGTTAGAGTCAATGAAATCAAAACATTTTGGTCCATTTTGAAGAAATTGGGGTTTAAAAATTCGTTTTGTGGGGTACGCACCGCGCCTTTAGGAACAGGGCGTGCGTACGCAGGTTTCCTTAAGGCAAGGTGCGTACGCCCGGCATTTTCCCAACTGAGAAAATGTCGGGATACGCGGGTCACCAGTAGAGCACCTGCGTACCCCGAAAAGCGGACCTTGAAACCCCAAAACCTCCAAAAAATGAAACTAGGGCCTAAAAGTAAATTATAAAATGGATAGAAATGAAGAGGAAGATGTTGTAGAATACCTGATGAGACGACGTTCGATTTCGACGGTCGGATTCTCCGCAATGTCCACGGGAAATTTCTTGCCAAAAGCCCTTTTTCTCTCCTCAACAGTAAAATGGTAAAAATGAAATGGTAAAAGCCCTTTTTATAGGTTTTTTGGGTAAATAAATGCTAAATTTGTTTATTTTTCACCATGAAAAGGTATTTTTCAAAGAATTTTTATCTATCTTTAAACAGGTATGAGTAATGTGTTGGTTTTTGTGCAGGATAAAAGGATTTTCAGGGAAAATTGTCATTTTTCACAAACAAAAACATCAGAGTCATCTTTTAAGCCCTTTTCTGACTCCTAAAACATGAAAATATTGCCGAGCGTTTCTTTTACACTCGTTAAAACAGAATTAAAAGATGGCCCCCTTATAGCCCTTTTCTGACCGTAAAAGCAGGAAAAGATTTCCGGACTTTTGTCGTTTCAAATTCGATACTAGAAATAAAACGACGTGTCCCTGATCGCTTTTTACTTTTCAGGTCAAAGACACTAACTATGAAAGTACTCCTTGGTCGTAAAAGATCAAGCGGTTCTCTCAAGTATTATTTTATACTTTTTCGGGCTTGGGAGACACAAATTTACGAAAAAGTTCAACCCTGGAGTCTTCTTAAGTTTTTCAGACTCTCTAAAATTGAAAAACGCCGAGTTTCTCCTATACTGGACTCGTTAAAATTTCACAGTAAAGGACCTATTCGATTACAAACAGGAATGGACCACTCCTTCTTAGGGTTCGAATCTAAACTAAGTTGGACTCATCCAAAGGATGAGCTTATAAACAAGCATATGTTATCCTCCTCAAGCTTGTAAAAAATAAAGAGGTACTTTCCAGAAATGGTGGGGGAAAAGAGAGAAAAATGAGCCTATTTGTTATTCTTTGTCTCAGAAGAAGCCTTATCACCACTCTTGAACACGACACTTTTCATTCACCTGGGTTGGGAAATCCTTTGCCTAACAGTTGATTAAACCACTTTGAATATCTTCAACCGCTTCTGGGTATTAACTATTGGGTCAATTGTCACCAAGACATCTGTCGTGTCGTTATGTGTTCAAGAGGTCACTGCAAATAAACCATTCATATGCAAAATACCCGTCATCCATCTCGACCATCCCTGATTCAGTCCTTATAGCTACATTTCTTCGACTTGATCTATGATTTCGTGTTGTGGGCTTGCCTGCAACGGGTCGCTTTCTATCGACATCAGCACATTATCTAGAAATATGACCTAGAAATTGTCAGTACCTTGAAATCTGCATGCATCAATGGCAGGTTTCTCGCCTTTGACGACGGTTTACATCATTGACTTTCGATTGAAGGATTCCATGAAATGTTCGACATCAACTCATTCATTCACATCTCATGGATTGTACTGGGTACTTTGAGATCCATTGATATCACTGGTGGTCTCTCTCACACTTGTTAACAGTTTACATCACCGACTGGTAATCAAGTGGTTTCTACCATGTTCGACATCAACTCATTTATTCGCATGGATAGAATCATACCATTTCGGGAAGTAGAAATGAAGACCTTGGATCTAGTTTCCACCATCCAGGCTGCGAGGAGTTTTGTATTCATTGTACAGTAGACTAATCATAAACAGATGGCTGCGTCCATATTGTGTCTACAAGAGTCTATGATTATGATGTACTGCGAAATCATTCCTATATCAGAGCAGTAGTTAGTTTGTTAGTTAAAGTTTTCAATCTGAGTATGGGAATGCCTACCTCAGTGATGATATGATCTTATATATGTGTTTTGTGTTGAATATTTTCAGGTTCCGACTGGGCTCTCCACAAGATTATCCCTGAAATGATAAAGTACTTCACCCTTCCTAGATGATATGAAACCCTAATCTACTACAGGCTTCGCACTTTAGGGGGCAATCTGTTACACTAAAATTTGTCACCATGACTATTTGCAGTTAGTATGGCTCCATCAACTGTCATACTATACTCCTTGGCAAGTCTTATACCTCTTCTCTTCATATCAAACTCCAAGAAAGAGAGAAAGTCTTTAAAAATCTATATAACTCTGGGTACGCAGTTTCTCTTAGCCTTACTTGCGTGTACGCACCTTAAGTTCACATTCCCTGCATACTTGTACGCTCTGTCTGTAAAGGGGTGGGTGTGTACCCCTGAAAAGGTCAAGAGGCGCGAGTTTTACTTCAAAAACGTTACTTTCGGTCGATTCTAGAGAATTCTAGAAGTTTGTTTGACGTGTATTGAGCGCCTCCAGATGGTTCATGTATCCCTATGAAAGAGGAACTTATCCCATCAAGAGGGGAGCTATCCCACTCAAAGAGGGGCTTATCCCATTGATGGTGGACCTGATTAACTTCCTCCAAAGCACTATAAATACAGGCATTGGGCCAGAGGGAGGGGAGGTTGAAAGCTGAACATTCCTAAGGGTAGATGCTACTAGAATTAGGACTCCCTTATAGAGCTTGAGAGGAGATATTCCCATCCTTTCTTAGCTTCATTTGGAAGTGGGTGAGCTGATAAAAGTAAAGGAGAACTCTTATTGGACCCTGGGAGGGACCTGCACAACACCAAGGCATAGATTGTAATGGTTTCTTTTGTTTCCACTTAATACAATTAAGCTCATTTTTCTCAACAGGTTGTTATACATGATTTGTTTCATATACTCCTTGGTCTGTATGATGAATATGTTTTATTTTATGAGTTATTCAGGTGATATGTAATCGTTTGCTTGTTAGTGAATGCAGGTTTCGAAGAGAAGGAGGAGGTCATCCGGATGGGCGAGGCTGGACTGCTACAAAGCGTTGGACTAAAGGTATGTTATAAACACCTAATTACTTGTATTCTAAATGCATATTTAGGGAAAGATAGTGTTTAATTGTCTTGTTTGTCACTAGAAAGCCTTAGCTTCTAGGGAGGTCGGTTTTGTCCGCAAAATTGACTCTTTCCGCATGACAGGAAGTGACGGGCTCAATCACACCAACACAGAGCCTTTCAAAACTACAGGAGGGGAAGCAGCTCCTAACACAGGTAGAGGGGACACAAAAGAAGAAGGTTGGAGCCATGGTTGGAAGAAGCTTACTAGATCATGACAACCATCTAGGATAGGCTGAAGGGCTTGCAACAGATGCAATAGACAATGCGGTTGGCCGTAGAAGGACAAACTATAGAGAATCTAATTGAAGAGGTCAAGCAGGAAACCACTCAAAGCGCTGCCAAAGTTGTTGTAGTCCAGGTGGAGTTGGGGGATCTTCGTAGCAAGATCATAGTGCCAGCCAAGTGACTTGAGGTGAGTCACAATCTTTGTGTTGGGGGGTTGTTGGGATGCGGTCCCCCGGGTTAGTATTGGGGTTACAATAACCCAATCTTGATGTAATTGTTGTAACTAATGTAAATTCTTTGTGATTTGTGGATGCGGAGCATGTAGATGGTTAGGATTCAAAGTGGTTTTAGCCCCTTGTTTATGTAAAAGTTGAGTCAGTTTTGAGATCCACACATGGTCCGCGAACCATGGGATTATATGTAGAAAGCTATAAATAGGTGTGTCTTAGAGAGTCCAAGGCATGTCATGATGGATAACCAATGAATTCTTGGAAGTATTAGCACAAAGAAGTGGGTCATATAGGAGAGAAAGGCTCTGCATTTGAGTGTGCAGAGGCCTAGGTAGTGTCCGCAACTCAGTGCGCAAACCCCTGTAGTTGAGTGCACAGGGTAGTTTTGAGTCCGTAAACTTGAACTGCAGATCAATAAAGAAGATTATTGAAGAATTACTGTGTATATATTTTATTTTATTTTTACTTCTATTTACGATATATGATGTGGATGGTTAATGTGTTTATGAAATATTGGTCTAATGATGCACAATTCACTTGAATAAGTCTTAATAAATGTACACAATGCAATGTTAAGTACTTTCGTGAAGACTGGGATAAAATAGGTTATTTATTAAATACCTAAAGTAGATCTGTGTGAGCTCTGATCTAGGGTAGTTTTCTAGTGCGCATAAGTGGATGAATATACTCTCAAGGGTCTGCAAAGCCCGATCATGGACCTTCGTGAATGTCTGAAGGTCATTTTAATAAAGGTGCAGTATCAAGCCCTAAAGGCTTATAGATCTGCACGAAGGTAGATCTAGGGAACTAAAGGACATCACACTCATCTTTGGATGTGGAAACCCTACTCTAGCATCCCCCCATGCTTCTTCAGGTGAGACTACAGCCTGGGCTACGCGGGTTGTTGCTGAAAGGGCCAGTAGTGTAGGGTTTTGTTGGTTGGCACAACTAACTCTGAACCTGGGTTAGGACCCCCTAAGCCAACACACACCTTATGATACACTAACCTCAAATCAATCATCGAGAACATTGGTTCCCCCTTCAACGGGTCAAACAAGTCATCAATCCATGAAAAAAGGGTACCTTTTCTTAATAGTCACCTTGTTCAACTGCCAGTAATAAATACAAAAGATGAGAGTACCATGTTTATTATTCAAAAATAATATGGGTGCACCCCAAGGCGACACAATTGGCCTAATGTATCCCTTTTCAAGCATTTCCTTAAGCTCCAACTTCAATTCCACTAACTCTAGAGTGCTCATCCTATGAGGTGCCTTTGATGCTAGTGTTACTCCCGACATTAATTCAATAGAAAAGTGAACTTCCCTATGAGGTGGTAACTTTGAAATGTCTACTAGAAATACATCCTGAAACTACTAAAAAACTGGATACCCCTTCAAGACTTTAGCATCCTCAACTTCCTTACCTTTTTCATTGGAAATATGAACCATAAAAAATACAAATCCTTTCCTACTACTGTACTTTTCTTGCATATATGTAACCATTCTCATCGATGTAGGCTTCTTCTTACCCTGCAATATTCTCCTCTCTCCATCATCATCTAGGCACTCAATATCCTTATCATAGAAATCTACCTTAGTCCTATGAATATACAACAAATCCATGCCCAACATCATACTATATGATCCCAACGGAGGCATATTTTGATGTGCTGACATGGACATTACTCTAAGCTCAATGCACAAGATCTTTCCTAATGATGAACTCTTTTCTTAGTACCTGTAGCTAACTTCACCAAGTAAGATTTTGCATGAACTTCTTTACTCAAGCAACACTTGTCCACTAGGTCAGGACTTATATAACTATAGTTAGATCTAATTAAGTTCAATTAAAATAAAAGCAACTTGATCATAAATATTAACTTCCATCTTGATAATAGATGCCTGATAATCAACCTGCTTATTATCCAATGCTACATAAATATGAGGGATACTCTGTCGAACATCCCCAACAATATGTGCCTCCCGAGCACTATAAATATGAGGTCTTCCACCCTGATAATGTGTATAATCTCTCATGTGATAATCCTTGCCATAACTCCAACATTGTAAAAGCTTCCTGACATCATCCTTGTTATGCTCCTAAATATTAAATCCATGCCATCTGTTAGTTGCATTGAACTTCTTGTGTGGCACTACATTCTCCCTATCCTCTGTATCCTAATAATTCTCCTCTTCTTAGCCCACTTTCCTTTTTTTCTTCTAATTACCTTTCCAATCCTGCTTAAACTAATTCTTGCACTTTGATTTCTCATAACAATGCTTCAATTTTTTTATGGCTTCCTCTAGCGATCTAGGCTCATCAAAATAAATCGGGTCTTTGAATGATACTGCAAACCCATTGATGAATCTCTGAATATTTCCTTTCTCCTCCTTAAGATAAGGAACATATCTCAACAACTCCAAGAATCTTCTAGTATACTCCTAATTGTTCATAGATCCCATCTTTAGCTCATGGAACTCCTTTTCTATTTCATCATAGAATC
The DNA here is from genome assembly GCA_031772625.1 of Pinus tabuliformis. Taxonomy (NCBI): domain Eukaryota; kingdom Viridiplantae; phylum Streptophyta; class Pinopsida; order Pinales; family Pinaceae; genus Pinus; species Pinus tabuliformis. Next base: position 802,138,822 of record CM062815.1, on the reverse strand, counting down.
ATTCAGATAGATTCTTCTTCCTAAAAATTATCTTGAACTCACTCCAAGACATCTCCTCTTCTCAAATGCCTCTAACATTCTTCACATATTCCCACAAAATTTATGTTTATCATTTAAGACTAAAAGTAGCTATCTCAGCTTTCATATTTTCCGAATAATCATGCAATCTAAAAAATTTATTCATCCCAAGAAACCAAGCTTCTGCATCTTCTAACTTATTTATTTCTCCATCAAATGTAGGAAGTTTTTATTTCTTTAACTCCTATGGTAGGTACCACTTCTCACTCCTCCTATATGAATTGTTTCGGTGATGTTGATGATGACTCTCTGAACCAGAACTAGAATAAGACCCATGGTCATTATCCCTCTTATCAGTTATATCCAATAACCTACCATCTTTGACTGTGTCATCACTATCAAACATGTATCCTGATTGAGACACGCTTCAATATGCCCCATTGGTCCTTTCCTCCTGTCCATGACTGATCCTAAGTCGTCCCTGTCTCTGTAAATATGATAAACTCTTAAGGATGAATACATTAACTTCCCCTTGATTCTCCTATGCTTCTGTAAGTATTTCCTATGACTGGATGATTATGTCATTACCTGACTTACATCTTCTGATCTCTACTTTCAAACTTGTCAATGTATTCACTATGTCAGGGGATTACTCATCACCATGTTGTTTATCTGATTTGTAGGGAGAACCACATCAACTATAGTCCACCATTATGTTATTCATCTTGATCTTCTTCATCCTCGAAACACACCATGTCAAATAAACCAAATATAAACATGATCTAACATACCTCAGTGAAGTTCAGGGGAGGCTATAGCATCTGCAAAATCAATATGGATTAACACAACACATGTATATATAATGAAATGAACATATCAATCATCACGATGACATAAAACCAAAACTGTGACAATCACAATGCATGCATAACAACACATAGACAACTGACATGCATGCATGAAAAACACATTCCACCCATCTAGTCCAAGTTTTTGAACCTGGGAGATTTTTTACCGATTTGTAAATGCATCCTCCTACATTTACCCAATTTAACTGGCCTACCAGGGTAAACACAAGACAAAGAGTTACTATGGAATGACCTAACCTCCAAGCTCTTGGTAAGGAAGTGGGGCCTACATCTTTACCAAAAAATAAAAACTCATAGCATCCCTCAAGGCAAAAGAACACTTGGGGACCAAGAACCACCCTAGGTGACCAAATCCTATGTTGGGATTGCTTTTCTCACAACTTAACCCCCAACTACGTGCTGACAAGGCCTGAGTGCGATTGAATGCCTCTAACCACATGCACAACATTTCTTGATTGTGGTTGTGACCCAAATTGTCCAGTTCATAAGGTGTAGTCCCAAGATCTGAGCCAAAATTCTCGATCAGCCTCTAGACCACCGCCCAGAACTGCATGAGACTTCTCAGAATCATAAATGACTTGGAAAAAAGGCTAAAAATTCAAGCTTGAAGGCATAACTTGACTTAAACTGCCTAGAACATAATAAAAATTTTGTTAAACAAATGGAAAACATGTAAGCTACAGGTGATGAATGCATATTTGATAATAAAAGTATGAGATTCATCTGAGAATCAAAATAAGGCCCTATGTCCTCTCCTCGTAGTTGCAACAACACTTATTATTCCATACATTCATAAATGGATCAATAGTTAAAAAATTAATGAAAAGAGTCATAAAATAGACAAACAACATATAACCATGGAATCCCATCCATAATATCAGCAATATTATCATGGAAATTATAAAAACTTCACAATAGAATAATAACTCTTATTAACATATGAAAATATCGACCAAGTCAGGGACTTCCACATACCACCCAACCATAGATTGGGCTAAATCGATTATCTCTTTCAGCTAATCATCCCCACACCATATTCCAAGCATGACTCTGCGATCTCAAGGAATAAACTAAAATAAACCAAACCAAGGCTTCTAGATGCCAAATCACCTCAACCCTCAACCAATTATTCCACCTCACGGTCAGACATCATTAACACTAACCGAACTAGTCTCTACCCAAGGTGTTCATGGCTCCAGGATCTAGTAACTCAACTCATAACCTTTCAAGGCTCCACATCATTTGTCCAACCCAGATCCAGGGACAAGTAAATCAACCCATGAATTGCTCTAGAGCGTTTTTCCCAACATAGGCTTCAGGACTAGTAACTCAACTGAAGTTTTTCTAGGGCTTCCAATGCATTTGTTCCAACCCGAAACCATTAGGTATTATGAGCATCAATAAATAAATAAATAAATAAAATCAAGTGGAAAAACCCACAACACCATGGTTATCTAAAAAATGGCAAGGCAAGGCTAAAACCACTGTCGATCCAGGAAATCCTCCATGCCAATGACAACACATAACCAAAAACCACATGCATATATCATGCATCCATAAATCAACAAGTAAATCACACATACAACCTCTTACCTACAAAGTAATCCAATTGTAGTTGTTGATCTACCTGTTCCCTTTCACTTTCATGCTTTCCTTTTCCTTCTATCTCCAAATCCAAGTGAATACTAGAGTGCTCCAAGCATGCTCCAAGAATGCTATAAGTGTGCAAGAGTCAGCGAGAATGAGAGAATAGAAGAGAGCTCCACCCAAAACTGTCAAAAAGCTAGCAACTGATCCTCATAAGCCTTTTCATAATTTAGGCCTCTATTTTCTTCATTTTCCTTCATTTTTGCTTTGATTTCCCTCTCATGCAAACTTGTGTCTCTTCACCTTCCTTTTCTCCTATTTTCCTTTATTTCCATATATAAAATTCCAAATAATGCCTCTTTGCCTTTGCCAATGCCTTTTCCAATTTTGATAGCCATAAATTATTGAATTGAGGCTTTTGTGATCCATATCAAATTTTTTAGACAGGTTTTCAACGATAATCACATCAAAATTCATTTTCCAATGTGTTTCGAAAACCCGGGGTTATCACAGCAAATGAATTTTGATGTGATTATCACCAAAAACCTGTCTCGAAAAGCCATAAATTAATCAGAAGTGATACCCATCATTATTTTTTGCCCAACATTTATCTTGGAATATGTGTCCCATGACCTTGGTCTTATTTTTATTTGCATAGGAAATAAACCAGGGGTTTTTACAGATGAGAGATCCATGTCAATAAAAAAATGTCACTTTCTTTGTGGCATCAAGTCCTTCAAATATGAGGTCATATATGATTCTTCCCCACTTGAATTTTGTGATGTTATTTTAATAAAACCTTATACATGGAAATGTCATACTACTATCAGTCTAGACCTTGTAGTGTTATGTTTTCTTCGGGAATTTAGCTCTACAGGCTACCATAGTTCAAACTACCATAGTTTCCTCAATATCAATGTAGTAGTGTAGGAAGGTAATCTCTTAGACTTATATTTTTCCTCTTCATGATGCAATCAAACGGTGAATGGAAGATTATTTCTATTGACATAACCTTTGCATGTAGTATCTCTACATAGAATAAGTAGGAGGACAAATTAGTGGGGGATTACAAAGATATATTTTCTTCATTTTCATAGGTTTATAGATTCCCTATGTTAAGATATAATTGGTCAATGTTTCAAACCTACGATACATGATTCATTGGTCATGAAAACAAAAGAGATGGACGAAAGAATCCCCCCACCATAACACTTCTAGAAAAGTAAGATAGGTAACCTTTTTAGCAATTTTTCATCCAATATTTTCAAACAAGAAAATACCACCATAGATTGCTAATCCATATACTTTATTCATATATTCTTTTAAAATTTCATGATGTGTTTAATTAATTTGATAGGTTTTTTTATTCACTATGTTATGATAAAACTAATCAACTTTTTAGATATAGGATACATGATCCATCATCACCTGCAGGAATGCCCTTACAATTCTAGGTCAATAATTCAATTGATTTGATACTAGATTCTACGTTACCTAATGGTCCAATATGCATATGATTTCTTTTGGAAAATGAAGAAATAAAACATTAAATTCAAGTTTTCAGCCAAAAGGGCCATGTTCAATTGAGCCCCTTACCTTGTGGGATCCCAATTGTGATGGTGCAGAAGAAGGATGGGACATTGCGACTCTATATTGATTGCAAAGATCTAAACATTATCATAGTCTATAAACAATATCCAACCCCTTAGATTGATGATATTCTTGATTGGCCCCTTCAAGTGGTTGGTCATGTATTTTGGGATGATCAACATTATGAAAATATTCATGAGGGTGATGGATGATATCTTGTGGTTGTTCATAGACTCATCTATGCTCATATATTTACATGACAATGTTATCTTTAAAAAACAGGTTAAAACATTCATATCAAGCTTCATTGATCTTAAGTACCCTACACCTAGACAAGTTATGCACAAAATATAGATAAATGCTCATATAATATGTGGATAATTTTGTAGTTGGGCTAGTCATTGATGAACCTAACGTACATGTCGATCCAGCCAAGATCCAAGTAATATGTTTTCCTTACCCCAATAAATCTATCAAGATCTAAAGTTTCTTGGAACTCACAAACATGTTCATGATGGGGTTGTTGGGCAGTTCACATTGTTTGGATGGCTAATAGCTGCAAGTTTGTTGGCATTGGTTTCAACAATCATGCTGGGGAGATGTGTTAAGTAGTTGGTATTTTTTGAAAGTTGGCAAAAGTGTTGCCATTAATGTCAAATGGACAAGTATGATAGTTTTTGGCGGAAAATGTTGGCTTTTATGTCCCTTATCCTGATGGTAATTAGACTAGAATTGATGTGATTGTGCTTTATGTGTCAAGATCAGGGGGATTCATATGGTTGCTGCAGTCTATGGTAGAGAATCACCATAGTAGTAGGCTTACTTAAGAAGCCATAAAAAGAATACTATGGTGGTTGGAAATCCCAAACATTTAAAGAGATTATTCCCAAAGATATTAGCTCAAATACTCTTGGAATTAGGACAGTTGGTTAGTTCACAAAAAAATATTTCCAATGGTATGTAGAAGTCCAGAAATGGTCTCCTAGATCAAAAACTATTGACTTCCAAAGTTAGGGTCTTAAAGTCCAAGGCAGGCTGAATTTCTGACCCTAGAAATTTTAGAACCCGAAATATCAGAGCAATTAAATAGTTCACAGATTGGATGGGCAAATATTGCAGCAGGAAAAAATTTGGAAGGTGAAATATCATAGGTTAGAAAATCGAAACCTTGAAGGTTTGTAACCTCAGGACCACAAAACATTGGGAGCTAAATTTCAAAAGGCACGATATAGGAAGTCTCAGAGCATCGAAACCTGATATCAAAAGGATTGAGCAGGCCATATCATAGGATGGAGCAGATGGCACAAGAAGTAATTTTGGAACCTCAGAGTTTCGTAATTCCTTGTAAATTGAATTATTTTGAAAGTGTCAAGATTGCAAGAAACAAAGTTTACAAAGGAGTACATTGAAAATCCAAAGAACCAAGTGACACTTTGTCTCTCCTCTGGTACGACACATGGTGGCAGATGATTGTCCCTAAGGAGCTAAAATAGAAAATGATGTCAGCATGACATGGTTGTACTATGGACAAGTGGCAGTCATATTTGGTAAAATTGGGTGGCCTAATAGGGAAAATCCAAGTTACACATGTCACCACTAAGGATATGCCACATAGAGTTAATGACATTAGCATGATGTCATCTCAGAGTTCAAAACTTCAAAGGTTGGAGTTTTCATAACTCCCTCATAATTTCATTTTAAGAAAAGTTTCGATACCAGGGGCTCTGATGTCGTGTTGGAACTTGGTTGTGGAGTTCAAAGAACCGAGGGTGAGGAGTAGGTCTAGAACCCAAGCGCTATGAGTATTTCAGAGGTCAAATTTTTGGAACTCCTCAGAAATTGAATTAAGAGGAAGTCCCAATACATGGATCTCTAATGTGTTAGTGCCTGGTCGTAGAATCTAGAGAACCAAGGGCGTACTGCTAGAATACGAGGAGATAGGCCCCCAACAAGTCCTAAAAGGCTTAGCACCTAAAATCTATGTCACTGGTCATGGCACTCAGTCTAATGGTGGAAATGTGTTAAGAATATAAGTAGAGGGGGCTAAAGGCCAACTAGAACCCCACGATTTCGTAATGTCTCTTTTAATAAAAGTTACTAAATGTTGAAGCCTCGAAATTGCAGCACTAATAAAGAGAGAACTAAAGGCATCAAAATAATTTAATATTGTAACATCGTTTTAATAAATGTTACAATGGGTGGAGTTCCGATAGTGCAGAACAAAAGAATTAAAGGATGAATGGGTTGGCGGTTGAATAAATGAGGGTTGGAGAGTTGGTCGTAGAAGTATTGGAAACTTTGGAGATTGTTTGGTCAAGACATAAATGACCACTATTTTACAGGGAAGAGAGTTAGGCCTGCCTTAAGATGAGAAAGCTACCTCTAACCTTCATGTGCATGTCTCAGAAATTAAATGAAGAAAAAAGAAGCCATGTAGAAGTACGGTCAAGCTATGTGAAGTCATGAATAAAAATTGATAGCCTTGGGGATAGAAGACTTGTTTAGAAAGAGCACAGTGCCTGGTTGAAGTGTGCAGGTGGACTGAGAATTAATTCTTAGTATGGATAAATACTTAGGTGCCCCTTCTTAGGGGTTATGGCAATATTAGTGGCCAAGTTAGATGTAATAACATAATGAATAGCCATGCGGAGGTACACTAGGGTAGTGTGGATACAGGACAACAGAGGCAACATTGACCAGTGTGCAACAGAGGAACCAAATAAAGGAGCACATTTGAGCAAAATGGGGGAATACAACATTGTTGAGAGAGGGGTGAGGAGAGATTTGTGTGTTGGTGTGCTGATGTGTTACGCTAAGTGAGCCAGTTTTATAGAGAAAGGCTAGATAGTGCCTATGCAGAGGAGAGACCCCAATAGATTTAGTGTTGTGTGAGAAATGACGAAGGTTCCTGTGTGAAGGAAGAAGGTCGAAGATTGTGTGTAGCTGTGTCAGAGGGCGAGAGAGCATGAGGAATAGAAGGCCAAAATATGAGTGTATCTTGATGAAGCGAAGGGAATAGAGTGTTGCGTGGGTTGTGATGAGTGACTAATGTTGAGTAGATTAGTAGGCTACTGAAGAGTGAGCATAGTGAATAGAGAACAAAGTTGATATTAGGAGAAGTGGCTGGCATGGATAGAGAACATTGAGTTCCTTATTGAGTGTGGATTGGAGCCTGCATACAGGAAGTTGGTGTTTCCATCTCTAGTGTGTGCTTAATAATGTTTGGGGGTTTGTGCCTCCTACATATTGGTGCTTTCATAAATCCAAGGAGCTTCAAGTTGGTGCTTACAATGAATGTGTGAATTTGGTGCTTCACATGGTTCTTCTGGTAAGATAGACAAGTGTCTACAAAAGGAGGTATTCAACGCTTCCTGCTAGTGGGTGCTAGCAAACAATCAAAGTGAGTTGGTGTTTCCTATGAGTGGTGGCTCACAAATCTATTTATGTAATAGAGTAGGTGCTCTTATTTTACAACAATAACAACAACAAGCATTGGTGTTTTTTTCCCAAAAGGGTTTCCACAAAAACACTCATTGTCTAATGTGTTTATTTCTCATGATGTGTATGCTTGTATGGATTGATATGGTTTGTTAACAGTTGGTCACATTGTTATAGACAATTTTGTGCCTTACAGCAACAAGCATGAATTGTCAATAATCCAAGGGATCCAAAGTTCCCTAAACATGATGTTCCTACCCCTAGAGGAACAAGGTCAGCAAACCAACAGCTCTCAGATCAGTTCTCCACCTGAAAACACTCAAAACCAAGCAATCCTGAAATCAAAGCAGGTGCTCCACTAGGGTTCTGCGCTGAAACTCAGTTGCTCCATGGTGTACCTGCGTTGCAAAGCAAGTGGAACAAAGGCCACCTGCGCTGAGCGAGAAAGGACAAGTGGCACAGTGAGTCATTGCTCTGGAATCTTCCAAAAATGACACTTGGATCAGGGATTTCGCCTTGTGATGAGTCAGAGGCTTTGTTTCTCCAAGTTGAAGCAAGGTTCACCAAGTGGACTCAAGAACTGAAGATCAACTAAAGATTAACTGAAGAGAGAGAGGACACAAGGCAGCTACACATCAGTTGCAAGCTGACTCATCCTTTCTCAATTAATCTATATATTGAGCTCTCTCCTATGAGCTCAGGAGGCTGGAATTTTGTGCAAAGTAATGATATGCTGTTGGTTTCATTATCGAGTTATTGGGTGATTGTTTGAGAGAGGTGAAGAAGAGCAATTCTTTCTGCTGGGAGGTGTTGCTGGGTTGGAGCCTGCAATGGTTGTAATACTCTCAGAACCTTTATTTCTTCATTAATAAAAGCTATTGAGGTTCTTCTATGTGCTCTTGTTTCAATTATATATTGTGATGATTGCATGTTTGGTTTACACTAATCCATGAACCAGTTATGATTGCATGCCTCTTGTAGTTTCCTTCTTTGTTATTGTGCAGGATCTCATTGTAGCTGGGCGAGCAGAAGAACAAAGAGCTAGGAGCAAGCGGCCAAAGAGAAGAGTTTGGATTCGACATTAAGCGCAAGGCAACGGTTAGTGCTTTCTCCATTCTCTTTTGCTTTCATAAAGAAGTAAACCTTAAGTAGTTTTTTTTACAGTTGTTGCTAAGGAACTGTCACCCTTAGAGTGGGATAGGGTCATCCGAGTCGGATACTTTTCCCTACAACAAACTGGCGACTCCACTGGGGAAGGTATCTGTTTGATTGTTTGTAGTATTTTGCTATTCATTTCCTGAACAAAAGAGTACCGAATCGAAAAGCTTTTGACTATATCAAAAGCGAAGTAGAGGGCAGCTACTCTAGCTCATTTCTGAGCATGTTCATGATTTGAAGAGCTGATCTACAAGGATCCTTGTAAGCTCTTAGTGATAGCTTTTCATCCTCCTAATCATCCCTTTGTGTGTACTTGACTGATTGCTTCTGATTTGAGCAAAAACTGTGCATTTTTGAGAAAATTGTGACCCAGAAATTGAGAAAACGCAACTTTCGTTTTCCAAAGCAGGTAGTACACAGGCTACCTGCTTTGCAACGCAGGTCCCGAAGGGTCTACCTGCTCTGAGAGCCAGACTGGCTGTGTAGCACCTGCGTTGGCCCAATTTTGCCTAGTGCAGTTGGGGTTTCCTCCCTTTTTCTTGCTTGTTTTCACTATAGTTTTTGCAGCAAGTTGTCTTTCTTGTACCAGTTCTGAAACCAACCTTACTTGCCATCATTCCGCCTCTGTTATATAACGAAATTGTACTTGTTCTTTTGTATTTCTTACTTCATTTACAAATTCCCATAACGAAGAGTAAACTAGTCTTGCTTTGGCCTCTTAGATCTGAACCTGTGTTAGGCATTTTGCTGGTCTAAAGAGTTAGCTTGTTTGTTGTCCATAGCTGATTAGTCTTTTTACTTTCGTCATTATGGTTTGATTTCATGTATTTCCAGTGATTAAACAAGTAAATCTTAAGGTGTCTTTTGATTTTGGACAAACTTGTTTGTTTTCGCTTTAAATCGAAATCAAAGTTATATAACAACTTTCTTTTTGTAATACATCAACATTAAGAAAGGGAAAAGAAAATACATGCATCGTGCATTTTGCATTTGAAAAAAGTTTGCATGATGATTTAGGAGAAAGTGCATTAGTTTGTGCTATATGAACTGTGTGAAAAGATTTGCCTTTCTTCTCCCTCAGTAGTTAAGATTTTCATCAGTCAAAAAGATTTGAAAAAGCTTGCTTCTCATCTTAGGCTGCATTTAGGAATTGTTCATATACATCTCGTGGTGAACCTTGAAAGGCAAACTTTAAAAAGATCAACTTAAAATATACTGAATGAACCTAACAACGCATTTGAAACATAACGCAAACACATAGGGGTCTAGGTAGAGACGTGTTCCGGCGTCGTTAAACATAGTGACTGTCGATCTCTACGAAGGTGGGTGATTCCTCCTGAGAGTCGGTGGCACTAATACGGACTTGTGCTCCCACGTACCGTCGCGTATATATTGGGAGACCCCTATAGGAACAAAGCCTTTATCCATAGGAAGCCGTGTCGGCCGCCCTACTGATCGCGATGCAGTGAACACAGCATTCACGAAGATCGACCACCCGTACCGTAAAATGTATTCTGTGGTTTCGCGAAAGGTTTGGCACACCCTCTGCCTAGATCTCCAGAGCAGTTTCTTTTGGCCTTTTTCAAACTCTATAACTGAAAAGGTCCATCCGAGAATTTGTCACTTCGGGCTCGTTAATACATCGAAGGAGACTAGAGTCATCTTTAGCTTTTTCTCGACTCTTAAAACATGAAAAAGCAAAGTTATGTTTAAAAGCGTCTAATAAAATTCATTCAAATCGGAAACACAAATTTTCCCCTTTATATTTTAGTTGATCGAGTAATCCGCAATCGTGGAAGAAAGTCAATTGAATATCCGTCGTCCTCGGAGGCTTGCGAGTCAACCGTCTTTGTCTCCGGAATCGAAAACAATCCGGACAAAGCGAGCTCGTCGAACCAGTTCAAAATCTCCTTTAAAAGTTAGAACAAGTGTTCCAACAACATCTGAGATTCTGGTTACTCCAAACATTTCCGGAAACCCTGCCTCTATAGAAGAAGTTCAACCGCCGCAGAAGGACAGTAATACTGATCCTAGTCTGGGGGCAAATACTTGTATAACTGAACCAGTTCCATCTGTAACCGGTCCAGAGAGTTTTGTTCCTCAAACATCTGTCGCTGTCGATACAACCCCTTCTTCGGCACCGGAAATCTTTTTCGGACCTGACGGTCTTCGTCTTCCACCTGGTCTGATTGCGATAGAGGAAATTACAGAGGAACCGCAAGTATCCACTCCAACTCATTTTGGAGTAGGGGTCACTCTATTTCCTGCTACAACAGAAGTTTGTCCATCACCAGTGGAAGTTCCTGTAGAATCACTAGGCAATCAATTGGATAGACTCAAAATGTCTGAACAACCATCGACATCTAGGACTGTGTCTAATGACACGGCGACGGCAGAATTACCTGCTGCAAATCCAACAATGTTCGCCGGTATACCATCTGTCCCAACTAGCTCTCAATCGCTAGAAGGAGTCCACCAAGGGACTATCTCGATAGTATGGTCTGTTCCTGTTTGTTCCGGAGTAATGTCTGGTAACTCTTATGGTGAGACTCATCAAATTGACCCTTTTAGGAATCTAATTAGGCCATCCAGTCCTCCAGGACAATCAATTGCCTTGAGTTCTGGATTACCACCGTATGGGGGGCAGTATGCCCTTCCATTACCCCCTCCGGGAGGGTACCCATACGGGAGTTCTCAACCTTATTCAAGTTATGGTGGAATTGCAACGAGCAGTTGGGTACCTATACTATCCCAGCCACCAAGAGTTGTATATTCTATGCAACAGTGTGTACCTGTGACGAACATCCCAACTACGCCGGCTATCGTAACCGTGTCGCAAGTTCAAACGATGCCTGTTGTATGTCAACCTCAGATTTCTCAGGTTCTCATGCAACAACCCCTTGACCTTGCGACCCAACCACAATCGCCTACTTGTGGGGTGACACAAGTACAATCGGGTACAAGTACCCCACATCTTGGTCCAATGGTTAGTGTAGCGCAACAACCCATGGTATCGCACAACCGTGGATAGTGTAATACCAACAGCCACAATTCCAGCAAGTGTACCAAGGTTCTGAACAGCAAATCTTTGCGAATACTGGACAACCATATATCCAAAATGGTCAAAATCAACCACTTTATAGTGGCCAAGTCCATCAACCGTATCAGTCATACCAACATCAACTCCATTATGCTGGTATGCAAATACCAACTGTTCAGGCGATTCCATCGTACCCTGGTTACGCTTCACCTAACTTGAATCAACAGTTACCATTCGTGGCGACTCTAGAGTTGCCTGATTTACATCGGTTAACCAATGATCCAATTGCTTACGCCCCATGGTGGCCAGTGATCCCGCACAAACTTCCGTCCGACATTCCTAAATTCAATGGAAATCCAGGTGAAGACCCGTCAAATCATGTGATGACATTTCATCTGTGGTGTTCGTCGAACACTTTAAATGATGATTCGATAAGGCTTCGCCTCTTTCAGAGGACATTGACAGGTCCAGCGGCGAAATGGTATATAGAATTGCCAAGAGCTTCGTTCGACAATTTTAGCTCCCTTGCCACGACATTCTTAACCCACTTTCAATTACCAATAAGGTATGAAACGGGAACAGAGATATTGACCAATTTCAAACAGACAACCGCAACTCATATATCAGATCATATACATGAGTGGCGACGTCGACGAAGAATGGTTAAAACATACGTTCCTGATCAGCTTTTAGCTGAGTGGTTTATAAAGTCGTTGCTTCCGGCCATAACGGAAGATGTGGCAAAGGGGGGAGTCGTAACAGAAGAGCAGGTTATTGCTCGTGCACAATATTTGGACTTAGTATATACTCAGTCCGGCACGCTCTATGACAAAATACCAGACGCCCCTAGACCAGAGTTTTCGATCCCTCCTCCTCCTAAATCAAATAGTGACTCTCATGTCGGCGATGGCGTGATTGGCACAAAAAACGTGAATCCGAGAAAGGCCAATCAAAAGAAGGCCCATAAGGATTCGAATCAAAATGCGCATGAAGAGGTTCTTGCTTCAGAAGTAAATGCCGTATCAACAGATAAGGGCAAAGAAACCAATCAACCAGGAAGCAAGAAAAATCAAAACAAAGGGAAGAAGAAGAAACAAGGAGAGTCATCTCCTCGAAGAACTTCTTCAAGCCCTCCTCGAGATAGGAAACCACCTTATGGGTGTCAGATATGTGATGAGGATCACTGGACGAGAGAATGTCCATACAAAGCTGATCTAAAAAGATTCTTAAAGAGTTCGCAAACTCCAGCTGTGTTAACTGATCCGTTTCCCGATCGAGGAAAAAACCTGGTTGGTAGTGGAAATGCTTCCCCGTCGCAAGTGCTTATGTTATCAATATCGAAGCAACAAAATGATGCTTTGATTTCGACTAGGAACAAAGATTACGGGAATCCACAGGTGTCGAACGATAAAGGTAAATATCAACCTAGCAGTTCGACAACAACTTCGGCAGAAGTTGTACCCCCCATCACACATGAATATAACATAGTGGTCGACGCCAAGTCCTTTATTCCCACCATGTGGATTGTACTGCCGTACCTTGAGGGTCATCATCCTTATAACATAGTGGAAGATTTGGCGCAATCTCCGTCCGCTATGTCGACTCTTGAAGTACTACAAAATTGCCCATCCCAAAGGCAGGCATTGTTATCAGCAATTGGTGGAGTGGATCCTAAAGATTCCAATCTTGTATCCTTTGATCACAAAGGATATGATCCTCAGTTACGAGCTCAACTAGCTTTCCTCGTCCAAGTGAAAGCCCTCAATAAAACTGTTCATCGAACAATTATTGATGAGGGGGCATCGACATGTATTATGTCGATGAGTTGCTGGAAAACCTTAGGATCTCCAACCTTGTCACGATCATCGACGACATTAAAAGCATTCGATGGAAGGACATATACCCCTTACGGTATCCTTAGTAACTTGAAAGTTGAACTAGGGGGCAAAACAGTAGAAATAGATGTTGAAGTCATCGATGGCAATCTTGACTATAACATCCTACTGGGAAGACCATGGATTTATGCCATGGAAGCTGTTGTGTCGACCTATTTTAGGAAAATCGCATTCCCCTTTCAAGGAGGGATTACGATCATTGACCAACAAAATTTCCTCCCTAATGGTTCACAAGTTACAGGAAGCGTTCCTATGATCCATGGAAGCGACCATTCGTTTCAAAATATCGGAGTAGGCCTACTAAAAGATCCTACATTAATGGGAACTTTCGCCCTTCCGCCACCATTCATTGTGGGAGAAGTGGCGACGGTAGGGGCCTGCAATATGATATCTTCCGCACAAAAGATGTCAGAAAACGATATCAACATGGATCATGTAAAGGTTTTGTCCCCAAGCCCAATGGAAGTATTGTAGCAATCAATTTTCTTGGCCTGGGGGGCAACCCCAAATCAACGCTCATCAAGCGTTTGGATAGATAGGTCTAGAGAATATGGCACCCCTTCATGTCCTTGGTCGCGAGTGCATGGAACCAACAAAGGAATAGTCCAATCAATGGTAATTGACGGGGCACCATGGAATGATTCCCACCATTGTTCCCTTCTCTCGGGTTATGGAGAAGATACTCAAGATGACCTTTATCATCCTTCAGTTTTCGATTTTCTATCGAATACTGTAAATACAGTGGGCTATGAGGATAGTTCTTTTACTATATCAACCTCATTATAAAATCAAACGATCCCCTTTCCGGATCTCAATGGTAAACCTTCATTCCAACCAACAAAGTTGAATGCAATGAAGCTTGGGGGGCATGCACCTCGATTTGCGTTATTATGCTGGGGGCATGCAAACATATCATCGAGCACTTTTAGCAATGTTCATGCTCGTTAAAAAATAAACGCAAGATCCGAGCAGTTTTAGCACATAGTTCATGCTCGTTAAGAAATAAACATAAGATGTGAGCAATCTTCCCCTAGAGTTCAAGCTCACTCAGAAAAAATGAACCGGTAAATAACCTTGGTAAATGTAACCTTTGATAGCCATGTTAAAGCCCTTGGTCGTGTTCTTGCAGTCTCACCTCCATCTGTTCATTTGGCCAATCGTTCATCTCCATATGTTTGTTTACCCATTTTGAGGAACAGCTGCGAAGAGTGATTTCACTTAGCCATCCTTGTGACACTACCGTGATTGGAATATTCCAACCTGTACCTGGAATCTGCTGCTGCCCTGTTCATCACTCGTTCCTCAAAAGACGAGTCTTCTTTGAGCTCTTTTCACTGACTCATAAAATATGAAAAGTTTGCCGAGTTTTGGCCTTCCAGCTCGTTAAAGCGACCGGAAAGCTATCCCTCCTCTAGATTTTAATCTTTTTGGACCTGAGGGATTATTGCACAAAAAGATCGAGCGCTTGTTTTGTTCGGCTCGTTAAAGAAATCGAAAATTCATCCCTTCTGTATTGTTTTATACTTTTTCGGACTTAAGGGATTAGTGACGAAAAAGGAATTTTGGAGTTAACTTTTCGTACCTTTTCAGACTCTCTAAAAGTGAAAAGAACCGAGTTTTCTTTGTCGTTAGACTCGTTAAAATGATTAAATAGCGACAAACTTGTCTTTAGACGAGAACGAGTTTCCCTATCGCTAGGCTCGTTAAAACATAGCGATGGGCTTGCCTGAAGGGCAGGTTATAGAACAAGCATATGTTATCCTCCTCAAGCTTGACAAAAATAAAGAGGTACTGGTCAGCAATGACTGGGGAAAAATTGGGAGAACCTCACAGCATTAATGGTAGCAAGTCGCTCTTGAACATGACACTTTGTCCTCCGTATCACATCGGGTTGGGTTGTTTCATTCACCGGTCTCATAACCATGGTCCTCGCCACACCATCCGCAATTGGGGTAATGCTACCAATCCATCACATCAGTGTCGTTATATGTTCAAGAGATGTGGTTCTGTAAAGAGTCAACCGTGTTCCACCCACTGCCATACATTATCCTTCATCCACTTCATGACCGCCACCCTGAATCATACATCACAGTTTGTTTTCACCTAATCACAATCACTAGCTCCGTTCCGTGTCACTGATGTGGGATTCATTAAGGCCCTCCTTTGACGGATCGCTCCTTGTCGACATCAGCTCATTATCCAAGGAGTTGATCTAGGAACAACCCCCTCAGTACTTTGAAGCTTGCATGCCTCAATGGCAAGTTTCTCACTTCCGGCGACAGGTATACATCAATGACCTTCGACCAGAAGATTTTGCATGGTGGTCGACGCCAAGTCCTTTATTCCCACCATGTGAATTGTACTGCCATACCTTGAGGGTCATCATCCTTATCGGTGATTCCTCTCGCGCTTGTTAACGGTTTACATCATTGACCAGTAATCAAGCGATGTCTTTCCATGTTCGACTTCAGGAAATTCTCACATGGATCGACTTGTACATCGAGTGAAGATCGGAAGAGATTGAAGACCCCAGATCTAGTTTCATCCATCCGGGCTGCGATATATATTCAGGACATAAAGACATTTGATATGTACATCATTACAGCAGATGATCATCCTTCTCAAAGGATGATAATTTCGGCAGAGAAATATCAGTCTACAATCAGATGATCGTCTGTTCTAAGTACCAAAATGTATTTATAAAGCTGAGCATGGGAATGCCCGCCTCAGCTAGATCATGAAAAATGTATGAAAAATAATGTATTGTATTGTATCTTATTACAGGACACTTCTCAGCAGATTGAATGAACTTCGGATCCTCTCAATAAAGCATTTCACCCGATAAACGACCTCATACTTTAGGGGGCATCTGTTATAGACAATTTTGTGCCTTACAGCAACAAGCATGAATTGTCAATAATCCAAGGGATCCAAAGTTCCCTAAACATGATGTTCCTACCCCTAGAGGAACAAGGTCAGCAAACCAACAGCTCTCAGATCAGTTCTCCACCTGAAAACACTCAAAAACAAGCAATCCTGAAATCAAAGCAGGTGCTCCACTAGGGTTCTGCGCTGAAACTCAGTTGCTCCATGGTGTACCTGCGTTGCAAAGCAAGTGGAACAAAGGCCACCTGTGCTGAGCGAGAAAGGAAAAGTGGCACAGTGAGTCATTGCTCTGGAATCTTCCAAAAATGACACTTGGATCAGGGATTTCGCCTTGTGATGAGTCAGAGGCTTTGTTTCTCCAAGTGGAAGCAAGGTTCACCAAGTGGACTCAAGAACTGAAGATCAACTAAAGATTAACTGAAGAGAGAGAGGACACAAGGCAGCTACACATCAGTTGCAAGCTGACTCATCCTTTCTCAATTCATCTATATATTGAGCTCTCTCCTATGAGCTCAGGAGGCTGGAATTTTGTGCAAAGTAATGATATGCTGTTGGTTTCATTATCGAGTTATTGGGTGATTGTTTGAGAGAGGTGAAGAAGAACAATTCTTTCTGCTGGGAGGTGTTGCTGGGTTGGAGCCTGCAATGGTTGTAATACTCTCAGAACCTTTATTTCTTCATTAATAAAAGCTATTGAGGTTCTTCTATGTGCTCTTGTTTCAATTATATATTGTGATGATTGCATATTTGGTTTACACTAATCCATGAACCAGTTATGATTGCATGCCTCTTGTAGTTTCCTTCTTTGTTATTGTGCAGGATCTCATTGTAGCTGGGCGAGCAGAAGAACAAAGAGCTAGGAGCAAGCAGCCAAAGAGAAGAGTTTGGATTCGACATTAAGCGCAAGGCAACGGTTAGTGCTTTCTCCATTCTCTTTTGCTTTCATAAAGAAGTAAACCTTAAGTAGTTTGTTTTACAGTTGTTGCTAAGGAACTGTCACCCTTAGAGTGGGATAGGGTCATCCGAGTCGGATACTTTTCCCTACAACACACATATAATGGATGCCAAGTCTGAATGAAGAAATATAAATTGGAAGAAAGTTAAAATTAGCTTTAATGTTGATTCACCCCCCTCTTAGTTTTAACATTGTTTCCAATAATTCGTATCAGATCCTAGTTCCTTCAGGAATAGATTAATTACTAGTAGATAGATCAAATGGAAACAATGACTAATCAATTTTGGCTAACAACAGAAGGAGTTCCATTTTTAAATGGATCAGAGTATGTACTCTAGAAGGTTAGAATGGAAGCCTATTTAATGACTTTGAATATTGATGTATGGTGCTCTATATTGAAAGGAGAAAAGAATGAGAAAAATGAAGAAGCCAAGGAGATTATAATGAAAGGGTTGTCTAAGCCAGATGTTGAGAAAGTAGGGCATTACAAGACATCCAAAGATATGTTGGACAGACTGCAATGTTTGTATGAAGGAGATAGCCATGTGGCTCAAAAACAAGGTGATGAGCCTTGCCACTCTAGCAATGAACCAGAACATGCAGAAGTTATTGCTCATCACACTCGTGTTGATGATGAATAAGTATCAGAAGGTAGATGATGTTTCTTAGAAGATAAACTATTTCTTTGTGATGAATGTAAAGAAATAGATCATACATTATCTAGATGTTCATGTTATTCACTTGAAGATAGAGATAGCCATGCATCTAGTAGTAGTAATGAAGATAGACCCACTTTAGTAAAAATAGAAAATGAGGGATCCTACGAAGGAGTAGAGAGTATATCCCATGAAGAGAAGTGGTATCACTCAAAGATATGAAGATGGAATACCCCTTAGACCTGTCAAAAACTCCATGGACACAGAGATGGGTGTAGATCTTTGT
This sequence comes from Pinus tabuliformis, assembly GCA_031772625.1. Taxonomy (NCBI): domain Eukaryota; kingdom Viridiplantae; phylum Streptophyta; class Pinopsida; order Pinales; family Pinaceae; genus Pinus; species Pinus tabuliformis. The sequence continues at coordinate 802,120,444 of CM062815.1, read as the reverse complement.
GGTGACTTAACTAGCACCTCTGATAGTGAAGAGAGGGATCTAAATGAAAGGAACTATTTTAGAAAGAAGTTGATATCTTCTCTAAATTATATTAAGGACCTATCAAAGGAAAACCTCAATAAAGAGGAAAAAATGAAAATTTATGAGCTTGAGAATGAAAATTTGAGAAAAACAATAGTAAATCTTAATTCTCAACAAGAACAGACTAGTAGGTTGAGCGGCATGTTGACAAATCAGCTAAGTAAGAAGGAAGCTTACTGTGAGAGACTACAGACTAAAGTAGTATCACTAAGGCATGACTTAGTAAAGTCAAATAAATAGTTGTCTCAATATCAAAATCTTGTGGAGAGAAAGAAAATCATGGATGAGATGCTTGTCAAGAAAAGATCTCCTCTCATCATGGTTGGTTTGGGTTTTAAAGAAAAACCAAGCTCCAAAATGGTGAAGGATGAAGGGTCAAATTCCCAAGAAAAGGAAACTCAAGGTTCTAACAACGATAGAGAAAAAGAAGTTGTCGAAATATAGCTGCAAGGAAAGTAACAACAATGAAAGAAGTAAAGGCAATAATAGAAGGATAAGAAGTAGTAGCAAGTAAAGCAACAGAAGAGAGCTAGGCACCTAAAAGAAAGAGTCAAAGGTAGTAATGAAAATTGTCATGGAAGGCACATGAAGAACCAGAAAAGGTCCTTTCCTCCTCAAGGACAAAGCCTTCAAAGAAAAGGTAACATTTTTCATCAAAATCCTTTTTATGGGTATTTCTTTTCTTGTAATAACCTTGGACACAAATCCATATATTGTAGATGGCATGCAAGAAAATAGGATGTGTTGGGTAGTAGCAACCCAAGGATGCATAAAGAGGCTAGGAGAATGCATGTGGGCCACCATATGATATTTTCCAAAAGCATCATCAAGAATAGTAACTCCTTTGCCCCATTCTTAGGCCAAATCAAATGTTACAATTGTGGTAAAGTTTTGTTACAAGGAATCATACTATAGGCATGGGAAGTCGAAGCATGCTTCCCAGGTGATGCAATGAAAGGATGTCAAGTATGTCTTTAATGCTCTGAGTAAAGAGAGTATGTTGAAAAATGGAAGGAGAAACCATCAAGGTGTTGACTTGTCTCTGAAGAAAAATTAGAGAAAAATTAAGAAGGATGATTCTCATATTTCTATGAGAAAACCCTTTCTAGATGCCTTATGTAATGACTGCAAGCTTCAGGTAAGGAAAGGGAGAAAAAATAACCCAATTACCATTCTCTTCAAAACAAAGAAAAATGGTAAAAAGTCGGTTAGGGTTAAGAAAGAGGGATTAAAGGAGAAGCTTCCTCTATCCATGAACAACCAAGAGAAATCCCAAACATGGGAAAAGAAGAAGCTAGAAGGCAATGCTTCTATCAGGACTCAACCATTGAATGCCTGGAAGAAGAAGGAGGATGGTCTTCTCAGGAGGAGTAAATTCTTTTTTTCTCTTCAGTAAAGGAAGAGAATGGCCTCAAGGAAGGTTGAATAAGTCAGATGCAGGAAGCTAGAAGGAAAAGACAGAAAAGTGCATATGATTGTTGAAGGTATGGTCGAGTTCCCTTGTTTATTATGGTAATGTATGTGTAACAACCCTGGTTAAAAAATCCATGTAAATATCAAAATATAAGACCACGGTCACAGGACACATATTCCAAGCTAAATGGTGGGAAAAAACATCCTAATGTGGGTGTTCATTTTGGTTATTAGCTAAAGGAAATTGACAAAGGATTTGGAGAGGAAAAATGTCATTTTTGGCACATTTATTTATGAAAATAATGGAAATTGGGAGAAAAGGAAGGTGAAATGTAACATGTTGCCTGTGAAGAGGAAATTGAAGGAAAATAATGGAAACTAAAGAAAATAGAGACCCCATGTTAGGCCCCTATACTACTAATGTAACCCCTTATTGTTATTAGTATAGCCCACTTATTATATTGATGTACCCATGTAGTGCCCATATTGTTACTATTGTTCCCCATAGAAGCCGACTATTGTTATTATTGTGCCCTTACATTATTATTGTTATGTCGGCTCTGATTATGTTATGACCCCTTAGACTCCTATATATAGAAAGGAGGTCTTTTCATTTGTATCATCAAAGAATTGTTCATTTTTGTAATGTAAGGAGGTTTCCCCCTTGAAGAGGCTGAATTCTAAGGCGTTGATCTCTCTTTTCTATCTTTTTGTGAGTTGGTTTCATAACATTTGGTATCAAAGCTTTGGATTCTAGGGTTTCGCTACTCCAAATAGGTCATCGTGGCATTTTCGCTATAACGTTTTTTCTGCGACGTTTCAGAAGCTAAAAAAAAAAACCATTTGAGAATAATTCGCACTGAATCTCGAGTCAAAATTTCAGAGATTTTCGTGCTATATTTGCGGAGATATGATCTAAGGAACGTGGCATTCTTGCAGACTCCTGAATTACATTCCAAACAGGTGACCTGGGGAAAATCGTTATAACTTTCTCTTTGAGCATCATATTGAAATTTCGTAAGACGTTATAGAAAGAGGACGGATTGTAGTGTCTTGTATATATTTTGTAGAGCCAAAGGTCGAAACAGTGACACATGGCACTTCATACAAGTTCACTCTTCTGGAAAGGTATATAATCAGGTCATCTTGGGAGATTGTGCATAACTCTTTCTTGGAGAATCCAATTTGGATCAGATTGGTGACATTGGAAAGAGGACACAGAGGGCTACTATAGGTCGCAATTTCAGAACTTAAATATCCAAAAGTACAGAGTTACAGTCATTTCAATATTGAGATCCTAAAATCAAGAAAAAGCAAGATGAGGAAGTTTGATGGCAAGGATCCGGTAAATTGGATACTTCAAATGGAGCAATAGTTTGATCTACATGGTGTACCACTATTACAAAAGGTATATATTGCATCTTCACATTTAGAACCGGATCAATTTTTATGATATGAAGGGCTTTGTCCTCGTAAACAACTTGTTACATGGTCAATTTTCATGGAGGAAATGATAGCACATTATGAGGATACGAAGAGCAACACCTTCTTTAGAGCAACACCACAACAATTGGAAAGAGTAAAAGGGCTTTGTGACATAGTGGAAAGAAAAATTATGGAAACCAGGAAGCATACCCCTCACAACTATAAAGATGGAAGTGTTGTTTCTCCTAGCCTTCCACAACCTACAAGGGTTACACCACAACAATTGGAAGAAAAAAGAGAAAAAGGGCTTTGTTACAATTGTGATAGCAAATGTACTAAAGGTCATAAGTGTGATGAGAAGAAATTATTTTACATAGAATATGAAGAGGAGGAATAAAAGGATCAAGAATCATCAAAAGAATAAGATATACACCAGGACCCCACCCTAGAGAAAGAAGAAATGAATCAGACCATATCTTGTAAAGCATTGGCAAGAATTACCACTCCTCAAACTCTCAAGATAGAAGGACATATCAAGAAGAAAAAGGTGCAAGAAGTGAAAGATCACATCAAGAAAGAAGAAATGAATCCAACCATATCTTGTAATTCATTGGTCAATATTACCACTCCTCAAACTATCAAGATAAAAGGACATATCAAGAAGAAAAATGTTCAAGAAGTGAAATATCACATCGAGCATCAAGAAATGAATCTGAACATATCTTGTAAAGGATTGGAAGAAATTACCACTCCTCAAACTCGAGATATAGAATGACATATCAAGAAGAAAAAGGTTCAAGCAGTGAAAGATCACATCGAGCATCAACAACAAGTTCTCCAACTTTTAAAGGATAACGCGACTTCGGTGCAAAATCAAATGAAACAACAGGTAGATCAACATTGTAGTGAAAAATGTTTTGATGTAGGTGATTGGGTATTTTTACTGCTACATCTCAAGCAAGCTATTTATGAGAAGGAAATGTTGGTAATACTACATGCACTTAAAAAATGGCGACCTTACTGAATGGGAAGACTCTTCAAGGATGAGGATGTGGAAGCATTGTTTTGTGCTATTTCTATTATCCAACTAGATTGGATAAACGAAGCAAGGGATGAATGGAAGAAGGATGAAGAAGTATGGCCACTTATTCAAAAGTTGCAAAAGATCCCATTCAAACAATATTGCCAGAAATTTAAGAGGAAGAAAAAAACATTTTTGAACCTGGAGCAGTCACAGAAACAAGAAGCCAACAGCTATGAAATCGATAAATTTTAGAGTTTCTCATAAAGTGAAAGAACTTACTCGCTGAAGATTCCACATGGGAGGACAAGAATTTTATACAGAAGCAGCAAGAACTACTCAAGCGTTGAGGACAACACTTTTTGAAGGAGAGGGGCATGTTAGGCCCCTATACTACTAGTGTAACCCCTTATTGTTATTAGTACAACCCACTTATTATATTGATGTACCCATGTAGTGCCCATATTGTTACTATTGTTCCCCATAGAAGCCCACTGTTGTTATTATTGTGCTCTTGCATTATTATTGCTATGTCGGCTCTGATTATGTTATGAACCCTTAGACTCCTATATATAGAAAGGAGGTCTTTTCATTTGTATGATCGAAGAATTGTTCATTTTTTTAATGTAAAGGAGGTTGCCCCCTTGAACAGGCTGAATTCGAAGACGTTGATCTCTCTTTTCTATCTTTTTGTGAGCTGGTTTCATAACACCCCATTGATAAAAAAAAGCTTATGAGGCTCAGTTGGCAAGCTTTTGCTCAAGCCTTTTGTCAGTTCAGTTTTGGAGCTCCCTCATTATTCTCTCTCTCTCTCTCACTCTTGGACACCAAGAGTTTTATTGGAGAATTTCAACATTGGATCAAGAAAGGAAAAGGAGGAAAAGAGGAATAAAATATCAAGGAAGAGTAGGATCAAACAACTACAACAAGATTATTTGTAGCCATCGATTTGCATGTGTGGTTTCCTTGCTATATTTAGCATGCATGTTGTTGCATGTGTGTTCTTGGTTCCTTTTCTATCATTGGCATGGGTTTTGTTAGGTGTGATAGTGTTTTTCAACCTAGCCTTTCAATTTCTCGATAGCCATGGTGTGATGGAGTTCTCATGTTTTGCTCGAGTTGGATTGTCCAATGGATTTGAAGTTGAGTGAGGTGGATCTCTAAATAAAAGAATGCATGGCCTAGTAACCCTTGAACCAGATTGTGGGTTGTGCTAAATCCAAATTTTTTGTTGCCTCAGTGAGCCTAAGAATCCTCGACCGATGAATGGTGGGATATATGGTAAATCCTAGAGGTTGGTGCTCTCCATCAGGCCTAGTAATCCCGAGATGGTATATTATGGTAAAACCTGGAGATTTGAGTCTCGGTTAGGGCCTAGTGATTTGGTGTGGATTGCGATAAAGCATAGAGACTAGGAGACAAGAAAATTCCTCATAATGTAGGTGGAAAAATCTAGTGGCATCTATGCTTGTTTTGACCTAGTGATCTAGTGGAGATCATGGTAAAGCCTTTTATTAGAGGTTTACTTTTGTGGCCTAGTGATACGATGTGGATTGTGGTAAAGCTTGGTTTTTGTTGATGAGGGTTAGGTGGTTTAGCCTTGGGATGCCCTTATTGGTTCTTTTGGTTGAGTCCCACATTCATGTGTGGAATATGGCAAGAGGGTGATTGGCTGAAGAGAGATTTAGCTTAGCTAATCTATGGTCATGTGGAACGTGGTACTCACATACCAGGTTGGATTTTTCATTTATTAATAAGAGGTTATTTCCTTGGTATCTTATGTGTAAATGTATTGATTTATATGTGGATTCTATGGGTAATGTATCCTTGGTATTCATGTTCTTATTATGTTGGTTATAAGCATGTTTTATGACAATGATGATGTATGGCTTTCCTCATGTTTTGGCTTGTAAATGAATGAACAATGTATCTATGAACTAATAGATGATAATGAAACTAATATATAGAGTAACAATGTTTCTTAGAAATTCTCAGATAAGTATGAGACCCATATGCTTAGATCTATAGCTTAAACATGTAGATTACATATTTGTGACATGTTTGACGAAATTCCTGTCCTGGCTAGTAGGGTTCCAGTCAAGTCCTTGTTCAAGTAATTTCATTTGTATCATTATTATGTTGTTATCTTTAATTTTTGAAAGTGCCATGGAGTTCTGGGCAGTGACCTGGACTTTGTGCCTAATAAAGTGGCACAAATCCTAGAGTTGCAACACATGGTTGAGGAGAAAAGTCTCCAAACACACCCATACTTTGATGTGGGACATACTAGAGCCTCCCAGACACACCCTTGTCCATATCAATGGAGTGTCTAGGGGTTTAATGGTATAAAAACTCAGTGGGACCCAGGGACTGGTCATGGGGATGACTGGGAAGGCTTATGAGAGTCCTGTAGTAAGTAGAGAAGGCATGTGTTGTGTGTTTCCATCGATTCAACTTCCTTAAGGTCACCTAGGAGGTTGAATCCCATTATATTGGCCTCTCATCCCATATTTACCCTGGTTGGATGGTTACTTGGGGAGATGTGGGATGAGGGTGTTATAGGTTTGTATCATAGTAGGTTTCATTCTCCTTGGGTGGTGTCTAATTTCTATTATCTTGGGTGATGTCTGGTTTCCATTCCCTTTGGGTCATATCTGATACCACATAGTGGTATCAGAGTGGGTTCTGGTCTCTTTTGGGAATGTCTATTTTTTGTTGTATTTGGGTGTTATCTAATACCATAGAGTGGTATCAAAGCATGATTCGCCCCTCGGATTGGATGGACTAGGTGTTGGGCATGCATTCATGTCGATTTCATATATGTTCCTTATGCTTGTATTCCATGTGCTTGTTGCATTTGCATGGTTTTGATCATGGTTGTAGTGATGTCGCCATGTGAAGGTTGATGGTGTTGTTGTTGGATGTGTCTTCATGAATGTATGGTTGTATGTGCATTTTTTATGCATGTCGGTGTCTATATGTTGTTATGCATGCATTTTTGTGGTGAAGTTTGTTGTGCACAAGGAAATTGTATGCAATTAGGTCATCATGATGCTATTGGTTGTTATGATGCTAATGTATTGGCTGAGATAGAGCAGCAGATGTAGATCATTAAAGTGAATTTGCAAGAATGGAATTAAGGATAATATAGGCTTGTATGGTGGGCATGCAGGTATGTTGGTTAATGTTTGTTATATGCATTAGGGTTACTAATATGCTTTCCATTATATTATTATTATGGTTACATGTATGATGAATGCTAAGTTGAATAGTGTAGTCATATGCACATGTGTCAAATAGTCATGAATGATAGTAATTTGTGGTTGTATGCATTGCTATTGTTGGTTTATGATAGTTAACTTGACGATTATGTTATATGTTGTTGATGAGCATGTTATAGGTTAACTTGTTGTTGTTATATGATAGTTAGCTTGATAATTAGGTTATATGTTGTTGATGAGCATGATATATAACTTCTTGTTGTTAAATTCTAGTAACTTCATGGTTAGGGTTATTACATTAAGAACTTGATGTTATATGTATCATGCTAAATTGGATTGGTCTATGCATATGGTTAGGGTTATGAAATTCAGGTATGATTCGACATATGTCGTGATATTATGTCATACTAATCTAGACTGACTGTGCAGATGTGATTACTATGTATGATTGGTAATTATTTATGAGTTTAAGATGTGAACATGTTAGCTAATGAATATTATGGATATCATGACCTTATTTATGTTTGAGATGATATGCCATGAAATTATATCATGCTAATTTGGATTAATTGTGTAGAAAAGATAGCCTCCCCTGAGATACATTAAGGTATGGGTTTGATTATGTCGTATATTTGGTGCTTGACTATTTGATTATGTCTTCTATTTGGTGTTTGAGTGTTTGGTGTCTATTATGTCGTTTAGTTGATTTATCTAACATGGTACATTTATAGTTTGTTTGAATGTTTGATTAATTAAATGATATGGGTATGTGTATGTCAGATTACTCGAAGAAATGATATTGTTTTAAGATGGTTTTACTCACACATATGTGTTGATATAGCTGATATGTATTTTAGTGTAACATTATGTATTATGACTCACGAATGCGAGTCAGTTTTGACTATGACATGATTTTTAGTATTGGTAAAGCCTGATTTCAAAATAGTAGATATGTTGTCTTGATCTTTGGAACATGTGGTTGTGTGTTCAGTTACAAGGAATCATGATTGGGACAACAAGGTAAGATAATCGGTATACTATGACATTTATTTATGCATTGACAAATATTTGTTATGGCAGTATGATACCAACAATTGCATGGAAAATAAATTTCCATGTAATCTTGAAGAAGGTTGAGGTTGAACGTTCCCTTGGAAGCACTGGGAACCACGGGGATTGAGATATTGTGTCTATCGAGAGTCTTGTTCTTTTGGTACCTTAACATTTTCTTGTGCTTGATTTGTAGTTTTTTTTACGTCTAGTGCATTGTGGCTACCCGTTCCCTCTCCACCTTTGCTGATGATCATGCAAATGGTCTGGTACATCATGTACTAGGGGAATTGGACCTTTGAAGACCTCTTTGGAGCCATGTTCTCGTATGGCCCATGAGCAAGTGTCCCGAGGATAGTTCTGATCTTGTGTCGAACTCGTTAAAAAATGAAACAAGGTGTACGAGGATAGTTTGTTCCTGTGTCAACCTCGTTACAAAATGAACCACAGAGTGACGAGGATAGTTTGTTCGTGTCTCAACCTCGTTAAAAAATGAAACAAGGAGTGTTGAGGAAAGTTCTTGATCTTATGTCAACCTCGTGAAAAGATGAAACAAAGGTTATGAGGATAGTTCTTTCACTTTGTCAACCTCATTAAAAAATGAAACAACTCCCTTTCCAAATCGAGTCTTTGGTTAATATCTCGTAAAATCCAAGCCGAGTCTTTCCAAGATCTTGAATGTGAACCTTCATTCCATCCACCTCGTTGAATGCAATGAAGCTTGGGGGCCATGTACCTCGATTTGCGTCATTATGCTGGGGGCATGCGAACTTATAACAAGCATAGTTTTTCGTTTCAAGCTTGTGTAAACATGAAATCGAATCCAAGCAGAGTTCTCCATGGTTCAAGCTTGTGTAAAAATGAACCCATAGCCAATTTACATCTCGTGATTGAAATTTTTATCTACTAATATCTGCTAGATGACCCTTGGTTGTTTCATTCCATCACCACCATCTCTTTGGCTGATCATATGCTTTCACTTGATTGTTTATCCTTTCCTGAGGAACCGCAACGTTGAGTGGTTTTATTAGCCAGCCTCTTGACCATTACATTTTTTGAGTAGTTCCACCATTGCCGAAACCAGTTGCTACCCTTTATACCACTCGTTCCTCTAGGACGAGTCTCCTTTAATCTCTTTTCTAACTTGTAAAAGATGAAAAGATTGCCGAGTATTTTTCCCTTTTTTGACTTGTTAAAATGGAATTCTTCTTTAACGCTCTTTTCCGACTTAAAAGATGAAAAGATATCCGAGTTATCCCTTTTGACTCGTTAAACGAAATAAGAGGCAGTCTACTTTGAGCTCTTTTTTGACCGTATAAACGCGAAAAGATTGTCAGGCTTTTGTCATTTTGGGCTCGTTATTGGTTGCGAAACGATGCGATTTCGATCGCTTTTCTACTTTTTTGGGTCGAAGTCACTAGTTATGAAAAGTACTCCTCGATTGTAATGGTCGAGCAGTTCTTTCAAGTATCATTTTATACTTTTTCAGGCTCGAGAGACACAAAGCTATGGAAAAGGACCCCCCTGGAGTTTTCTTTTTCGTTTCTTTTTCAAACTCTCTAAACATGAAAAAGACTCCAAGTTTTACCTATGTCAAACTCATTAAACCCTGACGACATTGGACTCGTCACCATGATGAGACTCGAGCTTCTCCTTCCTAGGGCTCGTTAAACTATTACTAGGTTGGACTCAACAACAGGTTTATCATTGATTCTCTATGGCATCTAGTCACTCTTGAACATCGACACTTTTTCTTTTTGTTGAGTTGGGACATCCATACATCGTCATTTGGCCTTCCGCGGATTTGGGTTGTCATTTAGCCTCATTCCATACGATTCATGATGTCTCCATCAAGCCTCTGATCCCTTGACGCCTGAATGCTGCCACCCTCTGGAGTCGTGTAGCTGACATGTTCAAGAGTATAATCCTTCTACAGTTTACACCCTCGCCTTCTCCTCTGGTATTCTATTTCGCCATCTACCACTTGTTCCTTATCTCGTGTCGGTGATGGGGGAAACATTATGGCCCTCCCACGACAGGTTGTCTCCTGTCGACGTCAACTCATTATCCAGGAGATTGATCTAGAGATCCCCTTTGGTACCTTAGAGCTTGCATGCCTCAACAACAAGTTCTTCGCACCTGACGGTCAACTCTCATCATTGGTCGTTGATTGGGTGATTCCACAAGTGTTCGACTTCATCTCCTTTTTCACACTTCGAGGATTGTGCTAGACAGTACCTTGAGAGCCATTGGCATTATTGGTGGTTTCTCTCGCGCTTGTTAACGGTTTTCATCATTGACTGGTAATCAAGCGATGTTCTATCATGCTCGACCTCAGCACATCTATTTGCATGTTAGAATTTGTACTATGATCGGATGGGTTCAAGACCTCGAACTCAGATTACACATGTTTGGGCTGTGTGGATTGGTTTATGATTACATGACTCATTGATGGATGGCTGCGACCATACTTGATTCTTCATGGATGGCTGCAACCATACCTTTATTATCATCATGGTCTCATTAGCTAGATGGTTGCATCCATACCACATACCTATTTCGTATGTCTTTTGGATGGCTGCGTCCATGCCTAGACTACATGTAATTCATCATCAGAGATATCAGTTGTACTTGCGTGCAGGTTCTTCCTGATGGTGTTCTAGTTCAGTCAGTTTCGTAAAGCATTTCACCCCTCCCTCTCTCTCGGGCTTCATACTTTAGGGGGCATCTGTTACACAGTAATTTATCATTGTCTTCACTCCAGTCTTCCTACTGTGCCATGTGTCCAAGTCATACATGCTCATGTTAGACAAATGCTCTCTGATTTTTCCAAATGACCCACTTTTCCAAAGGTTTCTACCTCATCGCTTCTGTTGGCCAAATAAATGTGCTGAAGGGCGCTCCAAAATAGCCCATAATCACTGCCATCGCAGAAGTACACCTGATTCCCATGATGATATGATTTTATGTGCCAGCGCAACTATCGCTTGTAATCTTCGGTGATGACCTGACTAGATACGTTATTCAATAGCGATGTCAACGTGGAGGACCAATTATGTGCCCGCAATGATCCAGATTAGGCGAGTTTGTTCCAACATTCGGCCTTCTAGATGACTCCAGACCTAGTTGTTGGCCTAGTTTATGTTGCCATCCTTTCTTGGCATGGTTGTTCCATCATTTGTGCTACCCTCCTTGGAGATAAACTCATCCTGCCACCTTTCATGGAGACTCCTTCTCCTATTTAAAATCTCACCATTGCTATGTGCTACTAGTTTTTGGATAGTTCTTAGTTTTGGGGAATAGTTTCTAATAGTACTATTAGTGTTTGTGAGTTTTCTAGATAGCTAGTGTGAGTGTGACAAGTGTGGGATTGTTGATAGCTTGAGGAAGGTTGTGAAGTGCCCTTAATCTTGTGTAAAACTTGTGAGTGAGAGAGACTTGTATGTTGGGAGATCCATCTTCAAAGAGTGAATGCTTGAGGAACATGCTGGTTGGACCCTTTTGAGAAGGCTTGTGACGTCAAGACTTTGGTTGTAAGCTTACTCTTATTTCATTATTAATGCAATCAATGATGTTTTCCTATGTCTTGTATGTAATGTACTTGATAGCTCATGACTTCTTGACTTTGTGAGTAAATAGATCATTGTTGTTCTGGTTACGTGCTTTGTTGTATTTCCTTTGCATTGTTTCAGGTTGATTACTCATTAGGAGAAGGAAGCGGAAGCTAGAGCAGCACAACGGAACTCCATCGACCACCGCTTGAGTTAGGCCTCCAACTATGACTGTTTAAGGAAAATTATTGTTGATCTATCCTTGTTTGTGACTAGACCCACTCTAGGGCTAGAGGGGTTGCCTTTGTCCACAAAGGGAACACTTTCCTCCATCACAAATTGGCGACTTCGTTGGGGAGCTTGGCCTTTGTTCTTCCTTTGTTTATTCTTGTCTTGATTTTTTGATTTGGTCTCTTTTGGAGTTTTGGGGATTAGTTACCAGTCTTTTGAGTTTCTTGGGTTGATATCGGAAATGCCCTTATTTGATTGAAGGGTTGACTGGTTTTGGTTCGGGAGCTTTTGTTCATTTGTAATTTTTTTTTTGCATCATCACAGAAAAAAGCCTAATAGTTGCAATGTCACTGCCACTTTGTAGCATTTTACCCACGATGATCTTGGGTTGCTAGCTTAATTCCTACGACGACCCTTGAAATCGCATCATCGCGGAAAATGGGTGTCTTTCCACGATCATCTCGGGTTGTCTGTGTAAAATTTGCACTGACATCTCTAGTTGTCTGTCCATCACTAGCAATGGTACCTAAACTAGCGATGACATCTCTAGTTGTCAGTGTACAACTTGCGATGATTCCTGAAAAGTTGTTTTTATAACTTTACCTCCTGAATTCATCAATCTTTCTTATCCCCTGTTGTTTCTTGTCTCTCATTAGCTTGTTTTAATTGCTTTTGGTTAGGGGTGTTAGCATTATGAGACAAGCGTTTTCCTTGATGGCAACTCATACAGGTGACAGATCATAGTGCAATAGGGCAGTACCAAAGATTAATGATCAGCCTCTCAGAATGGAAGAAAATAAGGGGTTCGCAGGTACACCATTCAAAAGGTACGGACCCGCAGGCATGCCATTCACAAAGTGTGGTCATGTTCGCAGGTATACCGTGCAAAAGGTGCGCGCCCCCAGTACTCGCGCTTTCATGCAGAGAAAATCGCACGCACGTGGGAAATCCTATGGTGGTCCATGGTATTTAGCTCGACATGTTTGACCCTATGGTTTTGGTCCGTGGTTTTGCATCTAAGTATTTATCCAAGGTATTGGGTTCCTAGTATTGAATACCTATGGTTTTGGACCATGGTTTGAGTAAAGGCCTTGTCTATAAAAAGGAAAGGAGATTATTTGGCTGAGCACTAGTGTGTTGAATATCTTAAGAAAAGCTAGATCTGAAATACTGTTGATCGGTTGGAGAGAAATTATTGAATCTAAATCAAGGAGAAACATGAGGATTACAAGTCAGATCTACTGATGGGTTAAGATCTCCTCGGCGCATCATCAGATTTTTAGATCTAATAGTCTAGGATATTCCTGAAGTCTGGAAAATTGTCTATACCCGCAGGACCGCAAGTGCAGACAAGGAACAGGTGCGGAGGTTCGCAGGCCCAGAAGCACCACAGGTGCGGAGGTTCGCAAGCCCAGAAACACCGCAGGTGCGGAGGTTCGTAGGCCCAGTAGCACCACAGGTGTAGAGGTTCGCAGGCCCAGAAGCACCACAGGTGCGGACGTTCGCAGGCCCAGAAACGTCGCAGGTGTGGAAGTTCGCAAGCCCAGTAGCACCACAGGTGCGGAGGTTCGCAGGCCCAGAAGCACCGCAGATGCGGAGGTGCGCAGGCAATCCATAGACTTAGTGCGGAGGTACGCAGGCAAGCCGTAGGCGCAGGTGCGGAGGTGTGCAGGCAAGCTGTAGACTCATGTGCGGAGGTGCACATGCAAGCAGCAAGAGAAGGTGTGGATGTATGTCGTTTTTCTATTGGTGAAGTTGCAGACTTTTCATGAAATCTATTTAGCTGCTCCTGTTTATTATTGTAGTGTTCTGGGATCTGAAGTGATATATGGTTGCTGGTACTGTGTTCTGATAACAGCATTTTGAGAAGTGATTGATTGATTGACCATGTTCATAATGGTTTATCTTTTAGACTAGATCTGATTGCTAACACACATATTATCCTTGTATATGTATTGATCTAGTGATTAGGTGATTCAGAAGATCGATTGATTATGTGCTTCAAGGATATTAATGGGTCCAGTATGAAAACTGGATGAAACATGGCCTTTCAGATTATGTGTTGTACTTCAAGTGTATCCAGTATGAAAATGTATGAAACGTGGTACCCGGAGAAGAGAAGATTGTAGGCCAGTGCCTACGTACTAGTATCTTAGCTAGTACAAGAGCTAAGGGGGTGGTAGCTCCCTTTCAGTAGTAGCTGGAAAACGAGTGAATATTGGAGCATTTAGTGGGCAGGCACCTACATACTAGTAAGTGGATCGGCTAGTACAAGAGCTAAGGGGGTTGTAGCTCCCTTCCAGGAAAAGCTGGAGAACGAGAGAGGGTTGTAGCTCTCTGCAGGTAGTAGCCTGCATACTGGTAAAGGATTTCACCAGTGCAAAACTTTTGTAAAAGGATTTTCTTATTAAGAAGAATATTGAGATGACTTGCAGCAGGTGGTTTTCTCCCTCATTTGGTTTCCACCTTATATCATGGTGTTCATGTGTGTGGCTTATGTGTGATGATCTGTTCTATTTTACTGCACCTGTTTACCGTTAATATGGTTAATAATGTTCTAATGCACTCATTGAAGATCAATTAACTGAATCATAAGTTTACTGAATATACGTGGGTATTCTCAACTGAAGCAGCATATATGAATTAGATTATGGAAGTGAAAAAGTTTTAATGACTTGATAATACTGATTCACCCCCCCCCCCCCCTCTCAGTATTATTTCCAACAATTGGTATCAGAGCAGGTCCTTTGGTAGATGTTTGATTGCTTGAAGGAGATCCATGGAACAATGGGAAAGAAGCTTAAGAAGAAAGCACCTAAGAAGAAGAAGACATCTCAAGAAAGCTATGACAATGGGAGAATCAGTTGGGGATTATGTAGAAGCACTTCAGATTCAGAATCATTTCAGAATGAAGATGAACTATCAAGTATGAATTTGTTATCCTCTGATGTCCCAACTATCTATCCATTTGAAGGTGATGTAAGTGATAACGAAACAACTGAATGTGCTCTTATGGGTGAGCAAGAAAGATATCAAATAGAGGAAGAACTTAAAAGCTTGACTGACAAAATCAGAGATCAACAAGATCTATTGAACAAAAGGGAATGTGCCTACAAAGAAGTAGCTACCAAACTAAAGGCTCAACTAGAGGAAGGAAGCAAGGTAAGGAAGTTATTCAAGGACAAATATCAAAAGTTGCAGGATGAAGTAACATCTCTAAGAAATTAAGTCAATGAAAAGAGCACAACAATCAAGAAACTCAGAGATAGATCCAGTTATTATGAAGGGCTTGAAGCTACGATCCTCTCACTAAAGGAAGAACTTGAAGAATCAAAGAAGCAGAATAAATATCTACTCCTAGCTATTGAAAAACAGGAAAACGAAGTTATCAGCTTAAAATCTCAGCTAGAATGTGCCTTCAGAATTTGTCAAATGCAGTAGGATCTGAATGAAGAACAAGAAAAGGAGATTCTCAAACTAAGGCAACAAATGGAAGAAGGAAGAAAATCTAAAGAAATTTTGAAGAAGCAATGTATGGAAAAGGAAGAACAACTTCAGGTTGAGGTAAATATCTTGAAAATTAAATTAGAAGAAAAGGATAAGTTCTTACGATTTCAAGATAGTACTAAACTCTTGGATGATATTATTAATAGTCAAAGGTCTCCTGCTATCAAATCTGGTCTTGGTTTTCATGAATCTGTTGAAGGTGAATCTAGTTCACAAAGTAAGACAAGGGACTCTAAGGCAAAATCTGAAAGGCTCAACAAGGAGATGAAAAGTCAACCCCATCAACAACCAAGGAAAGAGATTATTCAAAGAAAATCTTTTACTCCTAGCTATGGAAGTAATAGTTGGCCATTTACTCAGATCGAATGTTATGTATGTCATAATCTTGGACATATTGCAGCTAGATGCAGAAGAATAATTGTTCAAGATCATCACACAGAAAGATCATCACATTCCAGGTACTTGAATGGATATTGCTTTGCTTGCAATATGTTTGGTCACAAATCTACTGATTGCTACATGAAACATATAAGATGTTATGCATGCAACAAGCTTGGACATACAACAAAGGAGTGCAGAAACAAAGTATGGGCACCATACCAAAAGAAGAAAACATCATCACACTTGAAAATATGGAAGAAGAAGGAAGTTCAGTCAGAAAGATGTAGCATTGCACAATATACTCAGACACAGCACAACACGGACATAACAGACTTAGAGGGAGCTGAAAGTGTAGAAATTCAGTGTCCTAAATCTCATACACAAGTTTCATAAAGGGAAGTTGCGTATATATGCGAGTTAGACACTGCAAACTCGCGTATATGTTAGCAGGATCTGATATGATTCAATTTATTATTATTTGCTCTGGTTGATAATGGTTACATTTTGCTGATGATGTGTGGAAATGGCTTGTCATTTGTAAGATGTTTAGAAGTGTTAGGAACTATTTCTGATGTCTGAATGATCAGATCTGTCAGTAAACAGATGTCACAAGTTCAGGGGGAGCTTATGCTTTTAATAATGCATTGTTGGCATTATGGTTAATAGTCTTTGGTGATGATCTTGCTATGATATGGTTGTGAATGGTCCAGATGATTCTTGGGGTTACATAATTGATGTTCAGATCAGTTTTGTGGTTGATTCCCTGATGATATATATATATATATATATATATATATATATATATATATATATATATATATATATATATATATATATATATATATATATATATATATATATATATATATATATATATATATATATATATATATATATATATATATATATATATATATATATATATATATATATATATATATATATATATATGGTGCTTACATGGTGATCTTCTTAAGGATGAGGAGAAGTACATAGCTTGAATTCACATCTTCTTTACTTGATGATGAGTCACTCATATGCTGCATAAAGATTCTTATTGTTCTTGGCACACTCATGGATGAGGATTATTGGCTATTGATGATATCAAGAAGTCTTGACAAATGATCTTGAGCTCAAGATACATAGTGATGGATACATGGATGATTATTCAAAGTTGTACTCTTACCTATATGATGACAAATTGATACTTACATATGTTGATTGATGCAGATGTTCCCAATTGATGATACTTGGGTCATGCAGATCTTGATGGCTATGGTGTTTTTCACATATGAGAGAATGTGAATGATTCTGTATATACAGAATTCTGTTCAAAAGGATGAGTTGATGCAGACATACCTTGATGATTTATACACTAATACAAGTTGCTGGTCTAGTTGCTGTTGACAGATGCTATGGAGCAGATCATACAGGGTCGTTGATGATGTCTATCATGATCTTATTTATATGTTTGGTCTCTGTCATGTAAAGGTCGTATCAAGATTCATGATGTAATAGTGTAGTCATTTGATGAGATCTCTTCGGGTCATATGATGAAATTTGTACCCCCTCTATGCATAGGAAGGATGATGAAATATTTCAGTCATTATCAAGGTCATGTAACGGCCTATGTTGGTTTCCCCACTATGCCTGGGATGAATGATGTTATACTCTTGTGTTATCATGTGTAAACTGTTGATATATTCCCATGTATGAGTCTTTGGTGATAGGAAGGTCATCTATGATGTATAGAGTCATTTTCTTTCTTATAGAACATCTTTTTGCAGACCTTGCTTACAGTCAGGGGGAGCATGAACAACATATTTTAGCAGAGCAGAGATTTCAGCATGTACTCAGAAGGAGCATGGACAGATTGGTGCACCATGGCATATACAAAGGGGGAGCTCATTTAGAGATTTCAGCAAGTACTCAGGGGGAGTATGGACAGCGAAATGTATATCAAGGAAGAGAATATATTGGTCTGCCCTTTGCCCTTGATGTCAAAGGGGGAGAGTGATTTGGTGTTGTTGCCATCAAGTCCAAAGGGGGAGATTGTTGGCATTATGATGCATGTGTTGTACTTGATGGAAACCCACTCATAAAAGAACATCTCAATTATATATAATCAGATGAATCTACAAGAAGAGATATCAGATGTGATAGAATACATGATAGTGCAAAGGAATCAAATGACAGTCCTTAGTATGACAAGTTAGCTTTGCCATCAAGTCCAAAGGGGGAGATTGTTGGCATTATGAGACAAGTGTTGTCCTTGATGGCAACTCATACAGGTGACAGATCATAGTGCAACAGGCCAGTAGCAAAGATTGATGATCAGCCTCTCAGAATGGAAGAAAATAAGGGGTTCGCAGGTACACCATTCAAAAGGTGCGGACCCGCAGGCACGCCATTCACAAAGTGCGGTCATGTTCGCAGGTATACCGTGCAAAAGGTGTGGACCCCCAGTACACGCACTTTCATGCAGAGAAAAGTGCACGCACATGGGAAATCCTATGGTGGTCCATGGTATTTAGCCCGACATGTTTGATCCTATGGTTTTGGTCTGTGGTTTTGCATCTAAAGTATTGATCCAAGGTATTGGGTTCCTAGTATTGAATACCTATGGTTTTGGACCATGGTTTGAGTAAAGGCCTTGTCTATAAAAAGGAAAGGAGATCATTTGGCTGAGCACTGATGTGTTGAATATCTTAAGAAAAGCTAGATCTGAAATATTGTTGATCAGTTGGAGAGAAATTATTGAATCTAAATCAAGGAGAAACATGAAGATTACAAGTCGGATCTACTGATGGATTGAGATCTCCTTGACGCATGATCAGATTTGTAGATCTGACAGTCTGCGATATTCCTGAAGTCTGGAAAATTGTCTATACCCGCAGGACTGCAAGTGCAGACAAGGAACAGGTGTGGATGTTCACAAGCCCAGAGGCACCACAGGTGTGGAGGTTCGCAAGCCCAGAAATGCCGCAGGTGTAGAGGTTCGCAGGCCCAGTAGCACCACAGGTGCGAAGGTTCGCAGGCCCAGAAGCACCACAGGTGCAGACGTTCGCAAGCCCAAAAACGCCACAGGTACGGAGGTTCGCAAGCCCAGTAGCACCACAGGTGCGGAGGTTCGCAGGCCCAGAAGCGCCGCAGATGCGGAGGTGCGCAGGCAATCCATAGACTCAGTACAGAGGTACGCAGGCAATCTGTAGGCGTAGGTGTGGAGGTGCGCAGACAAGACGTAGACTCAGGTGTGCAAGTGCGTAGGCAAGCAGCAGGAGAAGGTGCGGATGTACACAGGTTTTCTATTGGTGAAGTTGCAGACTTTTCATGAAATCTATTTAGCTGCTCCCGTTTATTATTTCAGTGTTCTGGGATCTGAAGTGATGTCTGGTTACTGGTACTGTGTTCTGGTAACAGTATTCTGAGAAGTGATTGATTGATTGACCATGTTCATAATGACTTATCTTTTAGACTAGATCTGATTGCTAACACACATATTATCCTTGTATATGTATTGATCTAGTGATTAGGTGATTCAGAAGATTGATTGATTATGTGCTTCAATGATATTAATGGGTCCAGTATGAAAATTGGATGAAACGTGGCCTTTCAGATTATGTGTTGTGCTTCAAGTGTATCCAGTATGAAAATGTATGAAACGTGGTACCCGGAGAAGAGAAGATTGTAGGCCGGTGCCTACGTACTAGTATCTTAGCTAGTACAAGAGCTAAGGGGGTGGTAGCTCCCTTTCAATAGTAGCTGGAAAACGAGTGAAGATTGGAGAATTCAGTAGGCAGGCACCTACATACTAGTAAATCGATCGGCTACTACAAGAGCTAAGGGGGTTGTAGCTCCCTTCCAGGAAAAGCTAGAGAACGAGAGAGGGTTGTAGCTCTCTACAGGTAGTAGCCTGCGTACTGGTAAAGGACTGCACCAGTACAGAACTTTTGTAAAAGGATTTTCTTATTAAGAAGAAGATTGAGATGACTTGCAGCACGTGGATTTCTCCCACATTTGGTTTCCACCTTATATCATGGTGTTCATGTGTGTGGCTTATGTGTGATGATCTGTTCTATTTTACTGCATCTGTTTACTGTTAATATGGTTAATAATGTTCTAATGCACTCATTGAAGATCAATTAGCTGAATAATAAGTTTAATGAATATACGTGGGTATTCTTAACTGAAGCAGCATATATGAATCAGAGTATGGAAATGAAAAATTTCTATTGACTTGATAATACTGATTCACCCCCCCCCCCCCTCTCAGTATTATTTCCAACAAGGGGCACTGTCTCTTTGATTTCATTTGAGTGAGTCTAGTGTTTTTTAGACCATGTGACCTAGCCCTTTAGAAGTTTCGTCAAGAAACCGTTTGCTTAGGTTACTTGTCTGTTCAAGGTTCATCCACAATCGTCTTATTGATTTGCTTGAGGCTTTTTCACTGTTTGTTTTCTTTCTGGTTGATTTTTAGTGTCGATTATTGAACTACTTTTTTATGTTGATTCGATTTCTTCACTACCAAGCATAAATCACAATTATTTGGATTGATCAGTTCACACTTGCTTGCTTACAAAAAGAAAAATTAAAAGTTTGCATTCATTTAGCATACGAAATTGAAAGTACATTTGCATTACTAATTTTCATGTTTGAGGAATTGGAAAGCAAATTTTAAATCTTTCATTAGTAGTATCGATGCATTGTGAAATTAATGTATTGATGCATTGTGTTTCTTAGTGTTTGCACTCGCTAGTCTTGGTTTTCTTTGTTTGGGAATGATCTCTCTACCCTCCCGTAGGTATGTGTTCATTGAAGAAAAAGGATATTTCATTCATTCTAGCTACATCCTAGGATTTGTTATACATACGGTAAGGCCTGAAAACTGAAACATAATCCAAGATCAACTTTAAAATGAACTGAATAAATCTAACAACGCATTGGAACATAACGCACACATTTAGAGGTCTAGGCTAGAGACGTGCTCTGTCGTCATTAAGCCTAGTCACTTTTGTTTCTACTCAAGGTTGGGTGATTCCTCGTTCTATGACTCAATAGTGGTCTAGCACGGATTTGTGCTCTCGTGTACCATCGAGTATATGTTAGGAGACCCCACTAGGTTATCATCATTTATCCATAGGAAGCCGTGTTTGTCGGCTTACACACCGTAACGCACTGAACACAACATTCGGGAAGATTGACTGTCGTACGGAAAGTCCTCAGTTTTCATATGACTGCCAAGGTGTATATGCCGTTTTACATATTTGTCTGGTAAACCTTTTGCCTAGTTCTCTAGAGTACTCACTTTTGTTCGTTTTCAGACTCCTTAAAAGAAAAGGTCCATCTGAGCACTATTCCTTTCAGGCTCATTAAACCTCGAAAGAGATAGAGTCACCTTTTCGTCCTTTTCTTGACTCTTGAAATATGAAAAGGTCAAGTTTTGTTCCTGTGTCAAAAATTTATTGCCCACAAAATATTCCTGGTAACAGTTAGAGTTCTTCATTACAGTTAGAGTTTTTTCAGGCTCGTTCCTGATGGCAATAGTCCCTGAGTCTACCGGCCAAGGTCTTCCCCCGGATGGAAATCCTAGTCCATTTCCTTCTTTTGGAAATGTCAGTGCTTTGTATATGGCAGCATTGTCTTTGCCTCGGTTAACCATTGGTTTGCTCGTATTGTTATTTTCAACCGTGGTGGTCCCGAGCGTCATAACTCCTATTCCACCGTCTACTTTGTCCAAACCACGAAATGTTGATTCCAAGGTTGAGCCTACGCCTTCTTCCCCTGTTTCTTCACCTTCATCTCCTCCTTCGCCTGGTGAAAGTTTCACATCTAGTAACCAGGAGACTGAGAAGAAGAAGAAGGAGAAGTCCGATAAACGTGAGGCCACCTGTGTAGCTACTACTGTAAGTACATCTCAGGTTGGAACACCTTCTGCTCCTCTGTGGAAGGTTAAGTTTCCTTGTAAATTGTGCAAGGGTGACCATCGTCTTCATGATTTTCCTGGCATTCCTAGGATCCTAGAAGTATGGTCTCACGATCTGGCTCATCCTTCATCAGCCTTTGAAGCTCAAGGCGATGCTATCCTATCAACTGGAAATAGTAAGAAGGAAGGGAAGATTCAATTAACCTGTAGATTGTGTGAAGGCAATCATCCCCTTCACCTTTGTCTGCTCATGGATAGAGCTTTTTCCGTTTTGGAAAGTCTTACAGCTTCTTCACCCCAACTCCCCATTGGTTATCAGAAGCTCTCTTCAGACCCTCCCCCCATCGACAAAGAGGATGACTTAGATTCTTCTCTTGTCCATTCTCCTCCTTCCGAACCTGGCTGTGCTAAGCCTGTTCCAAACCAACCATTGGTTGGTGAGAGTGTCAACTTGGGTTCACCACCTGTTGATCACTCTGTTTCAGAAGAGCGCCATGCTCATGTTCTTCTCGTCTCATCAGATTCTCCCAAGTCCGAAAATGACTCTCTTCTCCCAGCTGATCCAGAGAGTCCTTCGATTCTTGTAGGGCAGGGAGGCAATCATACAATTCCCCCACCAAGTAGTTTGGTCGTTTCCTTCGACTGGAGTCACTTGAATGCTTTCCACCTTCCATCCTATGTGCCTTTCGAGATTACAGTACACGCCTACGATAAGGCAGTACCTGGCACTGTCCTGGATGAGGGTGCGTCTGTCAGTATTATGCCTTCCACTACTTGGCAAGCTTTGGGTTCCCCACAGCTTGTGCTGGTCACACAGAATCTGTTGGCATTCGACGGAGAACCCTGTCAACCTGTGGGAATCCTCCCAAACTTTCTTGGTACTTTGGGGGGAAAAACTATCTATATAGACGTCATGGTTGTCCAAGGTGCGAATATCAGTCTTCTCCTTGGTTGTGACTATATTTGTGCCATGGGGGCTCTCGTCTCTTCACTTTTCCATGTGGCTTGTTTTCCACACGATGGAAGAATGGTGACCATAGGTCAATTATCGTTCTTTAGTCCCCCGGTGCCTCCTACACAGCTGTCATCCCCTCTCGGTTCTTGCTCACAGGCAGTACCTTCCTTGCCACAGGTAATAATGAAATAAGAGTAAGCTTACAACCAAAGTCTTGACGTCACAAGCCTTCTCAGAAGAGTCCAGCCAGCATGTTCCTCAAGCATTCACTCTTTGAAGATGGATCACCTAACATACAAGTCTCCCTCACTCACAAGTTTTACATAAGATTAAGGGCACTTCACAACCTTACTCAAGCTATCAACAATCCCACACTTGTCACACTCACACCAGCTATCCAGCAAACTCACAAACACTAACAGCACTATCAGCAACCATTCCCCAAAACTAAGAACTATCCAAAAACTAGCAGCACATAGCAATGGTGAGAGTTTAAATAGGAGAAGGAGTCTCCATGAAAGGTGGGAGGATGAGCTTATCTCCAAGGAGGGTAGCACAAATGATGGAACAACCATGCCATAGAAAGGAGGGCGACATAAACTAGGCCAACAACCAGGTCTGGTGTCATCTAGAAGGCTGACCGTTGGAACAAATTCGCCCAATCTGGATCATCGCGGGCACATAACTGGTCCTCCGCGCTGACATCGCTATTGAATAACGTATCTAGTCAAGTCATTGCCGAATATTACAAGCGACAGTCGCGCTGGCACATAAAATCGGACCATCATGGGAATCATGTGTACTTCTGTGATGGCAGCACTTATGGGCTGTTTTGGAGCACCCTTCAGCATGTTTATTTGGCCAACAGACATGATGAGGCAAAAACCTTTGGAAATGTGTGTCATTTGGCAACATCAGAGAGCATTTGTCTAACATGAGCATGTATGACTTGGACACATGACACAGTAGGAAGACTGGAGTGAAGAAAGTGATAAATTACTATGTAACAGATGCCCCATAAAGTATGAAGCCTGAGAGAGAGGGAGGGGTGAAATGCTTTACGAAACTGATTGAACTAGAACACCATCTGGAAGAACCTGCACATAAGTACAACTGATATCTCTGATGATGAATTACATGTAGTCTAGGCATGGACACAGCCATCCAAAAGACATACGAAATAGGTCTGTGGTATGGACGCAACCATCCATGAAGACTCAGGTATGGTCACAGCCATCCATCAATGAGTCATGTAATCATAAACCAATCCACGCAGCCCAAACATGTGTAATCTGAGTTCGGGGTCTTGAACCCATCTGATCATAGTACAAATTCTAACATGCGAATAGATGTGCTGAGGTCGAGCATGATAGAACATCGCTTGATTACCAGTCAATGATGAAAATCGTTAACAAGCGCGAGAGAAACCACCAATAATGCCAATGGCTCTCAAGGTACTGTTTAGCACAATCCAAGAAGTGTGAAAAAGGAGCTGAAGTCGAACACTTATGGAATCACCCAATCGACACCCAATGATGAGAGTTGACCATCAAGTGCAAAGAACTTGCCATTGAGACATGCAAGCTCTAAGGTACCAAATGGGATCTCTAGGTCAATCTCCTGGATAATGAGCTGACGTCGACAGGAGACGACCTGTCGCGGGAGGGCCATAATGTTTCCCCCATCACCGACATGAGATAAGGAAAAAGTGGTAGATGGCAAAACAAAATACTAGAGGAGAAGGTGAGGGTGTAAACTGTAGAAGGATTATACTCTTGAACATGTGGGCAACATGACTCTGGAGGGTGGCAACATTCAGGCATCAAGGGATTAGAGGCTTGATGGAGACGGCATGAATCAGATGGAATGAGGCTAAATGACAACCCAAACCCGTGGAAGGCCAAATGACAATGTATGGATGTCCCAACTCGACAAAATGCAAAAGTGTCGATGTTCAAGTGTGACTAGCTACCATAGACAATCAATGATAAACCTATTGTTGAGTCCAACCTAGTAATAGTTTAACGAGCCCTAGGAAGGAGAAGCTCGAGTCTCGTCATGGTGACGATTCCAATGTCATCAGGGTTTAACAAGTCCGACATAGGTAAAACTTGGAGTCTTTTTCATGTTTAGAGAGTTTGAAAAAGACACGGAAAAGAAAACTCTAGGGGGGTCCTTTTTCGTAGATTTGTGTCTCTCGAGCCCGAAAAAGTATAAAACGATACTCGAAATAACCGCCTGACCATTATGATCGAGGAGTACTTCTCATAACTAGTGACTTCGACCCAAAAAAGTAGAAAAGTGATCGAAATCACGTCATTTCGTAACCAATAATGAGCCCGAAATGAAAGTGTTTCCTCTGAGGACTGAGGAAACCCCTCTAGCCCTACAGTGGGTCTAGTCACAAACAAGGACAAATCAAAAATAGCTTTCCTTAAATAGTCATGGTTGGAGGCCTACCTCAACTGGTGGTCGATGGAGTTCTGTTGCATTGCTCCAACTTCCACTTCCTTCTCCTAATGTGTAATCAACTTGAAACAATGCAAAGGAAATACAACAAAGCACGTATCCGGAACAACAATGATCTATTTACTCACAAAGTCAAGAAGTCATGAGCTATCAAGTACATTACATACAATACATAGGAAAACATCATTGATTGCATTAGTAATGAAATAAGAGTAAGCTTACAACCAAAGTCTTGACGTCACAAGCCTTCTCAGAAGGGCCTAGCCAGCATGTTCCTCAAGCATTCACTCTTTGAGGATGGATCATCCAACATACAAGTCTCTCTCACTCACAAGTTTTACACAAGATTAAGGGCACTTCACAACCTTCCTCAAGCTATCAACAATCCCACACTTGTCACACTCACACCAACTATCTAGCAAACTCACAAACACTAACAGCACTATCAGCAACCATTCCCCAAAACTAAGAACTATCCAAAAAATAGCAGCACATAGCAATGGTGAGAGTTTAAATAGGAGAAGGAGTCTCCATGAAAGGTGGGAGTATGAGCTTATCTCCAAGGAGGGTAGCACAAGTGACGGAACAGCCATTCCAGAGAAAGGAGGGCGACATAAACTAGGCCAACAACCAGGTCTGGAGTCATCTGGAAGGCCGACAGTTGGAACAAATTCGCTCAATATGGATCATCACGGGCACATAACTGGTCCTCTGCGCTGACATCGCTATTGAATAACATATCTAGTCAGGTCATCACCAAAGATTACAAGAGACAGTCGCGCTGGCACATAAAATCGGACCATCGCGGGAATCGGGTGTACTTCCACGATGGCAGCGCTTATGGGCTATTTTGGAGCACCCTTTAGCACGTTTATTTGGCCAACAGATGCGATGAGGCAGAAACCTTTGGAAAAGTGGGTCATTTGGCAACACCAGAGAGCATTTTGTTATAGACATTTTTGTGCCTTACAGCTATAAGCATGAAATGTCCATAATCCAAGGGATCCAAAGTCCCTAAAAGTGTTGTTCCTTCCCCTAAAGGAACAAGGTCAACCAATGACAGCTTCTCCCAGAAGTTCTCCACCAGAAACTACTCAGAACTAGTCAAATCAGGATCAATTTAGAAGCTCCACTAGCTGCCTGCGTTGCAAAGCACCCAAATACACTGGCTAGGTGCATTGCAACGCACTTGAATGCACTACCCAGGTGCGTTGAGTGGGAAATGACAAGTGGCAGAGTCATCCAACGAGGTGGAGGGACAATGGAAGCTTCCAGAATCTTCTCCAATGACACTTGCCTCACTGAATTCGACCAGTGATGAGTAAGAGGCTCTTAGTCTCCAAGTGGAAGCAAGAACTGACAAAGAGAAGCCACAAGTCAAAACATAAGTTGACTCATCCTCTCTGCTTACATCTATATATGGATCCCTCATCCCAGAGATCCAGAGGCTGGAATTCTGTACTTTGTAGATAATTGCTGTTGGTTTGAGATTGAGATTAGTACATTGGGTGATTTATGCTTTGTTGGAGGTGAGGAAGGGATTCCTTTGCTGGGAGGTAGATGCTGGATCAGGACTCACTTGGTTGTATCTCCTCTTGGACTTTCTTATCATATCAATAAAACTATTTGAGTTTCTTCTACATGCTTGTATATCAGTGATGTTTTGTTATATTTGCATGTTCAGCTTAATCTGATCCTAAGCTTTTTATGAATGTAAATCTATATCTTCGTGTAGTTTCTCTCTTCTGTGATCTTGCAGGAATTCAGTGAAGCTGGGCCGGTAAGGGAGCAGGGAGCTGGGAGCTATTGAAGAGAGGAGCGATTGGATCAACAAACTAGCGCAAGGCACAGGTTAGTTACATCCTTCCTCTTCATTTACATTTCATAAAGAAGAATACTCAAGCAGTTTTCCTTGTTTGTTGCTAAGGCACTGTCACACCTTAGAGTGGGATAGGAGCATTCTGAATAGATACTTTTCCCAACAACAGAATGGCGACTCCGCTGGGGATCGTATCTAGTTAGTTTATTTATGTTTCTATTGTTGTTATTCTCATAAACTTAGGAGTGGCGAATCGAACTGCATTTGCCATTTACAAATGCAAAGTAGAGATCTGCTACTCTATTCCACTCACTAGGCCTGTTTATGATCTGAACAAGTTGATCCACAAATGCTCTAACTACCCTTTGTGATAGCTCTTAGTCCTCCTTTAAATCATCCCTCTAATTGTACCTTATTGATAGCTTTTATCTGGCCAAAAACCATAGGTTAAACTGCAAACCATGACCCAGAACCCAGAGAAAATTCTCGTTTCTGCTTCAGCGCAGGATCTGTGAAGAGGTTCTGCATTTCAACGCAGGTCCCAAGAGGGCTACCTATGCTGCAATTTAGTTTCTCTGTGCAACAGGTGCGCTAATCAACCTTTGCCCTGTGCAGCAGTGGTTCTTTGCTTCATTTTGTTCAGTTTTATCTCTGATTTTTGCACCCTGTTATCAGTGTGTGTACCTACCTGAAAACCCCTTTTCTTTGCCTTAATTCCGCCTCAGTTGTATAAAAGAAACTGTATTTGTTTTTGTGTATTTGTTACATCATTTGCAGTTTCCCATTACAAAAGTAAACTAGTCATACTGTCACCCTTAGATCTAGACCTGTCGTAAGTGTCGTTTTGATCTTAGGAGAAAGTTTGTTTGCTGTTGACAGTTGATTGCGCTTTTACTTTTGTCTTTTGGTTTGAATTTGTTAATTTCTAGTGTTGAAACAAGTGTTTACTTCAAAATCATAAAGTGTCGTAATCGTCTTTTTGATTTCTGTTGAGGGCCCCGAAATCGGGTCAACAACAAGGGGGATACCCACCCGGTCGAGAACCTGGTTGGCGGCTCCTTGCCCGTTTGGTGTAGCGGGTCCGACTGGGGATGATGGGACCAGCTTCCCAATTTAAAAGGATGTGTGTGTGTGTGTGTAGATTTTTGATGATGCTAATCTAAAGGTAATTTCAAGCTAATCTAATTCTAAACTCTAAACTGACTCAATGCTACTGTAATCTAACAAAAACAACACATATAATCTATACTAACCTGGGGGTAAGATTCTTTCTTCATGCGATCTAAAATGATTTCATACAATAACTGGTAATAAAGATCATTCAGCGATCATAAGAATATAAATCAATTAAGATAAACCATTCTGCATAAGAAGTTAGGAAAAACAGTTGTGAACAACATATCGCATGATAAGTTATTCATATGTTAAGCACAGACAAATGATTCCACCGTACAAAAGTGCCAAATGGTAATCCATACATTCATACATCAACATATAAACAAATCAGTTGTATATCACTCTAAGAATATGAGCAGAAATTAATCAAAGAGATAAAAGTACCATTTATGACTGATTTTCACTCACAAACTTCAAGCAATAACGATTTATCTCTACTTACTTCTAACATCTACTAAGAGTACAGAAGTGCAACATCAGTAGCAGACATTAAAATGTAAACATAAATAAATCTCGATCCATCCATTCATCAAAAACCCCCTCCGAGGGTGCAAAAGTGCATGTTCTGAGGACAAGTTTTTTGACAAATTTCCGGACCCTTCTCCAAATTCCATCAGAAGGGTTAAATACTACTAACTAACTATAATTACACAAATTTAGGAAACGGCTTCAAATGACCACCCTTTTACTAAAACAAATTTATTTCTAAAAATTGAATCTAATTTCTAACCGTTTTTGTATCTGCTCCTTAGTGCTGTAAGCAATGCAAGGCTCGCCTGGAAAGAGTCGGTTGTTTGTCTTTTCTTTTTGCTCGAGCGATAAAAGTAGAAATAACAAAATCTGGCACCTCTTTCTGACAAACTAGAAGATATTTTTGAAAATCTTCCTTTGGCTGGGTGTTTTTTGCTGTGTGTATACCTAGTATAACCCAGATTTTTTTCAAACTGATTGTGTTGTTGCTATTTCGGTTTCCGGCCGTGTGAATGACTCAATGAGTTAGGGATTTTGTTGCCTGAACAATCTTATGTATTGAAAATTGCTTCCATTCTTTGTTCCAGACTTTTCTAAAGCATCATCCCTTTTCAGCGTTTTTCTTTTTGCTTTATCCAATCTGAGCTTCACGATCTTTTGCAAACATGCTACTTTTGTGCGCCTTTGACTCTGAGTCTTCGATAGTCTATTTTAATCAGTGTCTGTGGAGTGATACTCTGGAATCCGCGGCTTTGCTGCATGCGGCATTCATTTGCGAAGGCATCTCCTCTCTGTTCTTCAAGTATTGGCGCTTTCCCCTTTCCCTTAGATGTTTCCTGCATATAGATTTATATCAGTTACTGCCTTACAGTTTACGCAAAGGAAAAGAGACATGACGAAACAATTGACATGAAAGCTTTAAACTGTAATGAATGCATAATCATGACACTCATAATGACTTGACTCTTTGAAAAACACAACATGATCATCTTTGGATACTCAGGCGTGCAATCATTAATTTCCCTTAAGGTGCGCGCTCGATTTTGTGTTTACAGATCATGCCGAAGAAACTTTGCGATGAGTGGTTTCTACGATTCGTATCACAGCAATTAATAGTCTCATTCGTCGCAGATCGCAAATCGCAAAATCGCAGTTTGTAGGATCGCAGATCGCAAATCGCAATATCGCAATTTTCATTTGCTCGTTGTGTGCTGCTTTTGTGAGGTTTGTGATATGCGACGTCACATATCGGCCGTCGGCAATTCCTTTTTATTTTCTTTTAAGGGCGCTTTCAAAATATGCGATGTGATGAATGTCGCATCGCTTCATCGCAACTTACTTATGCGCATAGGAAAACGCTTCACTTTCTCTTTGCGATGCGATATAGCTTTTAGGGAGTTAAATACAAAAATTTGGATAAAAATATTTTTGGGATTTTTTGTTAAGGGCCCCCCTTTGCTTGATATTATTGCTAATATCAAACAAAGAGGGGGGTTTTTGGTGACCACAACAATGGCGATTCACTGTGAAGAACCAGTTATCTCTACTTTTCTATTGACATTTCCACTTCCGAAACAGAAAAATTTTCATATGTCTAAATTTTGTTATGGACAGATAGAGTAGATTACCCCTCATCCTATCAATGATACTTTGTTTCAACCTTTCTTTTCTGTCCAATTGTCTGCTTCCCTAGGCTTATTTCTTGCATTCATACCAGACATTACTCGGTCCTTTTTTAAAGATAAAATAAGGTTTTCTCTGCGTACTGGCTTTAAACTATGCTCATTTGTCGTAGGTAGAGCCTCTGCTGCCTGCAAGCATCCATAGCCTCGACAGGGTTACCATGTTATCCAACAATGATCCTTTTTCCTGGTTGAGGTTATTTACAACATTTTAGAGAAAAATTCTTTTTGGCACTTTTTCCTTTTTTACTCTCCAAAAGAACAATGTCTTGGTTTGGTGGCCAAATTATGACACAGTCATTCACTTGATTTACACTTTTGCTGAACAAGCTAGCTCGTGATGAGACCCCTTGTCTTTTGATTGCAACAATCTTGAGTCGTTGCCCTGTTTTTATAGACAGTTTTGGCAAAGTCAGCAAGTTATAATATCTGTGATCATGATAAGCCGGCTCGTGATGAGACCTCTTATTCTTTGAGATATAGTGTTTTCTTGGATTGTTTCTCTGAATGCTGCAGTTTCCTTTAGCAGGGAGGAAGTCATTGTTTTTCCTTAAGAAAGCTCTGGATGACAATAATAGAGTTTTGAAAATAACAACTTTGCAGAGAATATTTATTTTATTATTGATGATACCTTTCATTGTGCTGGGATAAAAAAAATTTTAACCAAAGGTTGATTTCATCAAAGTTTTTTGAGAGGTTGAAACTAATATCATATTCAGGTTAAAGTTAACTCTATTTGTCAATAATAAAAATCAAATTTTTCAAAAAGTTTTGCTATTTTTACAAGTGAAATCAAAATCTGATAGAGAGTTAGTGTGCTCTTTCATGAATCTTATTCAATGATCATTTACAACCGGTTTTATTTATAAGAAAGAGAAAAGCAAAATAAAAGAAACTAAAACTATCCTACAAAAATAGAAGAGTGATCTTCTATGGAAAATACATTTTAAGAATCTGTCCATTCACAGGAAAAGAATCTCTTATTCCTGCCAAATCCTGCAACATAAACATCGATGGGCCTATGACTTCTACAATCTGAAAAGGACCAAGCCACAGCTTCTGAAATTTCGTATGTTTGCCCTTTCCTTCTTGAGCCTTATCCCATTTAAAAACTAAATCTCCCATCTGAAAGTTCTTTCTGGTTATGATGGCTGAGTCAAAAGAGGATTTTATTAGCGCTTGGTGGTGATCATGGGTTTTCTTAGCTTGTTCTCGGCGTTCTTCTAGTTTGATTATCTCCATTTGTCTTAATTGCAAAGAGGAAGTAGATACTTCATCAATGTGTTGTACTAAAGACAAAGAGGGAATGACTAAGTGAGTTGGAAGAACCACTTCTTTCCCATAAAATAAATTAAAGGGAGAAGTGCCGATTGAAGCTTTCTTCGTGATTCTATCTGCCCATAAAGCATTTACCAGCGCTTTGTGCCAATTCTTTTGGTTTTGGTCGACTGTTCTCTTGATAATCGTGATTAGGTTTTTGTTTGTTGATTCAGCCAACCCATTACCTTGAGGATAGTAATTAGCAGAATATTTCAATTTGAACCCTCTTTTTAATGCAAACTCAGTCATTGCATTTCCAGAAAAGTATGATGCATTATCAAACATTAAGGCCGTTGGCAATCCAAACCTAGTGATGATAAATTGATCTATGAATTCAATAATGTTTTCAGAATTAACTGTCTTGAGAGGAACTGATTCTACCCATTTAGTAAAATAATCTGTTGCCGTGAGGATATACCTATGCTGCTTAGAAGAGTGAGGAACGATCTCACCTATTATGTCCAAGCCCCATTGGCTGAATGGTTGTTCTATGTTAACCGGCTGTAGTGGCTTGGATGATTTCTTTTGTTTCCCCGCAGCAGTCTGGCAGATTTGGCATTTCCTTACGTAATTGTATGAGTCTTTGAACAGCGTGGGCCAATAATATCCTGCACGTAAGATCTTATGCGCAGTAGTCTCTCTAGCATAGTGTCCACCTGCTGGTCCATCGTGGAGTTCCTGCAAAACCTTTTCGGCTTCAGTTTTCTCAAGACACCTAAGAAGTACAGAATCATAATTCCTTTTAAACAGAACATCATTTATGAGCTGGTATTGTTTAGCTTTCAACCTCAGATCTCTTTTCTTAGTGTGATCCAAGTGCGATGGAGCATACCCGTTCTTAAGATAATAAATGGTGTCCGCATATAATGATTCTGCGTCGTTTAGGCTTACCTCATACGTGTGTACCTCTTTAGATGAGTTCTCAGGAATTTGCGATGCTCCAGCTAACATCTTGCAGAAGCCTTGACCCTTTACGATGTTTGCTGGTTTGATCTCAAGATCGTATTCTTGTAGAGCGGTAATCCAATTTGCTCTCTTTTCGCCCACATCCTTCTGTACCAAAAGGTTTCTTACCGCTGGAAACGGTATGACGACTTTGGTATGGGCTTTAAGTAAGAAAGGTCTGAAATATTTGATCGCTTTGAAAATAGCATACGCTTGTTTCTCCACATCTGAATAATTGAATTCAGCACCTTGTAAGTTCGAGCTAAAGAATGCGATTGGAGCTTCCGCCTTCTCTTGATTTACTTGAGTCAAAATCATGGCATAAGATTTCTCTGAGGAAAAAGTGTATAAGATGAAAGATTCTGAAAAATTTGGGGTAGCTAAAGATGGAGCGTTGATGATAGCTTGTTTGATCAAGTTGAATGCTTCGTGCTCATCTATGCCCCATTTAAAATTTGAATTCTTTTTTATCATATTTTGTAAAGGAGAAATAATACGTGAAAAATCGGGGACAAACCTTTTTACAAAATTGATTTGTCCAAGGAAAGATTGCATGGCCTTTTTGTTATGGGCTATGGATATTTCGGAAATTTCTTTGATTCTGTCAGGTTCAATGTGAATACCAGATTTCGACACTATGAATCCGAGCAATTTCCCTTCACTTAATGCGAAAAAATATTTCTTTGGGTTAAGTGAAATTCCATACCTTAAGCATCTTTGAAAGATCTGTTTCAAATCTTTGAGATGGTCGCTTCGCTTCTTGGAGTACACTGTTATATCGTCCAGGTAAATCACTACCTATTTATTGACTAAACCTTTAAACGCGATGTCCATGGCTCTCTGAAAGGTAGCGCCGACATTGATCAGACCAAATGGCATCTTCCGATATGCGTATGTGCCCCACTTGGTTCGGAATGTGGTTTTCAACTGATCATCGGGATGTACCAGCACTTGATTGTATCCTGAAAATCCATCCAGGAAAGACATTAATTCTGAGCCCGCTACTGCCTGTAGTATTTTCTCCATAGGTGGGAGGGGAAAATTGTCTTTCTAACAGGCTTTGTTGAGATTCCGGAAATCAATACAGATTCTAATATCTCCGTTTTTCTTTCTAATGGGCACCATATTGGATACCCATTTGGAATGTCTGACGGGGAAAATTATTCTGGCTCTCAATAACTTATTTAACTCAGTCTTTATCTGATTTTCTAAGTTGGGGTGTATTTTTCTGAGCTTCTGCTAGACAGGTTTTTCATTGTCAATCATAGGGATAGTGTGTTGAATGATAGAAGTGTTGTATGTTTTCAGCTCATCGTAATTTCACGCAAAAACGTTTTTGAATTGTCTCAGAAGACGAATATATGCTGATTTTTCTTCAGAGGCTAGGCCGTGGCCTAGATTAACGTTTTGCGGCTTCTGATTGGTTCCTAGGTTCACTAATTCATAGTTCAGAGTTGAACTGTAGAGTTTAGAATTGGCAGACCTTTTAAACCGACTTTTCAAATCATATAAATCTCCTAACCTAACCACTGATTTAGGTATAGCGTTATCAGTGCTATTTTGCTGAATTTGGTGATCATGATGGTCTTCGTCAATTATTTGATTTGAGTAGGATGCTTCAGAAGTGAGGAAATTTACAATGTCTGGATCGTCATTGAATACTCTCCAATTGGTGATGTTGTCAGGGATGGATGGTTTAAAGATTAATTCTATTGAAAACCTATCGGGACTAAAATCTTCGGAGGGAATCAGTCTAGAGGCTACGTTAGCTAACAGGTCTGCGCTCACATTTTGGAGTCTTGGGATTGACGAAATATTGAATGCTATGAAATGTGAAGTCAGATATTGTACTAAAGATTAATAGTGCTTTAAATGACTTGACAGGCAATGTATGGTGTTACGTACCTGTTTGACGACAATTTCGGAATCTCCAAAGACTTGAAGATACTTAACATTCAAGCCAATTGCTTTGTATAGCCCTTGCACCAAGGCTTCGTATTCCGCTGTATTGTTTGTGCAATCGAACTCAAGTCCGCATGTAAGCATGGTCTTGTTCCCATCTGGGTTAATCAGAACGCATCCTGCTCCTGCTCCCTCGTTAGATTTAGAGCCATCAAAATATAATTTCCAAAATAAAGATGTATTTACAAAATTATCTAAAAAATTATAACACTTTGAATCATCAGTTTGGGAAAATTTTCAACTTGGGACACAACTGAATTTTCTAAGTAAGGTGAAGTGTGAGCATTGAAATTGCCGAGGAAAGAATCTACCGAGTAATTGCCTATGATACTGCTGTTGTATGCTATTGCTTCGTTCTCTCCTTCCAATTCTGTCACTATTTACTTTTGGTGCAACTCTCGTTCAACCTTTATTTGATTGGGTTTGCCGTTGTAGGGTAACCACATGTGTGACCAGTCGGTTGAGAAATATCTGTGGAGTTTCTCGGACCAATCCCTGCTAAGAATTAAGCCATAGAATTCAGGGATATCAGCTACTAGAATGTCGATAACCTGACATACTTTCGGGTTAGACGACAATCTTATGGTCACCTGGTTAAGTTCACCAATCACTTCGACTTGAGATCGATCAAGTTGAACTATGCGCACTGCAGATTTCTGAGGCTGAACATTCAATTTGGCAGATATTGATCTGGGTAGAATATTCGTTGAAGCACCAGAATCAATCAGGCAATTGTGCACGTTTTTATTGAAAATTTCATAAGTGAGGAGAAAAGGAGGAGTATGAGATCTTGACCTTCCTCCAATCAAGGCAATGTCATTCGGATCAATCTTATTGATCATGTTGGTTGAAGGTCTTCTCATGTTGTGGGAAGCTACAGCTGTAGGTAAAGATGTAGTAGGCACGGCGTGTAATTCTTTCATCATTATTTTCTGTTGATGTTTCAATTTGCTCAATTCGTACAGAGTGATATTAGCCCTTGTATTTTTCATGTCATCGATAATGTTATACTCCATTTCATCCGACACTATCAGTGTTCTTGATGGAGGTACTTGATCTGATTGGACTGGGCTAAATTGGGTCGCTCTAGCGGTTGTTTTCTTTGTTGCGACCTTATCTTTTGTTGCAGGGCTTGCGCCCTTCTGTTTAGGGGTAGTTTGGGGAGGATCAAGTTGATTGTTGCTTCGTGTGCTAACCGGAAATGCTTCTTGATCCTCTTCTTGTGGGAGGATGAAATCCCACATTCCTTGTAGTTCCACAACTTCTTCATCATCGGTCTGCCCTTCAGTGGTATTCTCTTCTTCTTCTTCTTCTTCAGATTCGGCGTTTGAGACAGCATTGGGTGGTTTCACCTCCATGGGAGGGTTTCTTTTAAAATATCTGTAGGGCTTTTTTGAAGAAGTTTCTGCTACTTGCTTTCTTATATCAATCATCTCATTGGACATGGCCTTTAACACTTTTTGTAATCCTTCCATATCGAAAGGATCTTTCGTTTGCTTCTTCTTGGTGTCTTCTTTGAAAGAGATCTTCTTAGATTTGCGTTCTTCTATTGCAGATCTCTTTTCTAGGGAAACTACGTGTTTTTCTACTGCTAATGCCTGAGTCAAGTTTTCAACTAAGGTCGTATTGTTTGCCCTATCTACGAAGATGGCCAAGTTTGATGGTAAGGCCGTGATGTACCATTCACATCTTACTTCCTCGCTGGGTTGAGAAGCAGCGGGAATTTTGTTGAGGATCTTATTGAACCGTAAATTGAAATCTTTAATGGGTTCTATAGCCTCAGCTTTAAGATTAGATAGGTCATTGATCAATGTCGCTGTTGATATGTCATCGCCAAACTTGGTGAGGAATTGACTTTGAAAAATGTCCCAACTTGTGATGGACCCGGAAGGTAACGAAAAGTACCATGACCCGGCTGTTCCTTGCATTGTGTAAGGAAAAAGTCGGACGACAGCATCTTCGTTGGGAACTCCGTTGAGATTAACAGAAAGCATGAAATTATTGATATGCTCTTCAACTATCATGCCTGTTTCTGGATTGAATTTAGGTAGCCACTTCTCAGGATGGGCCGGTATTGGGCTCAGGGGTGGAGGCATTAAAACCGCCCCAGGATTGTTCCATGGTGACTGGGCCATCGTTGAGCCTCTAGTTAATGAGAGTGCAGAAGACGGTCCCTGATGCTGAGAAGATGAAGGTATTATGATCTTTGATGATTGAAGAGGAAGTGTTGTGGAAGATGGATGAGTGATTTGGGATGAGGATGTGGGTGGTTGACTTCACGGTGAGGGTGTTGAAATGGACGAAGTGGATGAAAGAGTCTCATGGTAAGACTCTGGTGGTGCTTTCCTTGCTCTTTTCCTAGTAGGGAGAGGGAGTTCACTTGGTTGAATACCAAATTTTTCACTCTTCAATCTGGTCAGAGGATGAGCAGGATTTTACTGCGAAGTCACGCTGCTGTTAGCTTTATCAGACCTATGAGAAAAAATAGAGAATCCCTGGAGTTTACGAATCAAAGTTTGAATTTCAGGGGGTTCAATAATGAGTTGGTCTGATATATTGGAGTAGGTAGCAGCAGTGGATACTCGAGCGACTTCTAACTCCGGGCTTAACCGTAGTGGAGAAGTCGGGGGAGTTGATGAGGGTGATTTTCTCTCAGAATGGCATTTAGATTTTGACTTAGTTGCCATTCATAGTTCGTGCCCTCCTTCTAGCGCCAAATATGTTGAGGGCCCCGAAATCGGGTCAACAACAAGGGGGATACCCACCCGGTCGGGAACCTGGTTGGTGGCTCCTTGCCCGTTTGGTGTAGCGGGTCTGACTGGGGATGATGGGACCAGCTTCCCAATTTAAAAGGATGTGTGTGTGTGTGTAGATTTTTGATGATGCTAATCTAAAGGTAATTTCAAGCTAATCTAATTCTAAACTCTAAACTGACTCAATGCTACTGTAATCTAACAAAAACAACACATCTAATCTATACTAACCCGGGGTTAAGATTCTTTCTTCATGCGATCTAAAATGATTTCATACAATAACTGGTAATAAAGATCATTCAGATATCATAAGAATATAAATCAATTAAGATAAACCATTCTGCATAAGAAGTTAGGCAAAACAGTTTTGAACAGTATATCGCATGATAAGTTATTCATATGTTAAGCACAAACAAATGATTCCACCGTACGAAAGTTCCAAATGGTAATCCAGACATTCATACATCAACATATAAACAAATCATATGTATATCACTCTAAGAATATGAGCAGAAATTAAGCAAGAGATAAAAGTACCATTTATGACTGATTTTCACTCACAAACTTCAAGCAATAACGATTTATCTCTACTTACTTCTAACATCTACTAAGAGTACAGAAGTGCAACATCAGTAGCATACATTAAAATGTAAACATAAATAAATCTCGATCCATCCATTCATCAAAAACCCCCTCCGAGGGTGAAAAAGTGCATGTTCTGAGGACACGTTTTTTGACAAATTTCTGGACCCTTCTCCAAATGCCATGAGAAGGGTTAAATACTACTAACTAACTAATCTTAATTACACAAATTTAGGAAACGGCTTCAAATGACCGCCCTTTTACTAAAACAAATTTATTTCTAAAAATTGAATCTAATTTCTAACCGTTTCTGTATCTGCTCCTTAGTGCTGTAAGCAATTCAAGGTTCGCCTGGAAAGAGTCGGCTGTTTGTCTTTTCCTTTTGCTCGAGCGATAAAAGTAGAAATAACAAAAGCTGACACCTCTTTCTGACAAACTAGAAGATATTTTTGAAAATCTTCCTTTGGCTGGGTGTTTTTTGCTGTGTGTATACTTAGTATAACCCAGATTTCTTTCAAACTGATTGTGTTGTTGCTATTTCGGTTTCCGGCCATGTGAATGACTCAATGAGTTAGGGATTTTGTTGCCTGAACAATATTACGTATTGAAAATTGCTTCCGTTCTTTGTTCCAGGCTTTTATGAAGCATCATCCCTTTTCAGCGTTTTTCTTTTTTCTTTATCCAATCTAAGCTTCAGGATCTTTTGCAAACATGCTGGTTTTGTGCGCCTTTGACTCTGAGTCTTGGATAGTATATTTTCATCAGTGTCTGTGGAGTGATACTCTGGAATCCGCGGCTCTGCTGCATGCGGCATTCATTTGCGAAGGCATCTCATTTCTGTTCTTCAAGTATTGGCGCTTTCCCCTTTTCCTTAGATGTTTCCTGCATATAGATTTATATCAGTTACTGCCTTACAGTTTACGCAAAGGAAAAGAGACATGACGAAAAGATTGACATGAAAGCTTTAAACTCTAATGAATGCATAATCATGACACTCATAATGACTTGACTCTTCGAAAAACGCAACACGATCATCTTTGGATACTCAGGCGTGCAATCATTAATTTCCCTTAAGGTGCACGCTCGATTTTGGGTTTACAGATCATGCCGAAGAAACTTTGCGATGAGTGGTTTCTGCGATTCGTATCGCAGCAATTAATAGTCTCATTCGTCGTAGATCGCAAATCGCAAAATCGCAGTTTGTAGGATCGCAGATCGCAAATCGCAATATCGCAATTTTCATTTGCTCGTTGTGTGCTGCTTTTGTGACGTTTGCGATATGCGACGTCGCATATCAGCCGTCGGCGATCCCTTTTGATTTTCTTTTAAGGGTGCTTTCAAAATATGCGATGCGATGAATGTCGCATCGCTTCATCACAGCTTACTTATGCGCATAGGCTTCACTTTCTCTTTGTGATGCGATATAGCTTTTAGGGAGTTAAATACAAAAATTTGGATAAAAATATTTTTGGGATTTTTTGTTAAGGGCCCCCCTTTGCTTGATATTATTGCTAATATCAAACAAAGAGGGGGGTTGTTGGTGACCACAACAATTTCGAAA
Source organism: Pinus tabuliformis (assembly GCA_031772625.1). Classification (NCBI taxonomy): domain Eukaryota; kingdom Viridiplantae; phylum Streptophyta; class Pinopsida; order Pinales; family Pinaceae; genus Pinus; species Pinus tabuliformis. The sequence goes on along the minus strand of CM062815.1, from coordinate 802,080,945 downwards.
AGAAGCTTGTTTGTATTTTTCACTTGAAATCGAATTCAAATTTGTACAACAACTTTCTTTTTAGGCATCAATATTAAGAAAGTGAAAACAAATACATGCACAAGTGCATTTGCATTTTGACAGTTTGTATGGTTTGATTTAGGAAAAGTGCATTTACAGTGTGCTCTTTTCTCTTTGAGAAAAGATTGTGTCTTTCTTTTCCCCTTGTAGCTAGGATTTTCATTGTTAAAAAGAGATAAATGCTTGCTTATCATCTTTAGACTGCATTTAGGAATTGTATCTACATCTCGTGGTGATCCAAAAAGGCAAACTTCTAAGAAAGATCAACCTAAAATAAATTGAATGAACTTAACAACGCTTTGTAACTTAACGCACAACATAGAGGTCTAGGCTAGAGACGTGTTCCGGCGTCGTAAAACCTGGTGACTGTCGGCCTCACTGATGGTTGGGTGATTCCTCTTGAGAGACGATAAGTGCCAGTACGGATTGTGCTCCCACGTACCGTCGAGTATATATTGGGAGACCCCTATAGGCATAAAACCTTTATCCATAGGAAGCCGTGTCGACCGCCCTACTGATCGCAATGCACTGAACATAGCATTCGGGAAGATTGACCGCCTGTACCTTAAAAAGTATTCTGTGGTTTTGCGATTGGTTTGGCACACCCTCTACCTAGAACTCCAGAGCAGTCCCTTTCGTTCCTTTTCAGACTCCTTAATGGAAAAGGTCCATCTAAGCACTCGTCACTTCAGGCTCATTAAAAATCGAAGGAGGCTAGAGTCATCTTTTGCTTTTTCTCGACTCTTTAAAATTGAAAAAGCAAGTTGTGTCCAAGCGTCGTTAAAATTTATTTTAAACGGAATATTCATACCCTTTTTCCTGCGTTGATCTTTAGGTTGAGAAAATGGAGCCTACCAACCAAGGAATTCCCCTTGGTGGAAATCCTAGTCCCTTCTCCTCTTGGGGAGATGTTGGTGCGCCCCATATGGCCACATTGCCGCTTACAGGACTTACAATTGGCTTACCGGTCTGGCTCTTCTCAACCAATGTCGTTCAGAACACCACTATTCCTGAACAGTCGAATCAGCAGTTAGACCAGTCCAGAGTTACCCACCAACCTTCTACTTCCTCTAATTCTTCCTCTCCTCCTTCCTCTTCGCTTGATGGGGCTGGCAAAGCCAAAAGTCAAGTTCCTAAGGAGAAGAAGGAAAAGAAGAAGAAAGAGAAGAAGAAGAAGGAGCCAAAAGCGACTGGGGGCAAACGAGTTTCGTCTAATGAAGATCCACACACTGCACTGACCAGGCCTAAATCGCCATGTGTCATTTGCAAGGGAGACCACTTTCACAGAAATTGCCCCTGCATCCCTCGGATACTAAGGGACTGGTCTCCCAGTTTGCACAATCCGGTGGCGTCAACCTCTGATAGCCATGTTGAAATCACACCGTCAACTAGTGAAAGTGAAGTCCCAGGACAAAAAGGGAGAGCTAGATCTCCCTATAAACTGTGCGAAGGCGATCACGCCATCCACCGTTGTCCCTTCTTATACGAAGCTAAAAGAGTTTTGGATGATCGTACGGTTTCACCGTTACGACTTCCTCCTGGATATAAAAAACTCTTGCCGAGTCCTTCTTTAGTTGAGAATCTAGCTAGCCCGCTCAAGTGGTCAGCTGAAGCACCGGTCGTTGAAGATGAACCAGCTGAATCCATACCCGACGAAAGTCAAAAGGTCAAGGTGGCAGTTGACCCGGTCTTGCCTTCGGAGGATTTATCTTCGAATGATACAGTCACTGAGGAGAATAAGGATGACACCGTCCAAATTCTCTTCATCAACACAGACTCCGACGAACACGGAGGCAACCTACCCATTCCTTTATCGCAGGAAGGAAGTTCGTCAGAGCGATACTGGTCGTCTACTCGGTCCCACCACCAAGCAACCTAGTTGTATCCTTCGACTGGAACCAACTAGGCAGACCCCATTTGCCAGCAAGCGTACCATTCCGAATTATCGTTCAAATATACAGAATGGTCATGGCTGGCACCATCATTGATGAGGGGGCATCTGTGAGTATCCTTTCCTCTATTGCTTGGAAAGCGCTTGGTTCGCCATCGCTTTTTCCTGAAATGAGAAATCTGACAGGCTTTGATAAAGGAACCAGTCGACCTTTAGGGATCCTCCCCAATGTGCCCATAACATTGAAAGGGAAGATCGTTCAAATGAACGTGATGGTCGTTCAAGGACCCTTGGATTATAACCTACTCCTTGGACAAGACTATATATATTGCATGGGAGCCATCGTCTCCTCACTCTTTAGAGTAATGTGTTTTCCGCACGAAGGAAGAGTGGTCAAGCTCATGGACCAACTTTCATTTCCCGGATCATGCATCGCAAATAGTCATATACCATCCCTAAATGGTCTCTTCACGCAAGAAATGTCTCAACCCACGGTTCGTCCTCCTGATGAGTGCGAGTAATTCAAAGGGATATGACTGGAACCCAGGGGGCATGCATCCTGGTCTGCTTCGGCAGGAAAACTTTGGGTATAGGGTAGGTTTCCGCGGGAGAATATGACTAGTCTGTACCTCGTCCGTGATTGAGATAGGGGTTATTCTAGAATAAGATTCTTTTGTCAAAGTTATGTGAGTTGGCGGGCATCGTCGCTCACCTTTGTTTATCTCGGTAGACATCGCCGAAGAAGTGTTTTGTTTGAAAGATTAATGGAACAATCTTTTGGTGACCTGTAAGAGGTAGGCCTCTCTCGGTAAAACAATTGTTTTGGCGGAAGTGAAGTAAAGGTAACCTTAAAACTCTGCTTTATACCTGGGGGCATGCAAACCTTTTGAAGTGCAAGCAAGGGGCAGCTATTTATTTTTTAAATTTTTAGGACCTCTAACCCTTTAAACTCGTAGGATTAGTCGTTTCCAAACTTGCATAACGAAAGGATGCGGGGCATAGCTTTGTAAGGCGCACGCTCCATAAAAAATGGCATCTTATATGAGACATTCTTATCATATGACTGGATTATCGAGCAGTTTTAGCACATAGTTCAGGCTCGTTAAAAAATAAACATAAGATCGAGCAAGTGTTTCAACCCGCATTTAAGCTTGTTAAAAATGAACTATCCTCCGGTAAATAACCACCGTGAATGTAACATTATCAGCCATCAAAGCCTTGGTCGTGTTTGCACCGTCACCTCCACTTTTCCATTGGCTGATCATTCACCTCCATTTGATTGTTTACCCATTTTGAGGAACAGCTGCGAAGAGTGATTTCACTAGCCATCCTTGTGACACTGCCATGCTTGGAAAATTCCAACCCTTACCTAGAATCAGCTGCTACCCATTTTATCAGTCGTTCCTCAAAAGACGAGTCTTCTTTAAGCTCTTTTCATCTCACTCGTAAAATATGAAAAGATTGCCGAGTTTTGGCCTTCCAGCTCGTTAAAGCGACCGGAAGAGCTATGCCTCCTCTAGATTTTAATCTTTTTGGACCTGAGGGATTATTTCACAAAATGATCGAGCGCTTGTTTTGTTTGGCTCGTTAAAACTATCAAAAATTCATCCCTTCTATATTGTTTTATACTTTTTCGGACTTAAGGGATAAGATGACGAAAAAGGAACTCCGGAGTTAACTTTACGTACCTTTTCAGACTCTCTAAAAATGAAAAGGACCGAGTTATCTTTGTCGTTAGACTCGTTAAAAAGATTAATAGCGACAAACTTGTCTTTAGACGAGAACAAGTTTCACTATCGCTAGGCTCGTTAAAACATAGCGATGGGTTTGCCCGAAGGGCAAATTATAGAACAAGCATATGTTATCCTCCTCAAGCTTGAAAAAAATAAAGAGGTACTGGTCAGCAATGACTGGGGAAAAATTGGGAAGAAACTCAAAGAACCTTTATTGGTAGCAAATCGCTCTTGAACATGACACTTCCACTCCGTGCCTGAGTCGGGTTGGGTTGTTTCATTCACCGGTCACATCACCATGGTCTCACCATACCATCCACCTTTGGGGTAAATGCTACCAATCCATCATATAAGTGTCGCCGATATGTTCAAGAGAAGTCATCCAGAGAAGTCACCCGTGTCCCATCCACTGCCATACATTATACTTCATTCTTTCATGACCGCCACCCTGAACCATATATCATCAGATCGTTTTCACCTCCATCAAAATCATTTTCTTCGTTCCGTGTCATTGATGTGGGATTCATTAAGGCCCTCCTTTGACGGATCGCTTCTTGTCGACATCAACTCATTATCCAAGAAGTTGATCTAGGAACACCCCCTTCAGTACTTTGAAGCTTGCATGCCTCAATGGCAAGTTTCTCACTTCCGGCGACAGGTATACATCAATGACCTTCGACCGAAAGATTTTGCGTGGTGTTCGACGCCAATTCCTTTATTCACACCACGTGAATTGTACTGCAGTACCTTGAGGGTCATTATCATTATCGGTGATTCCTCTCGTGCTTGTTAACAGTTTACATCATTGACTGGTAATCAAGCGATGTCTTTCCATGTTCGACTTCAAAACATTTCTCACATGGATCGACTTGTACTTAGAGTGAAGATCGGACGACATTGAAGACCCCGGATCTAGTTTCATCCATCCGGGCTGCGATATATATTCAGGAAAAATAAAGACATTGACATGTACAGCATTGCAGAACAGATAATCATCCTACCAAAAGGATGATGATTTCATCAAAATCATCAGTCTACCATCAGACGATTGTCTCTCCTATGTACATAAAAATAAATTTATAAAGCTAAGCATGGGAACGCCCGCCTCAGCTAGATCATGAAAGCAGTATGAAAAATAATGTATTGTATTGTATCTTATTACAGGTCTCCTCCCAGCATTGAAAGAACTTCAGATCCTCCTAATAAAGCATTTCACCCAATAAACGGCCTCATACTTTAGGGGGCAACTGTTATAGACATTTTTGTGTCTTACAGCTCTAAGCATGAAATGTCCATAATCCAAGGGATCCAAAGTCCCTAAAAGTGTTGTTCCTACCCCTAAAGGAACAAGGTCAACCAATGACAACTTCTCCCAGAAGTTCTCCACCAGAAACTACTCAGAACTAGTCAAATCAGGATCAATTCAGAAGCTCCACTAGTTGCCTGCGTTGCAAAGCACCCAAATACAATGGCTAGGTGCGTTGCAACGCACTTGAATGCACTACCCAGTTGCGTTGAGCGGGAAATGACAAGTGGCAGAGTCATCCAACGAGGTGGAGGGACAATGGAAGCTTCCAGAATCTTCTCCAATGACACTTGCCTCACTGAATTCGACCAGTGATGAGTAAGAGGCTCTCAGTCTCCAAGTGGAAGCAAGAACTGACAAAGAGAAGCCACAAGTCAAAACATAAGCTGACTCATCCTCTCTGCTTACATCTATATATGGATCCCTCATCCCAGAGATCGAGAGGCTGGAATTTTGTACTTTGCAGAGAATTGCTATTGGTTTGAGATTGAGATTAGTACAATGGGTGATTTATGCTTTGTTGGAGGTGAGGAAGCGATTCCTTTGCTGGGAGGTAGATGTTGGATCGGGACTCACTTGGTTGTATCTCCTCTTGGACTTTCTTATCATATCAATAAAACTATTTGAGTTTCTTCTACATGCTTGTATATCAGTGATGTTTTGTTATATTTGCATGTTTAGCTTAATCTGATCCTAAGCTTTTTATGAATGTAAATCTATATCTTCGTGTAGTTTCTCTCTTCTGTGATCTTGCAGGAATTCGGTGAAGTTGGGCCGGTAAGGGAGCAGGGAGCTGGGAGCTATTGAAGAGAGGAGTGATTGGATCAACAAACTAGCGCAAGACACAGGTTAGTTACATCCTTCCTCTTCATTTACATTTCATAAAGAAGAATACTCAAGCAGTTTTCCTTGTTTGTTGCTAAGGCACTGTCACACCTTAGAGTGGGATAGGGGCATTCTGAATAGATACTTTTCCCAACAACACATTTGTCTAACATGAGCATGTATGACTTGGAAACATGACACTGTAGGAAGACAGGAGTGAAGACAGTGATAAATTACTGTGTAACATGCATGATCATGCCACTTTGTTTGTGGTGTTGTATTGTTATTGGTTTTCATGGTCTTCTTCTTGTTGTTTCTTGTGTTTTAATTTTAATTTTTGAGTCTTGGGAATTGGTTGGGAAAAGAGAGTTAGTGGAGCTCACGGAAAGTCGAATGAAGCTCAAAAAGTAGTGTAAGACTCAAATGAAGCTGATGCATGTATAAGGGAAGTTGAGGGAAAGAGTATGACAATGGGTTGAGTTGGTTAGGTCCATTGGGATAAATGGATGATGCCAAAGAAGTCATGAGAAAGGTAATCAAATATGGTAGATTAAATGGATTTGAGGCATCAAATGCCTTGGCTATGTTGTGAATGGTTGTTCTCAATGTTGTGCATGTTTTGCATGGATAAATTGGGTTCTCAGCCTTGACCTTATGATATCTGGTAATTATGTTGTGATCATGATTATTCATATGTCTATATATGTATACATGTTTGTATGCATGTATGTCATTTATGATAGGGTCATCATGGATCATGATTTTTTTTATGCTAATGTTTATATATATGCATGTATATATGTATGTATGTATGTCATTGTCTTACAGGATCATGATTGTTTTATGTTGATTTTTATATGTATAGATATATGTATGTATGCATATTGTTGTCTAACAGGGTCATCAAGAATCTTTCTTGTGGATGAATGAATGCTTATGCAGGTGAATGACATGAAGAGATTCCTGGTTCATGAGGAATCAAGTGGGAAGAGTAGCCCGACAAATCTCTGAGGTCAGTATCATGTGGATATGGATTTATATTATGTGATTATACTATGTCTATGTTTATGTTATGGAAAAGCTAATGTGGAGAGATACATCAGCGGAATGAAAGTAGTGGGATCCGCAACATGCTAGGATAAGCATGGATGGTGAAGAGACACTGGAAGCAAGGTTGTTTGGTAGAGGTAGTGTGGTATTGGATGTGTAGTGGTATTATTGTGTATATGTTGTGCATATTTTATATTCAGTGATTATACCTATGGTGTTGTGTGCATATTTCATATGTAGTGTTGGGTATAGATGGTGCTATGTACATGTTGGATATATAGTGTTGTGTACATATTGTACAAAGTGCGTGATGGATATGTAGTGTTGTGTACATAAGGTGTTGTGCGCATGTTGGATATGTAGTGTTATGTACATATGATGTTATGTACATGTTTTATATGCAATGTTATGTACATATGGTGTTTTGTGCATGTTGTACAAGTGGTACAATGTACATATGGTGTTGTGAGCATGATTGTACATGTAGTGTTATGTGCACGTGGTGTTATGTTCATGTTGTACATGTGGTGTTGTGTATAGTGGGTGTTGTGTGTTTGTTCAGTTTTACTACTTCAAAAACCATTAATTATCAACCATGGTAAGTATTTTTATTTCAAAGATGTTTGCACTATTTGTGCTAATACATGTAACAACCAGGCGAAACAAGAAAGAAAATATGTCATTGAACATGCTTCTAGGGATTAAAATACTCTTGCAGAATGGAAATTCAACTTGCAGAAATCAAGAAGAACACTGTAAACATGAAATTCACTCATAAAGGAAAGAATCCACACTTCATAAAATCCTCAGAATAAATATTGGCATGTCATACACTACCAAGAATTAAATAACATAGAATTAGCTAACTTGTGTAACAACACATATAGTAAATCTGAAAGGAGAAGCATATCTATCCCACACTGAACATGTACAACGATGATAAGAAATCCATGCTTAACACATAAAAGTAATAAGTATTCTACCAACACTGTGGTCCCTGCTAAAGAGGAGAGCCCTTCCTCCCTAGCAGCGTGTAGGAAGAAAATGGAAACTTAGTTAAAAAGCGAACACAAGAATTTCGGTAACATCACCATATATACTTTGTACTAAGAATGGCTGAAGAGTACAAAAATAATAATATTGATATCTCTATCCTGTTGTCTATCTATATCCTTACATGAGACTAATCTCTCTTTATAAAGCCTTTTACAGAGACCCGAAATTGGAAAAACAAATCAGTCATGAGAATCTACGATTCTCATGCTAATTATGCTAAAAAAAGTAATTTAAAAAGATATAAATTGTTATAAGTTGTTACAAGTTGTTTAAATAAATATCGTTGTGGTTAAACCACTCTTTTCTAGACACATAGTTATAATCGCCCATATTCTTATTACTTTATACGACTCTATAACATCTTCCTTTAAAATTAATAGTTACGGTCTTGATAATGTGCGGTGTAACAACAGCTTCACGTTGCAACAATAAAAGATGACAATCTCAGGGTGTAACAGTAAAGAATGAAAATCCCGAGGTGTAACAACAACTTGAACGATGTAACAGAAAGGAATAACAATAATCGTTCATCCATGGCCGTCAGTAGATATGGCAGTACCTGAAATAAAAACATTCTGAAGAAATCTTCCAAAGACACCCTAGCTAGTCATCCAAAAGAAAGCATCATTTCATTCAATATTTGGCAGAAAACAACATAATAATATGTCAAAGAAAATATTTCTTCTTTATCAGAGGGAGTGACATTAGACTAGGGAGATTGCAGGTTCAAATCAGGAAAAATGGCCGAAAATGGGAAAAATTATGCCTAAAATATCCTTAAATATTGCACCCAACATATCCCCCTAACTGAAGCCACTGCATGTCCCCATGCAAATTCTTTGGAATATTTATGGTCGTCAGCTATTGTGACACTAGTATGTTGCTGATGCAGTCTCATGAAATCATAAGCTCCAATAGTGTCTTCATCATCTTTCCTATACCGCTAAGTAGACACAAGATGGTGTGTCCATGAATGCTCATCATATTTGTTTAGGTGGAAGTGATGCTGATATTTTTCCAATGGAAGCCAAATCGAAGGAAACTTGAAACTGAGCCCAATCCAAAAAGATCCCATCATTTTAACAATTCACACATATTTGGGGACTTGAGTAACAACAATTATGAAATTGGGTTATCCAAATCAATCCCCTGCTTGTAATGTCTCATTGCAAGCTTCCCATCGTTTTAGGCTCCCAACCAATGCCCAAATTTTCAGTTGTTCATGAATATTAGAAAAAAACCCAACAATACTTCTTCTCCTGTAGAGGGATATTTATTGTTTCATTCCAGGGTTCTTGAGAAGTTTCTTAAATTCACGCCTCATAGTAGTGGCCATGCTCGGTTTTGATCTTACCATCAAGGGTTCCCTCTCTTCGTCAACAATAAATGATTTTGTGGCAAGGCTATAGTGAATTTGATTCATCATAAGAGATATGAAGGCCCGAAGCTACAAATTTCCAACATAAGGAGAGATATTTACAACCATCTGTAAACTAGAACTCTCAATAAATATATTATGTAAGAAGAGTTTTCATAGCAAACTTTGCTCATCAAAATGACATGAACTAAATACCTCCAAAAAGATTTTAGTAGAATAACTTTTAATTGGAAAAAATAAGATTTTTAGCACAAGAAGATCAGATAGGATGGAGATGGTGACCTGCAACTTAAAAGGTTTAGTGCTAACTCATAAATTTCACCTTTCTCCTCAATCAGCCTCGCAACCTCTTGTTGAATTTGTTATCTCTATTTTTGTTTCTCCATTTCAACCTTCCTTATTTCCCACTTTAAAAATTCTTCTGTCAGTAATTTTTCAGCCCATTGATCTTTAGGGTTATTAATAACCTTCTAGTGTTCTTCTAAAGATATCATTCCATTTTTCAAGGAAATTTCCATTTGTTTCTAATTCTACAGTTTTGATATCAACAAAGGTTTTCTGACCGTCACCCTACGTCAGGGTCTTGTGCAATTTCATGTACGATAGCAATGGAGGGTGTAACAACATCATGTGTTTTGATCCATTCTACCTCGACTATTGGTTCTTGTGTAACAACAACTTGATTGACAGGTTCTTATGGAACAACTTTCAATTCTTCTTCCCCAAAAACCTCTGCCTCAACTGTTGGTTCTTGTGTAACAACAACATCATTGACAAGTTCTTGTGTGTCAGTTTATGGGTTGAAACTCATGGGATGCTCCATTTCAACTGTCAGTTCTTGTGTAATAGAAACATTGTCAACGGGTTCTTATGTGTTAGCCTCCCATGGTTCTGTTTTGGTTCCTTCATAAATAGTGTCTGCAACGAGATATTATGCCCTGTTGTTTCCAAACCTTCTACACATGCTATACATACAGGTCCCTGGGTGGTTTCTGATCCTAACTTATCAATTTCCTTGACTAACATATCGAGACCTAGAACCTTTATTTTCAATTTTATTCCCCCTAATTGCTACTTTAATTTCATATTTTATGCTTCTAACTTCTCAATTTTAAGCAACAGGGTTTGGGTTTCATCATTACTAGGTGAAGAAGCATCTTCTAGTTCAGTCTACTTCCTCTTCTTCTACTTATCCTTTTGCTCTTCTTGCTTGCCTGGCCTCTTCTTGGATGAAGGTGAGAGTTCTGGCTTCTTCCTTGGTGACAAGGGTTCTGATTTCTTCTTTGGTGGCGAGGGTTCTGATTTCTTATTTGGTGGAGAGGGTGTTGGTTGAGCGATAAAATTAACCCTTCTCTTTGGTGTTCTACCACCTACCAGTCTCTCAAGTGACCTTTTCTTCATTCTAACTCTCGAAGACTATCCCTGCTCCTTAGCTATGTCAGCTTCCCTCGGAGCATCTGTGGGATTTTCCAAGCTTGTTCTTTTCGTGGGACTTTCACCAAAAAAATATTCACCACTTCTTCCTTGGAGCTCTAGAGCATCCATTATGATAAGATTTATAAGTTTGTGGTTGGTAATGAAGCTCTCTCAATGAGAGGCTACCTTTACCATTACAACCATATGTCTCAAATTTTCTGAAAGGAAATAGCGGAGATTGACCAATTTCCCATGTCGAAGATGGCTCAACAATGGAAAATGACAGTTGAAGACTATCATTGAGCTCCCCTCGCATGTAATGTACTTAATGATGAAAAATGAAAATCACTCCATGGTTGAGGAAGGGAAAGGTGATCGATTCCTCTTCCTTCCTTAACCAATTTTTCTTCCCACTGCAAAAATTAAGCTTTAATATCGGGGTCATTAACTTTCCGATTGAACCAAATCGTCCCCTCGGGTCAAAGTGTTTTTACTCTCGAAATTACTTCTTTTGTGACATCCATTCTTAGGCCTTTAACCTTTGTTTGATTCCTGTCTAAATTTCAAGTAAATTTCAGGGAAACATTTTCATCTGACCGCCTGAGTTGCTCAAAAAATTAAATCCATCCTACTTCCCTAAAGATTTGATGTGCTTCAAGGAATTTCTCCAAAACTTCAATGTAATCTGGTTCATGTCTTACCATTCCTCCCCCTATCCTTCACTGTTACCAACCTCACACTAATTTCTGCAACCAATTCTTGTAAATTTTTGCCTGCTTACCGTCACAATTCCTGAAGAATGTGTAGTGAGGGTGCAGAGCTTACGTCAAGGCAGATATCAGTGCAGAAAGAAAGGATATTAAATTAGAAAGTTACACAACACGGGGTATCATTTCATCATTAATTCGAAGGGTATGGAATTCTGACTTAGATACAATTTGAATTAATGAGGTGATAAATCATATAGAGTGGTAATAATTAATGGGTAATGTCACTTTAAACCAAGTTATGTCAGGGATCACAAAATGATTTGTCATCCCCCCAAATTAAATGAAAAGGTCCTCCTCGGCCACAAAAACAAAGTGACGTATTAACTTATTATGATTTCCAAATAAAGAAAAAAAATATTCCTTTTTCGAATGACTTACCGGAGGGCGATTTGACTAGTGTCGATGACAGACTACTAGTGATGGTAATCACTGACACAGACAGCTACAATAATTATCTTCATCGGATCGGCTATTACAGATGTAATAACAAAGGAATTCCTCTATGCTAGTTGAATAATGTTTGCAACAATACTTTATTATAATAACATATTCTTTTGTAGAATTGCAATTTTGTGCCTACCAAAGAATTCTCAATACAATAAAATAAAAAAATATGGGCCTGTAACAAGCATGGTGTAACATATGTATCATAAATATCATGTTTTTATAGAGATTATAAAAATAAAAAAGTGTGTCATCCACCACAAAATGGTTTTCAATTGGCACAATTATCTACCTACGCCCCTTAAGAGGTTTTCACAGGAAAATTTATTTACTTATTATTATTATTATTTTGTATTTATTATTATTATTATTATTATATATTTTTGTTGTATCAGCTGCCAACAAAAGTTGGTTTTCAGCACTACACTTATTGGATTTCAAGAATTTGACAACACAAGATAATTTTCCCCTGCTTCCATAAATTGGAGATCAGATCCTCTAACAATGTTGACAAATGAATCCTTCAAGGTAGGTTTATGATATAAACGAAAACAATGCCTATTGGCAAACAATGGAACCTTGGCATTGTCTATGGTAACTAATCTCATAGTCCCATTGTCAAAGATTGTATCTACCTCGTCAGGACCTAGCCACCTGGTGCAAAGCTTCTCTTTGAAGTCTTTAAAACATGAATCATATCGTAGAGCCCAAGTACCTTTCTAAAACAGCATTTTTTGATAAACTTGTCATGCCACTTATCCTTTGTTGCTAGATAACGTTTATTTGTTGAATGGCAAACAATCTCTTCTCACCAAGTTCATTTAATTGATTTAACCGATGTTTTTGAGCTGTAGTCAAATCCACTTTCACTTGCAATGTTGTTCTGAGTTTTTTTACTTCGAGCTCAATGGGAAACAGTGGGTCTTATCATACACCAATTCATATGGTGAAAATCCAATAGTATTTCTCTTGTAGTTCTATATGCCCATAATGTTTCTGGAAGTTTATTAACCCAGTTCCTCCAGTGTTTGGCTACAATCTTAGTGAGAATTCCTTCTATAACCTTATTAGTGCTCTCTACTTGACCATTTACCTGAGGATGTATGGTGAAGTAATTATGTGGCAGAACTTGAATTTATCAACCAACTTTTGGATCAAATGAGATGTGAACTGCGGTCCTCCATCTGTCACTATTTCTCAAGGTACTCTAAAGCGAACAAAAATGTCATCAAATAAAAAGTCTAAAATAGCTTGTTTAGTTACCCTGGTTAGTTCCTTTGCTTCAACCCATTTTTTGACATAGTCTATATAGACTAGAATGTAGTAATTCTATTGAGATGAACGATTCATTGGTCCTACAAAGTCTAAAGCCGACTTCTCAAATGGTTCCAAAACTACTTGAGGTTATAACAACATTTCATCTGACCAAAGTGGTTGACCCATTCTCTGACTACTATGACATCCCTTTACATATTTCTTTTCATCTTGGACTATGATAGACCAATAATATCCAGTTGAACACTTTATACCATATCCTCTTGTCACAAAAGTGTCCTTCACAAGGTTCTTCATCGAGGTCTTTAAGGATATCATAAATCTCATCCTCTCTCACACAACACTTGATCTAATGATCTGTCCCTGTGTAATAAAGGTATCCCTCTACCCAATAATATCTTGCACTCTACTGAATAATGTTCTTCCTTTCTCTTGAGGATAGATGTTCTTGAAATCTCCCTACAGCGAGATAGTTAGTTATGTCTACATACCATGGTGAGTGAGTTGAAATAGAAAAAATATATTCATCTAGAAAATAATCCTGAATGGACATTGAATCACTATTAACAGTCAACCTAGAAATAAAATCAGCCACTACATTATCTTTTCCATGTTTATCTAAGATTGTTATATCAAACTCTTGTAATAGCAGCAACCAACGTGTAACCCTACCATTAGTGATAGGTTTATTCATTAAGAAATGAATGGCAGAGTGGTCATTGTGCACAAATATTTGATAACTTGTGATGTAGTGCCTAAATTTATTAATAGCATGTACTATTACAAGAAACTCTTTTCTGTAATTGTGCAATTTAATTCTACTAGAGTCAGATTCTTGTTGATGTAGTAGATGACAGATGGCTTCTTGTCTTCTAATTGACCTAGCACAACTTCTATAGTAGTATCAAATGCATCATTTTCTATATGTAATGGTAGATCCCAGTTTGGTCCTCGAAAAATAGGAGCTACTAATACACACTACTTTAATTATGCAAAGGAATGTTCACATTTTCCTATCTAGACAAATTCCATATCTTTAGTAAGCAGAGAAAATAATGGGGATGCACTCTGAAAAAATTCATAAATATTTTGTAATACCCTACATGTCCCAAAAAACTACGTACGTCTTTTTTGTGTTTTGGGAGCTATAATTTTCACAATCATTTCTACTTAGAAGGGTCTACCTTTATTGCTTCAACAAAGATATAATGCCCAAGCGTAATTCCTTCATTCATCATCATGTGACATTTTTCAATGCTTAAGGAAAGATTAGTTTTGTCACATCACTCTAATACTTTTTCAAGATTGGCTAATGCTGGTTAGAAATCATCATCATAAGGTGTAAAGTCATCCATGAATACTTCCAAATAGTCATTTAGAAAATCTATAAATATTCCCAATACTACCCTCTAGAAGGTTGTTGGTCCATTACAGAGTCCAAAAAGGAGAAATTTGTATACAAAAGTCCCCCAATGGCAAGTAAAGGTGGTTTTATCTTGATCCTCCAGAGTAATTTGTATATGATTATAACCACTAAACCCATCTAGAAATGGAAAGAACTTCTTTCCAGATAAGGTGTCAAGGACTTGATCTATAAATGGGAAAGGGAAATGGTCCTTTTAGGTGGCTTTCTTAAGCTCTCTTTAATCCACACAGATCCTCTATTTGACACTATTTTTAGGAACAATGACAAATGGAGACACCCATTGGTTATTAGAGATGGGATAAATGAAGTTGGCATTTATAAGTTTCTGCAATTCTTCTTTTACTACTTTAAGTGTTGGGTTCATACGTCATTGTGGCTGCCTAACTGGAGTGAAATCTCCCTTCAAGTAGATGTGGTGGGTGCATAGGTTAGGGTGAATACCTTTCATGTTTGTGTAATCCCATGCGAATTCCTTTTTATGTTTATGTAACAGCTGTAACAACTTCTTGTTCTATTAGAGAACTAGATTAGGATTAATACTTAAACTTTTTCCTAGCTCTATTTCAACTGGGTTGCTTTTGAGATTAGGGGTGGTTTTCATATGTTCTAGACTCAATTCTTCCATGGTATCTTCTACCCTCAAATCATCGATAGACTCAAGTCTTCCTATGTTTCAATCTTAAAATATTCGGTTTTTCCAAGAGTCAGGAGTGGATGGGAATAATTTGATTCAGGTTCAAATTCATCCCATAAGGGATTTTCCAAATCCTTACTTAGTTTTGTAGGGGGTAAAGGTTGAGGTTCCTTATGGCTTGTCCATATGAAATCGTCATGTAGCCAAACCTAAAACCTATGAATGCCTCAGTAGTGGCCAACCAAGGCCTTCCTAATATCAAGGGATGTCCCCACAGGTTTGATTTGGTTTGCAAAATAAGAAAGTATGTTGGATACCTCCAAGCAACCATTGTGATCACTATGTTTTAGGTTTAACACGTGGCCTATCTGCTAGTTCTAGTACTGTAGGTGGTTGTCTCAGCTCGTATAACCCTAAAGTGGTGAAGACCTCCTTGATCATTACATTGATTACTGCCCCTAAATAAATTAATGTATTAGAAATGCGCTTTTCATCAATATAAACAGTGACTATAGGTTTCCGTGGATCATTATATTTAGTCAAAATAGGTTGTCTAGACATCAATTCTGACAATTTTCCCATCACGTGGATGGTAACAGGCTCTTCGGGCTTCCTTCTAGGTTTCTTAACACATAGGTCTCTTACTGCTTTTACATAGATGGGGACATCCTTAATGACTTGCAACAAGGGAATCCTTATGTGCAAATTCTTTAACTCCTTGAGAAAATCAAATTCGGGTTGTGGAATCATCCCAGTTTCAATTAGTCTTTGTGGATACGGGGGATCCTTGGTTACTATAATAGTTGGATTGACTGCCATAGGTGTATCAACATTATTCTAGTCAGTTGTTATAGGTGTAACGGTCTCATCGAGATCCACAATATCATCCCTTTGTGATTCACATTCATCTTATTAATAACTGGGGAGTTCTTTGGATTTACTACTTTTCCTGATCGAAGGTGGATCTCATTACTTCCAACAGGAGTGATGTAGTAAGTCTATAAATAAGTGGGGGCTTCTATATTCTGGGCTGACTTGTTATTTGGGTTAGGGTTGATTGTATAGGTAGTTGGGATCGTCTGGGAGGAGTAGTAGCATATGACGAAAGAGGTGGCAATTGCAATTGTTGTTGTACTGGTAATGTAGGAGGGACTGGACCTAAATAATTTCCCCTCTAATTCTAAGGCCAAGAATATGGATGAGATGGAGAATACTGAAAAGGTAGAGAAGGAGACCATTGGTTCCATGATGAAGGAAATTGAGTTGGAGGAGGAGTGGAATACTTCCATGGAAATTTTTGAGCATTATATACATTATTCCATGGATTAAAAGAAAAATATTGAGACATACCTAGTGGTCGTGGTTGCCAAGGCTTCGTGGAACCAATAAAGTAAGAAGATTGAACCTCCTCACTTGATTCCTTGTATGCTCTGGACAATAGCTTGTAGAATGCTCTAGGTCACAAATATTGCACAAGCTGATTTTGTTGACTCTACATTCGTTCAAGGAATGTTTCTCTTTACATTTTGGGTAGAACACAGCCAAAGCTTTGTCAACTTCATCCAATGCCTTTTTCACGCTGCTGCCATGAATTTGGCAGACAAGGTACTTAGAAGATAGGCCTTGAGATTTTCGAACAGATTTTCGATCTCGGCTCTAGTCACACCTCCATTTGCAGATTTTTGTATTCTAACAGAGGCATCCCATCCCATACTTCTCCCTCGTGATGATCCTCGCGAACACCTTAAGTAGAGTTTTATTATCTCATCAAATGGCTCTTGGGATATATCTCCTTTTCCCAATATGTTCAACATGTTGAGGCAAGCATCTCTCATTCCTCGTATAAATATTATCTTCAAAATTTCTAAATCTAGATCACTATGTTTGGATCTTTGTAGATTATAATGGAATCATTCCACATAATCTTCCAAGTTTTCTTCTTCCTTCTGTGTCATTCTGAATATCTCCTCTCTTAAATCTCTGGTTCGACAATAGTCCTGGTATTTTGCCATAAATGCAGTCTTCATATCTCCCCATGTCTAGATAGTGGCAGAACCTAGTCCCATAAATCATCTTAATGCTACTCCTTTCAGAGTGGTAGGGAATAGTTTTAGATTCTGAGCATCTAAAGTATAATCATAACTCCTGCAAAGAACAGCAAACTAAAACAAGAAAGTATCAGGGTCTTCTACTATCAGTCCTTTGTAAGATGGAAGGGTTGATAGAGGGATATTTTTCATGGGATCCTCTCCCCTTATGTCTCTTATTGGAAATTCAAAAGTGGTGATAGTGACATCTATCCTTCCATTGTTATTCTTGTTGTTGTTGTCTCTCATTGAAAATTCTCTTGATTCTTGTTCTGGTGAGTACCCTTCTAAAGATTTTCTGGGTGAATGCTCTGTGGATAAGGATTCCTGTGATAATTGTTCATATTTTTATGTGGCTGGTTGTTTTAATACACTCCCTGATTTTGGGTATTGGAAAGTGAAAGAATGTTCTTTCGATTATGGTTCTTGATGTTTCCCACTCGTTTCCCCTTGTCCTTCTAATACAAAATCTTGACCACTAGTTTCTGTTAAATATTCTTAGGGTGACATTGTTCTTTTCTATGATAGTTGAATTTCATCATAGATACATTAAGTTCACCCCATAACATCATTACATTATTCAAATCTACACCATTATACATTAGCATATGGAATTACATAGAAAGAAACAACATCACCATCATCATCAATGCAGCAGAACATAAAAGGAACAATAGAAGAAATCATGCACACACGTAGAGACACTAGAATTGGTCCAAGACCAAGGCGAAACCCACTATGGTGAACACCCTTGAAAAACTTCATCTTCTTAGATCATCATCAAATGATGCAAAAAAATAGAGTACAATGATCCATAACTTTATCTATGCAGAAAAACAATAATGATATCTATGAAACTGATCTAATCATGGTAGGAATCAGAACCCTCATACTGATGACTATAATGTGTTGTCACAAACTAATGTCAACTACTATATACTTCTATCACTATGTCGAACACTATTGTCACTGTCAATGAGCCTAATACATATGTTTGTACTGGAAACTAACAAATGATATCTACAAATCTACATATGTCTATAGCACTATATAGAAACCCAAATCTACCTGATCACTAAAGTCAAATGAAGCCAATACATCAAACCCTAGATCTCAACTCAAGTCGCTTTCATCGAAATTGTGTGTGTGTGACCAAAAATCTCGAGTCACTCTCTCGAATAATGTATGTAAGCGACTGTGACTATAGAGTCACTCGCAGAAATACTTCATGCGTGTGACTGTGGCATAATACTGCTAAAACCCAGAGTTTCTCCCTCATTGTCGTTGTGTGAGCAACCTTGATCTCATGGTCGCTCCCAAGACTACTATGTGTGATCGACCGGGGACTGAAACCTTCTGATTTGCTTCTGAACCCATAGTCACTCCAATAAGCCTCTGTGCTAGTGTCCAAGGGTCTATAGTTGCTCTCATAGTATTATGGGCCAATGACCACGGACCAAAATACCATGTTTTCTGCTAGCAACCGAGATAGAGAAGACCTTAACCTAGAGCGAACCTATCGCTTGTAATTTTGAACATTTGAGCAAACTCCTTCCATTAAACCTATGTGAACCAAGAAAACATAGAAGGGAAGATGTGTCCAAATGATTGTGAGGTCACTTCCATTTATAGGATTTCCTGAGGTGTCAGTTGGGGTTAAGACTGATCCAAGCAGTTACTCATGTGGTTAGGGCCAACCCATTAAATAATATATGTTTGAATAAATTAATTCATAACTCAACTTCCGCTTGACCAAATTGGGTGATTAGCTAGATTTTGGTCCTCCCTAAAAGATGAATCTAATGAAATCATTATCTTGGTCATTTGAGTTGTCCAAGGTGGAATGTTACCGCAGTTGAAAAAATTAACACTCTATCCCAACTAGCGATAATTCCACCTTGCCAATATATATTCATCGAACAATATGCCATTTTGGAATCTTCGAGCATCATCATGTATCATCACAGATCATCTATATCATGTAGTCTTCATGCCATGTCAATCTCATGAGTCTCCTCATCACAAATCATCATTGTACACCTTGATTTATCCTTTTCTTATTCCTGCTTATCTCTTGATTGTTCCTGCTCATATGTTGAACATTCTCGAATCTAGAAGAAGAAGAATTTTTTACCAAAGGGGAGAGCAAGCTGCCACCCTCTATCAATTAGGATACTATCCGGAATCTATGTTAGTGGGTTACTACCAGGATGATCATCAATATTCAACAGAGAGCATATCATTAGGGAGAACATCTCAACTTGGAATCACATTGGAGAGTAGTATCTTCCACCTATACCAAGAAATAGGATAACTCATCACACATGGGAGTAAACCATCAAACACAGGGGAGTAAACCTTTGACACTGGATCGCATAGGGGAGTACACCCTCCACCCTAGAATTTCATCAAGGAGCTTTACCCTCAACCAGGAATCCTATTGCCTACTGATATTCCTGTTAATGACCCTGAATAGTCATGTGGTAGAACACATGCATCATAATTACCTTGGGTTTTACACCCAAGAACACCCTCAACTCGTTGGCCAGACAAGGAGTAATATTCCCATTAAGCCCTGCTTGTGGGTATGATACCAACTGGGGTATACTCTGCAAAGACCAGATAGGGGAGTACCCTATTGTCCAAAGTTCCCTCAACCCTAGGAGCCCTTATCCCTCAATTTCTCACCCTGGAAACTCAAACAGGTGGGAAGAGTTAGCTCAGTGTTCTTGATCAAATTTGCCCCTCATCCAGAGGGGGTTCTCTCTGAAAATCAGGATGCCTTTGAGAGAATATCTACAATATACTTGTCTCAATAGTAGTTGTACCCTATTCACGTAGAGCAACAAATCAAATATCATGCCAAATCATATATAATCACGTAAATCACAAAAGGACACCATAATCATCCTCCCTCTCAAGGAGGTGCCAACCACATGCCTGAGCTTGTTTCTTACAGTTTCACTATCTCAATATATGAGAGTATCTCAGTCCCAACTATATTTATGGGACTTAATGCCAATCAAATCATCATAATGTATCTATGTCATATCCAAATCATTCTCAAACAACTACCTAAGGAGCTTTTGTATCCCACCTCATAGCTAGTCATACTAGCAACATCATGATCGACCTCGATCATGCTATGGACCTCTAATCCAAGATATCATGGTAGATCACATATTAAAGTAGCATCCAAATGTGATTATCAACTACAATCTCGAATATCAACAATACATTTGTGTAGACACATATCATAGGAGAAATATCTCATTCTCAAAACTAGAACACCTCATGAAGATATTTCAAAGCATGCTTGATGGAAACTCTATGAAGCAACTCACTCATAAATTCATTAAGGTTTTATGCACATCATACATATATGGATGGATGTTCAAAATGGAACATCAATCCTTAAAACAACTGTCAAATGCCATGCTAAGTTCAACAACATCTTTAATTGTAAATTGGAGTATCCAAGGATTTGAATTTTCATTATTCAAAAACATTTTCCAATTGATTTGCGATGTGGGACTTCTTTCCCATTTTCCATAAATGCCATGATACATCATTTCAGGCTTCATAAGCCATCTCCCTTTGATTTAGATCATTAGAGGCTCATCACTTGTCACAATTAGATCATCAGGATATAAAACCAAAACCATAATCAATATCAAAGTCATACCTTAGAACTCATCATCCTGATTTCATTAAATTATTGTCAAATCTAGACCTGTCTAGATAACAATTCTCTAAGAATAATGCCTTTCTAAGACAACATAATCATCCTTACATAACTCAATGTTGTCCGATCAACAACAAATTCAACTCATCAGAGTTTAGAAGCCAGTTCACGACCATTATCAAACTCATCATTATCATAGTAATAATACTTTCAACCATGAGATAGGTGGAGCTCATATCAAATCATGACTTCATCATGCCAATAAGTCATGCTTTATCATTCTGAAATTGATTAAATCATTCTCATAATCATAGTACAAGTCAACGTGTCACTACGTACAAATGCATACATCAAGGATGCGTCATGCAGTTTCCATTTTTTTTCCATGCCAAATCACAACTATCATTACTTCAACCATTTTGCTAAGAGCATGGAGGCAAATCTACAAATGCCCACATAGTATTGATATCAGGGAAAATCAACGATCATCAAATCAGATCACTAGACATTAGGTAAAGTCCAAATTTCTATCGTAGAGAGATATATAGTCAAAGCACATCTCAATCATCAATTCAAAGTTATTGTCAAGAATCATGACAAAACACTTTTCATATATACCAATAATTCCAAATCATGCCAACCTCTTATATGACAAACATAGTGACATATCTATAAGTATGTCCTAGTCACCTAAAAATTCAAGCTTTTCCTGCTAGTAGATCTTGTTGTTATATGAAATACATTTCTGATACTGACATCTTCCAGGTGACCATATGATTTCATGCATATTACTTCATTATATGATCAACAATTTAACTCAACAACTTCAGAAATCAGTCAAAAGTGGTAGAATATGTCAGGAACATCATGATTCAGATTTCAGAAAACTTCAGAAAGATTTATATGATGGTCAACGATAGTCAAACCTCTGCTCTCTCTCTTCAAGTTAGCATGAGAGCGACCTTAGCTGCCTGGATGTTGTCTAAGCCTTAGCATGTGTGCGTCCAAGGAAAAAATATCCTAGTTATATGCCTACCACCAGAGCAGAAAACCTAATTTTTATATGGGCTTTAGATATGAGACTCTTCTATAGATCAATATTGTCATATGCAAATAAATCATACTTCATCATCACATAATGAAAATAGCAATAAGGTTAAGAATCTTGAGAAGAGATTCTCCCTCTGACTAGGGATCTACATTGTTCATCTTCATTCATGTCATCAGTCTGTCTCTACTAGGGTCATGCAATAGTAGATCTGTTAGATCATAAACATATATCTATCATGGCTATCAAAAGCATCACTTCAATCTTTCATCAAGTGATTAGACTCAAAGAAAAATATAGATGCAACATCATATCTTAGAGATAATGAATACAATAGTATTTTCTGGCAAGTAACTTCATCAAGTTAGGACATTCAGTTTAACTATATGTTGTCAAGACATGACCATAGTTAGTAAGATATTTACTTATCAATATTATACTTATACTTCTCACATCAAGGTTACCATGCTCCTCATGACCAATAAGTTCAAGTTAGGTCATTCAATATAGTTTTATCAAAGCAACAAGAGTTCCAATCACTCTTTCCATATGCTTTCATCATGCTTATTGAAAGCATTACCAGCAGACTCATGTATATGAGTCAATGACCTATCCTTCTATATGAAATCCATCATGACAAGTATCAAGAGTATCATTTTATAGACCCAAGGTGCTAGCCTTCTTTATAGGATCAAGATATATAATAGATAGATCATAGATGTGTATCAATAGCCTCATAGAATTCAATAAGATAAAAAAATTTCAACACCAAATCAATCCTTTCATCATAGGAAACATAGATCCAAGTCTCTTTCATATGCTTGTATGAGCCAATAAAGAAAGAGGCATTCTAATCACACCTTAGGGCTTACGGAGCCAATAGATGAAACATACCATGCATTCCTTGTGGTATTCAAATACCCGGGCACCTACTCATTAGAAATATTCCTTGAAGCACTTTGTCATATTTTCATCAAGTACCTCTTTATCTCTTTCCAAATATGCATGTCAAAAGTCTCCTTAAGAAGGATCTACTCATCACATCTCATCAAGGAAGTACAAGAAATAAACATAATCATTAGATCTATAAGTCTAGCAGGTAATAAGCATCATAAGTCAAGAAATACTTAGCCTCAATGAGAAGTGATCCTCTCCCTATTGAACCAATCTTCAAGATCCATCAATCTTTCCATGGTCCATATACCAATGTTTCTTTCAAGTATCCAACTAGGTCTGCTAGGGATTATCCCATCTAGGGCTTCATGTCTCACATCGTTTCCATAAAACAAGTATCTTTAACCCTAACCTCATATAATCCATCAAACCCTAGAATTCTTTTAGGTCTCCACCATCCTCTTCTTACTTCCATCAATGGTGTCATCATTGGGGTGATCTCCATGACTTTTCTTCAGCCTAGCTCTAATACTATGTTAAACTTTCTTAAGGCGACAATGCTCTTTGCTATGATAGTTTCATTTCATCATAAATACATTAATTTCACCCCATATAATCATTACATTATTGATATCTACACCATTATACATTAGCATATGCAATTACATAGAAAGAAACAACATCACCATCATCATCAATGCAATAGAACATAAAAGGAATAGTAGAAGAAAGCATGAAGATACATAGAGACACCAAGATTGATCTAAGCCCAGGCAAAAACCCACTATGGGGAAAACTCTTGCAAATCTTCTTTTTCTTAGATCATCATCAAATGATGCAGAAAAATAGAGTATATTGATCCATAACTTTATCTATGTAGAAAAACAAAAATTATATCTATGAAATAGATATAATCATGCTAGGAAGAAAAACCTTCATACTTATGGTTGTAATGTGTTGTCACAAACTGATGTTAATTGTTGTATATTGTTTTCAATGTGTCGAACATTGTTGTCACTTTCAATGAGCCCAATACATATGTTTTCAGTGGAAAATAACAAATTAGAACAATAAATCTACATATTTGTATAACAGTAGAGAGAAACCCAAATCTACCTGATCACTGAAGTCAATATGTCAAACCCTAGATCTGAACTTGGATCACTCTCATCCAAATTGTCTATGTGTGATAGAAACTCCAGGGTCGCTCTCTCGAATACTGTATGCAAGTGACTGTGACTGTAGAGTCGCTCTCATGAATCCTTCATGTGTGAAAATGTTTTATAATACTACTAAAATGCAGTGTCACCCCCTTTCTGTTGTTTTGCGAGTGACCCTCATGTCATTATCACTCTCAAGACTACTCTGTGTGAGCGACCAGGGACCAAAACCTTCTAATATGATTCTGAACCTAGAGTCACTCCCATAAGACTTTGTGCCAACATCCAAGGGTCTATAGTCATTGTTATAGGCTTATATGCCAGTGACTAGGGACCAGAATGCCCTTTTCTGTGCCGGAGACAGAGATCCAAAAGACCCCAACCTAGAGTGAACCTTTCACCTATAATTTTAGACCCTTGAGTGAACTCCTTCCGTCGAACCTGTGCAAACCAAGAAAAAATAGAAGAGAAGATATGTCCAAATGATATCAAGGTCTCTCCTATTTATAGGATTTCCTGAAGGTTCACTTGGGGTTAAAACTGACCCAAGCAATGTGGTTAGGGCCAACCCATTCCATAATACATGTGTGAATAAAATAATTTATAAATCAACTTCTACGTAACCAAATTGGGTGATATTTAGGTGGATTTTGGTCCTCTTGAAAAGAGGAATCTAATGAAATAATTATCTCGATAATTTGAGTTGTACAAGATGGAATTTTACCACAGTTTCTCCTTGTTGTTCCTGAGTTGAGTCTATAGATTTGGGAGTTTGTAGGTTAGTTTGAGGAAAATAGGGTCCTAAAACAGAGGAACTGGATACTCCTGATTTTGATGTAGAAGTAGTATATTTATGTGGGACTGTTTTTCTTACATCCTTATGTGGAGTTGACTTCTCTCTCTCTCTCTACTTATGAGATCAATTCCTGGACCCTATGTGTAATTATTTTTTACATGCTAAGTGCCTCAATTACTACAGTGGTGAGCCTACTCAACTGTGTTAGAGCGATGTGCAGGTTCTAACCTCTCGCCTTACTTCCCAACACCTATAAAACTGAGGACACTTTATCAAAAGGAGATCCAAAGAAAAATTTACACACCCTAAGTGTTCTAACTATTACAGTGATGAGACCACTCATGTGTATTAGAGAGATGCACAGGTTCTTACCTCTCGTCTTACTACCTAGCGCCTGTAAAATTAGAAACACTCTAGCAAAAGAATTCAAAATAAAGCATTCGCTGATTGTATCAATTGACAGTCCTCCCTGAGAATAGCGAAAATAATATTAGTCCGTTTTACTACTTCCACAACCATTAATTATCATCTAGGGTAAGTCTTTTTATTTCAAAGGTGTCTGTACTATCTTTGTTGATACATGTAATAGCCAAGTGAAACAAGACAAAAAACAAGATGTCGTTGAACATGCTTGCAGGGATTAAAATACTCTTGGAGAATGGAAATTCAACTTGCAGAAATCAAGAATCACACTATAGACATGAAATTCATTCATCAAGTAAATAATCCACCCCTCATAAAAGCTTCAGAATAAATATTTGCGTGCAATATAGTACCACGAATTAAATAACATAACATTAGTTAACTTGTGTAACAATACCTATAGTAAATCTGAAAGTAGAAGCATATATATCACACACTCAACATGTACAACGCTGATAAGAAATCGACAATTAACACATAAAAGAAATAAATATTCTACCAACACCACAATCCCTTCTAAAGAGGAGGGCCCTTCCTCTCTAGCACGGTGCAGGAAAAAATGGAAACTTAGTTAAAATCTCAACACAAGAATTTATGTAACATCATCAAATATACTTTGTACTAAGAATGGTTGAAGAGTACAAAAATTAGAATATCGATATCTTTGTCCTATTGTCTATCTATATCCTTACATGAGACTAAGCTCTCTTTATAAATCCTTTTACAGAGTCCCAAAATCGGAAAAACAAATCAATCATGAGAATCTAAGATTCTCATGTTGATTATGCTAACAGAAGTAATTTAGAAATATATAAATTGTTACAAGTTGTTTAAATAAATATCATTGTGGTTACACCACTCCTGTGTAGACACATAGTTATAACCACCTAGATTTTCATTATTTTATAAGTCTCTTTGACAATTGTCTTTGAAAGTAACAGTTATGGTCTTGACAATGCGCAGTGTAACAACAACTTCATGGTGTAACAACAAAAGATGGCAATCCCAGGGTGTAACAACAAAGAATGAAAATCCCGAGGTGTAACAACAACTTGAATCGTGTAGTAGTAATGAATAACAACAACCACTCATCCATGGCCATCATTAACTATGGCAGTACCTGAAAGAGAAACATTATGAAAAACTCTTCCAAAGACACCCTAGTTAGTCATCCCAAAGAAAGCATTGTTTCATTCAATATTTGGTATAAAACAACATAATAATACATCAAAGAAAAGGGTGCTTCTTTTTCAAAGGGAGTGACACTAGACTAGGGAGATTGCAAGTTCAAATTAAGAAAAATGGCCAAAAATGGGGAAAGGGATGTTTGGAATATCCTTAAATATTGCACCCAACATTGTGTACATGTCGTGCATGTGATGTTCTATACATGTCATGCATGTGGCACTATGTACATGTGGTTATGTGTACTCATTGTACAGGTGGTGTGATGTAGATGTGGCACTGTGTACACGTTGTGTAGGTGGTGTTGTGTACGTGTGATGTTGTGCACATGCTATGCAGGTGGTGTCGTGTACATTTGTTACTGTGTACATTTTGTACATATGGTACTGATTTACAAGTGGTAGTGTGTGCATGTTTTACATGTTGTATTGTGGGCATGCAGTACTTGTGCATTGTGTAGTCGTGGTATCATGACATATGTATTCATTGTGTTGTACTATGTGTAAATATTTGTGCCATGTTGTACACCAGGTGTAGGTGTATGTATTGTGTTGTGGTGTACACCAGATGTAGGAGTATGTATTGTACTTTTTTGTACACTAAGTGTAGGTGTATGTATTGTGTTGTGGTCTACATCAAATGTAGGAATATGTATTGTGTTGTGTTGTACAATGTGTGTAGGTGAATGTATTTCATGGTGTTTACGTCATGTGTGGTTGTATGTGTGTGATGAACACTATGTGTATGTGCACATGGCTAAGAAAAAGGCACTAGGTGTTTGTCGGGTGTAGAAACTAATCTAGTGGGCGTACATAATAAGGACAAAGGTAGAATCTAAGGATTAATTAAAGGATAAGTATCAGTATTTTATTTCAGTTTTATTATGCATGTGATTTATGATTCTAGTCTATGATGATTAGATGTGATCTACAATTCTGGCATATGATGGCTACATGTGATTTATGATTTTGATCTATTATGGTTTTGTTTTGAGCTAACCTAATGTGATATGTTTAAACATGATGATTTGGTCAAAGATGCTAATTTGACTTGTTGTGATAGGAAGTGAACATAATTGAAAGTATAACTTATTGATGGGCCACCAATGAGGTATGATTTGAAGTTATTTCAATTTATTTTGAATCTAATGGAAATTATGTGCTTGGTACAAGAAAGCATGAAATTCTCGGTTAGGAAATTGAAACGGGCTGCAAGAATTAGTAGAAACAATGAAATAAATTGGAACAAGTAGCAGTATGTTGGTAAAGTACTTCAGGAGTAGGGCCATTGTGGGACACTGATACCCAATAGTGTCCATTGATTTCCATGAGCATGCTATGATCGGTTTGATGGTTTTGAGGCAAGAATATGCCTTATTGTTTGGACTTCTGATGTGGGAAAACCTTGCCAAGGGAAGGGTTGCCCAAAGGACTGTGTAGAAGAGAAGGGGATTCCCACGGAACTTGGAAGGCATGTGACTGCACGGAAGGGGGTGACTGGATTTCCTGAGGGACTCTGTAGAAGAGAAGGGAAGGTTGGGGATGGATTTTTTTTTGTCATTAGCATTGGGAGATGGAATTAGATACACATTGGGAGTGCACCCTAGAACAATGAATTAGTAATCATTAGCTGGGAGGACAAGTGGCACTAGATTATAATGCTAGACA
Organism: Pinus tabuliformis; assembly: GCA_031772625.1. NCBI lineage: Eukaryota > Viridiplantae > Streptophyta > Pinopsida > Pinales > Pinaceae > Pinus > Pinus tabuliformis. The sequence goes on along the minus strand of CM062815.1, from coordinate 802,052,736 downwards.
TTGGATGCATATTTGACCTTGCAGTGGATTATGGACTTCCTAGGAAGGAGGTGAATCTTGGTATTACTTTGAGGGTGGAGGTGTGAGCCTCTAGATTCCCTTGTTGTGGATGTAGGCATCGTATCCTTTTATTTGTTGGTTGAGAAAATGTGCATATGTGTATATGCATGTATTATTGTAAATATTGTATTGAGCTGGATTTATAAATCTCCATAAACAATATGATTATTTTCTGGGTGAAGCAAATGTGTATGTGGGTATATCTTGTTATTATTGTAAATACCTTAATGAGTTGTGTTGTAAAGCTCTAGTAAATAGTATGATTGTCATGTTTCAGCAGTGTTCATTCTAAATATTACAGTGAGCTATGTTATAAAGCTCCATGGGAAGTATGTTTTTTCTTACCAGTCTTGCTAGTTATAGGTGTCATTAAGCACCGAGGATGGTGTTCCCCCAAGGGGGAGGGTTCTCTAAAATCCTTGGTTAAAAATTCCATGTAAATATAAAAATATAAGACCACAGTCATGGGACACATATTCCAAGATGAATGGTGGGGAAAAAATCCTAGTGTGGGTGTTAATTTAAGTTATTATCGCTAAAGGAAATTGGAAAAGGCAATGGAAAAGGCTTTGGAAAGACCAAATGGCATTTTTGGCACCTTTTTTATGAAAATAATGGAAATTAGGAGAAAAGGAAGGTGAAAGGCCACAGGTTTCTTGTGAGGAGGAAATTGAAGGAAAATAATGGAAAATGAAGAAAATAGAGGCCTCATTGATAAAAGGGGTTCCAAGGATCAGTTGGAAAGCTTTTGATTAAGCTTTTTGTGAGTTCAATTTTGGAGCTCTCTCATTATTCTCTCTCTCTCTCTCACTCTTAGACACCTAGAGTTTTCTTGGACCATTTCAACATTGGATCAAGAAAGGAAAAGAAGGCAAAGAGGAAGCAGAGATCAAGAAAGGAAGAGCGGGATCAGATATCTGCAACAAGATTATTTGCAGGTATGGAGTTGCATGTGTCATTTTCTTTCTATATTTGGCATGCATGGTGTTTCATGTGTGTTCCACATTCCTTTTATGTCATTGGCATGGGTTTTTCCAGGTGTGCTAGTGATTTTTTACCTAGCCTTGCCATTTCCAGATAGCCATGGCGTGATGGGGTTCTCATGTTTGGGTTCAGCTTGATTGCTAGATGGATTCAAAGCTGAGTGAGGTGTATCTCTAAATGAAAGAACACATGACCTAGTAACCCTGGAACTGATCTGCAGGTTGCGATAAAGATGGTTTTTTTGTTTCATTGGTGGGCCTAGGAATCCTCGATCGGTGAATGACGAGATATATGGTAAAGCCTAGAGGTGGGTTCTCTCCATCAAGCCTGGTAATCTTGGCGTGAGTTATATGGTAAAACCTAGAGAGTGGAGTCTCGATTAGGCCCTAGTGATACAATGTGGATTGTGGTAAAGCTTAGAGATTAGGAGACAATAAAATTCCTCACAGTGTGGGTGGAGAAATTCAGTGGCATCTATGCTTGTTTTTGCCTAGTAATCTGGTGTAGATCATGGTAAAGCCTATTATTGCATGTTTATTATTTTGGCCTAGTGATCTAGTGTGGATTGCTGTAAATCTTGTTTTCTATTGATGAGGATGAGGTGGTCTATTATGGGGATGCCTTGGTTGGTTCTTTTGGTTGAGTCCCACATTCATGCTTGGAATATGGCACAAGGATGATTGGTTGAACACATAGTTGGCTCAGCCAATCTATGGTCGGGTGGAATGTGGTAGTCCCATACCAAGTTGGCTTTTGCATTCATTAATCATAGGTTCTTTCCTTGGTATCTTATGTGTAAATGTATTTGCTTATATGTGGATTCTATGGATGATGTATCCTTGATATTTTTGTTGTTATTAAGTTGGTTATAAGCATGTATTATGACAATGATGATGTATGGCTCTCCTCATGTTTTGATTTGTAAATGAATGAACAATGTATCTATGACCTAATAGATGATAATGCAGCTAAAGGTATAAGGGAGCAATGCTTCTTAGCGATTCTCAGATAAGTATGAGACCCCTATGTTCAAATCTGTTGTTTAAACTTGTAGATTACATAGTTATGACATGTTTGACGAAATGTGTGTCATGGCTACTAGGGGTCCAGTCAAGTCCTTATTCAAGTAATTGCATTTATATCATTATTATATTGTTATATTTCAATTCTGAAAGTGTCATGGAGATTTGGGTAGTGACCTAGGCTTTAGGCCTGAAAAAGTGGCACAAATCCCGAAGTCGCGGGCACATGACTGAGGATAAATTCCCCAGACGAACCCATGTCTTTTCTCTTGGAGTGATTGTAACCTCCCAGATGCACCCTTTTCCACATCAAGGGAGTGTTCGGGGTTTTAACGGTCTAAAAACTTAGTGGGAACTAGGTACAGGTCATGGGAATTACTACGAAGGCTTTTAGGAGTCCTGTAGTAGGTAGAGAAGGTATATGTCATGGGTTTCCATCGATTCCACTTCTTTAAGGTCACATAGGAGGTTCAATCCCATTATAGTGGCCTCTCATCGCATATTTACCCTGGTTGGCTAGTTACATGAGTAGATGTGGGATGAGGGTTTTATAGTATGTGTTTATTTAAATTGTATCAACATTGAAAGAGAGAGGAGAAGTGCAACCAGCATGAAGAGTACACAGTAATATCTTATGTTCTGGGAAGAAGAATATGGGTTGCAACATAAGTGTGGAATGACAAGAATCCCACATTCAAGTAAGGTCCAGAGCATTAGTCCCCACGTAGAAGTGAGGAATCATATGCAGGAGATCAGAGAGAATTGGTTCATGGGGGGCTAATTTGATAGTAGTAGCAGGCAACAATAGTCAGCCTCCAGAAGAAATATTGTAGTGTAAATGAAATTTTTTCACCTTACGTGGAATGCCCTCATCTCATTCAAGCTGAGAATCTATTTTTTCCTAGAAGCCTTGCGTTCATAAATCACAATGGGTATAAGCTTTCATGTCCCTTAGTCTTTAAATGGTATCACTATGACTATTGATGTTATAGGTTTGTATGGAGTAGCCTTTGTGTGTAAGTGGGCATTTCTTTTTGAGAAAGTGTCATTGGAGTTTTCTTGGTGCATTGTCCAATTTGAATCAACTTTTTGGTGCAATTGGTATCTGTTAAGAAACAATCCATATTTAAAGTAGCATGATCTCACGAGGAGCAGAGTCGGTTAATGGAGATGTTAAAATGAAGTGAGCACAGTCTTGGAAGCAACAACAATTGTGAAGAGCAAGCTGAAATGTATCATCATTGATTAGTATTTGTAACAACAACAATACCATGAGCAGTTTAATTGGTATCAATTTTTCCTTTTTAACTGATGCAAAAGATGTATTAGCATGAGAAGTATTCAACTAGCATCCATAAGGTTTCCAAAACTGGAGGCTCAAATAAGTGATAGTATATGTTAAGGAGGATTATATCACATATGCCCAATTTATGAAGCAAAAATTACAATATTCCTTGAAGAGATGTCTGCAGAGAAAAATTCACATCAGCAACTAGACCTCATTCATTGACAGGGAAATGTGTTATGCAATTGATATTACGTGAAAATTGGCAAGAGTGTTGACATTAATGTCAACTAGACTAATATGATAGTTTGTGGCAGCAGATGTTGTCTTTGATGTACCCTATCCTATCTGAGATGGTAATTGGGCTAGAATTGATGTGCTTGTGATTGATGTGTTAAGATTAGGGAGAGTCCTATGGTTTCTGCAGTATGTGGTAGAGAATCACCATAGTAGTAGGATTACTGGAGAATCCATAAAAATAAGACTATGGTGGTTTGAAGTCCTAGTCTTTGGAGGATATTCTTCCCAAAGAGATCAGCTTGGATACTCTTGGAAGTCAAAAATGGTCCCTTGGACCAAAATTTAATGAATGTCGAAGTTAGGGTCTTAAAGTCCAAGGTAGGATGAATTTCAGACCCTAGAGATTTTGAAACCTGAAATATCGGAGTAGGTCAACAGTTCAAAGATCGGAAGGGAGAATAATACAGCAAGAAAAAACTCAAAAGGTGAAATATCAGAGGTCAGAAAATCATAACCTGATACATTTTTAACCTTGGGACCATAGAACATGGGGAGCTGAATTTTGGAAGGCCCAATATCAAAAGGCTCAGAGCATTGAGACTCAATATCACAAGGACTTAGCAGGTCATATCACATGATAGAGAAGATGGCACAAGAAGGCATTTCAAAACCTCCGAGTTTTGTAAGTCCTTGTAATTTGAATTCTTTTGAAAGAACCAAGATTATAGGAAATAAAGTTGATAAAGGAATTCATTGAAAAACCAAAGGACAAAGAGACCCTTTCTGTCTCCTCTGGTAGGACACATGGCAACAAGTGATTAACCCTGAGGAGCTGAAGTGGAAAATGACATCAACATGATGTGGTTGTACTATTGTTATGCATCCAGCTCACAAAGTAGAAGATAATATAGATCAACGACTTCAAAATCAGCCTCTTCGAGGGGGTAACCTCCTTTACATTACACAAATTATCAATTCTTGGATGATACAAATGACAAGACCTCCTCTCTATATATAGGAGTCTAAGGGGTCACAATATAGTCAAAGCTGACATAACAATAATACAACAATAACAATAGTGGGCCTCTATGGGGCATAATAATAACAATATGGGGATAACATGGGCACAAAAATAGCAATAAGGGGATACAATGAAAATAATAATAAGGGAATACACTAGTATTATATGGACCTAACATGCCCCTCTCCTTCATAAAAGTGTTGTCCTCAGTGCTTGATAAGTTCTGGATTCTTCTGTATAAAATTATCATCCTCCCATGTGGAATCTTTAGCAGGTAAGTGCTTCCACTTAATGAGATACTCTGAAATTGATCGATTTCATAGTTGTCGAGTTCTTGTTTCCATGATTGCTTCAGGTTCCAATATGAGTTTTCCTTCCTCATCAAGTTCTGGAAATATTGTTTGAACTGGGATCTTGTAACCTATAACCTTGTTTAAGCATGAAACATGGAAAACTAGGTGCACTTGGTAAGTTGTAGGAAGCTCCAATTTGTATGCCATAGTACCAAACTTTTGCAACACCTTATACAAACCATAATACTTTGGTGATAATTTATTATCCTTGTTAGCTTGTTTTAGGGAAATCTTTTTATATGGTTGTAGCCGTAGAAATAACCATTCACCTACATCAAAACTTCTTTCACTGCAATGTTGATATGCCTTTTTTTCATTCTATTCTACGCCAAAGTGAGGTTATCCTTTAGGAGTTGGAGAACTTGTTGTTGATGCTCGATGTGATCTTCCATTGCTTTAACCTTAGAATTTTCTCTTAAATAGGATGTGATGGACGGTGGATGATATGCATAAAGTGCCATAAATGGGGTCATTTTTGTTGCAGTATGGAAGGAAGTGTTATACCACCATTTAGTTAGAGGTAACCATTTGACCCATTGTGTCTATTTATCAGATACAAAGCAACAAAGATATCCTTTCAAACATTTTTTCACTATCTTAGTTTTCCCATCAAATTGAGGATGATAATACGAGCTATGAGGTAACTGAGTACCCAGATAAGAAAATAATTATGTCCAAAACTTTCCAGTGAAAATGGGATCTCTATCGCTTACAATAATCTTTGGGTTTCCATGTATCTTTTGAATTGTTTCCATAAATGCAGTAGCAATTGTATTGGCTTTAAAGGGATGAGATAATGCACAAAAGTGTGCATACTTGGTAAGTCTATTAACTACCGCCATGATTACACTCTTTCCTTCGAACTTGGGTAAACCTGTGATAAAAGCCATTGAAACCTCCTCCCAACATTGACTTGGAATGGATAAAGGTTGGAATAGACCTGGGGTCTTAATAGTTTCAACTTTATTTTGTTGGAAAGCCAAACATTCCACCACAGAAAATTTTATTATCAGATTTAAGGCCATCCCAAAACATTCCTTATTAACCATGTGGTAAGTTCTTAAGAATCCTGAGTTCCCTCCTAAGGGAGAGGTGTGCAATTCCATAAGAATATTTTGTTTGAGTTGGGAATTCTTACAAAGGTATAGGTGATCTTTGTACCATAACAAATATGTTTTCCAACTAAATGTATCAGATGTATTGGGGTCTTGTTGTAACTTTTGAATGAGTGCCCACAATTATTCATCATTCTTCCATTCATATCTTGCTTCATTTATCCAATTTGGTTGGATAATAGAAATGGCACAAAGAAATGCTTCCACATCCTCATCCTTTCTTGAGAGTGCATCTGCAACAACATTTTTCTTCCCTTTTTTGTAGATGATTTCAAAGTCATAACCCAACATCTTTGTGACCCATTTTTGTTGCTATTCTTAAGATAATCTTTGTTCTAAAAAGTATTTAAGACTATCATGATTTTTTTTGCCTTGAAGTGTCTTCCCATTAGGTAAGGTCGCCATTTCTTAAGTGCATGTAGTATTGCCAACATTTCCTTCTCATAAATAGTTTTTTGTAAATACTTTCCTTTGATTTGACGACTTTAAAAAGGAATGGGTCCTTCTTCTTGCATTGAAACAACACCAATTCCATTTCCCGAGGCATCACATTCCACAATAAAGGTTTTTGTGAAGTCCGGCGTAGCTAAGACCGGTGCTTGGCACATTGCCTCTTTAAGATGTTCATAAGCTTTCGTTTCTTCTGGAGTCCAAGAAAATGCATCTTTCTTCAGTAATGTTGTTATAGGTGTTGATATTCTACCATAATTCTTAACAAACATGTGATAATACCCTATCAACCCAAGAAATCCTTGCAGATGCTTTATGGATGTGGGGATTCTCCATTCCTTAATGGCTTTAATTTTACGAGGGTCTACCTTAACACCTTCATGAGATACCATATGACCCAAATATTACACCTCTTGTACCCCAAAGAAACATTTGGAGGTTTTTTCATATAATTGTTTCTCCTCCAATAGTTTCAGCACTCTATCAACATGTTGAACATGATCCTTCCAAGACTTGTTGTAGATTAGTATATCATCAAAAAATACTAACACAAATTTTCTAAGGAAGGGTTTGAAAATGGAATTCATCAAACCTTGAAATGTAGAAGGTGCATTGGTAAGGCCAAACGACATGACCAAAAATTCATAATGACCGTCAAGAGTTCTAAATGTTGTTTTCGGAATGTCTTTTGTCTTCATTCTCATTTGATGATATCCTGAACGAAGGTCCAATTTGGTGAAGTAAATTTCTCCATGCAATTCATTCAATAATTCATCAATGATAGGAATGGGAAATTTATCTTTAATGGTGAGCTTGTTGAGCTCCCTATAATATCGACACATGCACCATGATCCATCCTTATTGTGCACCAATACTACTAGAGCAGAGAAATAACTTTGACTAGGTTGAATTATACCAGCCTCTAGCATTTTTGCAACCATACATTCAGTTTCACTCTTTTGGGCATAGGGGTATCCATAAGGCCTAATGTTTGGAGGAACACTTCCTGGAATCAAATGAATAGCATGATCATGATCACGAATAGGTGGGAGGCCTTTAGGAGTCTCAAATACCTTGGAATGATTGTCCAAGACTTTTTGGAGATCTAGAGAAATAGATGATTTCGACATGGGAACCTCTAGCGAACATAATTGTGCAATTACGCCACGTTGTTCTTTCTTTAGAAGCTTTGACATGCCGTTAGATCTTATTGTATTTCTCGGTTTCCCTGTGATACCCCTTAATTCAACTTCCTTTCCTTCTAAAAAAATTTCAAGAAAAGTTCTTGAAAATTAAAATTTATCATACCCAAAGATTGTAGCCATTGGACTCCTAGTACAACATCAGCACCACCCATTGGAATGGAAAGCATTGGACTATTCAAAACATATTCTCCCATGGATAGCTTGATATTATGGAACTTTCTAGAGCAATTTATGGTTCTTCCATTTGCAACCATCACTTGATACTCTAGTGCTAGATATAGGAAGCAATTCATTTCCTTCACTATCTTACAATGAATAAAATTATGGGTACTGCTTGAATCAGTAAACACTATTACCTTTTCTTCTTGATATGTCCTTCTATATTGATAGTTTTAGAAGTGGTTATTCTTGCCAATGCATTACAAGATATGGTCAGATTCATTTCTTCTTTTTCTAGGCTTTGTTCCTGGTGTGTATCCTCTTATTTTGATGTTTCTTGTTCCTTTTCTTCTTTCTCTTCAAAATCTATGTAAAATAATTTCTTCTCAGCAAAATTATGACCTTTAGTGTATTTTCTATCACAACTATAACAAATCCCTTTTCCTATTTTTTCTTCCAATTACTTTGGTGTCAACCTTGTAGGTTGTGGAATGCTAGGAGCAACAACACTTCCATATTTATAGTTGTGATTGGTAGGCTTCCTTGTTACCATAATTTTTCTTTCAATTTTTCTTAGCAACCTGAATGCCTTCTCCAATGAATTGGTTTCCCAAAGGTGGACCTCATGTCATATGTTATCTTTTAATTTCCTTTTGTGCTATTCAACAACCCCCCCATTTGTTAACATAATAGCTAATATTCTATTAATAAATGGGGACCATTAAAAAATCCTTCCAAAAATAAATTTAGCATTTAGGCATTTTTCTTGTTAATTTTTGGAATAAATCAAGATATCAAGATGAAACCCTTTGAAAAGCTAGCAAATGTTTTCCTTCTCACACATCACACAATCAAGCATGTCAAAAGCTTTGCTAATGACCAAAACTAGTGAAAAGTAATCAAAAGGGATTACCACGCTTAACCTCGAAACTATTAGGCTTTTTCATTTGTACCAAGTCCTAAGGAATTTCTTATTAAAATAAGGCCTGCATCGCATATCACCACTTACAAAGGGTGCACCTTCACAAAGTACCTTACCAACCATGCGATATGCGATATTGTGATGACACGGTCTCCCTTATCACATCACATCGCAAACACTTAAGAGAGGCCCGAAACCTTGCCAACCATGCAATATTGTGAAATGCGATTGAAGCCCAGACCTGATTTCCAACTATGTTATAAAAAACACTCAAGTCCGTTGCGCAATAAAATGGTCTTTACAAAGAAAATCCTATTAAATAAGCTATGCTTTGAAAACAATAATGAACATCTCACATTTGGCATCCCACAGAAACCAAAGGAACGTTAAAGAAAGTGCATAAATGCAATTTGATATGTGATTTGCGATATCACATTGCAATCGCAAAATCAGAATTTTCACAGTTAAAAAGCTCGCCACCCTAAAAAAATTTGTTCCCGCCTTATGATGCAAAACATTAATGAGCAAAAAAGCTAGGGATAAGGAACCATGACTGGGCATTTAGTAAGAGTTAGTGGCATTTACATTCGAAAAGTTCTTCGATGTGATATAGTATCTTCTCACCTGTGTTTAATAAAAACTCCTTTCTTGTCACCTTTTCAAAGTTATCTGTGTCATTCATTCTTATTTGTGTCTATCTCATAGCTTCTTCTTTGCTCCATTTTCAGGAAAAATCCGCAGCAAGAATCGTTGGGAGCAATGGCAAAGAGGGGAAAGGAAATTCTATGATACTAAGTGTAGCAGAGATGAAGGAACCTCAATGTGAGATGCCATGTATGATTTATTAGAAGAGGAGAAACCAAAACCTTTGGTAACAAGGCCACAACTTATGGTCATGTTTCCTTCGACACCTCCATCTTCAACACAACATGCTCATTTTTGTACCGCATAGTCGTAAGACGAAAGATAATTCAATATACAGATATGGTCAAGTGGATAATTGATCAGGTGGATGTCTTGGGTAGAGAATTCAAGAGTAGCAGGCAGGAGGTTATGGGATCTTTTTCACCAGACAACTTGTGGCTTATGTACAATTTTCTAGAGCCATAAAAGCTCTACAATAAATAGCTCCTCGACAAATTCGCTAAGGAGAATGAAGACCCAACAGATGTCACGCGGACCTGGACACAAAATGAAGGCAAGATCAAAAAATATAAGACAAGTATGTATTATACAGCATCTATTTCTCCCCCTCATAGTTTTGCAGCAACCATGTTATGTAGAATGTTCGGCAAGCCCGATAATTCCAAATTTTCCCCAGAATGGTTGCCATTAATAAATGCAGTCGTAAATGCAACAATAATGAATTGGGCCCAAATTTTGTCTAATAATTTAGCGAAATCTATTATGGAGTATAGGAGAAAGAGGAGTATCTCCTCAAGGGTTTACCCTCCATTTTTCATGAGTGCCTATGTAATGGGTGCAATCTGTTTTGGCTCCAAATTTCCTATCATGTGATGGAAGTGGATTGTGCAAGACCTGCTTCCTATCGATATATATCATAAGAGTATGTGGGAGTCTTAGTTTCACCCCTATTTTTACAAAATTTGTCATGGATTTATGTTGTCTACCCATAAATAAGTCTACAACAGAAATGCCCCTAGGTTTTCTAGAGAAGTTGAAGTAGATATCCTACCTGTAGCCAAATGGTTTGGGGAGGAGTCATTTACATATATCGGAGTATTTGGGAGCATTTCTTCACTACATGTCCTCCGATACTATGTCCCCAACAAGTTAATGGCTAGGGAGATAGCCTACCAAACAATAGGGGAGGATGGGTTGAGCAAAGGATTGAAGGATCATAAAAAGGCCATTTTCCCTACATTTCCATTGAAATGTGGTGCATTTTCACTACACGATTTTAGATATGCATGAAAAGAAGTAGACATTATGAAGTCTCTGAAGCTACCTACATTCCTAGTAAGACGGTACGACCCAAACGACACTGCCAAATACTTCACTACTATGGTGAAAGTGAAACCATTCACCCATGAGGAAGATGCCTTCGATGACCTCTTCCTACAAAAAGAGACATTTTTAGAAGTGAAGCATATGGCAGCACTACTTTTTGCCCTATATGATCTTGAGGCCTTCTGTGAATATACAGAGAGGAGATTATTAAAGGTCCCATTGGACCTGTTACAGATTGAACCAATAAGGGAGCCAACTCCTAGTGTAAGCTTAGAGGAAAGCTCTAGAGAAAAGTCCAAAGAAAATTCTAAAGTAGAGTCCCAGGAGAAGTATACTCATGAGTTAGAGCATTCAGAGCAGACATCTCAAAATGGGGGTAGTAAAATCAAAGAGTTCGAAAGGGACACAACCGAAACTATAGAGAAAGTAGCCGAAAAAACCTCGGTGAAGAAACAGGCTGAAATTCACTCTACTTCCACTCAGTCGAAAAAACCCCCAGTTATTGATTTAGAAAAAGAATGAGATAATTTTAATAAGAAGCTCCATACAGAAGAACAAACATCTAAGGTACAGCCTCCACAGCACATATTAACTAAAGAAATTACAGTGGAGAAAATTGTAGGCACTCAAGATGTGGAGCTCATTCCTGCCACCCCTACTTCTAAAATTATTTTGAGAATTGATGAAATTCCTCCATTAGATGTGTTTTATAGCCCTACCCACAAAGTTTTCATCAAAAGGTGGAGGAAGAAAAAAAAGTTAGATGCTACAACTTTTTCCACTCCCAACAATGAACCAATGGACATTGTATGGAAATATTTGCCCGTGGACCCATCTGAAAAACTTACGAGACTGTCTCGATTTGCAAGAGCCTATGTCACAACAAATATTGATAAAGCAACAGAGGTAGAAATGTTTCTTAGAGAAAAGGAACATAAAATTCTGTCGTTGGAACAACAATTAAAGGAGAAAAAATCTAACCAACAAGCAGAGTTGCAAGTAGCCAAGCTTTAGCAGGAATTTGGACAGACACAAATGAAAAATCAAACCAACCTAGCAGAAAGAGATATGTGGATACAAGCCATGATAGATAAGTATAATGACAATCCGCAAATCGATTTGTTTATAACAAAAGCACTGAGCCTTAACTCCCAATTAATGCACCAAAAGGAAGTTTTATGCCAGAAAACATCATAGATAAGTCCTTATTGTGAGATCAATGATAAGCTAACAAGCCAAGTCGTCAACATGAGGCTTGAGAATGACGAAATCTCAAAAAGGATTTCTAACTTTATCACCTGGAAGGAATCAAAAGATGGGAGGAAGGCTGATTTTCCAAAACTAGAGGAATCACATAAGGAAATTCTATTTGCATAATGGGATTCTCGGCTCAAGTAAGTAGAAGGGCAACGACATTCATGGCAGCAACAACAAACAACATCATTAAATCCATCAATGACAATTTACATGGCACCAACCTGGTTGCAGAATCTATACCAAGATTTCTTGCAAATGCCAAACAACTAGAGCATCAGTGGAAACAGACGAAAATGGAAAGGGAGGAGGTGATCAGACAAATGAGCAAGCTAAACTGGGAAGCATACTGGCAATAATTAGTCAAACCATACAGTCATTGGATGACCTTACGATGCCTAATTATCTTCACACAAAAAATGGTGTCAGTACTAATGGACATTATATTTAATGGATAGTTGAAATTTGCGATCGCCCAACTGACACAGGTCAAACCAATGACAGATATCTATGATTTTAAGGATCAAATGCAAAGGAGTTAGTCACTTTTTTTATTTCTATTTTAGTTTCATTTTGCATAATCTGAGGAAGGTCATTTAAACCTCCTCAACTATTTTTTTTTCATAATCTATTTTAGGACCTATAGTTTAGTATTTAAACCCCTCTCATCCATTTAGAGAGGGGTCCAGAAATTTTATCAGAAACATTCTTCAAAACATGCACTTTTGTACCTTTGAGGAGGTTCTGATGGAATGAATGGAACAGGAACTATTTTCTTTTGAATATCCGGCATACTCTACTGAAATTTCACTTTTGTACTCTTAGATGATGTTGGATTGATTGGAATTAGGTCGATATTGTTGAAACACATGAGCAGATCTTGTCATACATTGTACTTTTATCTTGTGATTCTATTTTATTTATGTATCAAGCAATAACTTTTATTCAAATTGTTTAAGGTATGAAAGTTTGAATTTCAGTTAGCATTATTGCACTTTTGTAAGGTGTTGACTTAAACTTTATTTTGAATACATGAACGATTCTATATGCGATTTATATTTCATAATCATTTTGGCTAACTATTTATCCAAAACAATTATTGTTAAACGATTTCACTTCTTATTGCAGTTGAATAATATTTATTACCAATTGTTATAGGACATTATTGTAGATCGTATATTTCACTTTATTCTCGGACATAGTTTAATAGTGTTTAAAATAGGGTATATGCATGTGTTTAATAGTCTATATTAGATTACACTTAGCTTAATCATTCCCCCGTTACATCATATATCACCCGATCAACACTATTAAAATCTCTTTTGGGAAACTGGTCCCATTATCCCCAGTCGGAGCCACTACAACAAACAGAAAAGGAGTTGCTAATCAAGGTCTCGACTGGGTGGTTTTCCCCCATGTTGTAGCAATGATTTTCGAGGCTTCAACATGTCCCTATGAACACATCAATCTTATGCTCCTCTAGAATATCGTTTACCCTTATATTCAATTCTTGGAAGTCCTCAATGTGCTCCAGCATTGAACCTTTTTGTTTTAGATTTATCAATTGGCTAAAAAAGGTGTTTCTTTTTGTATCCTCATAATGTCCTATCATTTATTCCATAAAAATTTCCCAAGTGACAATTTTTTTATGAGATCAAAGCCATAGATACCATACAAACTCATTAGGTTCCAAATATAAAGTCACAATGTGTACCTTTTGTGTGTTTTGCACATTATGGAGATCGAAATATTCCTCCATATGTAGTACCCATGTTATAGGATCCTTGCCATCAAACTTCCTCATATCGATCTTTGGAACATGGTGGGTCTTCAATCCAACATTAGAGTCTATGAAATCATGACTAACATTTCTTTTGTTTTCATCATGAGTTTCCTCTACTATCTTTTCGCCATTAGGAAGCATTTATTGTAGAAACTTTTCCAAACCTCCTTTCAAACCTTCCATGTATTTCTTCAAATCTTCAGTATTTACTTCTAAACCATCCATATTAGCTTCCACGTCATTCTTTAAGCCATCCATCTTAGCTTCCACACATTTCTTTAAACCATCCATCTTAGCTTCTGCTACTTTTTGTGAGAGTGAAATTTGTTGCACTTGGTCTCGTAATTTTGATATATCATGTTGCATTTCTTCCTCTTCTTCATCAGTCATGCTATGGCTTTTAAGTTTTATTTCTTCTTGGCATCAATTAATAATAATTATGCTTCAAACCAAACTTACGCAAAATTTTAAAAAGACTACATACCTTTTGTTGGCTTTGTAGGAGCTCAATATTGAATATATTGTATCTCTGTAATCTCGGATCTACAAGGTCTAAAATTTTGTCCTGTGGTAACCCTCTCAGTCATCGTTCCAACCTTGTAAGTCTGATCAAGATTGGATTCTCCAAGAAAGTTTTAATCCTAATCTCCCACAATTACTTTATTATAGATTGGTTCAGTAGAGAGAACTTGTAATAATTTCCACGTGTCTTTGTTTTGACCTTTGAACTTCAACTGATACACAGAAAACTATTGTTCGTCCTCTTTCTATACCTTTTTACAAAATTTCAATCTGATGCTCAGAGAGAAAGTTATGATGATTTTCCCCAAGTCACCTATTTGAGATATAATTCAGGAACCTGCAAAAACCCTAACTTCCTTGGATCGTATATCCGAAAATATAGCGAGACAAGGTCTAAAATTCGTACTCGAGCTTCATAAATCATTAAGATCAATTGATTTTTAATTTTAGCTTCTGAAACATAGTACAATAAAAGTTATATGAAACTTCCATGATGACCTATTTGAAGTAGTGAAACCCTAGAATCAAAAGCTCTGATACCATTTGTTATGCAACCAACTCACAAAATAGAAGAACAAATAGATCAACGACTTCAAAATCAGCCTCTTCAAGCGAGCAACCTCCTTTACATTACACAAGTGAACAATTGTTGGATGATACAAATGACAATACCTCCTTTCTATATATAAGAGTCTAAGGGGTCACAATATAGTCAAAGCCGACATAACAATAATACAACAATAAAAATGGTTGGATTCTATGGGGCACAATAATAACAATATGGGGACAACATGGGCACAACAATAACAATAAGGGGATACAATGACAATAATAATAATGGAATACACTAGTATTATAGGGACCTAACAACTATGGACATGTGGCAGTTAGATTTGAAAAAATTGGGTGGCATAATAGGGAAAATCAAGGTGACACGTATCACCAATAAGGAGATGCCATGTGGAGTTGATGACATCAACATGATGTCATCTTAGAGCTCATAACTTCCAAGGCTGGAGTTTTTTCAACTCCATCGTAATTGCATCTAAAGAAAAGTTCTGATACCAAGGGATGGACCAATGTCATGTTGGCACTTGGTCATGGAGTTCAAAGAATCGAGGGTGAGGAACAGGTCTAGCACCCAAGTGCTATGAGTATTTCAAAGGTTGAAATTTTAGAATCCTTCGAAATTTAATAAGAGGAAGTCCCAATATAGGGAGCTCTAATGTGCTAACAAATGGTCATAGAAGCCAAATAACCAATGGCATAGTGCTAGAATACAAGGAGATATGCCCCCAAGAAGTCCTAAAGTGATTAGCACCTAAATGTTAAATCATTGGTCATGGCACTCGGTCTTATGGTGAAAATGTGATAATGGGATAAGAAGAAGGGGCTAAAGGCCAATCGAAACCTTGCGATTTTGTAACATCTCTTTTAATAAAAGTTACGAATGTTGAATCCCCAAAATTGCAGCACTGGTGGAGTATGAAACCACTGGTCATGGGCAACGATCCTACCGAGGGGAAACATGAAAATGGGCTAATCAAGAAGGAGCTAAACACATCAGAATATTGTAATATAATAACATTGTTTTACTAAAAGTTACGATGAGTGGAGCTCTGATAATGTAGTGAAAAATATTTAAAGGATGAATGGGTTAACAGTTGAATAAACAAGTGTTGGAGAGTTGGTCATAGAATTGATGGCGACTACAGAGATCATTTTTACAAGACAAAAAGTACCACGATTTTGTAGGGAAGAGTGTTGGGACAGCCTTAAGCTGAGAAATATACCTCTGATCTTCATGTGCACATCTCATAAATTAAATGAAGAACATAGAAGGCATGTCGAAGTACAGTCAACCTCATTGAAGCCATGATTAAGCATGGAGAGCATCGGGGACAAGAGAGCTGTTCACAAAGAGGATAGTGCCTAGTTGAAGAGTGCAGGTGGACTGATAATTAATTCTCAATATGGATAAACACTTAGGTTCCCATTACCAATGGTTATGGAAGCACCAGTGGCCAAGTTAGATGCAACAATAAAATGAAGAGGCCATGCATAGATACACTCAACTAGTGTTCATACAGGACTATAGAGGCAACATCGACCAATGTGAAGCAGAGGAACAAAACAAAGGAGCACAATTAAGCAAAATAGGGGAATAAAACATTTTTGAGAGAGCAGTGAGGACAATTATGTGTGTTGGTGCACTATTATGTGAGGCCGAGTGAGCCAGTTCTGCAGAGAAAGGCCAGATAGTGCCTATGCAGAGGAGAGACCATGAGAGAGTCAGTGTTGTGGGAGAAAGGCCAAAGAGCCTGTGTTGCGATGTAAGAGGGAGAGAGAGCATGTGGAATAGAAATCCTAAAGTTGAGTGTATGATAATGAAGGGAAGATAAGAGAATGTTGCATGGGCTATGATGGGTGACAGTTGTTGAGCAGATCAGTGATCTACTGTAGAGTGAGAAGAGTGACCAGAGAATAGAGTTGACATCATGCAGAGTGGCTACCATGGATTGAGAACATTGAGTTCCTTATTGAGTGTGGGTTGTTGCCAGCATACAGAAAGTTGGTGCTTCCATCTCTAGTGGGTGTTTAAGAAGGATTTGAGGTTGCTGCTTGCATAAATCCAAGGAGCTACAAGTTGGTGGTTGCAAAAAATCTATGAAGTTGGTGCTTCACATGGTGCTTCTAGTAAGATGGACATGTGTCTACAAAAGGAGGGATTTGGTGCTTCCTGCTAGTGGGTGATAGAAAACAGTTAAAGGGAGTTATTTCTTCCAATGAGTGGTGGCTCACAAATAGATTGATGTAATAGAGTAGATGCTCTTATTTTACATCAATAACAACAATAAGCATTGGCATTTTCTTCCTGAAAGGGTTTCCATGTAAAACCTTGGTGTATCATGTGTTTGTTGCTCATGATGTGTACTATGTTGTATGGGATGATATGGCTGCTTATATGGGTTTTTAATAGTTTCTCACATACAATGGATGCTAAGTTTGAATGAATAAATATAAATGTCCATAAAGTTAAAATTATCTTAATATTGATTCACCCCCCTCTTAGTATTAACATTGTTTCCAGCAGGGGTTGCCTCGTACCCCTTGGTCCCTAAGTGATGTGACCAAGGGTGGGAAAAAATCCAAGTTCGTTTTGGTTAGTCATAATAAAAAGCATTCAAGGATTTAAAACATCACTTTTTTAATCACCAATATTCATACTAACAGGCATACAAAATCCCTTTAAGACTGAGAAAGATGCTTAAAGTTTTATTGTCAATGTATTCTTCACACGACATAGACATTAGATGGCCTATTACAATGATACGATCTCTAATATGGTTCACAAGTACCCTACCCATGAAAAGGATATGTAGTCATTTGTAGGTCTATTTCCAATAGAAACATTACCTTTTAGGGAAGGAGATGATCATCAATGCTAATCGCAAGCCCTTTCTAGTTTATGCAAAAATATGAAAAGTTATAAAATAGCTACCATCAAAAGTGGTACATGTACCTACAACAATTCCATGTAAACATAAACTATAGAAAGGAAAATAAAAAACACATTATGGACTACCTCAATTGACCTACAGTTTTTGTGCCAACTGTAGTGCTCAACTCTTGTGGAGAAACACTTCTATATGGTCCCAATTGTATGATAATGACACTAACTTTGTTATTGCCTACTAAACAATGGGCATAGGAAACTAGTCCCAAAGTTTCATCTCTATGATGAACATTTCTTCCATATGGACCATCTATGTGTTCCTTCAAGAAAGCATGATAAATTGACATGTAAAGTGAATTATAGTTGGATGGTAAGTCACTTTAATATGGAGAATACAGTGACAATGATGAAAACATACTTATATTGTCCAAATCTATAGTAATGTGTCAACTAATTTATTACATCATTCAATACCTATGTCATGACCAAACCTTTCCATCAAGAGTAAAGGATTGTATACTCTTCCACCTACACTAGACAGACTCTAGGATTTCATCTACACTAACCACATGTCTATCCTACCTTGAACCAAGTGTGGAAATTGATATTATTAAATCCCTAGCACTCATATTTTAAGTCCCTAATAATAATATAAGTATTAATGTATTTGTTATGGTTAGGTCAGTCTAGTGGTAGGTTATGTCATGACACTTTATCTCCCATTTATAATAAAGGAGATTCATTTGTATAGCCATAATATCATGTCTTGGCATTAGACTCATTGTAAAAGGAGGTTCCCCCCTTGAATTTTAATGTATTCATTGGTTTCTTATCATTTTAAAGACATTTTGTTCATAATTTTTTGTATTAGAACTATGATCCTAGGATTTTTCCTCTTTAATCAAGAAATCTTTGGATTTTGACTATAACCTTTCTTTTTCGAAGTTTTAGATACTTAATGTTTTGGAGACTAAGACAGAATAACAATGTTAGTGGTAAAAATTGCAAGTTTGAGTCGGCTATAATGTTGGATATATAGTCTATGGAAGAAGGGTTTGTGCCTAATCATGAAACCATATTTGAAAGATTCATATTGGAATTCTCACTATAACTTTCTTCTAGTGAAGTTTTATACTCTAGAACTTTTAAAATATTTAGATGTCATAACAAATTACATGTCAAAAAAATCCATATTTTCACTCATTATAGTTTATGACATATATCTAGTGGAAGTTAGGGTTTCTTTTACTAGTTATTTTCTCGTGATTTAAAAAAAAATTGTGGGGTTAGCAAGTTCACTAAAAAATAAAATTAGAGATGTGACAATGTTTTGTTGTTTAGTGGGTAAAACCGTGGTTAGGGAAGAATACATGAAGGAACTCCACATGGTTTTACATAGTTGGTTATAGTGGTTTCCAAAGTGGTATTAAACTTTCAATTCTATGGTTTCCACATTGAGAACAACACAGGTCGAGACCACTTTTTGGGTAATTTAATTGACCTTAGATTACTTCATTAATTCTCAACCAAGGTTCGTGTACTTATGAAGTGTATGTGCAACATATATTATAGGAACTCTATCTTTGGACAAAATTGATCTAGGTAGGGATAAATATTAGACGAGATAAAAGAGTTGTTATACATGTTCTTTCCATTAAAGCTACATCAAAACCAAATGACAAACTGTATTGAAAATTAATCTATAAATTGAAATATCAATTTATTCTAATTGCAGAATTGAAAATCTACTTGTAATTGCATAAAGGAAATATTAATTCTAATTGGAAAAATGAGATCCTAATACTAATTTGAAGAATTGAAAGTTTAATACCACTTTGCAAAATGAAATCTCAACACTATTTGCAGAAAAGGAAACTTAACTCAGAAAAGGAAATTATAACTCTAAATTACAGAAAGAAACATTAATTCTAATTTCTTTCAGAGGGAAAGTAATTCGAATGAAATGTAGCTTCAAGTGATTACTAATGTGCGCTAATAAATATGAAAAATCATCTACTCATTATCCACAAAATTTAACTAAGTCGTAAAACTAAGTTGCTTGAATAAAATACATTCTGGAAATAAATCTTTTTGCTTTTCTTTTTATGAGCACTCTAGAAATAAAACAATAGGTGATTAGAAAATAATTGAAACGTAACTATTTGTATTGAGAGAGAGAAAAAAAAATATGAAATTTCTAATTAGATGTAAACTATTTGCGATAAATTTCAGTGTAAATAGAAGCTAACTATCCTTACAACTCAGCAAGAGGCCCTCCCATGAGTGTAAGTTTGTCAATGATCAAATGATTGCTCAACCATGCGTCAGAAAAGAGAAACATAGTATTATATTAATTTGCACAAGTTTATGAAACAAATCTTGCAAATACTAAAATAAACAATGAATAACTATGTTTTTGGTCTTGCCCCATGACTTTTATACAATTCTTTATCAAACTGATCTAAAAATCCTATGTCGATAGGTAATTAAACTAGCTTTCCATCTAACAAGTAAACTTAGGTTAAAAGTCTATCTCCTCATGATTTGCTAGTGGAACAAAAAATCATGAGGGATTCTTCTTGAACATGTCTTCTCAATCGAATAAATCATCTCCACGCTCACTTGATCTTGCCATGATCTCCTACCGAACTTTGCATGACTGCTGAAATGTCATAGCCAGAGTTTGACTTTTGATTTGACTTTTCACTCTTTCAATCTTTGTATCTTTCTAAATCATGCCGATAGGTGGAAATCCACATGCATAACATTTTTCATCTACAAGTACCTTTCATTACTTCATTGGTGCATTAAAACATGTCTGACCATGGAGATGGCTGCAAAATTTGATATTAGCTATAGAATGAGCAAGATTATGTAGTTGTAGAGATGTTTTAATTATATTTCACAAAGAAAAAATAGATTCTAAAACATGGATGATTAATACCTTGTATATGCTTGAGTAAGTATGTGATGACCTTTATTATGCTGAAACTACAACAAGATTGTCACAAAAAGGTAAAGGTGAGGGAAAAGGGGTAGTCAAAAAGAGAACAATTTCGGACTTCAACATTCCCCCACACCAAAGCTCTTCCACGTCCTCATGCATAAAAAATTCAAAATTGGTTAGTGCTTTCCTTTATTTTTTTTATGTTGAAGATTTCCCTTGGTTTCTTCATCAGTATTTTACTCTACAATCCCCTGATTCTGCTTTTGAGGAATCTATTGTTCGCTTTGAGCTTCTTATTTTTCTTGTACTAGTGGCATAGATGCAAAATTATATTATCATTATAAGTCCTTCAGGAGTATGATCTGATAAAGGAGTTTCATTAAATGCATTCTCTTGATTCTCAAAGGAGAAGTTTACCTTTTGTTGTGTTCTTTGTTCCAAAGATTCCACATAGTTATAGATTTCTTGTTGTACAATATCAATGTTGGTTGTTTTCCTTGTTGGGCTCAATGTTTGAGGCAATGTCTAGTATCCTTCTTCTTCGAGATTGACCAGTTTTGGAGATTGTACATTTGAGAGTTTGGAAATTATTTTGCTTCTTCTTAGTTTCATTCTTGATTCTTCAATGTTATGGGTTTTCATCCTTTTGTTGGTTTGTTCCTATTTCGTTTTCTGTGGTTCTTCATTTTCTCCAAGAAATTTAGTATTTGGGTTGTCTTTCTTTCTTCTAACATTTTTTTTTTTTTTTTTTCTTGTTTATATTTTCCCAAATATTGAGAGAGAGGAGTTTCATCTTCAAGTATTTTTTCTGGTGCCTCTGTTTTATGCTACCCTGAATTCTCCTTTTCATTTTCTTCTTCAGGGGTAGGGTTTGTAAATGACCTACATTGACTTATTTTAATCATTTTACATGTTTCTTCCCCATGAGCTTCTACAAAGTGGTTGTGGAATATAAAATATTTCCAATTATTTCCCTTAGCTTCTAAGTGTGCTTCTGTGAGGATTCTAATAATTCCATGATGATAAAGGGCATTATCAAGGGATTTCGATTCTCTTTGCACACTAGAGGCCATCTTTCTAAGACTACAAAGAAATAAATAGGGAAAATTGATTTCATTTCCATCAATAAAATGCGTTAGAAGTTGATAATGATAGAATAACATGATTCCCAACCTTCCTTCATAAGTTAATTTTTTTTTAATAACCAACAGTAAATTCCTCCATTTCCCTTTTATTGTTGTGACCAGAATTCCTTTTTTTAAAGATAGAAATGTCCATAACTGTATCTCTAAGGAATTTTACCCAGTATCTCTCTTTTATTTTTCTATTCTTAAACCAAATCTTTCCATTTTGGCAAATTCTGTAGCTTCTGCCATCATGGACTTTGCCAATATAAGCTTAATGTTGCTAATTTCTGCCTTGACCCCATAAAAATCATAAGAAAAAGTTTGAGTCACCTTTATCTCATGCACATAATATTTTCCAAAGAACCTGAGCCACCCTACTTGCTGAAACCATTCCCTGACTCGCAAATATGCTTAAAGGAACTTGACTCCATTAGGTTTTGATCAGACTATGATACCCATGGTGGAGAGAAGTATCGGTCCTGGACTATTTTTTTTTTACAGAGGTGATGGAGGATTCACAAGAAGGAGGTGAACAAACTGAATGGAGAGGGTTATGGAATGGAGTGAAATGGAATGAAATTGAGTAGAATGATAATGGATTGGGGTCCTCGTGTGGTATTTGACTTATGATAGGACTAAAAATTTTCGCATGATTTCCCACAATTTTTTAGATCTTCTTTCATAGGATCGATAAGATGTAGGTGATTTCAAATAGATTTTATGTGATAGGTTAAGTAATGATTGTGGAATGATGTTGTAATGGTTATGAAAGTGAGACATAATTTTTAGGAATTTCATAAGGTCTTAATAACCCAAGTTTTTAATGAAACCGTCGAATGAATTAAAATATAATGCTCTTATATGCAAATAATTCAACATCCTACAAACCTCATTATGATATTCCTTTGTTGTGGATTCTTTGAATGTAATGTGTTGATTTCGTTCTAACTATATAAATAAACTCAATTGCGGAATTGAAAGTTATCTATTTAATGACATTAATTTTTTTGTTTCCTATTCCTTGAGATTTGTTGTTTGATCAAAGGAAGGTTTTTTATTGCTACTAATTCTTTTGATGATCATTGGAGAAGGTTAATTTTCAGAAGTGTTGCTTACCACCTGTAAATTTATTAAAAAAGAGGGGTAAAAGTAAAATAGGGAAAATATAAGGGAATTATGAAAATGTAAACCGCTAAGAACTCTTGGTTTTTAGTTAAGATGTTTTGTATAAGCATGCCAACATTGTTGGTTTTCATGATTATATATATATATATATATATATATATATATATATATATATATATATATATATATATATATATATATATATATATATATATATATATATATGTCTGTGTCTGTGTATTTTTTTTATTATTATTGTTTTTTTAGATGAGAAAAAGAATTAAAATTGAGTTGGAGAATGAGGATAATGATCTCCTTTCTTAACCAACTTGAATTCAGAATTTTCTTACAAATATTTGACAAACTCTTACTTTATTAGTGGTTATGATAAAATCTTAATCTATGACCATTAACAAGGAAGGTAACGTGTTCATCATCAATAGTTTTAATATTGAATGCTCCATTTTCATAAACAATATCTATCTCATAAGGATCAATCCAATGAGTTTGAAACTTTCCTTGAAAATATTTGAATCAAGAATAAAAAAGAAGAGCTCAATCGCTTGGCTTGAATGTTTTAGTTTTGATAAATCTGTTATGCCATCTTGATCTTTGTTTCTATGCTATTTTTTTTCTTTTAATAACATCTTATAAGATCTCATGTAGCTTATTCAATTGTTTTTATCTTTATTTCTAAGCTTTTGATAGATGAAGGCCCAATTTAGCAATTGTTCTAAAATTCTTCACTTGGAACTCAATTGGAAGCAAAACTTGCTTCTTATAGAAAATCTCCTAAGGAGTATGTCCACTTGTATTCCTCCATGTGGTTCAATATGCCCATAGTGTTTATGGAAGAGTTTCTGCCCAATCTTTCCTATGCAAATGCACAATATTAGGTAGAATTGCTTCAAGTACCTTGTTGGTGGATTCCACTTGTCCATTCGCTTGTGGATCACATGGAGTAGACTTTTGATGCTTGATTTTATATTGCTCCATGATATTTTACACCATATTGGATGTGAATTAGGTACCTTGATCTGTTGCAATTTCTCTTGGAACACTGAAATGAGTAAAGATATTGTCAAAAAGAAATGTAACTACAACCTTTTTAGTTGCAAATAAAATAGGTTTAACTTCTACCCATTTTGTAACATAATCTATGCAAACAAGTATATACCTATTCTATTTAGATGGAGGATTTATTGGCCCAACAAAATCTAGAGCCCAATTTTCAAAAGGCTCTACAGGTACCTGTGGTTATAGAGGCATTTCATCTGATGGAATATGCTTCCCCATTCTTTGACAACTATCACATCTTTTGACATATTCTTTGGCATCCTTAAAAATAGATGGCCAATAACATCCCAAAAGAAGGATCTTGTAGGAAGTTATTTTGACAATAAAGTGTCCTCCACATGGCTCATCATGACAAGCTTTCAAGATTTCTAGTACCTCATCTTCTCTAACACACCTTTGGGTGATCAAATCAGGTCTAGTTTTGTACAACTCTCGATATATCCAAGGATAAGGTGTAATAGTTTTGATCATTTTTTGCTATAGTTATGGAGGTAATTTTCCTGTAGCTAAATAATTGGCAATATCTGCAAACCAAAGTGTTTTAGTGGATACTGCAAAAGATATTCATCGGTAAAACTATCTTTTACAGGAACACTATCATTATTATTCTACATTCTAGAAAGAAAATCAGAATCCCAACACAACTCCTAAAGTTGTATCTGAAGCATCAATATATATGTGTAAAGGGAGAGACCAATTAGGTCCTGTTAAAACTGGTGCTTCAGTAATCTTTTGTTTCAATGTCTCAAATTCGTTTTGCTAGTTATAATTCCAAACAAATTCACAATATTTTGTAAGAATTTTGAAAAGTAGAGAGGTTATTGTTGTGAAATTTTCTATGAATCTTCTATAATAACCAGTAAATCTGAGAAAAAATCTAACATATCTTTGTTAAACAGAAATTGAAATTTTAGAAATTAATTCTACTTTATATGTATCCACTTTAATTCTATCACTTGAAATATGGTGGCCTAAACAATCCCTTCATTGAACATCATAAAACATTTCTCATGGCTTAATGAAAGGTTTGATTATTCACATCTAATAAGAAATTTTTCCAAATTTTCAAGAGCTTCCTTAAAATTATCTCCATATACAATAAAGTCATCCATGTAAACTTCCACAAAATCATGAACTAGATCATAAAAGATACCTAAAACTGCTCTCTAAAATGTGGCAGATGCATTACATAATCAAAGGAAGGTACACTATAGGCATATGTTCCCGAAGGACATGTGAAAGTAGTTTTATCTTTATCTTCTAGTGCTAGTTGGTTTTGGTTATATCCACTAAAACCATCAAGAAATGAAAAATATTTCTTCCCTTCCAAGCTATCTAATACTTGATCTATAAAAGGTAGTGGAAAACGATCTTTCAAAGTAGCTTTATTTATTTCCCTATAGTCAATACACACTCTCCATTTCCAGTTTTTCTTTGGAAAAATGACCAAACATGACACCCATTGACTATCTGATATCAGATAGATGAAATTCACATTAAATAATTTTTGTAATTCCTCCTTAACAATTTATCTCAGATTAGGGTTTCTCCTTCTCTAAGGTTTTCTAACTGGTTTGACATTTTCCTAGGTCTACCAAGTATCAATGGATGGCCTCCTAAATTATTCTTAAGAGTTAAGATCATGAAATACATTGGATATTCCCAAGAATCTAGAGAAACAGACACATATTCTAATATACCATCTGGTTTGATAACAGATCTATCTGTTAATTGTAACAATGTAGGGGTATATTGCATATTAGGAAGCTTTAATTGTTCCATTGTTTGTTTACTCATAATATTGATGGTTATGTCTAGATCAATAAAAGTGCTTGGAATCTCAATACCATTAATATGAATTTTTACAATAGGGCAACCTGGATCTAGATATTTTTGAACAATTGGTTTCCCCATCACAATATCAACAATTTTTCCTACCAATTGGATTTTTTTGACATCTTTTTGTTTTCTTCCTAGTTTTCTAATGCATATATCCTTAATAGCATTTTCAAATATTCGTATTTCCTTTATAGCTTGAAGCAAAATAATTTTGATGAAAAATATTCTTAAGTTCATCTAGAATATCGTAGTTCAGTAAAACAATTTTCCTTTCCATTCCTTTATCAATTTTGAGCCTTTCAAGAAAAGGTGGATCCTCTAAGGAAATAGAAGGTTGTTCTACTAGAGGAACTGTAGGAGCTTGTTTTATTTGCTCATCCTTTGATTGTATATGAACATCTTCCTTTAGAGGAGTGCTTTATTAATCATAACTTCATCCTCTTTAGATATTTGGATGGAAACTAGTGCTGGCTTATTTTGTAAAACCCTTCCATATCTAAGTTGGACATCATTTAGAATTAATGGGGTTATCATACAATCTTGAAATTTTTTACCTTCAACATTATAAACATCTTGTTGATTTCTATTATTTGGATTTTGGAGCAGTTGAGCAGGTAGTTGATTGGATTTTTGAAGAAATGGTAATGAGATTTATTGATTTGTGTTTTGAAATTGAGGGGGTTAGTTTGGTTGAGGAGAATAATATTGTGGTGGAAAAGAAGAATGAGGTTGTTGGAATTGGGGATATTGGGGATATTGAAGATGTTTTCCATAAGGATTTTTCCAACCTTGTACCCAAGGTGGATTTTGAGGTTTTGTGGACCAAGGTTGCCAAGTCATGGGTGAAGACTAGATATTTTGTGGTTATCCATATGATTGATTATTGAAACCTTGAGTCATATTTGATTTTTTATTTTTCCATGGCCTTTTAGCAATAAAACAAAGTGATTCATCTCGGCTTATTCCATCCTCATCTTGAAAAGAAACCTTAAGGCTAGATATTTAGGGTAATTCCTTTGTATTATGATTTTAGAATCATATGACACAAATTTATATATTTTCAATGGGACATAATCTCAAGGAATGTTTTTTCCTACATCCGGGACAAAAAATAGATAATGAAACATTCTCATCTTTTTTCTTGTTTTGTATCTTAAGAGTATCTAGTTTCTCACTAAGACTTCCAAGGATATATGTTTTGAAATTATCAAGAAAATTGCCTATTTCATCTCTACTTACTATTCCAGTTGCAGATTTACTAATTCTGGACATAATAGGGTCTCTTAGATTTTTACTAGTTCTATCCTTGCCCCTTCAAATATGTTTACAAAAATCATAGATTTCAACAAATGAAAGTTGAGAAACATATCCTTTTCCCATTAAATTCAGAAGATCCAAGCCATGCATCCTATCCCCTTTAACATTATAGGAAAATATTTCAACTAGGTTTTCAAGGATTTCATCCTCTTTTTGCATCATCTTAAATACTTCATCCTTAAGGTTATGGGGCATGCAATAATCCTTATATTTTTTTAAGAACATGTATTTGATTTCTTCCCATGTTCTAATATTATGTGTTCCTAGTCCCATGAACCATTTAAGTGCTCCATCTTTAAGAGTAGCTGGAAATAATTTCAATTTTTGAGTATCAAGTAAGTAGTCATAAGATCGACATAAAACTTCAAACTCAAAAAGAAATATTTCTAGATCCTCATTTCTTAAACCCTCGAAATTAGGGAGGATAAAGGGTGAAATGTTTTTCATTGTGGCTTCGGTATCCTCATCAAAAATAGGAAATCCATAAGGATTTGGTTCTCCTCTACCACCTTTACCACCTCGTCCTCTACATCTTCCTCTATTTCCTCCTCTGCTTCTTCCACCTCCAATCCTAAGTTCACCATTTACATTATGAACTTCTCCTTCTCCTTCCCTTGCCATTGTAGATTCCTCAGAGCTAATATAAGGTTTTGTAAAAGGATTACATATCTCTTCTTCTAGTTCCTCTACTAATGGTATATTAAAATAAATTTTCTGTTCTTCTTCGCTAGGAACCTCTAATTCTTGTCCTAAATTTTTTTCTCATATCGAAGAGAGAAAGATTACTCCTTTTGTTGAGGATGTAGTTTCTTCAACAACGACTTCAGTAGAAGAATTTTGTGAATCTCTTGGTTGGATTTCGGACCGATGCACCTCACGAAGTCTATGTCTACCTGCAAGTGATGGGATGCAAGCGACAGTGGATGGTGTGGCACTACAAGGTCTAGCGGGGTGAGTGGTGATGTTGGAATTGAAATTCTACCTCTACATACAAATATACCCTTAGAATCCCTTTCTTTATGCATAAATGATTGTTTCATGTTTTAGTTATGCATCTACAAAATTAAAGTTGAATTCACTTAAAATGATATGTAAACCAAGAATGGAATTCCATATACACCTCCCTAGAAACAACGCCAAAATGATAGGTAATTTAATTAACCTTAAATTACTTCATTAATTGTCAACCAAGGTTCATGTACTTATGAAGTGTATGTGCACCATAGATTCTAGGAATTATATCTTTGGATGAAACTGGTCTAAGTAGGGATAAATATTAGACAAGATTACGTAGTTGTCACACACATGTTCTTTCCATTAAAGATAAATGAAACGAATGCCAAACTGTATTGAAAATTAACCTATAACTTGAAATCTCAATTTATTCTAATTGGAGAATTGAAAGTCTATTTATAATTGAATAAAGGAAATATTAATGCTAATTGCAGAAAAGAGATCCTAATACTAATTTGCAGAATTGAAAGTTTAATACTACTTTGCAAAAGGAAATCTTAATAGTATTTGCAAAAAAGGAAACTTAACTCAAAAAAGTATATTCTAACTCTAAATTACAAAATGAAACACTATTGAAAATTGCTTGCAAAAGGAAATTAATTCGAATGAACTGTAGCTTCAGGTGATTACTAATGTGCGCTAATAACACTGAAAAATCATCTACTCATCATCCACGAAATTTGACTCAGTCGTAAAACTAAATTGCTTGAAGAAAATACATTCTAGAAATAAATATTTTTGTATTTTCTTTTTATGAGCATTATGGAAATAAAAAAATAGGTGATTAGAAAATAACTAAAATGTAATTATTTGTATTCACAGAGAAAAAAAAAAACCTATATGAAATTTCTAATTAGGTGCAAACTATCTACTAGAAATCGCAATGTAAATAGAAACTAACTATCCTTACAAATCACCAAGGGGCCCTCCCGTGAGTGTAAGTTTATCATTGATCAAATGATTTCTCAACCACGAATCAGAAAAGAGGAAAAAAGTATTATATTAATTGACACACGTTTCTTAAACAAAGCTTGAAAATACTAAAATAAACAAATACTAACTGTGTTTTTGGTCTTGCTTCATGACTTTTATACAATTATATATCAAATTGATCTAACAATCCTATGTCGATAGGCAATTAAACTAGTCTTCCATCTAAAAATTAAACTTCAATTAAAAGTATATATTCTCATGATTTGCTACTGAAAGGGGAAATCATGAGGGATTCTTCTCGAACATGTCTTCTCGATCAAACAAATCATCTCCACGCTCGCTTAATCTCACCATGATCTCCTTTTGAACTTCACTTGACTATTGAAACGTCATAGCCAAAGTTTGAGTTTTGATTTAACTTCTAGATCTTTTGATCTTTGTATCTTGCCAGATCATGACAGTAGGTGGACATCCATGTGCATAACAATTTTCATCTACATGTACATTTCATTCCTTCACTGGTGCATTGAAACTTGTCTGACCATGGAGATGGTTGTGGAATTTGATATTAGCTATGGAATGAATAAGATTCTATAGTTGTAGAGATGTTTTAATTATATTTCACAAAGAAAAAATAGATTGTAAAACATGGATGACTAATACCTTTTATATGCTTGAGTAAGTTTGTGATGACCTTTATTAGGTTGAAACTGCAACTAGATGGTCACAAAAGGGTAAAGGAGAGGGAAAAAGGGTAGTAAAAAATAGAACAATTTCGAACTTCAAGACCACTCTATAGTACTTGGGTAATAAAATAGTAGGACTAAGGACATTATTAATCCGAGTCCTTAGTTCGTGCTCTAGTATATTGGAATTATTACTACTATTGGACCCTACACATATATCAGAGAGATACAATTCTAAAATTCCCTTGTCCTCAAGACCCAATAATGTTTTCTAGTGAGCTCATCATAGATAGTGTTAAAGATGTCAAATAGGAGCATTATTATATTCTCACATGGCTCCAAAGAAATATACAAGAATTACTTAACCAATTAAATCTCCATAAGGCTTGACCATGACTCATGAAGAGATAGAAGACACGAAACACAAAGTATTCAATTTGGATGTTCAATTTAAGTAAATAGGTGATGTTATGTTAAAACGTTTGCATTGTCATAAATGCAACAATTACTTAAAAGGGATATGGGAAGGAATATGGAAAAAAGTTGGAATAGTTGGAACAAAAGATGGATAAAAAGTGGAAGAAATGGAGAAGAATATGAAATTGTTGGAACATAGGATCATCCAATCCCTAGATGAGAGGCTCCTTAAATTTGATAATGTGATTGAAGAGACTCATGAAAATAAAGGTAGTGTCCATGTTGAACAACTTTCTAATAATAATTATTTGTTAGGTTGATTTAATTGTAACTGTGGAGTTACTTATGGATGGTCTCTAGAAGGTTTAACCTTACCAAGGTTGAATTAAAGAAGTGTAAAGGAACAAAGGTATTTACCTAGGTGAACCAAATAGAGCAATATTTTGAATTGAATAATATTAAGGATGATAAGAAAATTATTTATATAGAAACTTTAAACTTTGAGATAAAACCCTATCAATGGTATCGATGCGTAGTTAAAAGGAATCCCCATCCTTATCATTATATTTGGGGTTTATTTAGAAGAGAGTTAAAATCACAAATGGATATGTTTGAGAATAAGTCTACCTTATTCAATTGACAGGAATCAAGGACCTAGGTGATATTGAAGATTATAATTCATAATTTCATGTATTGGCCACAAGGCTTGATAATATAAGTGATGAATATTCGTTGGAATCTTACATCGGTGGATTAAAATATGACATTAATAATGATATTTTACTAAAACATGATGAAAATATTCTGGAATCTATGAAATTTTCTCATCATATTCAATCCAAGAATCAGGATACACACAAGTCTACCATTGGAGAAAATGTAGGAAGTAGAGATCATTCTGGGCTTCATAAGAAAGCCCTACCTCAACCTAATCAATAAGGAAAGAGAGAAAAAAAAAAGAGAAAAAGTGACTATGCTTTAATTGTAAAAACAAATAGCCAAAAGGTCATACATGTTAAGAAACACAATTTGTTAGCTTGGAAAATAATTATGAAGAGGAAATGGAGGTATCTACATAAAGAAAAATCAAGAAATTTTCAATTTAAAAGAGCAAAAAATAAGGGCTAAAATTGTGCACAACATGATTTAGACAGGTGCAAAATATATTTTCCTACATTGGTAGGCTTGTCAACACCTCAAATCCTGAATATTGTAGGTTACATTAAGAACAAAAAGGTTAAAGTTATTATTTTGTCAAGTAGTTTCCATAACTTCATTAATAAAAAATAAGCAGATTACCTTAATTGTTTTGTATATGCAATGGTAATTTTTCAAAATTTTGGTTTCTAATGGAGGAAGTATTAATTGAGTGGCAAAATTCCACAACATTAAACTCATTATAGGATAATATAATTTGGAAATTGTAGGTTTTAACCCCGTACAAAAATTACCTGCATATGAATTCTAAAACACAGAAAATAAACAATGTGAGAGCATAACACATAAAACACATATACACAAAGATTTTCCCTCGGATCCCAAAACCGGGACTACCAGCTTGATTTTTTCATTATATTCCTTTCAATGTTATAATACATATTTATACATGCCGAAGCATCCAAATACCATGGACCGAAACCATCGCGTCCAAAACCATGTGCGAAAATGTTATGAAACCAACTCAAGAAAAAGATAGAAAAGATAGATCAACGCCTTGGAATTTAGCCTCTTCGAGGGACAACCTCCTTTACATTACACAAATGAACAATTCTTGGATGATACAAATGAAAAGACCTCCTTTCTATATATAGGAGTCTAAGGGGTCATAACATAATCAGAGCCGACATAACAATAATAATGTAAGGGCACAATAATAACAATAGTGGGCTTCTATGGGGCACAATAGTAACAATATGGGCACTACATGGGTCCATAAATATAATAAGTGGGTTGTACTAATAACAATAAGGGGTTACCCTAGTAGTATAGGGGCCTAACATGCCCCTCTCCTTCAAAACGTGTTGTCCTCAATGCTTGAGTAGTTCTTGATGCTTCTGTATAAAATTCTTGTCCTCCCATGTGGAATATTTAGCGGGTAAGTTCTTCCACTTGATGAGATACTCTGAAATTGATCGATTTCATAGCTATCGGGTTCTTGTTTCTGTGACTTCTCCAGGTTCCAATATGATTTTTCCTTCCTCTTCAATTTCTGGCAATATTGTTGGAATTGGGATCTTTTGCAACTTTTGAATAAGTGGCCATACTTATTCGTCCTTCTTCCATTCATCCCTTGCTTCATTTATCCAATCTAGTTGGATAATAGAAATAGCACAAAACAATGCTTCCACATCCTCATCCTTTCTTGAGAGTGCATCTGCAACAAAATTTTGCTTCCATTTTCTATAGATGATGTCAAAGTCATAACCCAACATACTTGTGACACATTTTTTTTGTTCTTCTAAAGATAATAGTTGTTCTAAAAAGTATTTAAGACTATCATGATCCATTTTTACCTTGAAGAGTCTTCCCATTTTGTAAGGTCGCCATTTTTTAAGTA
This sequence comes from Pinus tabuliformis, assembly GCA_031772625.1. Lineage (NCBI taxonomy): Eukaryota > Viridiplantae > Streptophyta > Pinopsida > Pinales > Pinaceae > Pinus > Pinus tabuliformis. The sequence continues at coordinate 802,019,894 of CM062815.1, read as the reverse complement.
CATGTAGTATTGCCAACATTTCCTTCTCATAAATAGTTTGCTTGATATGTAGCAGTAAAAACACCCAATCACCTACATCAAAACATTTTTCACTACGATGTTAATCTACCTCTTGTTTCGTTTGATTTTGCACCGAAGTGGAATTATCCTTTAAAAGTTGGAGAACTTGTTGTTGATGCTCGATGTGATCTTTCACTGCTTGAACCTTTTCCTTCTTGATATGTCCTTCTATCTCTAGAGTTTGAGGAGTGGTAATTTCTTCCAATCCTTTACAAGATATGATCGGATTCATTTCTTGATGCTCGATGTGATCTTTCACTTCTTGAACATTTTTCTTCTTGATATGTCCTTCTATCTTGATAGTTTGAGGAGTGGTAATTTCGACCAATGAATTACAAGATATGGTTTGATTCATTTCTTCTTTCTCGATGTGATCTTTCACTTCTTTCACCTTTTTGTTCTTGATATGTCCTTCTATCTTGAGAGTTTGAGGAGTGTAATTCTTGCCAATGCTTTACAATATATGGTCTGATTCATTTCTTCTTTCTCTGAGGTGGGTTCCTGGCATATATCCTCTTCTTTTGATGTTTCTTGATCATTTTCTTCCTCCTCTTCATATTCTATGTAAAATAATTTCTTCTCAACACAATTATGACCTTTAGTGCATTTGCTATCACAACTGTAACAAAGCCCTTTTTCTCTTTTTTCTTCCACTTATTGTGGTGTCAACCTTATAGGTTTTGGAAGACTAGTGGCAACAACACTTCCATCTTTATAGTTGTGAGTGGTATGCTTCCTGGTTTCCATAATTTTGCTTTCCATTTTTCTTGCTAACCTGAATGCCTTCTCTAATGAATCAGGTTCCCAAAGGCAAACATCATGTTGGATATTATCCTTTAAAGTCCCTATGAACACATCAATCCTATGCTCCTCTGGAATATTTTTTACCCTTATGTTCAATTTTTGGAACTCCTCAATGTGCTCCATTATTGAACTCTTTTGTTTGAGACTTATCAATTAGCTAAAAAAAGTGTTGCTTTTTGTATCCTCATAATGTGCTGTCAATTCTTCCGTAAAAATTGTCCAAGTGATAATTTGTTTACAAGCGCAAAGCCATTGATACCATACAAACTAATTTGGTTCCAAATATAAAGTTTCAATACGTACCTTTTGTATGTTTTGCACATTATTGAGATCGAAAAATTGCTCCATCTGTAATATCCATGTTGCGAGATCCTTGCCATCAAACTTCCTCATATCAATTTTTGGAATATGGTGGGTCTTCGATCCCACATTAGAGTCTATGAAATCATGATTAACATTTATTTTGTTAGCATCATGAGTTTCCTTTACTACCTTTTCACCATTAGTAAGTATTTCTTATAGAAAATTTGTCAAATCTGTCTTCAAACCTACCATGTCTCTCTTCAAATTTGTCTTCAAAACATCAATCTTAGCTTCCATGCCCTTTATCTTAGATTCCACGCCATTTATCTTAGCTTCTGTTAGCTTTTGTGAGAGTGAAATTTGTTGCACTTGGTCTTGTAATTTTGATATATCATGTAGCATTTCTTCCTCTTCTTCATGAGTCATGCTAGAGCTTTCAGGTTGCTTACTAGGTGTTTGCATTTCCTTTCTTCGGGGCATCAGTTATTGATAACAATGCTCTACTATTCCCTTTGAATTACTTCAAAATAATTTTTCAAACCAAGCTTAAGCAAAAATTTAAAAAATCTACACACCTTTTTTCACTTTGTAGGAGCTCGATATTGCCTGTGATGTATCTCTGTAATTTTGGATCATCCAGTTCTGAAATTGCAATTTGTAGTAGTTCTCTATGTCGTCTTTCCAATTCCACCAGTCTGATTCCAATTGGATTCTCCAATGGAGAGTTATGTCAAATCTCTCACAGTGACCTGATTATAGACTAGTTCAGTAGAGCGAACTTGTATGACGTGCCACATGTCCTTGTTTCGACCTTTGGTTCTAAAAAAGATATACAAGAAACTACAGTCCATCCTCTTTCTGTACCTTCTTATGAAATTTCAATCTAATGCTCAAATAGAAAGTTATGACGATTTTCCCCAGGTCACATGTTTGGAATGTAATTCAGGAGTCTACAAAAGACCAACTTCCTCAAATCATATCTCCACAAATATAGTGCGAAAAGATTTGAAATTCGGATCAGAGATTCAGCACGATTTCTTCTCAAATGGGTTTTTTTTTTAGCTTCTGAAACGTCGTAGAAAAAGGTTATAGTGTAAATTCCATGATGACCTTTTTGGAGCAGCGAAACCCTAGAATCCAAAGCTCCGATACCAAATGTATGAAACCAACTCAAGAAAAAGATAGAAAATATAGATCAACGCCTTAGAATTTAGCCTCTTTGAGGGGCCAACCTCCTTTACATTACATAAATGAACAATTCTTGGATGATACAAATGAAAATACCTCCTTTCTATATAGGAGTCTAAGGGGTCATAACATAATTAGAGCCGACATAACAATAATAATGTAAGGGCACAATAATAACAATAGTGGGCTTCTATGGGGCACAATAGTAACAATATGGGCACTACATGGGTACATCAATATAATAAGTGGGTTGTACTAATAAAAATAAGGGGTTACACTAGTAGTATAGGGACCTAACAGAAAAACATGCACAAAACCATAAGTAGGTCCGCCCAACCTAATATGGGGTCTAAAACCAAAATTTTTGGGGCACTTCCCTGGACCCCATAGAGTGGGGTTACTTGCACCCCTCAAACCCCCTGTGACTCCCCCTGCTACGCAATCAACGCAATGAAGGGGGGCCTCCATTCCCCCTCTAACCCCCTGGTTAACTACTGGGGCTAGAATTGGAAAGAATATAACACAACCCAACATTCTCCCACTTGTTGCTTTCTTTCCACCAGGAGCCACATGAGAGCTTAGTCATTTATCCAACCCTACAATGCCTAATGTTTCTCTACACCAAGAGAACTTCTCAGGGATCACAAATTTTGTCAATGCATCTGCAGTATTCTTCAAAGTGTCCACCTTTACCAGCAACACCTTTTTGTCTTCTATCATATCCCTTACAAAGCGATACTGAACATCAATTTGCTTTGTCTTTGAATGATATGCAGGGTTCTTTTCCAAGAAAATTGCACTTTCGCTGTCACAGTCTATCCTTATAGCTCCCTGTACTAACCCTATACTTGAACACAATCTCTACAACCAAATTGCTTCCTTGCTTGCATGAGTGGCTGCCATGTATTCTGCCTCTGTAGTTGATAGTGCCACTACAAATTGTTTCTTACTCATCCAACAGACTGCACCTCCAAATAGGTTAAACACATACCCACTTGTAGATCTTCTCTGATCCAGATCTCCAGCCCAATCTGCATCAACAAAGCCATGAATATCCAACACTCTGTCCAATCCTGGTTTTCCTTGGTAGCACAAACCATAATCACTAGTGCCAAGCAAATACCTGAAAACCCGCTTCACTGTTGTCCAGTGCTCCTTCCCTAGTTTTGACATAAACCTGCTCAATACTCCCACTACATGTGCAATGTTTGGTCTAGTACAAACCATTGCATTCATCAGGCTATTGACTGCACTTGCATATGGAACACCGGACATGTCCTCTTCCTCTTCTTGTGTCTTGGGACACTGTTCAGCAGATAACTTTACACCTACAGGAATAGGAACCTTCATCGGTTTATTATCCTGCATATTAAACCTCTGCAATATTTTCTTGACATACTTCCTCTGGTTTAACCAAAGCTTCCTCTTTATCTGATCACTTTTAATTTCCATGCCCAAAATATAGTTTACAGCACCAAGATCTTTCATGTTGAATTTGGAGGACAAATGGGTCTTCAGATCCTGGATAATTTATTTGTCATTTCCAACCAGCAACATATCATCCACATACAAGACCAGATAAATAACACGGTCAACAATTAATTTAAAATACACACAGTGATCTGCTTTTCCTCTACTGAAGCCAAGTCCCCGTATAAATGTATCGAATTGCTGATACCACATCCTTGGTGATTGTTTTAACCCATACAAAGACTTCTTTAACTTGCATACCAATTCTTTCTTACCCTTCAACACAAATTCTTCAAGTTGATTCATGTAGATTTCCTCTTCCAGATCCCCATGAAGAAATGTTGTCTTCACATCCATCTGTTCTACCTCAAAATCAAAAGTAGCAGCAACAAATAAAATTAATCTAATAGAAGTTATCTTGGAAACAGGAGAAAAAATATCACCGAAATCAATTCCCGGCACCTGGGAATAACCTTTTGATACCAACCAAGCTTTGTATTCCTCCACCTTTCCTTTTGCATTTGTCTTCTTCTTGAACACCCATTTTCTACCAATGGGTTTCCTTCTAGCCGGCAACTCCACTAGATCCCAAGCCTCATTTTTGTGCAAAGATGCCATTTCATCAACCATGGCCTCTTTCCAGAGTTTTCCATCCTCTGAATCTACTGCTTCCTTCACAGTTCTGGGATCATCATCTGTAATAGATAAAGAAAAATTTGAACAGAAAGTAGATGGACTATACCTTTCTGGCTGCTTTCTTTCTCGAAATGATCTTCTCACACCTAGAGTTTGTGGCTCTTCATCTTCTAATTCCTCCTCTGTTGTAGATTCTGATTCTTCCTCCTTTAGCTCAAACTCTATCTTCTTAGGTTCCTTTGGTTGGACTTCATGTTTAATAACATCTTTCACCTCTCTGAACACCACATCTCGGTTGTTCACAACCTTCCTTGTTACTGGGTTCCAAAGCTTATAACCCTTTAAACCATCCTTATACCCAATAAATATGCACTTTTCAGATTTACTATCCAACTTGGTTCATTTCTCTTTTGGAACATGTACATATCCATCACATCCAAATACCCTCATATGTGAAAGAAAGGGTTTCTTACCAGTCCATACCTCTTGTGGAGTCTTATCCTCCAACGTTGATGAAGGTGATCTGTTGACCAGGTAACATGTTATCTCCACCACCTCTACCCAGAATTCCTGTCCTAACCCGACACCACTGAGCATGCTTCTTGCCCTTTCCATCAACGTCTTGTTCATTCTGTCTACAACTCCATTTTTCTTAGGTGTGTATGGAGTAGTCTTCTGCCATGCTATACCACACTTCTTACAGAATTCTTCAAATTCCTTGCTCCAAAATCTCCACCGTTATCTCTCCTCAACACCTTTATCTTACTCTCTGTCTAGTTTTCCACCAGAACCTTAAATTCTTTAAACCTATTAAAGATTTCAAATTTCTTCTTAAGGAAATATATCCATGTATTCCTAAAGAAGTCATCTATAAAGGATACATAGTACATAGACTTACCTAGTGATGGAACCTTCACAGGTCCAAACACATCACTGTGCACAAGCTCTAATATTTGTTTTGCCCTCTTACCACCAGAGGGGAAACTCACCTGATTATGCTTCCCATATACACAATTTTCACAGAAATCAAAATCCAAAGAGCTATTACTCATACCTTCTACCATACCTTTACCATGAAGTATTCGAAGGCCCTTCTCTCTAATATGTCCAAGCCTTGATACCACATCATGGTCTTTTCTCCATAGACCACTAGATTTTCTGCTCCACTTTCAAGAACCACAGAACTGTTGCATCCATCAACAATAGTGCTACCTTGCAGCTTGTACAGAGTTCCAATCCAAACTCCCTGCATCAATACTAGTGCTCCCCGAACCATCTTGTAGGTATCCTTCTCAAACACTATTTTTACACCTACATCATCTAGCTTGTGTTGGCATTTTGGCACAGGTGTGGTGCTACGGTACAGGTGTTGTCCTTGATGGCAACTCTCTTTGATGACAGATCTCAGTCCAGACTACAAGAATGAAGAGAAATTTCATATACGCAGGTTCATTAAGCCCAAGATGCGTATACACGCTGGTACGCTATATACTAAGTCGCGGATACGCAGGCTCGCTATATACGAAGTCGCGTATACACGCAGTTTCATGAACAGAAAAGAGCATACATGTCGAGAAGCTTCCCTTTGGTCCGTGGTAGTTAGTCCTCGGTACTTGAGCCTATGTTTTTGGACCAACGTATCTCGACAGTCGTGTTGATCCTGAGTTTTGAAGTTGATGGTATTGTATTACTATGGTTTTGACCCGTGGTATTGAGGAGGGCCTAATGCTATATAAGGAGAAGAAGATCATTAGGCTAGTGCATTGAAAAAGTCTTGAATATCTAATGAAGAAAGAGATCTAGTATGCAAGTTCTGGGTTGATGATACATTGCTTGATCTGAGCTAAGGAGAGATCACATCGGTTGATGGAAGGATAGATCGGGATCAAATTGTTTGAAATGAACTATCGGTATATGGTTGATTACGCATATTTTTAGATCTGCATACTGACGCAATGTTATGTTCTGAGTATGACTGATGACTGGTACAGCTGCAAGTTATGAGAAATTGTTTTTAGATCTGTACGCAGGTTGGCTTCGGTAAAAGCGCGTGTATACGCGGGTTTGTTTCATTGAAGTAGCGTATATCTTTTGAAGCTTAATTTTTCGGTTGCAGTTGGGTCTTTCTGTTATTGCAGGGTTCTGTAGTCTGCTCTGTGTTCTGGTGACTGGGTGTTGACAGGGTTTCAGTGGTTCAGTGATTCAAATGTTGATGATGCTAGTATTGGTTGTTTTTGTTCTTCTATGATTTGCTATGAAAAGTGAATGGATCGTGGTCTTCAGTTTGAAATGTTGTGCTTCAGGAGTATCCAGTCTGAAAATTGATGAAAAGTGGTACCTGAAGGAAAGAAGATTATAGGCCAGCACCTACGTACTAGTATCTTAGCTAGTACAAGAGAAAAGGGGGTTGGAGCTCCCTTCCAGGAGAGTTTGGAAAACGAGAGAAGGTTGTAGCCTTCTGCAGGTTGTAGCCTGCGTACTGGTATAAGGCTGCACCAGTACAAAAGATCGTAAACTGAAGTTTCTTATTAAAGAAAGATAGAGACGACTTGGAGCAGGTGGTTTTCACCCACATTGGGTTTCCACCTTATATCATGGTGTTCATGTGTGTGGCTTTTGTGTGATGATCTGTTCTTTTATACTGCACCTGTTTACTTTTAATATGGTTAATAATGTCATGATGCATTTACTGAAGATAAACTAACTTAATCATAAGATTTCTGGTTATACGTTGGTTGCTTTAGACACAGTAGCGTGTACACGCTGGTTCATTTAACTGAAGTAGCGTATATGTTTCTGAGTATTGAAAAAGTTTTATTGATCTGATAATACTGATTCACCCCCCCCCCCTCTCAGTATTATTTCCAACAATTGGTATCAGAGCAGGTCCTTCAGAGAAGCTTGATCGCTTGAAGGTAGATCGTTCATCATGAGCAACTACGAGAGAGAAGCATCAATCAGGCCAGCGGTTTTTGATGTGACAAACTTCAATTATTGGAAGGTAAGAGTTACTGCCTATCTTCAATCTCTTGGTACAGAAGTTTGGGACATCGTAGAGACAGGCTACACTTTTCCTTCAGCTACTCCTACAGATGCAGCCGAGAAAAAGAAGTATGAAACAAATGCGAAAACAGTCAGTGCCCTATTAGGATGTATATCCCAATCAGAATTCATGAAGGTAATGCACTATAAATCCGCAAAAGAAATATGGGACAAAATTGTCACGAGCTATGAAGGAGACGAACAGGTAAAGCGTGCTAAACTTCAAACTCTCAGGATTAAGTATGAGACTCTAAGAATGTATAATGATGAAAGTGTGGCTAACTATTTCCTTAGGGTAGATGAGATTGTTAATTGCATGAAAAACTTGGGTGAAGAAATAAAAGAGGCTATTGTGGTTGAAAAGGTTCTAAGATCATTGTCCCCCAAATTTGAATCTAAAGTGTCTGCAATAGAAGAAAAAGAAAATCTACGAATTCTTACTATGTCTCAGCTTCACGGAATTCTAACTTCTTATGAAATGAGAAAAGGAGGTCCATCAGACAGAAGAGAAGCTGCTTTCAAGGCTTCAGGCAAAGAATATTATTATGAAGCAAGTCACGTGTCAGACGATGAAGAAGAAGAATCAAATTTTGTCAGAAATCTTCAAAGGGGTTCTGGAAGGTTCAAAGGTAAGTTACCTTTTAAATTCTTTGCTTGTGGAAGAGTAGGTCATTATGCTGCCAAATGTCCTCACAAAGATAAGAATGACAAGGGAAAGGAACCTGTTAAATGGAACAAGAAACAGAATGAAAAGAAGAAAAGCTATTACACTCATGAAGATAGTGATGGTCTTTCAAATAGTGGCGAAGATGAACAGGGTTATAGATATAAATTGTTAATGGCTTTTGAAGATGGTGACTACATGGATGTTATAGATGTAGAAGGCTTTTGTGAAGAAATGAATAATCTCAAAGTTTGCTTAGAAGAGAAAAATGCTATTATTGATTCTCTACAATGTCAACTCGCAGAAAAGGAAAAACATCTTGAAAAATTGGAATGTGAGATTTTTTTTCTTAGAAAGGAGATTGAGAAAACAAAAGCGATTAATCTTAAAATTGTTAAAGGCTCTGAAACCTTGGATGAGATTATCAATGTGCAGCGTTCTCCTCTGATCAAGACAGGTCTGGGATATAATGGAGAAACATCTCAAGCTTCTACCTCTAAAATTTATCTTGATGCAGCAAGGAGGAGCGAGCAAAGACCAAATAAAAGTCATCAGGTGAATCAAGGAAAGTTTACCTCAATAACAAATAAAGACTATCAAGAAATTCGGGGACAAGCTGCCTTAAGGACAAACAGAAGCTACAATCAGCCACAGGTAAAATCTTCCCAATTTGCACCAAGAATGGATGTCAATAGAAGCTACAATCGGTTGGATGATAGATCTGATTATCAGAGAAATTTCTTTAATGGCCAATGTTTTTCTTGCCATAACTTCGGTCACAAAGCAGCTCAATGTGTTTCCTACAAGACAATCATGACTAGAGAAGCTCAAAAGCAAAGAAGTATGACTGGGACCATGAAAAGGACTTATAACAACTTTTCGGTTCTTGAAAATAAAGTTGAATGCTCTATTTGTAATAACTTTGGTCATGAAGACTCTGAATGCAGGAGCAGGTTCTGGAAGACAACTCAGAAGGAACAAACCTCAAATGTCAGAACATGGAGAATAAAGGAACCGCAACCAGAAAGATGTGGGATATCCTTTTATGCAGAAGGTCAAGAAAGTCTATGGTACATTGACAGTGGATGTTCGAAGCATATGACAGGGGACAAAGAAAAACTTGAATCATATACCGCATTAAAAAAGGGAAAGAAAGTTTCCTTTGGAAATGATATCTCTGAAGCCATAAAAGGAAAAGGTGTTGCTCCGTTGAAAGAGAAGGTCAAAGCTGGAAATGTTTTGTATGTTGATGGATTGAAGCATAATATTCTGAGTGTCAGTCAGATGTGCGATTAAGGAACAGAGGTAATATTTAGATCAAATGGATGTTGTGTTCGTGATCTTGATAGAGGTGAAACAATGATCAAAGGAAGAAGGACTCCAAATAATCTATACATATTTGAAGAAAGACAACAACAATGCTATTTGAGCAAGAATGATGAACATTGGCTATGGCATCGGAGATTGGGGCATCTAAGCTTTCCACAAATAAGGAAAGCATGCAAATATCAGGTAGTTCGTGACCTTCCAGATATCAAAATTCCAGACAACACCATATGCAAATCATGTCAGTTTGGAAAGCAAACCAGAACTAATTTTCCTGAGAAGGAAGGATCAGCTAGCATGTCTCTTGAGCTAGTACATACAGATACATGTGGTCCATTTAGAAAAAGAACACCTCGAGGAGAAGAATATTTGATATTATTCATTGACGATTTCTCCAGGTTTGTCTGGTTAGGACTTATGAAGCACAAAGATGAAGCATTCGAAAAATTCAAATCCTTCAAAGCCTTGGTTGAAAATGAATCAGGACACAAAATTAAGTGCCTCAGATTTGACAGAGGTGGGGAGTTTACCTCGAATGAATTTTTCGATTTCTGTGAAGAACATGGGATAAGAAGAGAATTATCTACAGTTAGAACTCCTCAGCAAAATGGAGTTGTGGAAAGAATGAACAAAACAATCCAACAAATGGCTCGTGCTATTCTTCATGAGTCAGGTACTCCCGCAACTTTCTGGGGTGAAGCTGCACATGCTGCGGTTATTATTCTCAACAAAACAAATGTTCGAGTAAATAGCACTCAAACTCCTCATGAGCTCTGGTGTGGTAAGACTCCTTCGGTGAAGCACTTCAATATCTTTGGGAGCAAATGTTATATTAAGAATACTGATGAGCAACTTGGCAAACTTGAACCAAGAGCAGACGAAGGCATTCTTCTTGGTTATTCTCCACATAGAAAAGCATACAAGTGCTACAATAAAAGACTTGGCAGAATTATTGACAGCATTGATGTTGTGGTTGATGAGAAGGGATACATTCCTAGGCAAGTTCATCATGAAGACATCGAAGAAGATGAAGGCTACCCTCAAAGACAGAATGATGAAGAAGAACCTCAAGAAGAACCAGAGGAGCAGACAAGAATAGAAGAGAAGACTCCATCCAGATATGTCCAGAAGAATCATCCAGAATCTCAGATTGTGGGACAGAAAGAAGCAGGAGTACAAACAAGAAGAACAATTGCAGAAGCTTCAAGCTATTTGGCATTACTCTCTTCCACTGAACCACAAAATGTGAAAGAGGCATGCAAAGATGAATGTTGGGTCAAAGCAATGGATGAAGAACTTGAGCAGATCGAAAATAACAACACTTGGGAATTGGTTCCTAGACCAAAAGATAAGAATGTCATAGGGACAAAATGGGTCTTCAAAAATAAATTGAATGAAAATGGAGAAGTAATTAGAAACAAGGCCAGACTTGTTTGTAAAGGGTATGCACAGCAAGAAGGAATAGATTTTGAAGAGACCTTTGCTCCTGTTGCAAGACTTGAGGCCATCCGAATGTTCCTTGCTCTCTCAAGTTTTCAAAACTTCAAGGTATTTCAAATGGACGTGAAATCAGCCTTTCTGAATGGAGACTTAGAAGAAGAAGTATACATTGAGCAGCCAGATGGTTTTATTCTTTGGAATGATCCAAACCTTGTATGCATATTGAAAAAGGCTCTCTATGGTCTCAAACAAGCTCCAAGGGCTTGGTACTATCGGTTGGACAAATATCTTCACCAACAAGGCTTTTCAAAAGGATCAGCAGATAGCAATCTCTATATGAAAGTTGAAAATAACAAATTGCTAATACTTGTTGTGTATGTAGATGATATTATCTTTGGCAGCAATGAAGAGGCTATGAGTCAAAACTTTGCCTTGGTTATGCAGAAAGAATTTGAAATGTCATTACTTGGAGAATTGACATACTTTCTTGGATTGCAAATCCAACAAAATGAAGGAGGTATTTTCTTGTCTCAAACCAAGTACCTCAAGCAGATCTTGAAGAAGTATGGCATGGAAGATCCAAAGCCAGTATGTACCCCCATGGTTACAGGATGCAGCCTCAGTACAAATGATGAATCAGCAGCAGTTCATCAACCAACTTATAGATCCATGATTGGGAGTTTGCTTTATTTGACGGGTACCCGACCAGACATTATGCATGCAGTAGGAATTGTTGGAAGATTTCAAGCCAACCCAAAGGAAACTCATCTTCAGGCAGTCAAAAGAATCTTCAAGCATCTTCAAGGGACTCAAAACTATGGCCTATGGTATCCTAGAGATACAGATCTCACTCTTCATGCCTACACAGATGCAGATTGGGCCGGAAGTGTGGATGACAGGAAAAGCACAAGTGGTGGTGCATTCTTCATGGGTTCCAGATTAGTATCTTGGTTCAGCAAGAAACAGAGTTCGATTTCTTTATCTACAGATGAAGCAAGATATGTGGCTGCGGCATCTTGTTGCACACAACTTCTTTGGATGATGCAGACCTTGCAGGATTTTCAAATCACTTGCACTCCACCTGTCTCTATCTTATGTGATAATACAAGTGCAATCAGCATTTTAAAGAATCCAGTCATGCATTCAAAGACCAAGCACATACCAATCAAGTATCACTTCCTCCGGGAACAAGTGCTTGAACAAAAGGTCAAGTTGGAGTATGTTCCTTCTAAAGAACAAGTTGTTGATATTCTCACAAAACCACTGCCCAGGGAGACTTTTGAATATCTCAGACAGAAGCTGGGAGTAGTTGATGCTTCATCCTGCTGTTGAAGCTTGTATGTTCTAAAGAAAAGTTGGTGTACGCGTGTTGTATAAGGGATATCTGCGTACATACGCTGATTTATGCAGGTGAAGTCGCGTATATGGAGTTCTGAACAGCAAGGGCAGATTTTGGTTGGAGAAGGTCTGAGATGGGTATGACAGAGTCCTTCAGGCACAGTTTCAGGGGGAGCAGCAGGCACAGTTTCAAGGGGAGCAGCTTAAAGTCTAATAAAGCATTGTTGGCATTTAGATGATTTTGGTCCTAGTTCACAACTATTGTTGAAGAAGGAGCACAGAAGGAAATCTTGGTTGCTGATCTAAAAGATGATTATTAGATGCTGCTGGTGACTTTCATAAGTCTTGGTCTAGTTTTTTCGTCTCTATGTCATGTATCTCTTTTGTGATATCTCTTTTATGATTTCAAGGTCATGTAACGGCCTATGATGGTTTCCCCACTATGCCTGGGATGAATGATGTAATGTAATTGGTTGTTATATGTAAATTTCTGATGTATCCCCTCTTGGTTGGGAGTATGGATGTATGTATTGAGTCTTTTGGTGATAGGAAGGTCCTTTATGATGTATAAGTCTTGGTTCTTTCTGAAGATCATCTTTTGCAGATCTTGCCTACAGTCAGGGGGAGCATGTTCAGCACAGCAGAGCAGAGATATCAGCATGTTCTCAAGGGAAGCACAACCATTTGCCCTTGATGACAAAGCGGGAGAATGATTCTAAGGATCTTGGGGTTGCCATCAAATCCAAAGGGGGAGATTGTTGGCATTTTGGCACAGGTGTGGCGCTACGGTACAGGTGTTGTCCTTGATGGAAACTCTCTTTGATGACAGATCTCAGTCCAGACTACAGGAATGAAGAGAAATTTCATATACGCAGGTTCATTAAGCCCAAGATGCGTATACACGCTGGTACGCTATATACTAAGTCGCGGATACGTAGGCTCGCTATATACGAAGTCACGTATACACGCAGTTTCATGAACAGAAAAGAGCGTACATGTCGAGAAGCTTCCCTTTGGTCCGTGGTAGTTAGTCCTCGGTACTTGAGCCTATGTTTTTGGACCAAGGTATCTCGACAGTCGTGTTGATCCCGAGTTTTGAAGTTGATGGTATTGTATTACTATGGTTTTGGCCCGTGGTATTGAGGAGGGCCTAATGCTATATAAGGAGAAGAAGATCATTAGGCTAGTGCATTGAAAAAGTCTTGAATATCTAATGAAGAAAGAGATCTAGTATGCAGGTTCTGGGTTGATGATACATTGCTTGATCTGAGCTAAGGAGAGATCACATCGGTTCATGGAAGGATAGATCGGGATCAAATTGTTTGAAATGAACTATCGATATATGGTTGATTACGCATATTTTTAGATCTGCATATTGACGCAATGTTATGTTCTAAGTATCACTGATGACTGGTACAACTGCAAGTTATGAGAAATTGTTTTTAGATCTGTACGCAGGTTGGCTTCGGTAAAAGCGCGTGTATACGCGGGTTTGTTTCATTGAAGTAGCGTATATCTTTTGAAGCTTAATTTTTGGGTTGCAGTTGGGTCTGTCTGTTATTGCAGGGTTCTGTAGTCTGCTCTGTGTTCTAGTGACTGGGTGTTGACAGGGTTTCAGTGGTTCAGTGATTCAAAGTTTGATGATGCTAGTATTGGTTGTTTTTGTGCTTCTATGATTTGCTATGAAAAGTGAATGAATCGTGGTCTTCAGTTTGAAATGTTGTGCTTTAGGAGTATCCAGTCTGAAAATTGATGAAAAGTGGTACCTGAAGGAAAGAATATTATAGGTCAGCACCTACGTACTAGTATCTTAGCTAGTACAAGAGCAAAGGGGGTTGGAGCTCCCTTCCAGGAGAGTTTGGAAAACGAGAGAAGGTTGTAGCCTTCTGCAGGTTGTAGCCTTCTGCAGGTTGTATCCTGCGTACTGGTATAAGGCTGCACCAGTACAAAAGATTGTAAACTGAAGTTTCTTATTAAAGAAAGATAGAGACGACTTGCAGCAGGTGGTTTTCACCCAAATTGGGTTTCCACCTTATATCATGGTGTTCATGTGTGTGGCTTTTGTGTGATGATCTATTCTGTTATACTGCACCTGTTTACTTTTAATATGGTTAATAATGTCATGATGCATTTACTGAAGATAAACTAACTGAATCATAAGATTTCTGGTTATACGCTGGTTGCTTTAGACACAATAGCGTGTACACGCTGGTTCATTTAACTGAAGTAGCGTATATGTTTCTGAGTATTGAAAAAGTTTTATTGATCTAATAATACTGATTCACCCCCCCCCCCCCCCCCCTCTCAGTATTATTTCCAACAGCTTGCTTACAGAAATTAGATTTTTGGCCAATGCAAGAATATGTAGAACACCCGGAAGTGTTCTAACCCTTCCACCTTGCAACTTCAACTTTACTTTTCTGCGACCAACGATTCTAGCCTTCCTATCATCCCCCAAGAAGACATCACCACCATCGTATTTCTCATACTTGCAGAACCACTCTCTATGGGGAGTGAAGTGAAAGGATGCACCTGAGTCAATCAACCATGCCTCATGATCTACATGTGTACTTGAAGAAGCCAAGTACACATCCCCACCTACATCTGAGGTGGTTTTCGCCTCTGTAGAAGGAGTATCATCAGATCCCTTTCCTTTATCAGTAGCTTTAGATTTACAGTCCCTTTTGTAGTTCCCTTCCTTTCCGCATTTCCAGCACACCACCTTTATAGGTTTTCTTGGAGATTTAGATCTCCCACTCGATGACTTATTTTTGTTTCTGTTCTGGGACCGTCCTTGTACAAACAAGGCATCACCATTTTGGCTCTCCTTATTTTTCTATCTCATCTCCTCCATCAGCAAGGAGGAGACTATTTCATCAAACTACAAGGCAATTTCATTGCTACCTATTACAATAACCAGACTATCCCATGAATCTGGTAGAGAACACAATGAATTAATGCACTTATTTCCATCTGAAATTTTGATATCAACAAACGATAATTGACTTACCACAGTATTAAATGAATTCAGATGCTCTGTCACCGAGTCTCCATCTTTCATCCTTAGGTTATACAGCTTTTTCCGTAGGAACAGTTTATTCACCAGAGACTTAGATTGGTAAAAAGTCCCTAACTTGTCCCACAAGCCTTCATTGTAGCTTCCCCTGATACATTCAGAAATACTGAATCTAAGACACATAATTGTATTGTGCTCTTTACCTTCCAATCTAACTTCTTCCATTCTTCATCAGACACTCCCATTGGTTTAGTACCTCGATCTACCACGATCCACTGATCTTTATCCACCAACATATCCTCCATCTTGAGTTTCCACAACTCAAAACTCTGAAAATTAAATTTCTCGATCTCTATCTTTCCACTACTCGCCATATTCTTTCACCACCAGAATCAATCCAGCAGATCTCCCACTGAACGGCGTCTACCACAGGCCCGAGAAAAACCCCTCAGCAACAAAGGCGTCCCCTTGAAGTCAAAACAGCTCTGATACCAAATGTAGGTTTTAACCCCGTACAGAAATTACCTGCATACGAATTCTAAAACACAGAAAATAAACAATGCGAGATCATAACACATAAAACACATATACATAGATATTTTCCCTTGGATCCCAAAACCGGGACTACCAGCTTGATTTTTTTCATTATATTCCTTTCAATGTTCCAATACATATTTATACATTCCGAAGCATCCAAATACCATGGACTGAAAAACCATCCCGTCCAAAACCATGGACCGAAAACCATCATGTCCAAAACCATGTGCGAAAAACATGCACAAAACCATAGGTAGGTCCGCCCAACTTAATATAAGTTCCAAAACCAAAATTTTTTGGGGCGTTTCCCCGGACCCTATAGAGTGGGGTTACCTGCACCCCTCAAACCCCCTGTAACTCTCCCTACTATGCAATCGTGACAACGAAGGGGGGGCTCTACCCCCCCTCTAACCCCTTGGTTAACTACGTGGGCTAGTCATGGAAAGAATATAACACAACCCAATAGAAATACCAATGCATGTCATTCCCATTGGAGGTGTAGATATTGTTTTAGGGATTCAACGATTGAGATAAGTAGGTATACTTTCTACAAACTATAATGAATTGTTCATGATATTTGAAATTGAAGGAATTCAATATGAAATTAAAGGGTTAATATATGTACTTTCTCAAGCCATCAACTCTCATAGAATGGAAAAGATCCTAAAACAACGTAGCAAGGGAGTTTTAGTTAAACTTTATTCTATGGAAGTTAAGTATGAAGATGAAAATATTCCATAGGAATTAAAAGTCATTGTTAGGTCCCTATAATACTAGTGTAACCCCTTATTGTTATTAGTATAGCCCCATTATTATATTGTTGTGCCCATGTAGTCCCCATATTGTTATTATTGTGTCCCATAGAAGCCCACTATTGTTATTATTGTTCCCTTACATTATTACTGTTATGTCGGCTCTGATTATATTATGACCCCTTAGACTCATATATATAGAAAGGAGGTCTTATCATTTTTATCATCCAATAATTGTTCATTTGTATAATGTAAAGGAGGTTTCCCCTCGAAGACGCTGATTTCTGAGTTTTTGATCTATCTTTTCTATCATTTTGTGAGTTGCTTCCATAACATTCACCTTGGAAAAGAAGTATAGTATTTTCAAATAAATTCCTAAAGGTCTACATCCATTTAGAGGTCATAGAAATAACATTGAACTAATACCTAAATGTATCCCTCCTAATAAAATGATTTATCGATATCCTCATTAACAAAAAGGGGATATTTGGAAAATGGTACAAGAAATCCTAGATTGAGGTATGATTCAACGTAGTACAAGTTCATTTGAAATTCCTATAATGATGGTGAGGAGCAAAGATGATTCTTCAAGGATGTGTCCTAGTTATAGATTTTTGTACAAATTGGCCACTAAGTATAAATTCACTAATCTCAACTATTAATGATATTTTACATGAGCTTCATGAAGTGGCTTATTTATGAATATTGATCTTAAATCAAGATACCACTAGCTTAGATTAAGAAAATAATACATTATCAAAATAGTTTTTACAATACATGAAAGGTACAAAAAGTTCTTGGTCCTGCCTTTTGGCTTGAATAATGCTCCTTCTATTTTTCCAAGCTATATGAACAAAAAAAATTGACCCTATATTAGAACATTTGTGTTGGTTTTCTTTGATAATATACTTATCTATAGAAAATCATGGGAAGGCCACATTAAACATGTGGATAAATTTCTACTAAGAATAATCAATTGTATGTAAAAGGATGCAAATGTGACTTTGGTCAACAAGACATAGAGTATTTGGGTCATATTATTTCAAATGGAGGAGTTAAGGTGGACCTTCAAAATATCCAAGAAATTACAAAATGACCTATTCCTAAAAACATAAAAAAATCTTAGAATATTTTTGGGACATATATGATATTATCCTAAATTTGTTAATAATTATGCATGCATTACTGGCCCACACACATCTCCCTTGAAGAAAAATTCATTTGTATGGAATGATGAAATACTTTGGCATTCTCTCTCTTAAAGGGTGCCATAGCTTCTAAACTAGTATTTGAAACAGCTATTTTTGGTAAAACATTCGTAGTAGAATGTGATGCATAAAGACAAGTGATTGGAGTAGTATTGACACAAGAACAAAGACCATTGGATTTTGAAAGAAACCAATTGAAGGGAAATTTTGGTGAAATATATATATGAGAAATAAATGGAAGCAATTTTACATGTAACAAAAAATGGTGATGGTATCTCATTGGGAGGATATTTAAGGTCAAGATATACCATGATATCTTAAAATTCCTTTTGGAGAAAATATTTTCATAGGACGAGAAACAAAAATGAAATGATTTGATTTCAAAATAATCTTCAAAAAGGGGAAGGGAAGTGTAGTAGAAAACACTCTTTTTTATAATACAAGAAATCTCAACTTTATATTCAATTACAACTCCTAGTACTATGTGGTTAGATGAAGCTCATCGTGAATGAAAAAATAGTAATAGTACTAAACCAAAAATATAAAGTATAAAGAAATGGATGAGCTCAATGTAACATTGAGAGTGGAAGGGAGATATACTCTGGTAAAAAGGTATAACATTTTTATGCCCTCAAGAAAGTTTGAACAAATATTAAGAGGGTACCATGACTCTTTGACAGCAGGAGATGTAGGGTTCCTTAAAGCATATCACGGGATAAAAAAAAATGGGGTGGGGGGCAAGGGGGGGAGAATGAAGAAATATATTCAAAATTTTATAATAAAATATGAGAGATAGTAAAATCAGTAGAATCACTTTAGACATTAAACATACGTAATCAAATATGGGAAGATATATAAATGGACTTCATCATGTGGTAACCAAAATTTGAAGATAAGGATACCATTTTTTGTCCATTGATAGACACAAGGTATGCACATTTTTGTGTATATCAAATTACATATATAATAATCCATGTTGTAGAAGTGTTCTTGAGGGATATTCATAGAATTCACGACTTTCATGAAGTAATAATAAGTGACAAAGATCTAAAATTTTTGGAAAGAATTACGCAAAGGGACTTCACTCAATGAACCTTTGACATATGTTGTGCATTCATGGCATACTAAACAATACCCCTAATTGGACTACACGTTGGAAAATACCTCTAAAAATCACATTATTTAATCCCTTACCAATATGAACCCAATACACCTCCCCAATTTAAAGAACCCCTACTTTCACTAGATATTGTAGGTATCCATTTTTTCATTAACATTTTTTATACCCCTTTATATTTTTTCATTAACTTTAAGCTCCATTTTTCATATTTGCTAATATAAAAACCCTTTACCCCATATATATCCCCCAATATATTAAGTCAAATTTTCCTTATTGTATATCCCCCAATATGAACCCACGTGATATGGTATTGCTCCACCATTGAAGCCCCCGTGGAATTACGTCAGATCAGTGTACCAACAATAGTTATGAGTTCAACATATCACCCACAAATGGCTGGTAATGGAAAGATAGTTAACACATGTTTAGTGAGCTATTTATGATATTACTCTTTAGACAAGCAATATTAATGGTTGAAGTGGCTTCCTTTGGAAAAATGGTGGCTCAATACTACCTATCACACATTTGTTAAAATGTTCCTATTTGAGACCCTTTATGGATATCTAACTCCCAGTATCTCATATTTTTTGCAAGATAAATCCAAAGTACATGAAATAGATACACATATGGAGATGACTAAAGAAATATTGACAACTCTTAAGGAAAATTTTCAAATGGTGCAAAACAACATGAAGGATCAAGTAGATCAAAATCGAAGTAAAAAATAATTTGAGGAGGGTGATTGGATATTTTGGAGACTATAAACATAGAAGAAATCTACACTCAAGTAAAAAGAAGAATCATAAATTAGCTCAAAAATTTTATGGACCTTACAATATTATTAAAAGGATTGGACAAGTGGCATATGAGTTGTATTCTGTTTCTTCTCACATTCTTAATGTTTTTAACATATCTTGTCTAAAAAAGGTTTTGGGACAAACTATGCCAATGCGAAAACTTCCAAAATTACATGAAGAAGGGAAGTTGATTATTGAAACAATTAACATTATAGATAAATGTTCTCTATCTCTTCAAAATAGAACTATTATGGAGTATCTAATCAAGTGGAAGAATATGCCTCTAGAAGAAACTAGATAGGAAAATTAGCATTTCATGAAGAAACACCCTTAATTACAAACTTTGATGGATTTTTTTTTTAAAGAGGAGATTAATTTTTATAGGTATCATATCTTTTATTGGCATTGGGTTCATCAAAACAGGAGTTTTTTACTTGATTTTGGATTATATTCATTTACTTTTGATCATTTTTAAGGTTTTTGGTTCATTAAAACTATGTATTTGTCATTAATCACCATCTCTCCAAGATGGCACTTTAGATACCGTACACGAAGAGCATCACACCAAATGGATTTCTAAATATTTTCTTCAAGAATTTTTGGGTCATTTAAGCTCTCACTAAGAATTATTTCAAATGGGGATAATAGGTTCCTTAGTATCTTTTGGTCTAGATTGCAGTCAATTATGAACACCAAGATGACCAAACCAACTTTTTTTCACTCCCCAACCAATGGAAAAGAATAGGTATTCAATGATATAATTGTGTATATTCTAAGAATGTACAAACTCCAAACATCCATGCACATGCGATTA
This sequence comes from Pinus tabuliformis, assembly GCA_031772625.1. Classification (NCBI taxonomy): domain Eukaryota; kingdom Viridiplantae; phylum Streptophyta; class Pinopsida; order Pinales; family Pinaceae; genus Pinus; species Pinus tabuliformis. The sequence goes on along the minus strand of CM062815.1, from coordinate 801,999,379 downwards.
GATGCTTTCTTTTGTTCAACATGGCTATAACAAAGCCCTTTATAACTCTATTATCCATAACCCTTTTGAGTCATTCTTAGGGATGTAAATATACCCATTACTTCTATGCATTGTTCCATGTTTGGATTGAGGCTAATAGAGTAACCAAATTTGTTGAATGGATGTACCACATACCACGAGTTCATGATATTTTTGAGAAATCCAATGCTATATATAATCAACACCATGATCAAGATTAGGTTCCACACAAGTTTTAGGTGGGAGATAAGGAATGGTTGTTTTTGCAGAAAAAACATCTTATCAACCCATTATAATATCCACTCGTTTCAATATAATCCTTACACCTTCACCAAGGTTGTCGGTGAGAATGATTCTAATGTTAAGCATTCCATGCTTCCTTGGATTGCACCCTAGATTTATTGTGAATATGCTTCAACCATATTTTACACCTCTGTTAGACACCTTGAGGTGGCCAAGAACTTGCCCCTACGAAAATAAATTTTGATTGTATTGAGTAAGGACACTTTTTGATATCATGGACACTAAAATGGTGTCACCATCAAGGAAGCTCCTTCACAAAGATAATTGGCTCGTTAGGAGTCATATTTAGTAGAATTTCCCTAGTTTAGTGGAGGAACTTGATGCAATGAAGACCTTCTAATTCATAAGGGGGGACTATTGATCTAGGTGGATATTGGTATGCAAAAGTTGTCGCCCTAAAAAGTTGATCCATCAATGATCCTTCTCAAGGTCTTCATTCCTTTTGCCACATCATTTCCAAGGGTCAAGAAACTTTTGGACCTTTAGAGATTTTGAATCTTAAGGTATAATATTTTATGTTAAAATATGGGTTTTCCTCTTTCAATGTCTTCTTGGAAATGACTGTAGTTAGCATGAAACTATCATTAAATAAAATCTACTACCATTCTACCTAGTTTATAGTTTATAGTATTTTTTCCATTTCATTCATTATTCGAATTCGTGTTTCACTATATTAATGTGATATTTTCAATATCTCTCTTTCTGTTCCCAATTATATTTATGTTTTCAATTTTGTTTCTCTTGTAATACATATTACAAAAGGAGAAAAAGATTCATTGAAGATTATCATTCAACAAACTGTAGGCATGGTTAAATTCTTCTTTACAAGTAGCATAGAAAATGCCCTATCTTCTCAAGAAACCTTGACCATATCCTAATGTTGCTTCTTGCCCCTTCTAAAGTTGCATCATTTAAAATACAAGTAACCACTATGCATGTAGGGCTTGGGTTTCTTATAAATGACATGTATCCCTTACATTATCAAGTCCTAATAATTTCTAAGAAGAAATGAAACATATTCAATACATTCTAATTTATTAGATGACCTTCATAGGCCTTAAAAAATTTCCAAATTGAGAGCCATTTGGGCAAGGATTTCTAAAATTGACCATTGTTCATTCAACCATTGATCCATAATTCCCGTGAAAGACTTGGGCTAATCACCACCAATAATGATTAAAAACATTTACATAGGAGCAATTACATGAAGGTATTTATGGAGAATATTTTCCATTGCAATGACAATTTGGAAACATTTTGATTGGAAAATGGAAGTAATGGCATGTAGGCCCATTTCTATAGACATTGATAAACATTCACAATGTGTTCTAATAAACAACGACTAGAACTTTCTTCAACATAGAACCAATTGACTATTATAAACATGAGTGTACAATATTGACACTTTGTTATAGCATATTTTCTCAAACTTGATTGAAGATGCACACATTTGCCTAAATTATGAATCCCTTTCCCCTGTGCAAACTTTTTCCCAAAAATAACTCTTAGAAATGAATATCTTGAGTTCACACATGACCTTGTTGTTTTTCCATAACACGTATGCATGCAACCCTCCCAAAAGAAAATGTATATATAAACCAGTCGCCTAAAAAAACTAGTGTATGTCTTCAAAATGCACCAGAAGGACTTAAATGTGCACATTATTACACATTTTGGGGCAGGATTTATAGGTTTAATTGAGATCCACCTCCTATATACTAAAATCCAATTAACCTAACCAATTTTTGATGGTGTTTATGCATTCCTAGGGTGGAACAAAATGCAAGCTTGATCAAGTATCCTTTGTTGGTTATTTATCCATTGTTCCTTGTCTGCATTTCCCTTGGCTTTTAAGCCCAATTCACTAATAATGAATCCCTTGTTTCCTAATCTTCCTATTTCTTTAAATATTTTAGAAGAGTCTTTCTCTCTGTCTCATTAAGAAGTAAAAGACTCCAGGGAAGATACCCTCAATGGAATAGGGTGGAGGGACTTGGAGTATGGTTCCTAACAATGCCTTCGGTAAGTACGAGGTGATATCTACACTTTGTATTTCTAACAATTTTCTTTAATAAGAAATTGTTTTCTCTTGTTTCCAATTCAATGTTTTTGTAATATAGTTTTTAATCCAGAGTTATTATGATGATTTTGCTCATTTAAAGAATTCAAGTTTCCTTAGAATATATTGTTGTATTATGCTTGTTGGCTTGTTGTACATAGGCTCTCAAGCAAGGATTTGAAAGAGGAGATTTTCTCAATGGATCTTCAACAACCTTCTTTATCTTGGGTAATTCATCTTTCCCTATGTAATAGTTCTTTAATATTTCTCATTGGTTTTCTATTGGTTGAAGTATATTTAAGTCTTATCTATTGTCATATTCAACCCTGACCATAACATACATGCAACCACTTACATGAAGGGCTTGGGTTTCTTGTAAAGGACATGAAGCTTTCACATTTTCAAACTATAACAATCTTCCAAGAATAGATGAAACAAATTCAATACATTCTAATATAGTAGATGAGGTTTATAGGCCTTAAACATTTTCCAAAATGAGAGGCATTTGTGCAAGGATTTCCAAAAATGACCTTTGCTCATTCAGCCACTGATCCATAATTTTTGTAAAAAGATTGGTCCAATTTTAACCAATAAATGGGAAAACCTTTTTATGTATGAGAAACTACATGATTTTATTTATGGATAATATTTACCATTATAATCAATTTGGAAACAATCCAATGGGAAAAGGGCACCAATGGCATGTAAGCCAGTTTTAGATACATATTGATAGACATTCACAATGATATGCTAATAATAGATGACTAGAAATTTCTTCCATATAGGACTAATAGACTCTTGACAAAATGAGTGTTCAAGATTAACACTTCAATATACCTCTTTGTATGAAACAATATTGCAAACAATCATAACAAGTACATGCTCCAATCATTTAATATGTCAACACGCAAAGTTATGTAGAAATAATCATTAATGTAGAAGTATAACAAGAGGAGGACAGTTCACTGGAAAAACATATTTTACTATATGTAGGGAAATGATTAATGCTATCTTGGAATTCATGAGTCAAGGAGGATTAGTAATTGGAGCTCTGAGAGTGGTTGAATGCAAATTACATACGCACTTGCATCTTCCATTTCCCCTTCAAATTTGCTAGCATATGTTGTTATGGAATTTAGTAAATACATTGGTCTTCCATATGACCAAACTTGATCAAATCATGTACCAATTCCACCTATAAAGTGAAGTTACAATAAATAGATCTCGCTAAAGATGGTTTGGGCATTAATGATACATAAATCATAAGGATTAAATTAACATGGTCTAGCATTAACATTGGTAACACTAAATGTAAGGATTGACTTTTGTGACACTATCATGCCATTAATGATACATAAATCACAAGGATTAAATTAACATGGTCTAGCATTAACATTGGCAACACTAAATGTAAGGATTGACTTTTGTGACACTATCATGTCATTAATGATACATAAATCACAAGGATTAAATTAACATGGTCTAGCATTAACACTGGTAATACTAAATGTAAAAATTGATTTTTGTGACACTATCATGCACCACAACTATAGAAGAAATGTATATTACATCCACATTCTCGTACAAATGCTATGCAAAAACAAAAAATATTGTTTAGCTTTGATTCTCAAGGAAAAGAGGAGTATACCAATATTCTTTATTACTTATAAAATGAAATTTACACTTTTGATTATTACTCCACCCTTGCCATTTTTAATGATATAAAGGAAGTCACAAAATTGTATCTTCTTTTATATTCTCCACTTACTTTTATACAAATATAATAAAATGATGCAAATATAATAAAATGATACAATTTAGCTTAAGCAAATATTATTGTTTTGTTGTTTGTATAATACAAATAAATTTATATGCATCAACTAAGTATTAATCATAGAAATCAGAGAGTATTAATGACATTAATTAAAAAACAGCGAAAAATATTTTCCCGTGGAAAAAAAAAACCATTTAAATAACATTAAATACGTCTTAATAACGTATGCCATATTTATTTATAAAATAATGATAACGATAGTTTCAAATGAACTTGATATGTCATATTTATTTATAATAGTGACAGAAAATTCTGCTTAGGAAATTTGTAATATTGTCTTATGTAATCATAAATATAAAATGCATGACCAACCAAAGGATAATATGCACCACCTCAACTATGTAAGTTCACCGACACAAAAATATCTCAGGAAAATCTTAAGCTTCAATAAGGACGCTCGATTCACTTGGGTGGGGGCGGTTGCGTGTTAACTAGAGAGATGCGTTTGTATAAGCTGCATTTGATTCCGTGTTTATCCTATCACGTGGCCAACTCTACCGGCTATATATACACTGTATATCTCCCCATACCTAGTACACCTCGATAGCTTTTCTAACATTTGTGATTCAAGCCTGTGCGTGTTGGGGGTTCGAATCCAGTCGCCGCATATATAATCCGTGTGTGTTTTTGTGTGTATAAGCATGTCTGAGGGACAGCGTCACCACCTCTTCAACCGCAAAAAGGAGGAGGACAACGATAACGTTAACGTTAATTCTGGCTTGCTGACCAGGGCTCTGATTACCAGGCTGGCTCTGGTGATAACGCTGGCTCTGGTTATAACGCCGACACTGGTTATAAGGCCGATTACGGCAATGATGGTCAGCAAGGTCAATCACAGAACTATGGGGGAGCCCAAAAGGAAGTGAAACACGACCAGCGCAAGGAGCACGGCGGGGAGCTCGGAACCATGGCTGCTGGAGGCTATGCACTGGTATGCTATCTTCTACTATATACACAATGAGTATATATTTCTCATGATGTGTTATATATGAATGAATATGTATTTCTCGTGTTCTGCTGTATATACAATGAGTATATGTTTGTTTTTTTTGGAATGGATTTAATTGATGTGTTAGAATTGAATTGGTTATTGTGATATATTTAGCATGAGAAACATGAGGCAAAAAAGGATCCTGAGAATGCTAGGAGGCACAAGACAGAGGAGGAGGTCGCTGCTGCGGGCGCTGTGGGCACCGGTGGGTACGCGTTCCACGAGCGCCACGAGAAGAAACAAGACGAGAAAACCGAGGAAGCCGAGGGTGGCCGCAAGAATCGCCACAATCTCTTCTGAATTTGGCCATGCCTCTCTAATGATGGATTTTTGGAGCAGAAGCCAATTATAGCACTAGGGTATTACTATGTCAGTGTTAAGTAGTAATGAAGTTATTAAATTTTTTTCATTGGAGTTGTTACAGTAAGGTAGTTAGGTGCTGTTGTTACTTGAGTTAAGGTAGTTAGGTGCTGTTGTTAGTTGAGTTACAGTTTAGTTGAATTTGTCATATTTGCGATATGTGTCCTTGTACATGAGGGAATACAAACTATAATGAATTGTTTATGATATTTGAAATGTAAGGAATTCAATATGAATTTGAAGGGCTAATATATGGACTTTCTCGAGTCATGGGATAATATATGGACTTCCTCAAGTCATTAATTTTTATCGAATCAAAAATATATCCTAAAACAATATAGCAAGAGGTTTTTGGAAGTTAAGTTGGAAGAATTTTATTCTATAGAAGTTTAAGTTGGAAGATGAAAATATTTCATAAGAATTAAAAGTCATTTTGGAAAAAAACATTAGTGTTTTTGAAGAAATTCATAAAGGTCTACATCCATATAGAGTTTATAGAAATAATATTAAAGGAATACCTAAATATATTTGTCCTAATAAAATGATTTATGGATATCCTCATTAACAAAAAGGGGATATTTGGAAAATAGTACAAGAAATGCTAGATTAAGGTATGATTCAATCTAGTACAAGTTCATTTGAAATTCCAATAATGATGGTGAGGAAGAAAGATGATTCTTCAAGGATGTGTCTTAATTATAGGGATATATATAAATTGACTTCTAAGTATAAATTCGTTAATCTCAACTATTAAAGATAATTTACATGAGCTTCATAAAGTGGCTTATTTATGAAGATTGATCTTAAATCAAGTTGCTCCTTGATTAGATTAAGAAAATAATACATTATCAAAATAGATTTTACAAGACATGAAAGGTACGAAAATTTCTTGGTCATGCCTTTTGGCTTGAATAATGCTCCTTCTACTTTTCCAAGCTATATGAACAAAAAAAATTGACCCTATACAAGAAAATCATGGGAAGGCCACATTAAACATGTGGATAAATTTCTACCGAGAATAATCAATTGTATGTAAAAGGATGCAAATGTGATTTTGGTCAAAAAGGCATAGAGTATTTGGGTCATATTATTTCAAATGGAGCTAAGGTGGACCCTCAAGAGATCAAAGAAATTACAAAATAACCTATTCCTAAGAACATCAAGAGTCTTAGAATATTTTTGGGACTTATAGAATATTATCATAAATTTGTTAATAATTATGTTTGCATTATCGACCCACACACATATCTCTTGAATAATAATTCATTTGTATGGAATGATGAACAACTTTGGAATTCTCTCTCTTAAAGCATGCCATGGCTTCTAAACTAGTATTGGAAACACCTATTTTTGGTAAAACATTCACAGGGTAATGTGATGCATCAAGACAAGTGATTGGAGTAGTATTGACACAAGAACAAAGAACACTGGATTTTGAAAGAAACCAATTGAAGGGGAAAAAAAGGTAAAATATATATATATATGAGAAATAAATGGAAGCAATTTTACATGTAATAAAAAAATGGTGATGGTATCTCATTGGGGAAAACTTTAAGGTCAATATATACCATGATATCCTAAGATCCCTTTTGGAGAAAATATTGTAATAAGACAAGCAACCAAAATGCAATGGTTTGATTTCAAAATAATCCACAAAAAGGGGAAGTGTAATAGAAAGTACTCTTTTTAGAATACAAGAAGCCTCAAATTTATATTCTATTGCATATTCTAGTCATATGTGGTTAGATGAAGCTCATCGTGAAAGAAAAATAACAATAGTACTAAACCAAAAATACAAAGTATAAAGAAGGAGATGAACTCATGTAACATTGAGAGTGGAACGTAGATATACTTTGGTGCAAGGGTAGACCATTTTTATGCCCTCAAGCAAGTTGAAGCAACAAATATAAAGAGGGTACTATGACTCTTTGATGGTAGGACATGCGGGGTTCCTTAAAACATATCACAGGATAAAAATAAAAAGGGCCATTTTTTTGCCATTGATAGACACAAAGTATGCACATTTTTGCGTAGATAAAATTATATATATAATAATACATGTTGCAAAAGTGTTCATGAAGGATATTCATAGACTTCATGGCTTTCTTGAAGTCATAGTAAGTGACAAATATCCAAAATTCATGTGAAATTTTTGGAAATAATTGCATAAGATTAGTGGACCAACAATAGCTATGAGTTCAACATATCATCCACAAATGGATGGTAAAGGAAAAATAGTTAACACATGTTTAGTGAGTTATTTATGATATTATTCTTTACACAAGCAATATTAATGGTTGAAGTGGCTTCCTTTGGCAGAATGGTGGTTGAATACTACCTATCACACATCTGTTAAAATATTCCTATTTGAGACCCTTTATGGATATCTAACTCCTAGTATCTCATATTTTTTGCAAGATAAGTCAAAAGTACATTAAATAGATCCACATATGGAGATGACTAAAGAAATTTTGAAAATTATTAAGGAAAATTTTCAAATGGTGCAAAACAACATGAAGCATCAAGTAGATCAACATCAAAGTAAAAAATAATTTGAGGAGGGTGATTGGATATTTTGGAGACTATGAAATTAGAAGCAATCTACGCTCAAGTAAAAAGAAGAATCATAAATTAGCTCCAAAATTTTATGGACCCCACAAGATTATTCACAAGATTGGACAAGTGCCAAATGAATTATATTTTATTTTTTCTCACATTCATAATTTTTTTAACATATCTTGCCTAAAAAATGTTTTGGGACAAACTATTCCAATGTGAACGAAACTTCCAAAATTACATGAAGAAGGGAAGCTTATTCTTGAACCAAAAAACATTATAGATCATGTTCTCTATCTCTTTAGAACATAACTATTCTGGAGTATCTAATTAACTGGAAGTATATGCATCTAGAAGAAGCTCGATGGGAAAATGAGCATTTCATGAAGAAACACCCTGAGTTACCAAATTTGAGGGAAAAGTTTTTTTAAAAGAGTTGATTCATTTTTATAGGTATCATATCTAGTATTTGTTGAAAATAGCAACAAAAAATGATAAAAATAGAATCCAAAATATTCCAATTTTAATTTGTCCTTGAATTAAAATTCGAATTTAGTCTCACCAACTGCGCGAAAATAATTAATTAATTCATTATGGATTAATTAGTTGGAGAGATTCAAGTTAGAAGTCTTTTTGAATTCATGCAACAGTTATCCCTTAAATTAAGGAGATCATCCCTTAATTAAGGAGATAAGATTGAGTTATATTTGAGTTGTAATTAGTTAGCTCAGTTTGCTGAGTTAAGTCTAGTTAAATTAGTTCCAAATTGTTTGAGGAACTAATTGTGAGTTATCAGTCAGTTGATGCATGCATGCACTCAACTAGTGTACTCCAAATAACTGAAGATTCCCTCATCAGAAACTCATGCATGTATGTTCTGAGAAAGACCCAGTTGAGCTAAATGACAAGGACAGTGTACTATCAATTGCATGTTTTCTCCTATAAAGGTAACTCATGCATGCAGTCAAGGTAAGGTTCCTTGAGGATTGCGCAGTTCTAAGAGGGTGTGAGATCAGTGTGAGAGATCAGTATTCCACTTGGTTGAGAGTTTTCCACTTGGTAACAGGAGGATCACCCAGGAGAAACTTCGCAAGGAAATAGGAGCTTGGAGAGTAGAGGAGAAGGCTTGTGAGAAGCCAGGTTTGCCTGTGAGCATCCAGGAGGATTGTACTGAGAGCTGGCTAGCTGTGAGAGCTAAGGGTTTGTATAATTTTGATGTATTTCCACCTTGTATGATAATACAGATAATGGGGTTTTTAGCTGAAGCTTTCCCCGAGTATTTTTTGTGTTTCATGTGAATTGATTCTTCTTCTTCTGGTTATATGGTTCAGCGCTGATTCAGATCAATATTTAAGCTTCCGCAAATTGATAATAGAAGTACATTATAGTATTTTGCTTTGGTTATATTGCATTATCGGGTTAATCTACAATCAAATTTTCTATATGGTCTCAGAGCGAGATTTGTAGAGAATTTGCAGAATTTCTACATGGTATCAGAGCTAGCCGATCTATAGAGAAATTTCTACATGGTATCAGAGCCAAGTTTATCGGAGCCTAGTTTATCAAAGCTGTGAATAGTATATTGAGAAGAGAATTTGAAGTTTGAAGTTCGGGGTTGCAGGTGCAAATCGAATTCATATCATACTTCAAGGTTGGCCAATGGCATTCTATGGCTTGAGACTCCAGTATGCCTTGGAAGGCAGCTCGAATTACATAGCATGGAAAGATTGCATGGAGGTTGTATTAGAAGACAACAAATTGAAGGATTTCATTGATCAAGAAATCCCAGGTTCAACTAATGCACAAGAGTTGGCTGAGTGGAAGAAGTGTGTGGTGAGGGTGAGACAGATCATCCTTGAGGGAGTTCGAGACCATATTGTCTCGAGTCTCCATGTTGAAGGATACTCCATATTCAATGTGGAAGACATTGAAGGACCTCTACCAGAACAATAGCGACCAAAGGAAATTGGCACTCAAGGATATGCTTCGAAGAATCAAGATGGAGAACAACGATACTATTTCCACATATCTGAACAAGCTCACCACCTGTAGAGATGAGCTTGGAAGTGTGGTAATAACTACTGCAGATCATGATATGGTGAGCCTCGCTCTCCTTGGCCTTCCAAAGAGCTAGAATAGATACCAAGACTCTGTGAATGGAAGGGAGAAACGACCGGATTGGGAACAATTTTGGTCAGATCTCATGCAGGAGGAGATCAGGAGGAGCACACGAGATGGTTCTTCATCCAAGAATGATGATGAAGAAAATCTGGCCTTCGTAACTAAGGAAAGGAAAGGGAATGGGAAGGCATCCCATTCCGAATCGAATTCTTCTCATGGCGGGAAGAAGGTTGACAATTCTAAAGTGAGATGCTTTAATTGTCACTAGATGGGACATTATGCGACTAATTTTCCATCGAATAAGTCCAAGAAGGGATCCTTAGATGGATCGGAAGGTGAGGCATTAGCCTCTCAATTTGAAATGGACTTCACCCTCATCGCATGCATTGTGTCATCGATAATGGGTTGTGGTTGGTATCTTGACAGTGGAGCCTCATTCCACATGACCGGTGATAAAATTTTATTCATTACCTTGGAGGAGAAAGACCTCAACATTTGCATAGAGATGGGTGATGATGAAAATTTTGATGTTTCAGGAGTGGGCACGGTTACTTTTCAGAGGGAGCATGGAGCTCCTATCACCTTGACAGATGTGAAGTATGTGCCTAGACTGAAGAAGAACTTGGTATCGATCGCAATGTTGGAGGACAAACGCTACGATGTTGTCTTTAGTAAGGGAAAGGTTTTCCTTAGACACATCACCACAAGACAGGTGAAACAAATTAGTTCACGAGTCAAGGACCTGTATGCTCTTAAGGTTCAAGATGCATGCAAAGCCTTGAGGAGCAAGGAAAATGTTAGAGACTTGGTGGTTGAGAGGGAGAGTACATTACATCTCAACATGCAGTCCCAGAAGAAGTCTCAGACAATTGTGGAGGAGCCACAATTAGAGTCATAAGAGGGATCACATGTAGCCATACCTCTAGGTGTGAGGTGGGGCGATGTGAAGTGATAGTCCCAAGAAGGTGGAAATTCGGTAGGGTCCATTGAGAGATTTTATCTCATGGACCGTACCTTGCTACAGGAGCCCAAAGTACATAGTAGCAGGAGGAATCAGTGGGATTGATGCAGTTAGAGATCAAAGTGACAGAGGCTAGAGCAGTCAAATACCAAAGAGCGTAGAGAAGGATTGACAGCAGTGCAAAAAGGCAGAGTTAGTAGAAGCCCAAAGTTTTCAATTAACAGAGGAAATAGCAGTCAGAGACTTTGATGATAAATGCATCATGCTGATTCAGGTTGGATGTTTTTTTTGTTTCTGGAGTTGCTAGAGCAACAACACTAGAGAGAAGTGTTGCATGCAGAGCATTCCAAAGGTTCAGGATTGGGATAGAGTTGAATTCATTTCTTGTTGAGAGGGAGTGTTGAAAATAGCAACAAGAAATGATAAAAATATGTTAGTGTCAGTGTCTTCACACTGCCATCAGTGATCAAAATCTTCTCTTTTGCATTTCATAATAGGAGTCCCATATTGATGAGTTTTCATTCCATTAGGTCATGGATTCACTAACGGTAGGGTTTACTTCAATTTTTCCCTCATCATCTATAGTTGTTCATCCTCTTTCATATATTTCAGTCATGGCTCATGTTCACTTTGCAATTCATTTCATTAGGTCTTAGGGTTTGGTCTCATTAGGTTTTAGGGTCCCATCATGGTCAAATCCAATAATTACATGCCAATAATGATCATCAAGTACATGAGGAGGCCAATAATGATTGGTAAAGCCGTCATTTATCATTTTTAAAGCCTAATGTAGTTCTCACGTCAAAACTTGCTTTGAGGTGAAAACAAAGTATTTTTGTTTTTATCTTCATTTATGATGTAATTTTATCTTTTCATATGTAATATTTGTTCCCCGTTTCTCCTAAGAATCTTGTGATGTTGCCAAGCAGCTGCCGCTGCAAAAATCAAGTCATCTAGAGCATCAATCCACCTACAAGAGAAAAAGAGAATGAACCTAAAAAACAAAGACAAATAAACATTACAAAAATGGGTTTTTCAAAAGCAAAAATTAAAAGGAAGTTCATATATAAACTCATTCTCCTCTATTTTTATGCCATTGTGTCATTTTGCAAATCAAAGGAGCCAAGGAGAGAAGAAAAATCGATTTTCTAAGCGTTCTTGAGCAAAATAGGGGCAGCGCTGTGCTTAGAGAGAAAGGCGATGCGCTTCTGGAATTTTTGGCCCGGCGTTGCGCTCCTGGACTTTCTGCACAGTTCAAAATACAATAGGCACTGTGCTTATAGACCGGCGCTGCGCTCCTGAGTGGTGGCATAGTGCTTAGGCCAGCCAAGCCAAAAAGCGCTCCCATCTTCCCATTTATGCCAAATTCCCTCTTATTTAACACTTGGCAAGTAAGTATCATTGTTCCTCTTGCTGTTTAGTTTACATATGTGAATAATTTCTTGGTTTTTCTCTCTCAAATATAAAACCCTAATATCCACTATAAACCTTAGTTCTTTGATTCTCCCTACCACTCACCTCATAAACTAAACCCTTATCCCCACCACTATTATCACCTTCTTCCACCCATTTATTACTCCCTCAACCTTCTCCCTCTCATGTTTTGCCCATAGCGTCACTTACATCCATTCCTCCAAGCCATTTCACATACCACCCATCCCATACATTGTCAAAATTGTGCAAACTAAAAAAGTCAGTTAAATCATGGACAAAGGTAGTGATTTTGAGTAGAGGAGGAGACAGCCATTGACATTTCTATAGAGAGATGCAGGCAAATAAAGCCTCACAAGGGAGGAAAAATCATAAGAGAAGAGCCCACCAGTTTAAGAGAATTACAGGCTTGCTCACTTGCAGTCTCTTGTTTCAGACACCAAGGATGTTTTGAATTCTGTGAACTAGTGGAAAGAGCTCAGTTTCACCATGAGTTGGCCAAAATTTTTGTGGCTCATTTACATAACCATGAGGTGACACTTGCTAGGGAAACCTTCACAATATCAGCAGTTGTCATTTCAGAGGCCACTAGAATCCCTAATGTTGGTGAGAAATGGTATAAGGGTCAGGATCTATATGAGCATTACTATGAGCCCTACATCAAGCCTCAGTACAAGACACAGGTGAAGAGGCTTTTCCCCTTTAAATTTTTGGAGAGAAGGTATGTTCCTTTGATGAGGATTATCATCAAATATTTCACTTGTGAAGCCAGATTCTCCTGTTTGTATGCTTACCATATCAGACTCCTCATGCACTTCACCAAGGTAAAGATGATGAATCTCCCATACTTCTTGTTTATAAATATTGATGAAATAACTTACCTTGTGCAGAAGAAGCCATACCCACAACAGTTGAACAACATCTATCATTACTCCTTGATCAAAATCATTGTTCTTAATCATCTCAGTCTTCTTAACATTCCCTCGGAGACTTTCATTGCTCATGAGATGTTCAAAGGTCCACAGATCCCTTCACCAGTGCATCAAGAAGAAGGTGGGCCTTATAGCCATGGGGAAACAAGGAAAGATGTCAAGGAAACCAAAAATGCTGAGATGCCAGTGTACTTGACATATCAGAGAGGCACAAGGAGAATTTTTGCAGCTTCTAGGCAAGTGTTTGCTCCACGGGATGTGGAAGGGACCTTTCCTTCTTCATTAGTCCATAGGCAAATGTTATCTCCACAAGGTGTGGAAGGGGCTTTGCCTTCTACATCGACAAAACAGGTACAGGTTGAGCAGTTGAGCAAAGGCAAGGAAAAAGTGCATGAGGAAGATCTTGGTGATGAAGAGGAAAGAGATTTTGACTTGATTGTGCATGAGGGGCCGCAACATCATTATACTCATCATGGAGTTGATATCATTGACTTGGAGACTCAAGACTAAAAAAACATCAAAGACATCATCATTCAAGAAAGGGAGGCTCAAATACATGCTTTGGCAGACAACTTACAGAGATCCAAGTTCATCATCAAATACTTGGAACAGGAAAACAAACATTTGAGTGACAAACAAGTCCTCATAGAGCTGGAAATGATCAAAGCAAATGGCCAAATGGCCAAAGAGGCTCATGTCACATTGTCTCCTATTGAGCAGGAGATTGAAAATGATAGGGAAACCTGGCTTGAGAGGGTCAACATACATCTTGAAGGACTTATTGAGAAAGCCAACAGGGATAAGAAAATGCTCCAACACATGGCATACCATTACATGACCCGCAACAAAATTTGTAACATGAGGATTAGAAAGTTAAAGGCTAGGCTAAGGAGAGATTTGGAAGGAAAAAAGGAGCAAGATAGATTGAATATGTTGCATGAAGCATCCCTAGCCCATCAAAGCAGTTGATGGTGGTGTTCCATGCCAAATTTGGGCACATTTTTAGGAGTTTTTGCATTTTTGAAATTTTGAAATTCTTGACACAGAAAATTTGCCGAGACGCTTTTTCCTGGGGCACCATATGGAGAAAAGGTTGGAATTTTTGGATTTATAATGATGAGGACATGCACCCTGGAATGTTTTAGAAGTTTTAGAGCAAATCTGGCCCACCAAAAGGTCCAAAAACTACCAAAAAATACCTCTCTACCTCTTTTTGGACACACAGAAGTAGTCTTGGTAGATTCACGTTTTGAGGGTGCAAATGACATCCAAATTCAAACATTCTAGGTGTTCCATAAACTAGACTTGAAGACCTTTCCAATGAGCTATCATGGGCTCAATTTGGCTAAGGGGAATTCCTCCACAATCAAGTGTAAAGTGGCACTGCGCTTAGGACCATTTTGCTCAGGAAAACAAAATTCACCTGTTTTGACTGTGAATTTGATTTCTCTCTCCTCATGGATGATTTCACTGATGTAATTGATGACATGCCATGTAAATTTAATGGTAAAATAGTTTTATAATGTATATTCATTAGTTAGAGGTGGTTTTGAAGAAAACGAATCAGTTTCCCTTCTTTTAGAGGTAGGTTGTTTGACTGCCTATATTCCTGGTCCTTGTTTGGAAATGGTTGAAACAACTCCTCTTCTCATGGTTTCGACCCCTGATGGTTAGGATGAGGGATTGCAATGTCTATATCATGTATTTTCTTTCTCATTTGCAAGGGTTGGATTCAGCTGGATGCTCATGTACTGAACACTTATCATTTTGTAGCAGTTTTGGCAGGAAACTAATAAAGTTGCAGCTATTTTTATGGGATTCATGTGGTATGGCCTTTAGCATGTGTTTCTTCTTCTGTTAATATGTTCTCATGCTATTTATGTATGCCTCTTTCATATAATTTCTTCTGATTGGTTGTTTTCAAGTCAAATAGGTGGAATACATTAGGTTTAATGCTCTGCCTTAGGAAAACACCAGTATTTCATGTTTTCATCTATTTAGGAAGGATTCTTGACTTGCTCAAGCCCTTCTTAGATCCTCACCAATCTAGCCTTTCACCCCATCAAGCTTTAAGGTGTTGAAGATCATACCTACCTTGCCCCATAGAATCCCCTACAATTTTTACTTAGTTTCCCAAACCCAAATTGCCGAGATCCTCCTAATCTGGCAAAAACACCAACCAATTCAATCAAAACCCTTGAGCTACTATACCTAGCATAAAATCTTGTTCCTAATCCAGTCATTTTGACTGATATCCATAAGGAGAGAGCCCTCTCCTAGTCTTGTAGGGCTAGCTACAAGGCTAATCTTGGTTTGTGGTTACCCTAGAATTGCCTCCCTTAAGCCTGGTGTCAATCTAGGCGATAACATAGTGGTGGCCATACTAGGGAAACGAAAGACTAATCACCCTGATAATATCTTTCAACCAAATTATTGAACTTCGTATGATGAGTTTTAGAATTTTCTAGGCTGAAACAGAAAGTTGTAAAGAAAAGTAAAAATTTTGAAATCTGAACACACTGGCTTCGAGAAGGTACATGAGGTCCAATCCTAATCCGAATCCTCCCCCTGTATTTGAAAATCCCAATCTCATTCCTAGACTAATCAAACAAGAAAGTTCAGTAAGCCCTAGACCTATTTTCAGATCCAACTCTTCTCCCAGTGAGTGGTTGTTTATTGAATAGCTCACTTTTGACGAGTATTTTGATCTTTCTCTGTTTGAAACCAAATCTAAAACTGCACTTCATAATATAGTTCTAAATCTGGAATTTGTTGCAAATCTCGAAAAAGAAAAGGTAAACAGATCAATTGACAAATATATCTTGAATTCTCTTCAATCATCCATCATAGCTGCCAATATCCCTGAGCTTTTAGAAGAGACATCCACTACTCTCGGTTCATTAGTATTCCCATCAATTTCTGAAGTCCATTCTCAACCTCAATTTATACCTACTCTTCCCCTTCAACCTATCATATCTGATCAAAAACCTATCACCCCTACTCCTCCATCAACCGCTCCATTAAACCTAAGCAGTTCAACCATTGTTTCAAATCCACCTCGAGTCATGGCTGCCCAATATGCACCCCTTGTTCTGCCTCAGTATCTGGATGATATGCCCGTTGATTACCAAAGTAAAATAACTCTTTTTGATTTCACTCAAAGCATTACAATGCAACAACATGTTGACAGAATGAATGATTTCTTCGACCTTCATGAGGTAGATGTAGAAAATGTGACTATGAGGTTATTTGTGCAAAGTTTTGGAGGCAAGGTTCAAAAATGGTTCTAAGCTTTACCAGTAGCCTCTATCAATACTTTGTCGGTTTTGCAGAAACAGTTCCTAGACCAGTGGGAGGTAAAGAAGAACCCACTCCAAATTTTATTTGAGTATGAAAATATCAAAGGGAATGTGGGTGAAAGTGTGCAAGATTACTGTGTGAGGTTCAATGCAGTTTATAATGCTATTCCGGTTGACATTAGACCACTGATGGGGTTAGCATTGCTCAAATTTCCAAACGGTTTCGATGCTGATATGGCATATCAGTTACGAGAAAGAGATCCTACCACACTTGAAGATATGCAGAAGAACATTGTAAGTGTAGAAGCAAATCTACTAGCCAAAAGAGCAATAATGAAATAAGAAAAGAAGGTGACTATAAAGGAAGAAGAATCTACCTCGGATGTTAAGGCGGATAATTTGCTCCAGAAAATTGAGAAGATGTTTGACCGGTTGACTGTTGCAGACAAACCTGAAACACCAATCAGGAATCCAAACTTCAAAGGATAGCAATAGCCCCAATTCAAGATTAAACAAAGGGAGCAAAAGGCACAAGATCAGACAGCACAACAACAGCAGGTCAGAACTCCTTTGCAGCAAAACTATGTGAATGGAATAGAGGATGAAGATGATCATGATCCAGTGGTTGAGGCAAATCATTTCTTTACTGTCGATGGTTTGCCCATTTTTCTGACATAAGATGAAGAATATTTGGAGGTTCCAGATATCCAAAGGGATGAAGATTACATACTAGCAAATGAGGCAGTTTTGGAGGATGAGTCAGATGATTATCAGCGAGGATATATGAATGCATTGACAGCATAGCAGAAACAATATTCATTGTGAAGCAGAAATGTACCAGTCAGTCCAATTCAAAAGAGAAAGGAAGCACAATCCAAAAATGACTCCACAAACATTCAGAAGAAAGGGAAAGAGCCTGCTGATCCAACTTCCAGCAAAGGACCATTAGCAAATAGTGTGGCAAACAAGAATAACAATTAGCAAAGTGCAGCAAAAGAAAGAGCAGAAAATAAGGACCTTCATGTCAAAGAGGTAGAGAAAGTTTCAGCTTTTAGTTTAGAAAATGAAATTGCTAAATTAAAAGTTTCAATTCTTTTGATTGAGTTGATTAAGAATGGTAGCTATAAACACCAGGCATCCAAAATTTTTCATATAGATCCTTTATCTGATATGGTCAATGTAGAAGATGATCATCCTGAGCTCATTTTTGGCCCTGCCTTAGAAGGTCAATCCGAGGATAGTGAAGTTCCTCCATTTTATATAAGCCTTAGACTACACAAGTATGTTCTCCATAATGCCATGTTCGACTCTAAAGCTTCCCATAATCTGATGCCAAAAGCCATTATGGAGAAACTGGGCCTTGACATTACTTGAAAATATCATGACCTGTACTCTTTTGATTCCGGTAGGGTCCGTTGTGTTGGTCTTATCAAAGACTTGGTGGTATATTTAGACCAAATTCCAGCCAAGAATGTTCTGATGGATGTGGTTGTTACTGACATTCCACCACGGTTTGGTATGCTTTTGTCCAGATCGTGGGGTGTAAAACTTAAAGGAACTTTACAACTTGATTTCTCTTGTGCTACCATTCCCATGTTTGGCCAATTGAGAAAACTATACAGGGAGAAGAAAATGAAATACATGACTACTAGCAAAGAGAAACCACTCAATCACCCAATAAACGTTGTACATACATATTTAGAATCATTTTTACTATATTCGGGTTTGAATGATGTTGATAGTCAGTTAGTTGAAGTAGAAGATGTACCGGAGATTTCAAAAAAATTTAGAGCAGCCCTTGATCAAGAAAGATAGAAAATAGCAAGTTCTTCTGAGCAGTCCACATATCAGCAGCAAAAATACAATGAGTAGCAGAAAAATGAAGAGATCACTCAAGGTAAGGAAGAGAAGGAAACAAAATTTCATCATCTAGAAGAGGAGGCAGGTCTTTGGAGCATGGATTTTGATGGATCCATGGGTAAGGATGGTGCTGGCATAGGAATTTGGATTCGGAGCCCTGCTTTCCAACCTGAAAAAGTTCCTAGTAACGTTATAGTATGTTCTTACAAATTGGCTTTTGAATGCTCTAACAATGAAGCAGAGTATGAAGCTTTGATTGCAAGTTTGAAAATCTTGAAGAAGTTAAATGCAAAGAGGATTTCAATCTATGGAGATTCAGAGCTGGTAATCAAACAGGTAAAGGGATGGTATCAAGCAAAGCACCCGCAGATGAGAGCCTACAAAAATGCAGTTCTAGACATCTTGCGAATGTTTCCTGATTATACTTTGACAGTTGTACCCCGGACTCAAAAAATTATTGCAGATTCACTCGCTACTACTGCAAGAAATTTGAAGATCCAAATGAACTCCAACAACAAGTTTGAAATTCATGTGAAACATCGGCCTGTTGTTCCAGACAATTTAAGGTATTGGCAAGTTTTTTTGGATGATAATGAAACGAATACCTTTTTTTAGAATGAAGGAAATTACAAGGACGCTTCCATAGATAATGACTATGATACCGATGAACAAGAGATTGAGGTGAACCAAATGGAGATATTTCAACTGAAAGACAACATTATTCCTAAAGGTCTCATACCTTTAGAAGAACTTTTTGATCAAGATGATGTGGCTAGAAAGCCAAGTTTGGTGCCTATAGATAAAGGAGTTGAGGATGTCAATCTTGGAAAAGCAGATAAGGCCAATTTTGTGAAATTGTCCAAAGCATTGTCTCCCGAGTTAAAGACTAAATATGTTAGATTGTTATCTGAATTTTCTGATGTGTTAGCTTGGGATTATTCAGATCTAAAGGTGTATGACAAAGATATAATTCAGCACACAATTCCCATCAAGCCAAATCAGAAGTCGTTCAGATAGAAGTTGAGAAGAATCAACCCAAAGTTGTTGCCTTCTATTGAGAAAGAGCTCAACAGATTATTGAAAGCTGGTATAATTGTCCCAATCGGGTTTTCTGATTGGATTTCGAATCTGTTTGCGGTACGCAAGAAGACCGGAGAAATAAGACTGTGTATCGATTTCCGGAACCTTAACAAGGTATCATTGAAGGACAATTACCCACTTCTGGAGATGGATCATATCCTACAAAAAGTGGTTGGAGCATCGTGCATGTCGCTACTCGACGGATATTTAGGTTATAATCAAATTCTGGTGAATGAAAATGATCGAGACAAAACTGCATTTACAACACCTTGGAGAATTTTTCATTATGCTAAAATGCCATTCAATTTGAAGAATGCTGGAGCCACATTTCAGCGAGAAATGGACATCACTTTTGCCAATGAAAAGGATGTACTTCTGGTTGTATATTTAGATGATTTGACAGTCTTTTCAAGTTCTGATGATGAGCATCTACACCATTTAAAGGTTGTGTTTCAAAGGTGTAGGAAGTTCGAGATATCTCTTAATCCAAAGTAAAGTCTCTTTGCCATGGATGAAGGAAAGCTACTTGGTCATATTATATCAAAAGAAGGAATTCGCATTAATCCTTCAAGGGTGGAGGCAATTCAACAAATAGATTTTCCCTGAAACAAGAAGGAGATATAAGCTTTTAACGGTAAGATGAATTTCTTACGCAGATTCATACCCAATCTAGCTGAGAATTTAAGAGAAATAACTAACATGTTGAAAAAGGACAGCATGGTAAAATGGACGGAGGATGCCATGAAGTCATTTAATCTGGTAAAGTATGCTTTATCTACAGCCCCGGTCTTGATTAGTCCTGATTATACTCAAGATTTCATCATATTTTCATTTGCATCCGAGCATACCATGGCTACAGTATTGATGCAAAAGCGAGATCAGCTGGAGAAGCCCATTTCCCTTTTCCGTAGGACTATTCGAGATGATGCCTTGCGGTACAATATAATTTAAAAACAGGCTCTTGCTCTCGTCAAAGCATTGAAGGATTTTAGAGTGTACATTCTACATTCACACATCATAGCATATGTTCCTAATCCAGCAGTAAAGGATGCGCTTATACAAATTGATCTGGAAGGAAGGCGAGGAAAGTGGATTGTAGCAATTTTGGAATACGATCTGGAAATTAAACCCACAAAGCTAATCAAAGGACAAGGCTTGGCGAGACTAATGGTTGAATCAAATTTGCATGCTTTAGATATCAATCTCATCGCAACCATGTCAGGAGAAGAAGAAGAAGGCTCTCTCATTCAAGTGTCTGAAATGTTTCTTCAGTCACCATGGTATTTAGACATAGTGTATGTACTTCAGCACCTTTCACCACCTCTAGGAATGACAAAGAACAAAGGTAGATCACTCAAACTCAAAGCTGCAAAATTCTGCATTCTAAATAATTCCCTTTATTGGAAAGATTCGAGAGGTGTGTTACTTAACTGTTTGGTTGAAGACGAAGCCCAGCAGGTGATGTATAACTTTCACAAAGGTGATTGTGGTGGTCATTTGTTCTGGAAGACAACGGCAAACAAAGTGTTGAGAGCAGGTTACTACTGGCCGACTCTATTTTCGGATGTTTACAAAACAGTCATGAGCTGTCATGAATGTCAGGGCTTTCAAGGGAAAATAAAATTTCTACCTCTTCCTCTGAAACCTTTTGAAGTCAATGCACCATTTCAGTAGAGAGGACTCGATTTCATCGGGGAAATCCATCCAACATCGTCAGCATAGCACAAATGGATCCCAATAGCAACCGACTACTTTACCAAGTGGATTGAAGCAATTCTGACTAGACAAGCCACAGATATGGTAATCATCCAATTTCTAGAGTCAAATATTCTATCTCATTTTGGTTGTCTTAATAAAATCATCACAGATAATGCAGCCGCATTCAAATCAAAGAGGATGATCGAATTTTGCAGCAAGTATAACATTATTTTGGGTCATTCTACAGCATATTACCCGCAGGGAAATGGTTTGGCTAAATCATCAAATAAGTCTTTGGTAAACATAATCAAGAAGATGTTGGAAACAAATAAGAAAAGTTGGCACAAGAATTTTGTTAATGCCTTATGGGCTGATAGAGTGAGCCATAAAAAATCCATAGGTATGTCTCCATTTGAATTAGTTTATGGCATTGACACAGTTTTTCCAATATCTCTTGCATTTTCGGTTATGAAACTGTTACAGGAGGCTGGTAGTGAAGAGGATGGCTTTCAGCGAAGAATCAATCAGATGATTCATCTGCAGCAAACAAGAGATGAATTTTTCCAAAACACTTTCAGATTATAGGAAAAAATCAAGAAGATCTATGATCGAAAAACTAATGAAAACAAATTTCAGCTAGAGGATGTAGTGTTGCAGTGGGATGCTCAGGATGAGGACAAAAGAAAGCACGGTAAGTTTGAAAACTTGTGGAAAGGACCCTATAAGATTGCAGCATACAGAGGACAGAATGCCTTTTTTCTCAAGGAGATGGATGGTCAGGATTGTCCAGGAGGAACAGTTAATGGTAGGCTCCTGAAGCACTACTATTTCTAAGGTGATTTCTGAAATCATGATATGATCATTGTACATGTCATTTTCCCTTTCATTGCAAGATTTCAAGGTACACAGTCATTTCAGCTTGGGGCTTGAGGTGAATGCTATAAATTTTGAATGATATGTGTAAGGTTTGTTGGTTCTAGTTTAGTTTCTAGCCACGGTTTGAGTCATGAGTCAGTTTCAGTTTGCATAGTGTCAGTTTTCAGTTTTTGAAGAGTTTTGACTTCGTTTCCCAATGGATAAGGCTACTAGGTCTATGATGTTCTTGGCACCTCCAAGGAGCTACCATCCCCATTGGAGCCAATGTTAGTGTAAGTGTCTTCACACTGCCATTAGTGATCAAAATCTTCTCTTTTGCATTTCATAGTAGGAGTCCCATATTGATGAGTTTACATATCATTAGGTCATGGATTAACTGACGGTAGGGTTTACTTCAATTTTTCCCTCATGATTTGTACTTGTTGATCCTCTTTCATATATTTTAGTCATGGCTCATGTTCACTTTGCAATTCATTTCATTAGGTCTTAGGGTTCGGTCTCATTAGGTTTTAGGGTCCCATCATGGTCAAATCCAATAATTACATGCCAATAATGATTAGCAAGGACATGAGGAGGCCAATAATGATTGGTAAAGCCATCATTTATCATTTTTAAAGCCTAATGTAGTTCTCACCTCAAAACTTGTTTTGAGGTGAAAACAGAGTATTTTTGTTTTTATCTTCATTTATGATGTAATTTTATCTTTTCATATGTAATATTTGTTCCCCGTTTCTCCTAAGAATCTTGTGATGTTGCCAAGCACCTGCTGCTACAAAAATCAAGTCATCTAGAGCATCAATCCACCTGCAAGAGAAAAAGAGAATGAACCTGAAAAACAAAGACAAAGAGACATTACAAAAATGGGTTTTTCAAAAGCAAAAATTAAAAGGAAGTTCATTTATAAACTCATTCTCCTCTATTTTTATGCCATTGTGTCATTTTTCAAATCAAAGGAGCCAAGGAGAGAAAAAAAATCGATTTTCTAAGCGTTCTTGAGCAAAATAGGGGTGGCATTGTGCTTAGAGAGAAAGGCGCTGCGCTTCTGGAATTTTTGGCCCGGCGCTGCGCTCCTGGGAAGTGGCGCTACGCTTACAACTTGGCACTGTGGTCCTAGAATTTCTACACAGGTCAAAGTACAACAGGCATTGCACTTACAGGTCGGCGCTGCGCTCCTCGGTGGTGGCACAGTGCTTAGGCCAGCCAAGCCAAAAAACGCTCCCAGCTTCCGATTTATGCCAAATTTCCTCTTATTTAACACTTGGCAAGCAAGTATCATTGTTCCTCTTGCTGTTTAGTTTTCATATGTCAAGAATTTCTTGGTTTTTCTCTCTCAAATATAAAACCCTAATCTCCACTATAAACCCTAGTTCTTTGATTCTCCCTACCACTCACCTCATAAACTAAACCCTTATCCCACCACTATTATCACCTTCTTCCACCCATTTATTACTCCCTAAACCCTCTCCCTCTCATGTTTCTCCCATAGCTTCACTTACATCCATTCCTCCAAGCCATTACACATACCACCCATCCCATACATTGTCAAAATTGTGCAAACTAAGAGAGTCAGCTAAATCATGGACAGAGGTAGTGATTTTGAGTATGAGGGGGAGATAGCCAGTCACAGTTCTGTAGAGAGACATGGGCAAAGAAAGCCTCACAAGGGAGGAAAAATCATAAGAGAAGAGCCCACCAGTTTAAGAGAATTACAAGCTTGCTCACTTGCATTCTCTTGTTTCTGACACCAAGGATGTTTTGAATTCTATGAACTAATGGAAAGACCTCAATTTCATCATGCGTTGGCTAGAATTTTTGTGGCTCATTTACATAACCATGAGGTGAAACTTACCGAAGTAACCTTATATCACTAGCTGTCATTTCAGAGGCCACTAGAATCCCTAATGTTAGTGAGAAATGGTATAAGGGTTGAGATCTAGATGAGCATTACTATGAGCCCTACATCAAGCCTCAGTAAAGGAAACAAGTGAAGATGCTTTTCCCCTTTAAATTTTTGGAGAGAAAGTATGTTCCTTTAATGAGGATTATCATCAAATATTTCACTTGTGAAGGCAGAATCTCCCGGTTGTATGCTTACCATATCAGACTCCTCAAGCACTTCACCAGGGTAAAGATGATGAATCTCCCATACCTCTTATTTAAAAATATTGACAAAATAGCTTACCTTGTGCAGAAGAAGTCATACCCTCAGCAATTGAACAACATCTATCATTACTCCTTGATCAAAATCCTTGTTCTTCATCATCTCAGTCTTCTTAACATTCCTTGGGAGAATTTCATTGCTCAAGAAATGTTCAAAGGTCCACAGATCCCTTCGCCAGTGCATCAAGAAGAAGGTGGGCCTTCTAGCCATGGGGAAACAAGGAAAGATGTCAAGGAAGCCAAAACTGCTGAGATTCCAGTGTACTTGACATATTAGAGAGCACAAGGAGACTTTTTGCAGCTGCTAGGGAAGCGTTTGCTCCACGGGATGTGGAAGGAACCTTGCCTTCTTCATCAATCCACAGGCAAATGTTATCTCCACAAGGTGTGGAAGGGGCTTTGCCTTCTACATCGACAAAACAGGTACAGGTTGAGCAGTTGAGCAAAGGCAAGGAAAAAGTGCAGGAGGAAGATCTTGGTGATTAAGAGGAAAGTGATTTTGACTTGATTGAGCATTAGGAGTAGCAGCAGCATTATACTCATCATGGAGTTGATATCATTGACTTGGAGGCTCAAGATGAAAAAACCATCAAAGACATCATCATTCAAGAAATGGAGGCTCAAATATAAGCTTTGGTAGACAACTTAGAGAGAGCCAAGTTAATCATCAAATACTTGGAACAGGAAAACAAATAGTTGAGTGACAAACAAGTCCTCATGGAGCTAGAAATGATCAAAGCAAACAAGCAAATGGCCAAAGAGGCTCATGTCACATTGTCTCCTATTAAGCAGGAGATTGAAAATTATAGGGAAACTTGGCTTGACAGGGTCAACATGCATCTTGAAGGACTTATTGAGAAAGCCAACAGGGATAAGAAAATGCTTCGTCACATGGCATATCATTACATGACCCGCAACAAAATTTGTAACATGGGGATTAGAAAGTTAAAGGCTAGGCTAAGGAGAGCTTTGGAAGGCAAAAAGCAGCAACATAGATTGAAGATGTTGGCTGAAGCCTCCCTAGCCCATCAAAGCAATTGATGGTGGTGTTCCATGCAAAATTTGGGTAAATTTTGAGGAGTTTTTGCATTTTTGAAATTTTGAAATTCTTAACATAGAAATTTGCCTAGAAGCACAGCGCCACTGAAGCTGCGCTTTTTCCTGGGGCATCATATGGACAAAATATTGGCATTTTTGGATTCAGAATGATGAGGACATGCACCCTGTAAATTTTCAGAAGTTTTAGAGAAAATATGGCCCACCAAAAGGTCCAAAAAATGACCTCTCTGCCTCTTTTTGGAAACACAAAAGAAGTCTTGGGAGATTCAAGTTTGAGGGGGCAAATGACATCCAAATTCAAAAATTCTAGGTTTTCCAGAAACTAGACTTAAAGACATTTCCAATGAGCTATTATGGTCTTAATTTGGCTAAGGGGAAGGCCTCCAAAATCAGGTGGAAATTGGCACTGCACTTAGGACCAGTGTTGCTGCGCTTAGGACCATTTTGCTTAGGAAACCAAAATTCGCCTATTTTGACTATGAATTTGATTTCTCTCTCCTAATGGATGATTTCACTGATGTAATTGATGACATGGCATGTAAATGTAATGGTAGAATAGTTTTATAAGGTAGATTCATTAGTTAGAGGTGGTTTTGAAGGAAACGAATCAGTTTCTCTTCTTTTAGAGGTAAGTTGTTTGACTACCTATATTCCTAGTCCTTGTTTGGAAATGGTTGAAACAGCTCCTCTTCTCATGGTTTCGACCCCTGATGGTTAGGATGAGGGATTGCAATGTCTATATCATGCATTTTCTTTCTCCTTTGGAAGGGTTTGATTCAGCTGGATGCTCATGTACTGAACACTTATCTTTTTTGTAGCAATTTTGGCAGGAAACTAATAAAGTTGCAGCTATTTTTATGGGATTCCTGTGGTATGGCCTTCAGCATGTGTTTCTTCTTTTGTTAATATGTTCTCATGCTATTTATGTATGCATATTTCATATAATTTCTTTTGATTGGTTGTTTTCAAGTCGGAAAGGTGGAATACATTAGGTTTAATGCTCTACCTTAGGAAAACACCAGTATTTCATGTTTTCATCTGTTTAGGAAGGATTCTTGACTTGCTCAGGCCCTTCTTAGCTCCTCACCAGTCTAGCCTTTCACCCCATCAAGCTTTAAGGTGTTGAAGATCATACCTACCTTGCCCCATAGAATCCCCTACAATTTTGACTTAGTTTCCCAGACCCAAATTGTCGAGCTCCTCCTGATCTGGCAAAAACACCAACCAATTCAATCAAAACCCTTGAGCTACTATACCTAGCATAAAATCTTGTTCCTGATCTAGTCATTTTTACTAAGATCCATAAGGAGAGAGCCCTCTCCCAGCCTTGTAGGGCTAGCTACAAGGCTAAGCTTGGTTTGTGGTTACCCTAGAATTGCCTCCCTTCAGCCTGGGATCAATCTAGGCGATAACAAAATAGAATCCAGAATATTCCAATTTTAGTTTGTCCTTGAATTAAAATTGTGAATTAGAATTCGAATTTAGTCTCACCAGCTACTTGAAAATAATTAATAAATTCATTATGGATTAATTAGTTGGAGAAATTCAAGTTAGAAGTCTTGCTAAAGTCATGCAACAGTTATCCCTTAAATTAAGGAGATTATCCCTTAATTAAGGAGATAAGATTGAGTTATATTTGAGTTGTAATTAGTTAGCTCAGTTTATTGAGTTAAGTCCAATTAAATTAGCTCAAAACTATTTGAGAAAGTAATTGTGAGTTATCAGTCAGTTGATGCATGCATGCACTCAACTAGTGTACTCCAGATAACTAAAGATTCCCTCATCAGAAACTCATGCATGTCTATTCTGAGAAAGACCCAGTTGAGCTAGATGACAAGGATAGTGTACTATTAGTTGCATGTTTTCTCCTATAAAGGAAACTCATGCATGCAATCAAGGTAAGGTTACTTGAGGATTGCACGGTTTTGACAGGGTGTGAGATCAGTGTGAGAGATCAGTGTTCCACTTGGTTGATATTTTTCCACTTGGTAATAGGAGGATCACCCGGGAGAAACTACGCAAGGAAATAGGAGCTTGGAGGGCAGAGGAGAAGGATTGTGAGAAGCCATGTTTGCTTGTGATAATCCAGGAGGATTGTACTGAGAGATGGCTAGCTATGAGAGCTAAGGCTTTGTATAATTATGATGTATTTCCACCTTGTATGATAATACAGATAGTGGGGTTTTTAGCTGAGGCTTTCCCCTGAATATTTTCTGTGTTTCATGTGCATTGATTCTTCTTCTTCGGGTTATATTGTTTAGCTCTGATTCAACTCGATATTTAAGCTTCTGCAAATTGATAGTAGAAGTATATTATAGTATTTTGCTTTGGTTATATTGCATTATTGGGTTAATCTACAGTCAGATTTTCTATATGGTCTCAGAGCGAGATTTGTAGAGAATTTGCAGAATTTCTACATGGTATCAAAGCTAGCTTATCTATACAGATATTTCTACAGTATTGGCATTGGGTTCATCATCAAAGGAATTTTTTTCTTAATTTTGGATTATATTCATTGACTTTTGATCATTTTGTATCCAGCTCCGGGTGTGAAGAAGGACCCTTCCAAGACCTTTTACTTTCATGATGTGTTAAAATTTCATTTTAAAAGAACATTAATGAATTCATCTGCATGTGGAAAATAAGAGGAACATAACAATCATCAACACATGAAGACATAAGCGTTGATAATAGAGTTCGTCTAGGAGGGACTACATCTCCAGGCCCTGGTGTCAAGATGGTGTATGCCGTTGCATTAAGTGTTGTCAATAAAGGTGATGTACACAAGATATGATGTTGTGATCATACAAGGAAAAATGCCCTCACGCAGGAGTGGCTCTAAGAGATATTCCACAACCAAAACTCTCAATCAAAAGACTCCCATCAATATGACACAAAAACATGCATGGTGAGCATCCCACCAACATGGCACAAGAGGGATGTCAAAACAAAACACATGCATGACGACATGTAATAAATAAGAGTATCCCAGCAACATACAACAAGGGATCTCAAAACATAATATGATGGGTTATGGCAGCAAGTACATCATATAAGAGATTCCGCACCAAATCGAGCAAGGAATCATGACAACATATAATAAATAAGATCCTGCCTCAATATCAATCAAGGATCCGTGCAACATAATGTAATGAAAAATAATCATATACCTCACACCACGGGCCATCTGAAGAAGTGGATGAAGAAGTGGGTGTTCATAAAATAATCCACGGTGAATACATTGTTCACATTATCAATGCACAGGCACAGCTCGTTACCAATCTGGACTCCGACCACACTACAAATGGCCATATGAAGAAGCGGGGGCATCTGAAATAGTTATCAATAAGCTAAAGCTTGCTGAAACATTGATCTCATAGCATCGCTCAAAAAGATGATTTTTCTGGACTTCTCTACAATGTAACTCTCAGGTTATCTGGTTCTGTAGCACTCTGGCTATGCCACTGCCGCTCTACAGCTCTGCCTAACCTTCTGGTTCTTTGGCTTGCCTTCTCTTGCTGTCTCAATCACACTCTATGGCTCTCTGCGGCTCTCGGCACTCTTGCTTTCAAGCACTCTATTTTCATGCTTCTCTGAGTAGCTTGCGGGCACTATCTAATCTGACCCTCTCATTCTGTGGCTCTCCATCAGGCGCAGCCTCCTCATTGAGGTCTCTGGCACTCAGGCTCTCTAGCACACTCTAGCGCAGGCTCTCGAGCTCTCGAGCATTCTCTGGCACACAGGCTCTCTCCCCCCGCCTCAGCTCTCTACATCCATCGTGTCTTATAACACGTTTTGGGACGAGGCTGCATAAAATTTGGGGTCTGTTTTTTTAGGAATAGAAGTCGTTTGAACAGAAGGTTCAGTCGGTGCAACAAAACCACAGAAATGCCTTTTTTTAATTAAAATGGACAAATACACGTGGGAACCCAAAATACACAAAAAACATTGAAAAATCTGATAAACTGGACTTCAAATTTTATCAAATCAGGCTTTATTTGACTATCGAGTCTGTGCTGATCGCAATCGCATATCTCTGATGTTACTGGCCCTATATATCAGGGGATCTCCAATCGTCGATCCGCCAATAAGACGATTAGATCTAGACCATTAATCTATTCCGATCGGATGGTCCAAATTGCATCGTTGTCACTATCGCATCACCACTTGGTATTGGGATCGTCGATCTCCCGATCACCGATTTAATCGTGGTCGTCGATTGCTTTCCGATCTGATGGCTACGATCGCATCGCATATCGCTATTGCTACAGCCCGAGGTTCTTCCTTTGGCATCCACCGACGTCGATCACCGATCGACTGATCATTCCGATTGTTGATATCAGCAATCGCAAATCGCAAATCGATGGTTCTAAGGTCCCTATCCACATGCATGTCTTCCTCTGACCTGATATATCAGACATTTCCGATCGAGGTTCTAAAGGCCCGGCCTTAAGTCCACCCTTTGGACTCCTTCCAATGTGATTTGCCTTATAAGGCTTTAAATCCACTTTTAGAGGAAAATGCCTCATTTTCGAAGGAACAAAGGCGAACTCTTTTCGTGATAACTTCAGCATCCAGACTTGGATTGAAGTGTCATTTGCACCTGCACGATCAGGACGATGAGATCTACGCTCTGGTCCTAGGTTGACATCATTCTGAACACTTTTATTTTTGAGCGTTTCTATGCCATTATGTCTAAAGATCTACCTGGATCAATCCTCCCCACTGAGGAGCTTTTGGTCCTCAAAAAGCATAAAAAAATACTCTGCAACTCTCTCTGTACACTGCCTGCATCACAAGTGTCCTGAAAAGGTCTTGCTTCCATCTCCTTTACCTTTGTTCTTCGGAGCCTTAAGCGACGAGCTGACACCTGCTACTTCTACAACCTGTAGTACATTGTTTTGCAAATTACATGCTTAAATGACATGACCAACTAAATACCCAAACGTCCCACACTTGCCACGAGTTTATAACACATACTCAATGGAAAATTTTACAACAATATGGACGTAATACCCCAACTATGACAACAAGGCCAACATATCATTGTTGCTTCAAAAAGTGAATCATGGAAAACACATCATCACTGCAACACATGATTTACATACATAAGGCCAAACACTATTGTTTCGACAAGTGATGGAAACATAACATGACTTTTAGTGTGTAAAATACAACTCAAAACATGACCAGACATCATTGTTGTTGAACAAGTGATGGAAAACACATCATCATTTTTACATTTTAAAATACAACAAGTGATTTACAAAAGAATGACCATGAAATGACATGTCTAGAAACCACCTTTCACTTATCATGGTTAATGGGTCACCTTCTTAAGGTGGTTTTGCTTGTCGAACAATTTCTCTTCCTGGTTCATGCACCGACTCTTTGTCTTTAAGGCACTGCTCTAGATGGAGCCTCCAACAAGTGGCTCTTTGATGGCCATTTCTGTTGCAATGACTGCAGTAGGCTTTCTTCCTCCATATCTGCTTAACCTATTTCTTTTCATGTTGTTGAGAGGGTCTTTCACACCTCTTGAGTGTTATCATTCTTTTCCAACACTTAAAAAAGGTATGGTTAGGTAAACCACAAAAGGTACATGCTTTTCGATGCCTTTATCTTCATGCATTAACAACATGATTATGATCAAAATGAACATTCGAAGATCGAAAATGGTTATACCTTCCTTTGTTGTCTTTGATGTCAGTATGGCAATGAGAGCTTTCCTCAGCTCTCTCCTTGCAATGGGCACTACCATGGGATGATGGGGATGTGTTCCCATCATTCTCTTTCCTCGATGATTTCATCAATGTCTCAGACGACTCTGACACCTTCGATCACTCTCCTTTAGTGTATCTCGAGCCTGCAAATTGATGTTCGTGCACAACCTCCAAAGGTTGAGTTATGCCTTGATTATTACCGCCAAGTTCTTCTTTCTCCTTGTAAGGAGCCTCATGTTTGTCCCTGTAATTGGGATCTCCAAATCTCCAACAGACATCATACTATGAGAAGATGAAACCAAAAGGAAATCAATGTCTTTTACCTTTTCTTTCGATTTGGAAAGAACTTATGAGGGCTACTCATCATCTGTCGTTGGTGGTTCGCTAACTGTCTCAGTGCATTCCCAAACTTCTTTCCTAACATACCCAAGTCCTGCCTAACGGGTAATTCCTCTACTTTGATGGGATTGACAATGCCTTGGACATTAACGCCCAAACCTTTTCCTTCATACCCCATTCTCTTCAATAGTTTGGAGCCAATTCCTGTGGTATGATTTTCAAACATAGTGAAATCATCATCAGGAAAAATACATGAAGATGGAGAACTACTTTTTACCTCACATGGGTCTCGCTGCAGCTTTTCCAAGGCATCCTCCTTTGCTTGCAGCTATCGTAGCAAAAAAAAAATTTCCTCTTTCTCTTCATGTAAGCGCATATTCAATTCATCATTCTTTTTCTGAAGATTATGTTTGTTTTGCTTTAGTTCTTCCATGGCCTCTTTTGTGGCTTGCAACTGAAGTTGCAACCGCTCCTTTTCCTTTGTCTCTTTCTGTAGAGTTTCATACACGATTTCCACTTTCGTGGAAATGTTGACCATGGTCTCGTACATCACTCTTTCATCCTCTGTCATTGTTCACACTGCAATTCACAACAACACAAAGACCACTTTGATATCACTTGATCCAGGTCCGGGTGTGAAGAAGTACCCTTCCAAGACCTTTTACTTTCGTGATGTGTTAAAATTGCATTTTAAAATAACATTAATGAATTCATCTACATGTGGAAAAGAAGAGGAACATAACAATCATCAACACATGAAGACATAAGCATTGATAACAGAGTTCGTTCAGGAGGGACTCTGTCTCCGGGCCCTGGTGTCAAGATGGTGTAGGCCGCTGCATTAAGTGCTTGTCAATAAAGGTGATGTACACAAGAGATGATGTCGCGATCATACAAGGAAAAATGCCCTCACGTAGGAGTGGCTCTAAGAGATATTCCACAACTAGAACTCTCAATCAAAAGAATCCTATCAGTATGACACAAAAATATGCATGGTGAGCATCCCGCCAACATGGCACAAGAGGGATGTCAAAACAAAACACATGCATGACGACATGTAATAAACAAGAGTATCCCAACAACATACAACAAGGGATCTCAAAACATAACATGATGATTTATGGCAGCAAGTACATCATATAAAATATTCCGCATCAAATCGAGTAAGGAATCATCATAACATACAATAAATAAGATCCTGCCTCAATATCAATCAAGGATCCATGCAGCATAATGTAATGAAAAATAATCATATACCTCACACCACGGGCCATCTGAAGATGTGGATGTTCATAAAACAATCTACGGTGAATACATTGTTCACATTATCGATATGCAAGCACAGCCCGCTACCAATTTGGACTCTGACCTCACTACGAATGGCCATATGAAGAAGCGGGGGCATCTAAAACAGCTGTCAATAATCTGAAGCTTGCTGAAACATTGATCTAACAGCATCGCTCAAAAAGAAGATTGTTTTGGACTTCTCTGCAATGTAGCTCTCGGGCTATCTGGTTCTGTAGCACTCTAACTATGCCACTGCCGCTCTGCAGCTCTGCCTGACCTTCTGGTTTTTTGGCTCACCTTCTCTTATTGCCTCGATCAAACTCTATGGCTCTCTACAGCTCTCGGTGCTCTCACTTTCAACCACTCCGTTTTCATGCTTTTTTGAGTAGCTCGCGGGCACTACCTAGTCTGACCCTCTCGCTCTGCAGCTCTCCATCAAGCGTAGCCTCCTCATTGAGGTCTCTGGCACTCAAGCTCTCTAGCACACTATAGCATAGGCTCTCAAGCTCACAGGCATTATCTGGCACACAGGCGCTCTCTCCTTGCCTCGGCTCTCTGCATCCATCGTGTTTTATAACATGTTTTGGGACAAGGCCGCATAAAAATTGGGGTCTGTTTTGTTTAGGAATAGAAGCCATTTGAATAGAAGGCTCAGTCGGCACAACAAAACCATAGAAATGCCTTTTTCTATTAAAACAAACAAATACACACGAAAACCCAAAATACACAGAAAACATTGAAAAATCCGATAAACCGAACTTCAAATTTTATCAAATCAGGCTTTATTTGACTATTGGGTCCACACTGATCACAATCGCATATCACCGATGTTAATGGCCCTGTATATCAGGGGATTGCCGATGGCCGATGGTTGATCCGCCGATCATCGATAAACCGATTAGATCTGGACCGTTGATCTGTTCTGATCCAATGGTCCAGATTGCATCGCTGTCGCTATCACATCGCCCCTTAGTATCGGGATTGTTGATTTAATCGTGGCCGTCAATTGGTTTCCGATTCGACAGCTGAGATCGCATCCGCCGATGCTGGTCGCCAACGCCGATCGTCGATATCGGTAATCGCAAATCACAAATCACTGGTTCTAAGGTCCCGATCCACATGCCTATCTTCCTCCGACCCAATATATCAGAGATTGTTGATCGGGGTTCTAAAGGACCGCCCTTAAGTCCACCCTTTGGACTCCTTCCAATGCGATTTGCCTTATAAGGCTTTAAATCCACTTCTATAGGAAAATGCCTCATTTTCAAAGGAACAAAGGCGAACTCTTTTCGCGATAACTTTAGCATCCGAACTCGGATTGAAGTGTCGTTTGCACCTCCACGATCAGGACGACGAGATATACTCTCTGGTCCTAGGCTGACATCATTCTGAACACTTTGTTTATCGAGCATTTCTATGCCATTGTGTTTGAAGATCCACCTGGATCAATTTTAAAGGTTTTTGGTTCATAAAAACTATGTATTTGTCATTAATCACCATTTCTCCAAGATGACCCTTTAAACACCCTACACAAAGAGTATCACAACAAAGGGATTTCTAAAGATTTTCTTCAAGCATATTTGGTCCAGGCTCTCACTGCGCATTATTTCAAATGGAGATAATAGGTTCCTTAATATCTTTTGTTCTAGATTCTGGTCAATTATGAACACCAAGATTACCAAACTAACTATTTTTAACTACCCAACCAATGGATAAACATAGGTAGTTAATGAAATAATTGTGTATATCATAAGAATGTACAAAATCCAAACATCCATGCACATGACATTAGATCCTTCCTTTTGTTAAGCATGGCTACAGCAAATGCCTTTATAGCTCTATTATTCATAACCCTTTTGATTTATGCTTAGGGTTCCAATGATGTAACTATACCCATTAATTCTACACATGAAGAAGTGTTCCATATTTGGATTGAGGTTAATAGAATAACAAAATTTATTGAATGGATGTAGCACATACAAGGAGTTCATGATATTTTTTAGAAATACAATGCTAAGTATAATCAACACCATGATCAAGTTCAGCTTCCACACAAGTTTTAGGCAGGAGATAAGGAATGGTTACCTTTGCAAAAAAGCATCTTATGAGCCCATTATAATATCCACCCATTTGAATATAATCCTTACACCTTCACCAAGGTTGTGGGTAAGAATGATTTTAAGTTAATTATTCCATGTTTCCTTGGATTTCCCCCTATATTTATTGTGAATATGCTTCAACCATATTTTCCACCCATATTAGACACTTTGTTAGGAAACTAGCTCACAAAAAGATAGAAAAGATAGATCAATGCCTTAGAATCTAGCATGTTCGAGGGGGAAACCTCCTTTACGTTACACACATGAACAATTCTTGGATGCTACAAATGACTAAACCTCCCTTCTATATATAGGAGTCTAAGAGGTCACAATATAATCAAGCCAACATAACACTAATAACATAAGGGCACAACAATAACAATAGTGGGTTTCTATGGGGCACACTAATAACAATATGGGAACAATAGGGGCACAATAATAACAATACGGGATACAATGAAAATAGTAATGGGGGAATCACTAGTATTATAGGGACCCAACATGCCCCTCTCCTTTCGAAAGGCGTTGTCATCAACACTTGAGTAGTGTTAGATGCTTCTGTATAAAATTCTCATCCTCCCATGTGGAATATTCAGTAGATAAGTTCTTCCACTTGATCAGATACTCTTAAATTGATCGATTTCGTAGCTATTGAGTTCTTATTTCTGTGACTGCTTCCAGTTCTAATATGATTTTTCCTTCCTCATCAAGTTCTGGCAATATTGTTTGAACTAGGAGCTTATCACCTATAACCTTCTTTAAACATGAAACATGGAAACTAGGTGCACTCAGGAAGCTGTAGGAAGCTCCAATTTTCATGCCATAGTACCAATCTTTTGCAACACCTTATATGAACCATAATCCTTTGGTGATAATTTATTATCCTTCTTAGCTTTCTTGAGGGACATTTGTTTATATGGTTGTAGTTGTAGGAATACCCAGTCACCTACATCAAAAATTCTTTCGTTGCGATGTTGATCTGCCTATTGTTTCATTCTATTTTGCGCCAACATGAGGTTTTTTATCACCCCAAGAAACTCTCTTAGGTTATATCTCGGAGATGCTCAGGAACATTACAAACTCAAAAAAATGTTGGAAATGGATGAATGGAAGGAATGATGCTTGTCCAAGCCAGATAACCACTTCTACTATGCTTAACTCCAGACATGGGCGAACACCCCCAGACTACAAGGCTTTAGACCACCAATTACTCACAGTTTAAGGATTAGGTGAATATGGAGAATACTGACCACACTAGCAGATGCACAAGACCATGCGATGGCTGGATGCAACCAGTAAAGAGGTCTGCAAATCTAATTCCTAATGCACAGACAGGATGACAGCTCTCTGGCATTAAGTAAACATAAACCTGCATAACACATTCAATGATACATACTAAACTTCAACACAGAGGTGGGATGATAGCCCTTCTAATGCTAAATATCAAGAGCACTTGAAAAAATGCATAACAAGCACAACCTAGAACAGAAATGGAAAGTGAGCAATTAACAACAAAAGAAGCTTGTATAAGCTGAAAATGAATACCAGACGCTGCAAGCATCAAAGTAGTTACAGTCTCCAGAAGTTGAACCTTACATCAAAACAACAACCATCAACCCTAATTACATCTATGTTCTGCGTATATATAGAGTTTGATTACAAAGGTGTTATGTTGTTCTATACGTGGAGGGGTCATAATTGACCACCAACCACTTTAACTGTCTGATGGAGTCTTGGTGCAGTTTGCCTGCTTTAGTGAACGGATTTGATCTTCTTGGATGCTTTGTCGTCCTTCTCAAGCAGGTGGAGTGTAGCATAGATGAACTTTCATGACTGTTAAATGCATTTAACTACTCCAGGCTTGTCCTTTTTCCGTTCAGCCATTCCGTTTCTTGAATGTAGTCGTTGGAGATGAAATGTGTCGGGTACTTGGTAGATGATCGTTGTCATCCTTCAGGTGCACGACATGACCAGAGTGTGTTAACTTCATGGAGGATGTACGAGCGGGTGGAGGATAGATATCGGTCGTTGATCGCACAGACGGACGACAGATATGGCTCAGCGGGAGATATTGGGAGAAACAGGAGTAGACGGTCGTGATCCGTTGGATCTCAGGCGGGCAGATCCAACGGTTATCGGGCAGAAGAGATGTGTGGGGGGTTAACGCGCGGGGAAGGCAGTTTCGGCGGCAGGCAGTATTTATCGCACCGCTAATGGGGCTTGGGCGGTAATTTTACACGGGCTCATGATCACACTTATCGCATGACGCGTGGCGGATGTGACGAGACTAAAACCACCTTTTCGCAAGTTAACGAGTGGTTAGGTTATGGTAGAGAGGAAAGCTATCGTCGTTCGATCGCGACAGAGATGATCGGGCAGCGCGGAAGAGATCACACATGTTTTCAACTAATATGACAGGGAAACGTCAGATTGGGGTGAACGTCAACGATCGTGATTATGGTGGAGGGCCATATGGGCGTGGTTTCATGGGTTAAGCGCCCAGGGCTTAAGGTTGGAAAGGATCGTTTTGTAAGGTGCAGAGGAAATAGAGCTGAGGGAGGATAAGCGAGATAGGGGAAGAAAGGAGATAGCGACCGACGTGGAATCCTTTTGAGCACAACCAAGCAGACCAAGCCTGCCTCTGACCTTAGAAAATCTTCGTCTTATAGCAGAGCTAACACTGGCTCCTTCTGGGGATGAGATCCTCCCTGTGAGGTCTCAAGAACTTGCAGATCAGTGCCTTTCCTGTGAAAAAAAATTAGCAAAATTTCCTAGTGTTCCATTGGGCGTGGAGTCTACTTTGCTTACACTAAGCTGATAACACAAAGTATTTACAACTTTAAGGCCAAAAGACCTTAAATCACATAAATTTTCAGAAAACGCCCATTAACTAGGCCATCAAAAACTTCTTCTCCTCCCATGCTTTTCAGCATGAAGTTATTGTTCCCTTGAATCTGAGAAATGATAAGAGGCCCTATCCAGAAAGCATCAAACTTCCCATGATTGCCTTTCTTTTCTTTTAGTGCATCCCACTTCAGAACCAAGTCTCCAATCTAAAAATTATCTGTTTTTTTCCTTTTGTCAAAAGCTTCCTTGATCTTTTTCTGGTGTGCTGCAAACTTTTCAACCAGCTATTCTCTGATTTGATGTACCTCTACCAAATCAGTGATCCTTTTTGCCATGTCTTCTTCCTCATTACATTCATCTTGCAGGAACTTTGCCACAGGGAGAGTTAGCTGAATTGGGAATACAGCTTCAGTATCGTATACCAGCCTGAATGGAGAATTTCCTGTGGACTTCTTAATGGTGACTCTATCAGTCCATAGTGCATACTTGAGCTTAGAATCCCAATTCTTTTTGTTGTCCTCCAACAGCTTTTTGACTATCCTTATCAGGCTTTTGTTAGAGGATTCTGCTAGACCATTGCCTTGAGGATAATATGAGGTGGAATGAACCAGTTTAATGCCCATTGAATCGCACATATCCACCAATTCTTTTGCCATGAAGGCTGCTGCATTGTTTGTGACTAATTTATGTGGACAACCAAATCTAGTGAATATATTTTTTGTCAAAAACTTCATGACCACATTATGATCAGCCTTTCTAGTTGGGATTGCTTCAATCCACTTAGTGAAATAATCAGTCGCTACTAATATCCATCTGTTTTGGCCACTGGAATGTGGATTTACTTCTCCAATGAAATCTAAGCCCCATTGCTGAAAAGGTCCTTTTGCATGTATTGGTTTTAAGGGCAGGGACTTCAACTGTTGTTTCCCTTCAAATCTTTGGCACTTGTCACAATATTTAACAAGTAAAAAGACATTAGAAAATAAGGTGGGCCAATAGTACCCAGCTCTGAGGATCTTGTGGGTTGTAGTTTTTCAATAATGATGTCCTCCACACATGCTGGAATGAAACTGTTGCATAACTTCCATTGACTGTTCTTTGTCCAGGCACCTCAAAAGCATTCCAAATGGATCCCTCCAATAGAGAAAATTTTCATTAATGCAATATTTAGCTGCCCTAAGCTTAATAGTTCTGGCTTGACTTGTGCTTGACCATGGAGGGATTTCTAGCTTCAACAAGAAATTAGCTATTTCAAAGTACCAATCACAAGAAGCTAGATTTTCTGCCACCGACTGCTTTCTCTCTGGTTCAGCTGCTTCCCCTTCTTCTGTTTGACCACTTTCTGCATCTGTGCTTATGAGATTTATGTCCAATGTTCTACAATTTTCTTCAGCTAATAGTCTGGCAAGACCCTGACCTCTGACAAGCTTAGTAGGCTTTAGTTCTATATTAAATTCAATCATCTTTGCAATCCATTTAGCCCTTCTTCCGTCAGCATCAGGTTGTGTTAAGACATCTTTTATTGCAGCAGAGGGTACATATGCAATTATCTTGGAATGCAGAATATAAACTCTGAAAGCTTTCAAAGACTTGATAAGAGCATATGCCTGTTTCTCCACAATATCATACCTTAGCTCAGCATCCCTTAATGTTTTGTTGAAAAATGCCACTGGATGCTCTGAGCCTTCTTCATCTGCTTGCAATAAAACTGCTGCAAGGGTGTCTTCAGAGGAAAATGAAAATATATGGAACTCCTTACTGTAATCTGGGCTGATTAACGTAGGGGCCTCCATGATAGCTTTCTTAATGGACTCAAAGGATTTTCTTGCTGAATCAGCCCACTTGATCTCTGACCCCTTTCTCAACATGGAGGTAATATGCTTCACCAGTTCTGCAAAATTTGGTATAAACCTCCTTACAAAATTAATCTTGCCCAAAAAGGACTGGATGTCTTTCTTTGATCTCGGGATAGACAGGGTCTGTATTGCTCTTACTCTTTCTGGGTCAATCCAGACACCTACAGCAGAAACAACATGTCTTAAAAGCTTGCCTTCTTCTAAAGCAAATTGTGATTTTTTAGGATTAACTGAAATCCAAAACCTCCTGCACTTCAGGAACACTTTCCTCAAATGTTGCAAATGGTCTTGATAGCTATTGGAGTATACTGTTATATCATCAACGTAGATAAGGACAAATTTATCCTTCTCTCCCACAAATGTTATGTCCATAGCTCTTTGAAAGGTAGCTCCAGCATTCATCAACCCAAAAGGCATCTTGAAATACATAAAAGTGCCCCAAGGAGTGGTGAATGTAGTCTTCTCTTGGTCATCTGGATGTACAACAATCTGGTTATAGCCTGAAAATCATCCAGGAAAGACATCACTTTGGCTCCTGAGACCTTTTGCAGTAAATGTTCCATCTTGGGCAAAGGGTAATTATCTTTTTTAGAGCACTTGTTCAAGTTTCTGAAATCAACACAGAGTCTGAATTCTCCACTTTTCTTCCTCACCACAACCAAATTGGCTACCCATTTTGAATATCTGAGAGGGACTATGATTTTGGCAGCCAGCAACTTTTTAATTTATTTTTCAATCAGAGGGAGGACCATAGGATTTATTGGTCTCATCTTCTGCTTGAAAGGGATGGTGTCTTTTTCTAAGGGGATTTTATGTTGTATGATCGTTTTGTAATATGTTTTTAGGTCACTATATTCCCAGGCGAAGACATCAGCAAATTACTTCACTAATTTGCAGTATTCAGAACTTTGGTCAGTAGATAGATGAGAAGAAAGATTTATGTATCTAGGCTGACCTGGGCTCCCTATGTCATGCTTACAGACTGCAGATTGATATTCTTTTTGGGTAGCCTTGTACGGCACATCATTCTAGTCAAACAGTCTTTCTAAAGTAATTAAACCCTTAGGAATATCATTGTTGGGAAGCTGGACAACGCTATCTTTGCCAATTTTATTTCTAAGATGGAACCAGGGACTTTATTCCAAAGCTTCATTTTCTTGGTGAATTTTCATTTCAAAGAGTTCACTAATGACTTGCAAGAACCTATTCAATTCCTCATCATCATCAAAAACTTTCCAATGGTGGACATTATCAGGAAAGGATGGCCTATACTTTATTTGGACTTCATAAACTGGTCTGGTAGGCATGGGAGGGATAAACATGCTAGCAAACACAGCAAGGAATCAGCGAGCTGATTTTTGGCTCTAGGGGTATATGAAATACAGAAATCATCAAAAGAATCTTTGATTCTCCATACCTCATCTCTGTACGCTTTCATCCTTGGGTGCTTTGCTTGAAATGTTTTGTTTACTTGCCGAATGATCAAATCAGCATCTCCAAACACCTTTAGGTTTCTGATTCCTCTGTCTTTTGTTGCATTAAGGCCCAATATCAGAGCCTCATACTCTGCTATATTGTTGGTGACTTGAAAAGCAAGCTTAAAAGACAGATGTGTGCTTTCTTGCTCTGGAGATACCAACACCACCTCTGCTCCTGCAGTCTCCCTGGAACATGCTCCATCAAATAACATCTCCCAAACCTGACTTCCTTGCTCTTCCTCGGCCTGAAATATTGGTTTCTTAAGCTGCATCGAGGCCTTCTAAGATTCTTCCATTTGGAGAATACATGCTCCAAAATCGATGTCCACAACATAAATGGGATGATTGGACGGATTCTTTTCGTCACTGATGATGTATGCCAGTTGTGCTTCTCTGTACAATCTCCTGCTTTCTCCTCCAAAAACTGGGACAGTGGCATAAGATAGATCATTCTATAATGTCCCACCTAGTCTCTTAATCCATCCTCTAGACAGCAGCATGCCAAATTTAGGAGGGACATCTACTACCACAATATCCATCATCATACTCTTCATGGGCAGCTGAGTTAGGGTAATGGCTAGATCTTTAATCAACCCCAGACATTTCACCTTTCTTGAATCAAATGAGAATAAATCATGATATGGTCTAGTGATGTCAAGGCCTAACTCTTCCATGACAACTTTAGGCATCAAATTGTGGCTGGCCCCCGTGTCTAGCAGGCAATTGTGGAGGATTTTGTCATGAATGGTCAAGGAGACATAAAATGATGGAGAATTATTATCAGCAGGTTCAACCATATGGCTAAGCACAACTGTAGGCTTGTCATCTTGCAATTGACAGAGTCAGTGGAGGTTTGTGAGGCTTGCAGCTCAAGAGCCTCAAGCATAGGCTTTCTAAAAACTTCACTCTTTACAAGTTCTAACAGAAGCACAGATATTTTTAATTTCTGGACTCCTGCTTCAAAACTAAAAGGGGAAGGGGACTTGTCAGGACCTCTTACCTCTTGAGCTGGTGCTTTGAGGATGACTGGATCAGCTGTTGGTCTTTTGTGTCTGATATTCTGTGACAGCTCTTTGGGTAGGATTCTCCTTGGCATTTTTTGCATTTGACCTCAGATTATATCTTTGCTACTCTTCAGCTTGTAGGACATCCTCTCTGCCCCACCTTTGACTGTCTTGTTCCTACAGCAAAGATTCTTCGTATGCAGCCAATGTCAAAAAGGCAGTACTGAATTTATCTTCCATACAATGAATTTCATCCTCATCTTCAGTCTACTCCTCCTCCATGACCACATTTTGAAAAGGAGCTTTAACCTTTTGATCATCATTAGCTTATTTACCCTTCTGAAATATTTTCATTTGCTCGTTTTCTCTCTTGAATGGATTTGGGTTTCTTGGAGCAAATGTGTTTGTGAGCTTTGTCTTTCTTGAGTTCTGTTCAAACTTCAGCTTAGCTATCTCAGCAGCCAATGACTCTATCATTCTAGTCATTTTGTCTAATTTAGGCTCTGAAGATGAAGCAGAGGAAGAATAAGCCTCACCTCTCTGCCTCCTTCTATCAGCATGACTTCTGAGCTTTTCTGCAGCCATAATATTAGACTCTACTTCTAATGCTGCATCCTGCATGTCAGCCAAAGTAGCACATCTTCTTTCTCTCAACAACAAACAAAAATCAGAGTCAAAGGCACTAGCATAGACAAGTTTGGCAGAGGTGGGGGTAGGCTTTACTTCAGCTGGTATCTTATTATACATATGATTGAATCTTTTATTAAAATCAGGCAGTGATTCCCCCTTCTCCCTCTTCAGGTTACCAAACTCAGTATGGTAATACAACAAGTCTTTTTTATCTCCCCAGTGCTTCAAAAATGCTTCATCTAAGGCTTCAATATCAGCAATAGATCCAGGGGGCAATTCTCTAAACCACTTTCTAGCCTCTCCATCAAGGCTTTGTACAAAAACTCTCATCCACACATCATTTTCACTTATATCCAAGTTATTAGCATAGCTATAGAAAGATTCAAGGTGCTCTTCGGCTGTTACTCCCTCTGTGCCAGTGAACTTAGGCATGTATTTCTGATATTCTCTTGTAGGCATGGCATTCAAAGGAATAGGCAGGACTAGGGGTCCATACCTAGCAACAATAATTCTTTCCATCTTCGTAGGTGCTTACTGTCTTGCCATGACTAGGGTATGTGGAAGGACACTGGCAGATTGAGTAGTTTGAAGCAATGTAATGGATGACAGAGACAACGGGATGTTCTTGACTATATGGGAAGCTTTCTTTGGACTGAGATTCAAAGGGTAACTAAATGGACAAGGAGCTTTATGAATCTCTGCAAGTGTTTCTTCACTAGCAACACTAGGCTCTATATCTTCAAATTGTGTATCCTCAACTAAAAACTTCTCATGCAAAGACAAATAATATTTCTTGGGCTTACCTGATCCTGATGCTCCTTTCTGTGATGTTTTCTTCGGTTTAACAATCTTCTTAGGGTCAAGCACTGGAACAGCTGGTGATTTCTGAGGATTTCTTCAAGTGTGTCTCACAAATTGAGCCAAGACTATGATGT
Source organism: Pinus tabuliformis (assembly GCA_031772625.1). Lineage (NCBI taxonomy): Eukaryota > Viridiplantae > Streptophyta > Pinopsida > Pinales > Pinaceae > Pinus > Pinus tabuliformis. Next base: position 801,955,583 of record CM062815.1, on the reverse strand, counting down.
GGAGTGGCCAAAGGTTGGTCTTCCTTCAGTGGATTCGCCAGATAGATGATTACAACCAGAAATGTGCCCAGACTTTGTCTATCATCAAAATCTGGAACTGTGTCATCTCCCAGGGAAGCTGAGCTTCAATCTCCTCTCCCCGGCAACAGTGCCAATTAATGTTATCACCGCAAGAAACTCTACTAGGTTGTACCTCGGAGATGCTCAAGAACATTACAAACTCAACAAAATGTTGGAAATGGATGAATGGAAGGAATGATGCTTATCCAAGCCAAATAACCACTTCTACTATGCTTAACTCCAGACATGGGTGAACACCCCCAGACTATAAGGCTTTAGACCACCAATTACTCACAGTTTGAGGATTAGGTGAACATGGAGAATACTAACCACACCAGCAGATGCACAAGACCATGTGGTGGCCGACTGCAACCAGTAAAGAGGTCTGCAAATCTATTTCCTAATACACAGACAAGATGACAGCTCTCTAGCATTAAGTAAACAAAAACCTGCATAACACATTCAATGATACATACTAAACTTCAACACAAAGGTGGGATGACAACCCCTCTAATGCTAAATATCAAGAGCACATGAACAAATGCATAATAGGCATAGCTTAGAACAGAGTAGAAATTGAAAGTGAGCAATTAATAGCAAAAGAAGCTTGTATAAGCTGAAAATGAAGACCAGCCGCTGCAAGTATCAAAGTAGTTACAGTCTCCAAAATTTGAACCTTACATCAAAACAACAACCATCAACCCTGATTACATCTGTGTTCTGGGTATATATAGAGTTTGATTACAAAGGTGTTATGTTGTTCTATACGTGGAGGGGTCATAATTGACCACCAATGGCTTTAACTGTCTGATGGAGTCTTGGTGCGATCTGCCTGCTTTAGTGAATGGATTTGATATTCTCAGATGCTCTGTGCACGACATGACCAGAGTGTGTTGACTTCATGGAGGATGTACGAGCAGGCGGAGGATAGATATCGGTCGTTGGATTGCACAGACGGATGGCGGATATGGCTCAGCGGGAGATATTGGGAGAAACGGGAGCAAACGATCGTGAACCGTTGGATCTCGAGCGGGCGGATCCAACCGTTATCGAGAAAAAGAGATGCGTGGCGGGTTAATGCGCGGGGAAGGCGGTTTTGGCAGCGGGCGGTATTTATCGCACCGCTAATGGGGCTTGGGTGGTAATCGTACACGGGCCCGTGATCACACTTATCGCATGACGCATGGCAGATGTGACGGGACTAAAACCACCTTTTTGCAAGTTAACGAGTGGTTAGGTTATGGTAGTGGAGAAAGCAATCGCCACTCGATCGCGGCGGAGATGATCGGATGGTGTGGAAGAGATTGCACATGTTTTCAACTAATATGACAGGGAAATGTTGGATTGGGGTGAAACGTCAACGATCGAGATTATGGCGGAGGGTCATATGGTGCTCAAAAGGATAAGCAGGATAGGGGAAGAAAGGAGATAGCGACTGACGTGGAATCCTTTTGAGCACAACCAAGTAGACCAAGCCTATCTCTGACCTTAGAAAATCTTCGTCTTATAGCAGAGCTAACAAGGTTATCCTTTAAGAGTTGGAGAACTTGTTGTTGCTGCTCGATGTGATGTTCCACTGCTTGAACCTTAGAATTTTCTCTTAAATATGATGTCATGGATGGTGGATGATATCCATAAAGTGACATAAATGAGGTCATTTTTGTTGCAGTATGGAAGGAAGTGTTATACCACCATTCAGCCAGAGATAACCATTTGACCCATTGTGTTTTTTTATCAGATACAAAGCGACGAAGATATCCTTCCAAACATTTCTTTACTATCTCAGTTTGCCCATCAGATTGAGGATGATAAGATGAGCTATGAGCTAACTGAGTACCGAGACAAGAAAATAATTATGTCCAAAAATTTCCAGTGAAAATGGGATCTCTATCACTTACAATAATCTTTGGGTTTCCATGTATCTTTTGAATTGTTTCCATAAATGCAGTAGAAACTGTACTGGCTTTAAATGGATGTGATAATGCACAAAGTGTGCATACTTGGTAAGTCTGTCAACTACCACCATGATGACACTCTTTCCTTTAGACTTGGGTAAACCTGTGATAAAATCCATTGAAACCTCCTCCCAACGTTGGCTTGGAATGGATAAAGGTTCTAATAGACATGGGGTCTTAATTGTTTCAACTTTATTTTGTTGGCAAACCAAACATTCTGCCACAAACTTTTTAATATCCAATTTAAGGTCACCCAAAAAAATTCCTTAGTTGGGAATTCTTAAATAGGTATAAACGATCTTTGTACCATAACGAATCATTTTTCCAGATAAATGTATCAGATGTAATGGGATCTTGTTGTAAATTTTAAATGAGTTCCCACACTTCTTCATCATTCTTCCATTCATCCCTTGTTTCGTTTATCCAATCTGGTTGGATAATAGAAATGGCACACAACAATGCTTCCACATCCTCATCCTTTCTCGAGAGTGCATCTGCCATAACATTTTGCTTCGCTTTTTTGTAGATGATTTCAAAGTCATAACCCAACATCTTTGTCACCCATTTTTGTTGCCCTTCAGAGGATAATCTTTGTTCTAAAAATTATTTAATACTATCATGATCTGTTTTTACCTTGAAGTGTCTTCCCATTAGGTAGGGTTGCCATTTCTTAAGTGTGTGTAGCATTGCCAACATTTCATTCTCATAAATAGCTTTGTGTAAATACTTTCCTTTGATTGGATGACTTTCAAAAGAAATGGGTCTTTCATCTTGCATTAAAACAACACCAATTCCATTTCCTGAAGCATCACATTCCACAATAAAGGTTTTTGTGAAGTCTGGCATAGCTAAGACTAGTGCTTGGCACATTGCCTCTTTAATATGTTCAAAGGCCTTTGTTGCTTCTAGAGTCCATGAAAATGCATCTTTCTTCAATAATGTTGTTAGAGGTGCTACTATTCTCCCATAATTCTTAACAAACTTGCGATAATACCCTGTCAAACCGAGAAATCCTCGTAGATGCTTTATGGATGTGGGTATTTTCCATTCTTTAATGGCTTTAATTTTGCTAGGGTCTACCTTAACACCTTCATGAGATACAATATGACCCGGATATTCCACCTCTTGTACTCCAAAGAAATGTTTGGAGCTTTTTGCATATAATTGTTTCTCCTCCAATAGTTTGAGCACCATGTCAACATGTTCAGCATGATCCTTCCAAGACTTGTTGTAGATTAGTATATCATCAAAAAAATAATAACAAAAATTTTCTAAGGAAGGGTTTGAAAATGGAGTTCATCAAACCTTGAAATGTAGAAGGTGCATTGGTAAGGCCAAAAGGCATGACCAAAAATTCATAATGACCCTCATGAGTTCTAAATGTTTTTTTCTGAATGTATTCAGTCTTCATTCTAATATGATGATATCCTGAATGAAGATCCAACTTGGTGAAGTAAATTGATCCATGCAATTCATCCAAAATTCATCAATGACAGGAATGGGAAATTTATCTTTAATAGTGAGCTTGTTGAGCTCCCTATAATCTGGACACATGTGCCATGATCCATCCTTCTTGTGCACCAATACTACTAGAGCATAGAAACAACTTTGACTAGGTTGAATTATACCAGCCTCTAGCATTTCTGCAACCATACATTCAATTTAACTCTTTTGGGCATAGGGATATCTGCACGACCTAATGTTTGGAGGAACACTTCCTGGAATCAAATGAATAGCATGATCATGATCACGAATAGGTGGGAGACCTTTGGGAGTCTAAAATACCTTGGAATGATTGTCCAAGAATTTTTGGAGATTTGGAGAAATAGAGGATTTCGATGTGGGAACCTCTAGCGAACATAATTGTGCAATTACACCTCGTTGTTCCTTCTTTAGAAGCTTTGTCATACCGTTAGAGCTGATTATCTTTCCTGGTTTCCCTGCAATACCCCTTAATTCAACTTCCTTTCCTTCCACACAAAATTTCATGAAAAGTTCTTGAAAATTAAAAGCTCTTGTACCCAAGGATTGTAGCCATTGGACTCCTAGTACAACATCAGCACCACCCGTTGGAATGGAAAGAACTGGGCTATTCAATACATATTCTCCCATGGATAGCTTGATATTATGGCACTTTCCAGAGCAATTTATGGTTCCTCCACGTGCAACCATCACTTCACACTATGGTGCTAGATATAGGAAGCAATTCAATTCCTTGGCTATCTTACAATGAATAAAATTATGGGTACTTCCCAAATCAATCAACACTATTACCTTTTTTTTCTTGATATGTCCTTCTATCTTGATAGTTTGAGTGGTAATTCTAGCCAATGCATTGCAAGATATGGTCGGATTTATTTCATCTTTATCTAGGGTTTGTTCCTGGAGTATATCCTCTTCTTTTGAAATTTCTTGTTCCTTTTCTTCCTCCTCTTCACAATGTACGTAGAATAGTTTCTTCTTAGAACACTTATGACCTTTAGTGTATTTGCTATCACAACTGTAACAAAGCCATTTTTCTCTTTTTTCTTCCAATTGTTGTGGTGTCAACCTTGTAGGTTGTGGAAGGCTAGGGGCAACAACACTTCCATCTTTATAGTTGTGAGTGGTAGGCTTCCTGGTTGCCATAATTTTTCTTCCCATTTTTCTTGCTAATCTGAATTTCTCCAATGAATTAGGTTCCCAAAGGCGAACCTCATGTTGGATATTATCCTTTAAAGTACCCATGAACACATCAATCCTATGCTCCTCTGGAATATCTTTTACCCTTATGTTCAATTTTTGGAAGTCCTCAATGTGCTCCATTATTGAACCCTTTTGTTTGAGATTTATCAATTGGCTAAAAAAGGTGTTTCTTTTTGTATCCTCATAATGTGATATCATTTCTTCCATAAAAATTGCCCAAGTGACAATTTTTTTATGAGAGCAAAGCCATCAATACCATACAAACTGATTTGGTTCCAAATATAAAGTTGCAATACGTACCTTTTGTGTGTAAAAATTGCTCCATCTGTAGTATCCATGTTCCGGGATGCTTGCCATCAAACTTCCTCATATCAATTTTTGGAACATGGTGGGTATTCAATCCAACATTAGAGTCTATGAAATCATGATTAACATTTCTTTTTTTCTCATCATGAGTTTCCTTTACTACCCATTCACCATTAGTAACCATTTCTTGTAGCAACTTATTCAAATTTATCTTCAATTCTTCCATCTTAGCGTCCATGCCATTCATATTAGTGTCCATTCCATCTATCTTAACTTGCATGCCATTCATATTAGCTTCCACGCCATTCATCTTGGCTTCAGTTACCTTTTGTGAGAGTGAAATTTGTTGTACTTGGTCTTGTAATTTTGTTATATGATGTTGCATTTCTTCCTCTTCTTCTTGAGTCATGCTAGAGCTTTTAGGTTGCTTACTAGGTGTTTCCATTTTCTTTCTTTTGGACATCAATTAATGCTAATAATTCTTCACTATTCCCTTTGAATTCCTTCAAACTAATTTTTCAAACCAATCTTATGCAAAATTAAAAAAAACTACACACCTTTTTATTTACTTTGTAAGAGCTCGATATTGAATCTGTTGTAGCTTTGTAACTGTGGATCTCGAATATCTGAAATATCGTCATATAGTAGCCCTTTGAGTACTCTTTCTAACCCCATAAGTCTAATCAAGATTGGTTTCTCCAAGGAAGAGTTACGCCAAATCTCCCACAGTGACCTGATTATAGACTAGTTCAGTAGAGAGAACTTGTACGAAGTGCCACATGATACTTTAGTACCTGAAACTGATATACAGAAAACTGCAAGCCATCCTCTTTCTAAAACGTGTTACGAAATTTCAATCCGATGCTCAAAACAGAAGTTATGACGATTTTCCCCAGGTCACCTGTTTGGAATGTAATTCAGGAGTCTGCAAAAACCCTAACTTCCTCAGATCATATATCCAAATCTATAACGAGACAAGCTCTGAAATTCGGACTCGAAGTTTAGAAGGATTTCAGCTCAAATGGGTTTTTTTTTAGCTTCTGAAATGTCGCATAAAAAACATTATAGCGAAAATTCCTCAATGACCTATCTGGAGTAGCGAAACCCTAGAATCCAAAGCTCTGATACCAAATGTTAAGAAACCAGCTCACAAAAAGACAGAAAGGATAGATCAACGCCTTAGAATTCAACCTCTTCGAGGGGGAAACCTCCTTTACATTACACAAATTAACAATTCTTGGATGCTACAAATGACTAAACCCCCCTTCTATATATAGGAGACTAAGGGGTCACAATATAATCAAGCCCACATAATAGTAATAACATAAGGGCATAACAATAACAATAGTGGGTTTCTATGGGGCACACTAATAACACTATGGGAACAATAGGGGCACAATAATAACAATAAGGGATACAACGAAAATAGTAATGGGGGAATCACTAGTATTATAGGGACCTAACACACTTTTAGGTAGCCAAGAACCTGGCCCCTATGAAACTCAATTTTAATTGTATTGAGTAAGGATAATTTTTCAAATCATGGACACTAAAAGGGTGTGACTATCAAGGAATCTCCTTCACGAGGACAACTGGCTAATTAGGAGTCAAAGTTAGTAGAATTTCCCTAATTTAGTGGAGGAACTTGATGCAATGGAAACCGCTAATTCATAAGGGGGACTATTGATCTAGGTGGATATTGGTGGCCATCCACTTGTACCAATTACTTAGAATGATTCCACATCTTAGTAGTTCTTTGATGATTTGTTGGATCTTGAACTTTTAGAATGATTTTCAAGATTTTTCCTTGTGTTCTTGGTAGTTGACATTGGCCATGCAATAATTGAGTGTGTGGTTTTCAAAACATGTAGAGCATGGACTAAGCTTTGTAAAGTTCCAAGAAATACCCTAAATGGAGTTTGTATGCAAAATTTGTGGCCCTGAAAAGTTGATCCATTAATGAGCCTCCTGAAGGCCTGCATTCCTTTCGCAACATCATTTCCTAGGGTCAGGAAACTTTTGGAACTAATATATTTTGCATCTTAAGGTATAATATTTTATGTTAAAATCTAGTTTTTCCTCCTGCAATTTCTTCTTGTGAATGAGTGTAGTTAGCATGGCAGCCTCATTAGATAGAAGCTACTGTCATTCTAGCTAGTTTATATTTTCTAGTATTTTTTCCATTTCATTCATTATTAGAACTTGGGTTTCACTATATTAATGTGATATTTTCAATATCTCACTATGCTTCCATTTATATTTATGTTTTCAATTTTTTTCTCTTGTAATTTACAAGAGGAAAAAAACAGTCATTGAATATTATCATTCAACCAACTGTAGGCATGGTTAAATTCTTCTTTATAAGTAGCATAGAAAATGCCATGTCTTCTCAAGAAACCTTGGCCCTATACTAATGTTGTTCCTTGCCCCTACTAAAGTTGCATAATTCAAAATACAAGTAACCACTATACATTTAGGGCTTGGCTTTCCTATAAAGGACATGTAGCCTTTACATTGCCAAGTCCTAAAAAAATTCCAAGAAGAAATGAAATGTATTAAATAAATTCTAATTTATTATATGATCTTCATAGGCCTTAAAAAGTTTCCAAATTGAGAGCCATTTGTGCAAGGATTTCCATAAATGACCATTGTTCATCCAACCACTGATCCATAACTCTTGTGAAAGCCTTAGGCTAATCACCACCAATAATGAAAAACAAATTATGTGGGAGCAACTACATGAAGGTATTTATGGACAATATTTACCATTGTAATGGCATTTTGGAAAAAGATTGATGGGAAAAGGTCAATAATGGCATGTATACCCATTTTCGATAGACATTAATAAGGATTCACAATGATATTTTAATAATAGACAACTAGAAATTTCTTCAACATAAGACTAATTGACTCTTGTAAATATGAGTGTACAATATTAACACTTTGTTATAGCATATTTTCCCAAACTTGCCTGAAGATGCACACATTAACTTAAATTATTAATCCTTTTCCCCATTGCAGACATTTTTCCCTAAATGAACTCTTAAAAAAACATAGTTTGATTTCACATGTGACCTTCTTTCTTTTCCATAACATGTATGCATGCAACCCTCACAAACGAAAATATGTATATACACCAGTCTCCTTAAATAAACTAGTATATGCCTTCAAAATGCACCAAAAGGATTTAAGTGTGCACATTATTAAACATTTTGGGGTAGGATTTATAGGTTTAACTGAGATCTGCCTCATATATCCTAAACCCCAATGAAAATAAACACTTTTTGATGGTATTTAAGCATTCCTAGGGTGGAGAAAAACACAAGCTTGATCAAGTATCTGTTGTTGGTGATTTATCCATTGTTCCTTGTCTGCATTTCCCTTGGATTTTAAGCCCATTTTCCCAGTAAGGAAACGTGTTTTTCCTAACCTTCCTATTTCTTTCAGTATTTGAGAAGAGCCTTTCTCTCTGTCTCATTAGGAGACAGAAGATACCATGGAAGAGACCCTCAATGAAATAGGGTGGAGGGATTCAAAGGATGGTTCCTAAGAATGCCTTCTGTAAGTACATGGTGATATCTATGTACTTAGTATTTCTATCAATTTTCTTAATAAGAAACTCTTTCCTCTTATTTCCAATTCAATTTTATTGTAATACAATTTGTAATCCAGAGTTATTATGATTATTTTCCTCATTTAAAGAATTCAAGTTTACTTTTAATCTACCATTGTGTTATGTGTGTTGTCTTGCTCTACATAGGCTCTCAAGCAAGGATTTGAAACCGAAGGTTTTCTCCATGGATCTTCAACAACCTTCTTTATCTTGGGTAAGTCATCCTTTCCTATGTAGGAGTTCTTTAATATTTCTCCTTGTTTTTCTATTGAATTATCTTTAAGTCTTATCTATTGTCATATTCAACCCTGACCATAGCATACATGCAACCACTATACATGCAGGGCTTGAGTTTCTTGTAAAGGACATGAAGCCTTTACATTTTCAAACTATAGCAATCTTTCAAGAAGAGATGAAACATATTAAATACATTCTAATAGATTAGATGAGCTTCATAGGCCTTAAACATTTTCCAAATTGGGAGGCATTTGTGCAAGGATTTCCCAAAATGACCATTGCTCATTCAGCCACTGATCCATAATGCTTGTGAAAGACTTGGGCCAATTTTCACCACTAAATGGGAAAAAACATTTATGTATGAGGAACTCCCTGAAGTTATTTATGGATAATATTTACCATTGTAATCAATTTGGAAACAATCCAATGGGAAAAGGGCACCAATGGAACGTAAGCCAATTTTAGATACATATTGATAGACATTCACAATGATATGCTAATAATAGATGACTATAAATTTCTTCCATATAGGACTAATTCTAGACTCTTGACAAAATGAGTGTTCGAGATTAACACTTCAATATACCTCTTTGTAAGAAACAATATTGCAAACAATCATAACAAGTACATGTTCCAATCATTTAATATGTCAACACGGAAAGTTTTGTAGAAATCATCATTAATGTAGAAGTATAACAAGAGAAGGACTACTCACTGGAAAAACATATTTTACTATATGTAGGGAAATGATTTATGCTACCTTGGAATTTATGAGTCAAGGAGGATTAGTAATTGGAGTTCTAAGAGTGGTTGAATGCAAATTTCATACACACTTGCATCTTCCCCTTCAAATTTGCTAGCATATGTTGTTATAGGATTTAGTAAATACATTGGTCTTCCATGAGACCAAACTTGATCAAATCATGTACCAGTTCCACCCATAAAATGAAGTTAGAAGAAATAGATCTCGCTAAACATGGTTTGGGCATTAATGATACATAAATCACAAGGATTAAATTAACATGGTCTAGCATTAACATTGGTAACACTAAATGTAAAAATTGACTTTTATGACACTATCATGCACCACAACTATAGAAGAAATGTATATTGCACCAACATTCTCATACAAATGCTATAAAAAAAACAAAAAATTGAATCTAAACAAATTATTATTGTATAATACAAATAAATTTATATGCATCAACTAAGTATTAATCACAAAAATTATAGAGTATTAATCACAGAATAAAAAAAACAGTGAAAATTATTTCCGGTGGAAAAATTAAGCCCATTTTATATTATTATTAAATTTAATTTCAAATAACATTTATAATATGCCATATTTATTTATAAAATAATGATAACGATAATAGTTTTAAATAAAATTGATCTGTCATATTTATTTATAAAATAATGATAATGATAATAGTGACAGAAATTTCTGTTTGTAATATTGCCTACGTAATAATTAGATATAAAATGAATGACAACGAATGGATAAGATTCACCGCCTCAACTATGCGAGTTCACCGACGCAAAAATATCTCAGGAAAATCTTAAGCTTCAATATGGACGCTCGATTCACTTGGGTGGGGGCGGTTGCGTGTTAACTAGAGAGATGCGTTTGTATATGCTGCATTTGATTCCGTGTTTATCCTATCACGTGGCCAACTCTACCGGCTATATATACATTGTATATCTCCCCATACTTAGTACACTTCGATTGATAGATAACTAGCTGCTGTTTTCTCTAACATTTGTGATTCAAGCCTGTGCGTGTTGGGGTATTCGAATCCAGTCGCCGCATATATAGTCGGTGTGTCTTTTTGTGTGTATAAGCATGTCTGAGGGACAGCGTCACCACCTCTTCAACCGCAAAAAGGAGGAGGACAACGTTAATTCTGGCTCTGCTGACCAGGGCTCCTATGGGTCCTCTGATTACCAGGCTGGCTCTGGTAATAACGCTGACTCTGGCTATAACGCCGACACTGGTTATAAGGCCGATTACGGCAATGATGGTCAGCAAGGTCAATATGATGGTCAGCAAGGTCAATCACAGAACTATGGGGGAGCCCAAAAGGAAGAGAACTATGGGGGAGCCCAAAAGGAAGTGAAACAGGACCAGCGCAAGGAGCGCTTCGGGGAGCTTGGAACCGTGGCTGCTGGAGGCTATGCACTGGTATGCTATCTTCTACTATATACACGATGAGTATATATTTCTCATGTTGTGCTATATACACTGAATATATATTTCTCATGTTCTGCTATATACACAATGAGTATATGTTTCTCTGTTTTTTTTAACGGATTTAATTGATGTGTTAGAATTGAATTGGTTGTTGTGATATATTTAGTATGAGAGGAATGAGGCAAAAAAGGATCCTGAGAATGCTAGGAGGCACAAGACAGAGGAGGAGGTCGCTGCTGCGGGCGCTGTGGGCACCGGTGGGTACGCGTTCCACGAGCGCCACGAGAAGAAACGAGACGAGGAAACCGAGGAAGCCGAGGGTGGCCGCAAGCCTCGCCACAACCTCTTCTGAATTTGGCCATGCCTCTCTAATGGTGGACTTTTGGAGCAGAAGCCAATTATAGCAGTCGGCGATTACTATGTTCAGTGTTAAGTAGAAATAAAGTTATGTAATTTTTTTCATTGGAGTTGTTACAGTGAGGTAGTTAGGTGCTGTTGTTACTTGAGTTACAGTTCAGTTGAATTTGTGATATGTATCTCTGTATATGAGTGAATATAAAGTACTTTTATCTATTTTGTAAAATACTTTTATCTATTTGGTAATGGATTCATGTCATCTATTAAAAATGTTGTGCTGGCCTAATAGGGAGTTGTAAAGGAAGTCAAATCTGAAAATGAACTTATTAGGGGTTGGGTCAATAATAATAAAAAAAAATTGATAAAACAAAGGTGGTCCGTCAGGGCCTCGACTGATAAGGAGAGGAGAGGAGAGGAGAGGAGAGGAATTTTAGTTGCGTTTTAGTTACTTATTTGAGAGGGGCCACCAAATAAGTAAATTGAATCGGCAACGGGTTCGACTGATAAAGAGAAAAACTTTAATTGCTCGAAGGTACGTTAGTGTTTAGAAGCAGAAACTGTTGATCTTGTTGATTCCGAAGAACCAGCACCAGTGATAGAGAAAGCAACAGTTCCGGGTCGAGATCCCATGTAATAACCTGTTTATCTACTGGCAAAAGCAGGGATACACCTTTTGTATCCTGTGCTTCATTCTTGGCTAAGTGTTAGAAGCTCACCTCGTTATGATCCATTAAAGTGAGAAAGCATACAATGCAACACCAACAAAGGTTGATTTTATAACTTCAATTTATATGATATCACATATATAATCCATTAAAGTGAAAGCATACCATGCAACACCAATTTTTGAAAGTGGAAGATTCAGCATAAGTGTTTTTATTTTTTTTTAAACCAACTTTTCTGTATTTAATTCACTTTTCTTAACAAACATGTATGTGCATGGTTTTACACCACAATATACAGTTTTTAAGGATATTTGGTCTTTTCCTTTTGCTATAATTATGGGCATTTTAATGATCAAACGGTGAGAATAAATCATGGGCATTAATAATGATCAAACAGTGAGAAGAAAGTACATAACGCTTTACACATTTAGTCAGTTGTCTACATGATCAAGCCAAGCCAGCCCCGCTGGCTCACACTTTGTTCTGGCTTTCATGGGCTTTTGTCAATTATATCTCTATTCATTATTTTCTAAATTCCTTTGATTCAATTTATTTACACATTTAGTCAGTTGTCTACATGATCAAGCCAAGCCAGCCCCGCTGGCTCACACTTTGTTCTGGCTCTCATGGGCTTTTGTCAATTATTTCTCTATTCATTATTTTCTAAATTCCTTTGATTCAATTTATTTCTAAGATTACTGTGTTTTCCGTGTGTTAAAAAATGCGGTATATCTTTTTATAAACACATTTGATTGGCTTTAAATGTATACACAAATTGATCTATATGATCTACTAAACATGGTCTATTGACTCTATTCTATAGATTTGACTCACTTCTTTGAAGATAATGTCACGTCTTTATTTCAAAGAAATTGTTACTATAATTCATAAATGTTATTAATATATTTATGAAAATTTTAATTTTAACATTAAATTTGATATTATTGTACTCTAAATTGTAATAAAGAGTTAATTAAAATTTCTTTTTAATTAATTGGAGTTTATTGTTTTACATGATTGGTTCTATGGTTTCAAATTTTAGATTATACTATGATAGATCTAAATTATTTTAGATTATATCTGTATAGATTCATCTTAAATAAGGATTTAATATGATGTGAAAATTTTGATATTTGGTACAGTTATTTAAATTTTTTCTTTTAATTTTTTTATTGGAGCCAAAATGAGAAAATTTTCAACTTTGATCACACTAACTAATAAGGTTACACATCATAATGGGTTGTAGAATGAGCCTCTGCGCTCATTAAAAGTCTTATGGGCTCACAAATACTTTTTGCAACATAGTGATAAATGGTTAACAAAAATCACTTTTAATTGTAAAAATAAATTCAAAGACCTTTTGAGTTTGAGATTTTCCATAATGACCTTGTGTCTAAATACCAAATTTAGATTGAAATTATATAAAAGTATTATGCTTTTATAAATACTTTTTGTCGTATATTATAAAAGATTATATTATTTGGGTTGACATGAGCAAAATTTCAATTTTGATGACGAACTCACAGGGTTACATATTTTCACAACATAGTGATAAAGAGTTAACAAAAATAATTTTTAATTGTAGAAATAAATTCAAAGGCCTTTTCAGTTTGATTTTCCAATAGTATTTGTCTAAATACCAAATTTAGATTAAAATTATATAAACCTATTATACTTTTATAAATAATTTTCACAATATATTATAAAAATATATATTATATAAAATTACTATATTATATGGTGGGAAACGTTATTAGAATTTAATAAGAAAAAAAGAATAATAAATATTTATATATAAATAAATAATAATATATATTTATTATAAATAAATAAAAAATATATATTAAAAAATATACTTAGTTTTTATTAATATTTAATATATATATATAAAGGAAATTAAATTAATCATATATTTCTTTCTAGAATTTTCATTTTCCAGATATCTATCACTAAAAAGTGGAACATTATTTATATGGATAACCATGGAAGTCATGGTTCTACCAACTTTGCAGCCACCTTTGTAGAGTGAACCAATGTCTTTCGTAAGTTTTGAATCCTAGCCAAAATTAAGATAATACCCCACTTTCACCAACCATGTCAACCTCTTATAACTAGTAAAAAGATACTTTAATAAAATGCATTGCATTTTCTTCGCATTTTTACATTTTTAAAAGTTTCATTATCATGTCATATGACTTGTCTTTAGTTTATGGTTATTATTTGTGTGATGTTATTTAAAATCTTATTAGCTTAACATATTTTTATTAGTCTCCCTCCCATTCAAAGCCAATTCTGCCATGAAAGCGGCAGACAAACTCAGCTCCAAGAAATCAACAACTATGTGTAGTCCTTGCACATGTATAAATTACTTCAGTTAGAATGGCCCACAATAAAATATCCAAGTTTGTACTAAGATTTCATTTATTCGCTTTGATTATATTAATATCTAGAAAGGTGAAGCTCGTCTCCATTACTTTTGAGTAACAAAATACTAGTCAAGTGTCTAGAGTGGTAAGCGTTTATTCCCATAAATCATATAAAACTGAATAAAATGATCACTAAAATATGATTAGTGAAGTTTCATCCGCAACAGCCATTACAAGCGCTCCTAGATCCCATGGTTGTCAGCAGAAATGCCCCCAGTTATGTTGATCCTACTGATACAGTAGCGCGCAGTAGCAAACACTAGGAACATTACTGTTTTTACATGAGTTAGGGTTCAGTTGAATTTGTTATTTGTATCTCTGTAATTTGTACTTTTATTTATTTTGTAATTTTATTTCTATATTGGATTCAGGTCATTTATCAGAGATTTAGGTAGTTGTAAAGGAAGTCCAATTTGAAAATGAATTTATTAAGGGTTATTTAATTAAAAAATTGGTTAATAAATGTTGATTTTTGAGTGGAGAGGTTTAATTTGTCTCTTAGTTTGTCTTTTTTAAATAAAATTAAAAATTATGTTCTAAATAAATAAAAAAAAGATTAGATATAATGAAAAAATGAATAGAATTAAAAAAATGTATGGGTAAGATGTTTAAATTTTTCCAACATTAATATAATCCATAATTTTAATATATTTTAACATAATTTAAGATTTTAAATGTTATTCATCCATAAGATTGCATCAAAATATACTTACCATAGTCCAATATAGAGAAAATATGGAATTCTCTTGGTCGACATGGAGTTGGCATGTGACATTAAAAAACTAATAATAACAAATATTTCAATCTCTACCTTAAAAAAATATTTTAATATTAACTAATATATGTAAGTAAAAAAATCTATCATTTTGTTGATAGGTGTTTTTTATTTTAATATCATGTTTTAAAGGTTATTTATTTTTTAATTTTAAGTATAATTTATGTAGTGCTACATGTGATTGTGCCATAGGATGCTTCCTAAAATGGAATATGATGGAGATGTGTAACTTCTTTGATTATTAACATGAACCTGACACATGACATTTAAAAGAACATTAACAACAAAAGCATTATAAGAAATATATTTCAATATCAACTTTATAAATATATTCTAATTGCATGGAACTACTTCCAACATCTCTAAAACTTATTTGCATCATTCCAACATTTTTGGAAGCTTGAGAAAAGGTACAAAACATTCACAATTGGTTGGGAATGGCTATGGATATGAGAACTTGCAAGTTATTTGGGATCTTTCAACATCCAGGAAATTTGAACTTGGGGAATGTTTAAATGGAGTTTCTAATATAGGAAGCTTATAAAAGCTCTATGTTTGACAAGAACATGACATGTTTTGTCATTGTTTTGGTGTCAATCTCATAATGCCCCCATGTTTTGTCATTGTTTTGGTGTCAATCTCATGATGCCACCCATCTCACTCGGTTACCATTAGTGAAGACGTATTGAGTGAGGGTTTAGGCACATTAAAGAGTCATAGGCGAGTGAGGTACATTCAGGAGCGTTGTGAGAATTAGTGTGAGAAGTCATGACTAGCTTCCAATGTTGGTCAATTTTCTCAAAATAAGGTTTTCCAAGTATGCTCGCCCACTAAATTTTGTTTTATGATTTCCTATAGTATTGTAAGTTTATCTATGGAGTTTCTTAAATTATAACGTGTAGTTTTACTATTTTAATTGACAATAATATTTGTTAAAGAGAAATAATAATAGCATATGGCATAACATATTTGAAGTTTTTTTTAATTTTTTTTTCCAACCTTTAATATAGAGACTATTACTTATATCATGTTTAATAAAATAATATGCTAATGTAATAAAAATTAATATAATGTAGCAAGTACTATATAACACTTCCAACAAACAATAGGATGCAGAGCTATCTTGGATTGACCTCCAATTTAATTGACATAAAATTTAAATACTAAAATCTAAGTGGGCCATCTTTTGAAAACACGCAAATTTAACCATTCGTCACACTCGCACTACTATTTCTAACCCCCTCCATCTTATCAATGAATGAATATTTTACTGCCATTTACTGACATCTCATCAATTAATAAATATAATATGTTGTTTTTTGAAAAATTATGAAATGTAATACATATTTCTCATAAACAACAATATATCTTATGAATTTTCATTATGAAAATCTATATTTTCAAAATTAATAAATATTCTAGGGTAAATAATATTTATATGAAGATAAATAGTATTTATTTTTTTATTTTTGATAAAATTAGAATTTAGTGGAGTTTAATGGCTTTAAGTTTTGAATGTTTTTCATATATTTTTGGTTAATTTGTTTAAAAAAATTTATTAAATTTATTTATACATTTAAAAATGCAATTTAAATAATGAACAATTACATCAGGAAAAATTGTATCTCCATTAAAAACAAAAATTAGACTAAATACACTGTATCATAAAATTATTACATGTTAGGCTTGAATTGTCGGACTTTTTCATTTTAGATATATGATTGTTAATTTTGATATATGATTGTAATTTTGAAATGAGAAAAAGAAAAATAAATTGAAGTGATATTTTTATTTAAAATTGGAAAAAATTTTGTCCATTAGTTTATAAATAATTCATTTAACATAATATATAAATATTTATTAATTTAAGAAACAAAAATGTTAATTAATATAAGTTAAGAGGATGTACATAATGAATATATGTCACCCAGATGTATGTACTGGAGGTTATAAGATACTTGCTCATTTTCAAATCATTATAATAAGGTTATGAGACACTGGCTCCTTTTCAAATCATTATTATATTGAGTAAACAATAGTTAGGGATTTTAATGGAATGCTCAAAATTATTTTTTTTTAAAGTTCAATAATTAATTTAAATGAGATATATGGTAAGAATCACATGGCTATGGCAAGAATCATTATTATCTTAAAAGATAATCGACTATCAATGGTATATGTTAAAACATTTTTATGGATTGTTATACAATTAAATTATATTTTAAAAATATTGAGTCAAATGAAATTAATAATCAATAATGTACCCAAAAAAATCATTACATTAATAGTTTTCTAATAATCATAATTTATTGGCTTTATTTATTTTATTCATTCTTAAATAATATCATTTAGAAAATATTATTATAATTATATAGATGATCATGTATATTGATGAAATTTGGTATTTTCTAATTTAAAGTTTCATTTTTTTATGATTGTTATCATGAAAATAAAGGTAATAGTTGTCACGTAGCATAGTCTCTACCTCTACTATTAATTAATTGATTAAAGTAATATGAGGTACGAGTTCTATTATTATTGACATATGCACATTGTGCGTAAAAAATTACATATGCAATTATATATTGTTATTGTCACATCTGCATTTCACATTTCGCATTTTGCATTGTGAACAATGGAAGATAACTCAGTATAGTTTTCTCTACATTTCCTCATTCTGCAAATTTGACCAGTGAACAAAGTGTCTTAGACTTTTTGATACATTGCTCGAAGTGTGGAGTTACATATTAAGGCCATGCTTCTTTTTGCAGGATCCGCATTTTCTCATGTCCTCATTTCAACAATCTGTCATTATTTAAATGTGTTTTCATTTTTATATTTTGTTTAACGAAAACCATACTGAGAAATATTATATATGAGTTTATTTGTGTGGAGGGGAATGTGTGTCGAAGTGCAAGTTCATTCTTTGTGCGAATTTCAGAGTTCATATTAAACATGTACTAAGGATTACTAAGCCTGAAAAATTACAATCTTCCTTATGTGGATTGATACATTATGCGGAGTCTCAAGATTCATATGAAGCAAATACTAAGCAATGTTACATTTTAGTTCCAAAATGAAGTTCGTATCCATATAATGAAAGGTTTATTGAGCTATTTCCACACATTGAAAACTTATCCACATTGTGCACAATGAAAGACATCTTCGCATAGCTTCGTCCATTTATCCAATTGCACTAGAAAATGTAGAAATGAATTTTATTGTAGGTACAAAGTTTTCAATGTGCATAATGCCATATCTGAATAGATATTCAGGATAGGTGGGGGGTGCGGTTGAACAAATATGTTGAGGAAGGAGAAAGAGTGTGCAGAAAGTGCAGAGTGTGGAGGTGGACTCGAAGTCTGTTTCCTTACCTCTGGATATACACGTTCTTCACACACAAGTTCTCTGCATACTTTTTCTCCTTCCTCCACATATCACAAAATTAGCATTTTTGTTGATGTATCGATTCTGCATCCTAAATTAGCATTACACAGAGTACAGAGAAATAAATATTAACTCAATATAGTCCTTGCTCTTTAAAAAAATCCCCCACTAACATAGATTTCATACCCGCAATAAATTTTGTTGTCGACACAACAAAGGTTTTATTGAGCTATTTCTGCTCAATGAAAAGCTTATCCACATTATCTCGGGCATAATAGTGTCGGGCATAAAATTAGCTTTCTTTGTCCATGGTTCAATTCCGCGATTAAAGCAATACAAAATATGTATTTTGACGTTATTATCACATCTGCATTAACAGAGGAAGGAGAAAGAGTGTGTGAAAAGTGCAGAGTGAGGAGGTGGAGTCTAATTTTTTACTGTGTGCAGTGTTTTTCCTTTTTTCCTTACCCCAACATATACCTGTTATCTTCACATTCTTTCTCCTTCCTCCGCATATCACAAAATTAGCATTTTTTGTTGATGCCTCAACCCTACATACTAAATTAGCATTACACAGAGTGTGGAGGAAGAAATATTAACTCAATATAGTCTTTTCTCTTTAACAAACTCCGCACATTCTTTCTCCTTCCTCCACATATCACAAAATTATCATTTTTTGTTGATCCCTTGACTCTGCATTTTACACAAAGTGCGAAGGAAGAATATTTAACTCAATATAGTTCCTTCTCTTTAACAAACTCCCATGCTCACATAGATTATGTACCCACAATAAAAGTAAACATTATGGAGAGTCTCAAGATTCATATGAAGAAAATACTAAGAAATATTACATATCAGTTCCGCAACGAAGTTCTTCTTCGTATAATGAAAGGTTTATTGAGTTATTTGCGCATAATGAAAGCTTAACCACAGTGTACATAAAAAAAAAAAAAAAATCTGCTTTGATGCAATGAAATATTTATCTGCGGATTTGAATTACGCACAACATAAGTCTTTCCTGGACTGAAGCCTACAGAGATACGAAACATTGCACGGAAAGAGTTTTTGTTCCTTGTTACACACAACCGTTGTTTCGTACAACACCTCTTCCTTACCTGCATTCAAAAGACACTTAATTGAGTATTCAATAATAAGTATTTAGTTAATATCATTTGATGTTTTTGTTCCTTTCTCCTTACACCTGTTGTCACACACAATACTCCTTTCTTATACACATAAAAAAGATAATTTATATAATATTGGATACTAATTTTTTCCTAACACTGCCCCACACTGCCACACGTTATTAATTGGTTAATAATATCTTGCATTGTTGTGCAGTACATATATGTGCGAAGGAAGGACCGAAACATTGCGGATGGAAATATCTATTGGTTGCTCCTTGTTGTGATGTTCCTTTCTATTTTGTATTGGTTATGAAATATAAGTATCCTTTCAACCCTGAAGATGTTACTGTATCAAGTGATTGATCTCTCTTTTTTCCAAAATGCTAATGTTTCTAAAAGCCGAAAGGCAATTAAGATATTGATTATATCGATGTGATATCAGAATTGATGGGGTTGCAAGTGCCTTAGGTAAGCAAGGGGCGTGGTTTGTGGGGGAGGGGGGGGGTGTGTGGGGGGCTGAGAGCTAATTTCTATTATATTGTTGTGCAGAAAAAGAGTATATGAGAAGTGTAGGAACAAAGACTCTATCAGGTAAAATAATTGGGTCATATTGTTACTTGAGTTAAAGTTCAATTAAATTTGTAATATGTATTTGTATATAAATTTGTAATATGCATCTTTATATATGAGGAAATATAAATCATTTTTATCTATTTTGTAAAATCTATTTGTTATTGGATTCATGTCATCTATTAAAATAAGTATAAGTATGTGTTGGCCTAATAGGTAGTTGTAAAGGAAGTCAAGACCTAATAGGTAGCTGTAAAGGAAGTCAAATCTGAAAATTAGCAGTCAATTTATATGCTATCACATATTTAATCCATTAAATTGAGAAAGCATACAATGAAACACAATTTTGTAGAAAATCTGTGATAGGTTAACCCAATAATGCAATATAAATCAAAGCAGAATATTATAACCTACTTCTACTATCAATTTGCATAAGCTTAAAGATCGAGCTGAATAATATAACCAGAAGAAGAGAAATCAATGGCACAATACACATGAAAATACTTTGGGGAAAGCCTCAGCTAAAAACCCCACACTATTGTATTATCATACATGGTGGAAATACATAGGAATTATACAAAGTCTTAGCTCTCAATATAATCCTCACAGATGCTCACAGGAAATCTTGGCTTCTCTCTAGCCTTCCTCTCTACCCTCCAATCTCCTATTTCCTTGCACTGTTCCTTGTGGATGATTAGCCTATTACCAAGTGGAAAAACCAAGCCTTTAAAACTGCGCAATCCTAAAGGATGAATCCTTGATTGCATGCATGAGTTTTCTCCATGAGAAAACACATGCAACTGATAGTACATTCTCCTTGAACATTAATCTCAAATGGGTCTTTCTTAGAATAGACATGCATGAGTTCCTGATGAGGGAATCTTCAGTTAACTGGAGTAGCACTAGTTGAGTGCATTAATGCATCAACTGACTGTTAACTCACTATTAGTTCCTCAAATAGTTTGGAACTAATTTAACTGGACTTAACTCAGTAAACTGAGTTAACTAATTACAAAGGGGCCGAAGGCTGGGGGGTCAATCCCCCCCGATGGTGGTCATGGAGCGTTGCGCCTAGGGTTTAGTTGCAAGGGTTTGGAAGCGCTTCTCTTCTGTATCACTTTCCCTCTAGGAATTGCTTTCCTGCCGGCTCAGTTCGAACAATTATCCCCATACTGAAGGATGCTTTGCCTCGAAGATTGGCTACCTTGATAGGAAAATGGGACTGGTAAGGTTTACTAGCTTGCGAAAAGATCGAGTGGTTGTGAAAGATCAGAGGAGTGTAATAATAGGGAAGAATAAATGGGTTATCATAAGGATTATGGGAATGAATCTGACCATTAGGTGCATTCAAACTTATGATTTGGTAATTAATTTAGCAGATTTGGCATAAGGTCGTGATAGGACTTTTAGAGTGATGGCATATGATATTTTGTTAGGCGGCCATTACCCTTAGGTTATAATGATTGCACTTTAGTACTCTATCTTCTTAGTCATACATGTTATATAACCTTCCCTATTGTTAAATTAAAGCAACACATACCTTTAATTTTCTATTGCTAACCTCATTTGTTGTCCTTTGATCTCCTGCAGGTGCCTTGCTATCAACTATCCTTTAATCCAGATCATCAAGCATCCTTGTAGACTTCAAAATTATTAGGTTGCAAAAATTTGTTTAGTTGCGAAAACTTGTCCAAGCTGCGAAAAGTTGTCCAAGCTGTGGAAAGTTGTTGATTTTGCAGCTTAAGAGAAAGAAGGCTTTAGTAGATGAACTTTATTGTTTTCTTTTTTTCTCTTTTGAAAAGAATATTTGAAGTGCCAACAAATTGGTTTTCACTTTAAATTTTCTGTATAAACATGCCAACAACATGTTGCTTTTCATGTTTATAATTTATTTTTTATTTTATTTTTTTATTGAAGAACAAACTGAATGAAAATTTCTAAGGTGGAAAAGAAGAAGAATTCTTCTTGACCATCTTTAGTTCTAAATTATCTTGAAATATTTTAACAAATTCCTCTCTTGTTAATGGTTTCTGGTAAAGCTTGAGTCGATGTCCATTTACTAATAGAGGAGTTCTCTCTTCGTCAACAGTCCTGATTCTAACCACACCATTGTCAAAGACATTCTCAACCTCATAAGGTCCAAGCCAATGGGTTTGGAATTTCCCTTGAAAATTTTCGAATTTTGAATCAAGGAGCAATGCCTAATCTCCCACATGAAACTTCCTTTCTTTAATGTACTTATCATGCCATCATGACTCTATTTTTGCACTAAGCTGGTCCTTTGGAAGGCCTCTTGTCTTATTTCATTGAGCTCATTTAATTGTGTCATCCTTTGCTTCTGGGCTTCTGACAAGTCAAGATCTAACTAGACTGTTGTATTATAGGTCTGGATCTGGAAATCTATTGGAAGTAAGACTTGCTTCCCATAAACAAGTTCATAGGGAGTATGTCCTGTAGTATTCCTCCATGTAGTCCTATAGGCCGATAAGGCTTCTGGAAGTTTTTCCACCCAATCTTCCTGTGTAGATGTACAGTCTTTGTAAGGATAGCCTCAATCACCTTATTTGTGGACTCAACTTGTCCATTGGCTTGTGGATGATATGGAGTTGACTTCCGATGTTTTATCTTGTATTGGTCCACAAGCTTCTGCACTAGTCTGGATGTGAACTATGTCCCTTGATCTGTTACAATTTCTCTTAGAACACCAAAACGAGTAAAAATATCCTCAAAAAGAAATGAAACTACAGTATTTTCAGTAGAAAAAGGAAGTTCTTTAGCTTCTACCCATTTAGTGACATAATCAGTACATACCAGAATATACTTCTTTTGCTTTGAAGGTGGGCTAATTGGTCCAACAAAATCTAGTGCCCATTTTTCAAATGGTTCGATAAGTACTTGTGGTTGGAATGGAATCTCATTTTAAAGAGTAGGTTTGTCCATTCTCTGACAACTGTCACATCTTCTAACATATTCCTTGGTGTCTCTGAAAATGAAAGGCCAATAATATGCTAAAAGAAGGATTTTGTAAGCAATTCTCTTGTCATAAAAATGTCCTCCACATGGCTCATCGTAACAATCTTTTACTATCTCTGGTATTTCTTCCTCTTGAACACATCTTCTGATGATGAGGTCTGGTCCTGTCTTGTATAATTCCTCATTTATCCATGAATAAGATGTGTTATTGTGGACTATTCTTCTTTTTTCTCTAAGAGATAAATGAAATGGAATTTTTCCTATGGCCAAATAGTTAGCAATATCTACATACCAAGGTGATTTAGTAGATACTACAAAAATATATTCATCAGGAAATTTATCTTCTACGGGTTGATCAT
Organism: Pinus tabuliformis; assembly: GCA_031772625.1. Taxonomy (NCBI): domain Eukaryota; kingdom Viridiplantae; phylum Streptophyta; class Pinopsida; order Pinales; family Pinaceae; genus Pinus; species Pinus tabuliformis. Next base: position 801,931,897 of record CM062815.1, on the reverse strand, counting down.
TGTTTTCATTTTGTATTCTAGATAGAAAATCAGCAATTGTGTTCTGTTTTCCTGGCCTATCTAGAATGGTTATGTTGAATTCTTGTAAAAGTAGGAGCCATCTAGTTATTCTTCCATTAGTGACTGGTTTATTCATTAGGTATCTAATGGCAGAATGGTCTGTGTGGAAAAAAGTTTCATAGCCAGTTATATAATGTATGAATTTATTAATGGCATGAATTACAGCTAAGAACTCCTTTTCAGTTACAGTATAATTTAACTCTGCAAGGGTTAAATTTTTACTAGTATAACAAATAGCATAAGGAGTGAGATCTTTTTGTCCTAAAACAACTCCTAAGGCTGAATCTGAAGCATTTGTTGAGATATGGAAAGGCAATTTCCAATTAGGTCCTTTTAAGATGGGTGCTTCAGAAATTCTCTTTTTCAATGTTTCAAAGGCAACTTAACATTCGAAATCCCAACTAAATTCATAGTCTTTGGTGAGTAATTTAAAGAGTGGGGATGCAATTTTTGTGAAGTTCTCTATAAATATTCTATAGTATCCAGTAAAACCAAGAAACCTTCTAACATCCTTTTGACAACTTGGCACTAAAAACTTAGAAATGAATTCCACCTTAGATGAGTCTACCTTAATTCCATCTCCGGAAATATGGTGACCTAAAACAATTCCCTCGTTAAACATCATGAAACATTTTTCATGGCTTAATGCGTGGTTTGTTTCTCGACATCTTATTAAGACATTTTCCAAAGTTTCTAGTGCTTCATTGAAAGAATCCCCATAGACTGTGAAATCATCCATGTACACTTCCACACAATCATGGATAAGGTCAGAGAAAATGTCGAGGACTGCCCTTTGGAATGTCACTGGAGCATTACATAACCCAAAGGGAAGTACCTGGTAAGCATAAGTTCCCCATGGATAAGTGAATGTGGTTTTATCCTGATCTTTAGGGGCTACCTGAATCTGGTTGTATCCATTGAACCCATCCAAGAAGGAAAAATATTTTTTTCCTGCTAAAGTATCTAAGACCTGGTCTATGAAAGGTAATGGAAAGTGGTCTTTTAATGTTTCTTTGTTCAACTACCTGTAATCAATGCATACTCTCCATTTTCCATTCTCTTTACAGAAAATTACTAGGGGTGAAACCCACTGACTGTTAGATATTGGATAGATGAAATTTACATTTAATAATTTCTGCAATTCTTCCTTAAAAATTTATTTTAGATTTGGGTTCATTCTTCGTTGAGGTTGTCTAACTATTCTTGCATTTTGTTCAATGTAGATATGATGTATGCAAGTTTTATGATCAATCCCTCTCATGTCAATGTATTCCCATGCAAAAGCGAAAGAATATTTCTATAAAATTTCTATCAATTGTTTCTTTTGCATGTCTTCCAAGTTTTCATTGACATTCAAGGTTTTTCATGGAAAGATTTCTATCGAGTAATTCCCAAATTTCTCCATGGACAAAAATGATACTTGTTTAGAGGAAAGATATTCATTTCGACTACGCTCATAATATGAGAAAGATTCATTATTTTCTAGCAAATTTAAAAGTTTGTCTTCCTCTTTTACTTGTTCAGTGACAAAATTAGGTTGTATATCTTCTCCGTCTTCTATCCATTCTTCAGTTTCTGTATCTATTGTTGTTCTTGCAAGGGGGTATAATTTAAATTTCTTTGTATAATTTCCATCTGAGATAAACATATCACCTGACCTATAGCCAATAAAAGCATCAGCCATAGCCAACCAAGGCCTTCCTATAATTAATGGATGTCCCCCTAGATTATTCTTGGGTGTTAAGACCATGAAATCAACAGGATATTCCCAAGAATCTAAAGATACACAAACATCCTCTAACACACCATCTGGTTTAATAACAAATCTATCTGCTAATTTCAATAAGGTTGGTGTGTATTGAAGGTTAGGAAGCCTAAGTGTGTCCATAACTTGTTTGCTCATTATGTTTATGGCTGCTCCTAGGTCAATTAGTGTGTTTGGTATTTCAGTTCCATTGATGTGAATATTTACAATGGGGTTTCCGGGGTCTAAATATTTTTGAATTGTCTTCTTTCCCATCATAATGTTTGCAATTTTTCTGACAAATTGAATTCTTTTTATATCCTTCCTTCTTCTCCCTGATCATTGTGTACTTAATTCCTTAATTGTTTTTGCAAGAATTGGTATTTACTTTATGGCTTGTAATAAAGGAATCTTAATACAAACATTTCTCAATTCATCCATCATATTATAATCAGGCAAGATAATTTGTTTCTCTACTCCTTCATCGATTTTCAACCTTTCTGGGAAAGGTGGTTTAACTGATATGGAGGGTTGTTCTATGATAGGAGCATCTATTGGAATTTCTTCTGATTGTTTATTTTCTTTTTGAGGGAGAGAGGTCTCCCCTTCTTCTGATTGCTTTTTATGTTTTTGAAGATCAGATTTTGTTTTTTAAATGACAACAGGAGGGTTTTTTGGTAATACTCTTCCAGACCTTAATTGGATATTGTTTAGGTCTAGTGGGGTTATTACATAAGTTTGAGGATTATGACCCTCCATGTTGTATACTGGTTGTTGTGGTATTTTATTATTAGGATTTGGAAGTGGTTGAGCGGGTAATTGATTTGATTTTTGTGGAAATGGTAGGGAAAGTTGTGGGTTTTGATTCTAAACTGGGACTTGTGGCAATTCATTAGCTTGAGGAATTTGATTAGATGGGGGTAAGAATTGTGGTGGAAGATAGGATGGCAAGTATTGTTGATATTGAGCATAGGCTCCATAAGGATTTTCCCATCCTTGATTCCAAGGTTGTGATTATGGAAGAGCCCAAGGCTGCTAGGCTGAATTCCAATTACTTTGTGAAGACTGGGAAAAATTTTCTGGTCTAAATCCTTATGATTGATTTCATTGGGGGTTCTACCATGGTCTTTTGGCTATAAAGTAGAGAGGTTCTACTAGTTTTGATATTCCTTCATCATTGAATACAGCCTTAAGACCTAGTAAGGATGGACATTCCTTTGTATCATGATTATCTGCACATATGACATAGGTTTCTATGGCTTTTGAGTCTAAGGGACACTCTCTTAGAGCATGTTTCTTCTGACATTTGGGACAGAAGATAGATAATGCAGCATTTTCAAAATTTTTCTTGTTTTGTATTTTAAGGGTGTCTATCTGTTCACTTAGGCTCCCTAAAATATCTGTTTTAAAGGTGTCAAGTATATTTCCTATTTCTGCCCTGCTAACTGTCCCAGCTGCAAGTTTGTTTATTCTTTATAAGCGAGGGTCTCTAGGACTCTTTCCAACTCTTGCTTTACCCCTTGAGATATGCATACATAAATCACAAATATCTGTAAATGGTAGTTGGGAAATATCTCCATTTCTAGTTAGGTTAAGGAGATCGATCCATTCATCTTTAACGGCTCTTAGTAAAAGAGCTTTTAAGGTTTCTTCCTCCAAATTATCCATTTTTTCTCTTTTAACACTATAAAAAAACCTTTTTACCAAGTCTTCAATATTTCCATCTTCTTTTTGTGTCATTTTGAAGACTTCATCTTTAAGGTTACTAGGCATACAATAATCTCTATACTTGCCTAAGAAAGCCTCTTTCATTTGTGCCCATGTTGTTATAGAATGCACTCCTAGACTCATGAACCATTTTAATGATGAGTCTTTTAATGTGGCAAGGAACAATTTCACTTTTGAGCATCATGCAGATAGTCATATGATCTGCATAATACTTCAAATTCGAAGAGAAATGTCTCTGGATCCTCGTTTCTTTTCCCATGGAAATTAGGAAGAATCTATGGTGATATATTTTTCATTGTGCGGGTTGTATCTTCATCAAGAATAGGGAATCCTAAAGGATCTTGATTTCCTCTGCCTCTACCCCCTCCTCTACCTCTACCTTTTCCTCTTCCTCTACCTCCAATCCTATCTTCTTTGCCATGGACATTGTGTACTTCTCCTTCCCATTCTTCAACCATGATAGATTCTTCA